>AYKW01000068.1:100904-700904 GCA_002760635.1 Ganoderma sinense ZZ0214-1
CTCAGGACCTCCCAATACAACCCTGGCGGTGTCTGCCCTGGAACTGGGCCGAGCACCTGCCATTCCTGACCCTCTTGCAGCAGCAGCTCTGCCGAGTCGCCTTGGTAGCGCCTCACTGCGAGCTGCCTGTCCCCTGCCTCTAGCGAAACCGTCGAGTCGCCTGTGCGGCGCCTCAAGACGAGATCCCGCATTCTAGCCGACCCTCTGTCCTGCGGCGCGCCCAACTCAGAAGACGGTGTTGCAGGCGGCTCAGGAGGCGGGAGAGGAGGTCCCCTACCCCCAGCGGCCGGAGTCATCGCCGCGGCATGCTCACCGCGCGACCTGTCCTGTCCAGCACGGGCCCCCGGAGTCGCGTTAGCGCCATCCGTCCCGCGGGACTTGAGAGCACGGGTGTACGTCCTAGTAACCCGTCTCCCCTGCTCTTCCTCCCGTACACGACCGTATTCGGCTAATCCCCACTTGGTGGCCAAAGCCAGGTCTGACCAAGCGTCGTTTGGGGCAGCGGGTCGCGCCGTAGCCATGCCAGGCTCGGTCGGAACGAAGAAAGAGTGAGGCAACTCACCGGATGCCTCCAGTTCAACTGGATCGGGACGCGCTGCGTCCGGTTGTTCCGTGCCGGGCACCTCTCGAGAGGTCCGGGCACCCGACTTAGTCGGCTTATGAGACATATCTACGGAAAAAATATCGCGTGCAGGCCGACTGCGTCCGGGTGATCAAGCCGGTCGAGTTAGCACGGAGATACGAAGAAAGGAAACACTCAAAAAATGTGAGCCTTCGGCGTCTTCAACGATGGAGCTTGTAGCTTTGAGCGCAAGCGAGTGAGTGTCGAAGGCGTCGAAGAACACGAGAGAGAGTCGAGACGAGACGAGTGAGTGGGTAAGATCGTCGTATCTCGAATGCTGGGGATCCGCCCCGAGTAGATACAAGCAATGTATATACGTAGAGTCAGTAACGAGGGATAACCGAGAAGACCGAGGACGTCGAGAGGCAGTAAGCGAGGAGGGTCCGAGTAGGCCGAGGACGTCAAGGGAGTGTCGAGTATCGTAGGAACGAGGGGAATGAAGAGAAACACATGGGAAGTAAAGGAACAGGATCGCTAGGACGAGTGTCCCGATAAGGAAGGTAATCGTAAAAGGAAGGAGAACTGCCATATGCGGATGGGGAAGCGCTGGCTCCCTTACACCAGAGGGCCTCCTTCGACGCGTGCATGATTGCGACATACTCCGATTTGGTCGTCGACAGCGAGATGATCTCCTGCTTCTTCGAAGCCCAGGAGACAGCCCCACCATCAATAAGGAAGGCATAGCCGGAAATGGCCTTGCGGTCCTCATGCATAGAGCCATCGGCATCAGTGAAACCAACGAGGTCACGTTGCTCCCTGCCGTACGTGAGGCGGAGAGACTTAGTTCCAGCGAGGTAGCGGAAAACACGCTTGCATGCCTCCCAGTGTGCACGACCCGGGTTCTCAAGGAAGCGCGACAACACGGAGACGGCGTAAGTGATGTCCGGGCGTGTGCCCAGGGACGCGTACTGAAGAGAGCCCACCGCCTCGCGGTAGGGTACATTCCGCATCCCTGCTACCTCGGCCATCGTCTTCGGAGACTGCTCAGCCGAGAGCTGAACATGAGGGTCCATCGGTGTCGACAGCGGCTTCGCATCGTCCAGACCAAAGCGGCGGATGATCGCGTCGATGTACGCCGTCTGAGACAGGGAGAGAGTGCGTGCAGACCGGTCACGAATCACCGCAAAACCGAGGATCCAATGGATCTCCCCCTCATCTGAGATTTCGAACGCCTCACGCAGCTTGGCCTTGACACGCACGACGAGAGCCACACATGAGGCCACGATGGTCAAGTCGTCGACATGCACCACAATGATGATCAAGTCGGTGCCCTCCACATGGTAGAACACGGCTTGATCAACATCGCACGTCTTCATGTCGAGCAGTTCCTCAAGAACTTGGCGCAACTTTTTGTACCAATGTCTCGCACTCTGGCGCAGGCCGTACAGCGGACAGAGCAAGCGCAACGCCAGAGTGGGATCATCAGTTAAGTTTGCGCCCAGCGGGACGGACATGTGAATAACCTCGTTGTCGTCGAACTCACCATTCAGGTAAGCCGACTTCACATCGACCTGATGGATCTCCAAGTCGAGGCGCGCAGCAAGCGCGAGCACGGTGCGGATGGACGCGGTCTTCGCGACGGGGGCGTAGGTGTCGAAGAAGTCCGTGCCAGGGATCTGCGAGAATCCACGAGCGACGAGACGTGCGTGGTAGCGGGAGATGTTGCCGCTTGCGTCCTTCTTCGCATGGAAAACCCATCTACAACTGACGACGTTAGTCCCGGGTGGCGGATGCTCCAAACGCCAGGTGCCGTGCTTCGACAAGGCCTCCATCTCCTCCTTCATTGCCTCCTCCCACCTCGGCCACTCGGGACGACGCTTCGCTTCGGCGAGAGAAGCAGGGTCAAGACCCTCTTCCTGCGCCTGGGCAGAGGCCATCGCGACGCCGCTAACCTCCTCTGTCAACAGCTCTTCAACGGCCTCCTCGTCCCGGACCTCCTGAACGCGAACACCGCGTGGGAGCTTCTTGTCCGCGGCCTTCCCATTGAGGATGTCGCGCACGATGCGCGACGGTGCATGCGTACGAGTTGGGCGACCAGCAGGAGCTGGGGCAGTGGGCGGAGTGGTGTCAGGCACGGGCACTGGTGCAGGAGCAGGCGTAGGCGAGGCGGACTTGTCCTCGTCAGCCTCCTCCTCCCCCTCAAGGTCCGCATCGTCATCAGCAAAAGGAGCTGGGAGGTTGGCGGCGGCGAACGTCACGTTGCGCTCGACGGTGACAGTGCGCCGCTCCGGCCAGTACACCCGGTGGCCCTTGCTCTGAGGGTCGAAACCGACCCAGCGCCCAGCAACGGCACGGACACCGACCTTACCAGAGGAGTCGTCATGAACCCAGACCTGCGCCCCCCAGATGGGGACACCGGAGAGGTCGGGAGGCGAGCCGGTGAGTGCCTCGTACGGGGTGCGGCCGCTCAGCGCCTTGGTCGAGGTGCGGTTCTTCAGCCAGACAGCGTGGAGGAGAGCTTCGCCCCAGAGGAAGCGCGGCAGGCCCGACGCAATGAGCATCGCGCGGACCTTCTCCATCACGGTGCGGTTGAGCCGCTCAGACACGCCGGCGTGTTCGTGCGTGTCGTGCACGGACAGCTTGAGCTCGACGCCGCGCGAGTCCAAATGGGCTATGAACTCATCGGAGAGGAACTCGCCGCTGCGGTCAATGTTCAGGACCTTGATACGGACGCCCTCGTGAGTCTCGAGCCAGGCCTCGTAGGAGATGTAGCTGGGGAACGTCTCGCTCTTGAGACGCATGAGGTAGACAGTGCTGTAGCGGGTAGCATCATCGGTGAAGCTGACATAGTACTTCCGGCCACCGAGGGTGGCGACACGAGCCGGGCCCCAGGTGTCAGAGTGCGTCTCGTCTCCTAATGCCTCAGCATGCTCGCCCTCGCGTTTCGCCGGCGCGGGCTTGCACGTAGACTTCGTGCGGATGCAAGCCTCGCAGGTGTGTGGCTCCGTCGACGGAACAAGTTTCACGCCGGTGATGAAGCCTCGCGCGACGAGCTCGCGGATCGCGCGAATGGGGAGTGTGAGCGAAGCGGCGATGAGCCTCCATCTCCATCAAGGTTTCGACCTTCGAGGCGGTCGCAGTGGCGGCTGCCTCCCTGCCGTCGTCGCGTTCACGGCGCACAAGGTAGAGCCCGCCGGTCTTGGGGATTCTGCCGACCGTGGAACCCTCGGAGTCGATGATGACGCACTGGCCACCCGAAAACGTCGTCGTGAAGCCGGCGTCATCGATGCGACCGACAGAGATGAGGTTGTAAGCGACCTCTGGCGTGTAGAGGACGTTCTTGAGGCGAATGCGGGTGTCCGCGGCGGTCCCATTCGGCACGGGAATGACCATCTCCCCCACGCCCTCGGCGCGGAAGGTTTGCTGGTTTGCGGCGTTGAGTGTCATCTTCGTCTCCTGCAGCGAGGCGAAGTCCTGGCGATGGGGGGACATGTGATGGCTCGCGCCCGAGTCGTAGAGGTCGACTGGCTGAGAGGGCGTCGCAGTGTTTGCGGCGCTCGAAGGTAGGACGGCAGCGGCGACTGTGACGTCCACGGGGGCAGCATCCTCGTACTCCCTCGGCCTGGGCAGCTCCTCGAGCCAGGTTGCGATGCCCGCAAGGCGCACCGACAGAGGCACAGGCTGCGGCGGCGGCGGCGGTGGCGAAAAGTTTGCGGTGGGACTGCGGCAGTTGTGGCTGTCCTCAGACGACGCAGAGCTGTCGCTCACAGACTGCAACTCGGGCATAGAGTCGCCGTCATACATGGAGGCATCGTTCGGGCCGACCGACACCTCTGGCGTAGAGAGGCTGTCGTCCGACCAGGCGTCACGCACTGGAAGGGGACCGTCGGTGACGGGGGCTGAAACCCAGGCACCTGCAACGTCGTCGACCTCGGTAATCGACGCTGTGGCCATGGCACCTGTCCCGGCAGGGGGCACCAGACGCAGGCGGCTTCGGAGTGTCTTTGCCCTTCTTCTCGTCCTTCTGGTTCGGGTTCCGGCTTGTGCAGACGGCGTGTCTGTGCCCGGTTCCGCCGCACGTCCAGCAGACCCCAACGGGTCGCTTCGGTCCTTGCTTGCCCTTCGACTTCGGCTTCTCGCTCGACAGCGCCACGGCTGCAACGCCAGAGTCTTTCGCCTTCACCTTCGACTTCTTGTCCTGCTGCCGCCTATCCCACTCCTCGAGCGCCAGCTCCATAAGGAGGTCGGGAGCGATGATAGGTTTATCAGCGCCGGCGGCGGGTCCGGTTCCCGCAGCTAGTGTGGCAGTGGTGGGGTTAAGTCGTTGCGCAAGCTTCGCCGTCGCAGAGAGTTGGGAGACGAACGACGAAAGCTCAGAAGGGAGGAAAGAGACGAGCATGGAGGAGTACTCGCCGTCGCTGATGGTGATCCCGACGTTCAGTAGCTCACTGTACGCGGCACGGACACGGTCGAATTCCATATGGAGGTCGGCACCGGGGGCAGCTCGCATGCTCATGAAGTCGGCACGGAGTGTAGTGCGGGCTAGGAGCAACTTCTTCTGGAACTCGTCGCTGATCGAGGTCCACATGAGGGCAACGGTGGCGAGGTCTTCATACTTGGAGAGGATAGACTCGGGGATCTTGAGGAGCAACAGGTACAAGGCTGTGTTCTCGGCCTTGTTCCACTCCTTGAGAGCCTTCGTCTCGGCGGGGGTAGGGGCATTGGCATCGGCAGGCATGGGACGGGGACTCGTACCGTCGAAGTGGTCCCAGACATCCTTCTGGCGGACGGCGATAGTGAAGTTCCGCTTGAAGGACACCCAGTTCTTGCTGCGGACCTCGAGCTTGTCGATGGCGTTGACGAAATCGGCAAGCGACGTAGACGAGGACATGGCGAGGATTGCGATTGGGCGGCAGATAGAAGCACGGATGCGGCGATACGGACGGGATGCGGGGTGCGTGTGAGTCTTGCGATTATGGCCTACGCAGGGCTCATAACCTGTGAGAGCATGTACCTGTAAAGCGCGGGAGCAAGGCCTCAGTATGGCACGCGGGGAAGCAGAGTGCAAGACTGGTATATTGTGTACCTGTAAAGCGCGGGAGCAAGGCTGTAGGTACACGAGTAAGTACAGTGTCTAGCGGGAGGTAAATGACATGTACATACCCTCAGTATGGCACGCGGGGAAGCAGAGTGCAAGACTGAGGGCAGCGAGAGTCCGGGAGCTGGTATAAGTGACGAGCGCGAGCAAGGAACGAAATGAAACGCGATCGGCACGGCAGTGCAAACTGGTACTAAAAAGGTAAGTATACTGGACGCCACGGCATAGGCGCTGACGGATGGGGACAGATACGGCGACGTGATGCAGGCAACGTCACGGACAGAGACAAAACGAAAAGAAAACACATGCAATACATACGGGGAGAACCGGGAACACGGAACAACGGGAGTCCGAACGAGACAGCAGAACACGGGTATAGTACGGCGGACAGCCGGATGCAGACGCGCCGGGCTGCTTCGGGTTGGATGCTCCAACAATTGGGACTTTAGGGAAGAGCGAGAGCGCGAGCGTGCTGATGCTCTCCCGTGTTGTATCGTTATGGGTATTCTTCTTGCTTGCGCCTTTTGGTTACTGTTCATAGGTCCGTTTTCTGTGTCGTTTCCTTGTCTCTACTATGGCCCGCTCCGCCTCCCGCCATCATCTTCCTATACCTACCCCAGATCATATCGTCTCTGCACTGCAATCCCGCTCTCGCATTTTAAACCCCCACTTTCGCATCGCTCTCGCCCCGATAGTCTCACTGCATCTGTATCATAGTCCCATCGCACCATAGTCTCTTGATTCCTATTAAACCATTCCTTCAATACATACCTGCATCTCCCACCCACCCACCCACCCACTCCCCCGCTGCATATACCGAAATATAAAGATAGTAGTAACGTGTTATGGACGCGATTTTGCCTGATCATGGCAAGCGTTGCGACCCGATAAGCGATCGAGCGTTGAGTACGATAGCCTTTCCGAGACTCCGATTTCAGCGAGCTAAGCGCCCTGTCGCCCCGCTTTCCCCAACCGCCACGTCGGCTCCGCGGTACGTCTACTCCACAGCATAGTACATGCAGATATTTTGGAGCTGATGCATGTGCTGGGTCTTCTTTCAACTTGCTTAGCCTTCTAGGGCTAAGTACTAAGTCGCTAACCAGGACCCGCGATGATTATGGCGCGGCGTGACATCAGTTCGCAGTCTCGCAAACTCACTCTTTTTGCCGCATATAGGCACTTTAACAGGTGTGGGTACATGTGTACGAGCGTATTGGACGTGATATACAAGACACCCCGGATGGTTGTGATTAGAATGGAGACGGCCCGTGCATTGTTGGATATCGTGAACCCACGCGGCGCGATATTTATTGCGTCTGGTATGTGGCGTCGTCGTGATTCAAATAAGCTCAAAGTAAGCTTTGAGTTGAATCTCGCGTGGACATCGGTCTTCTCACCTTACCTTCCGCATTTCCGTCTAGAGCGGGCCGCGGAACCCCACAACCTATCATAAACTTCCTCCACTCCGAGTCGGATCCGCAGTTACCGACCACCTGTCCCCTGGCCGTGCTCGTGCCTCACACATGGACCCACAAGGACCTCTAGAACGAGGCCCGATCACCACTGCGGGAGATCCGCGCGTCTGGGTGCCCCTATAGGTATACTTACAGCACTTCATCGCCGATCACGTCCTCTCGCGTTTCGGGCCCGACGCCGGTCGACTTCGAAATCGTTTTTGGCTCCGCTCCAGGCTCACACGTGAAGGTCCCGGGGTACGCGTATACCCCGTGATTCGGACCTCCTGCTGTGCGTCGTTCGACTCTGCAGAGCGTTCATGGGCGCAGCGCCGACCCGTGAGTGCTCTTTGTGCTCGTAGTTGAATTGATTTTCATATCGGCGTGCTTTTAGGGGCTCGGGAAGGTACCATGCCGCCCAGTTGGTGCAGGAGACGCAGACAGAATTCGGAAATGTCCGGGTGGGAAGGACCTTATTGCAATCGCCAGTACAGCATGCGATAATCACTTCCCCCCTTTCTTCCCCCATCCATACGATTCAAAACTGATTTCCTCCAGCACACGATGGACTCCGCTTTCATCCCAGACTCTACGGCAACATCTTACCCTATGCTTCCTATAGACGCGTTCGAAGCTATCATCGATCAAGCCTGCGACGATACCCCATCCCTACGTCACCTCTCGCTCTCTTGCAGCATGTTCCAACCTCGGGCACGGTACCACCTCTTTAGCAGCATAATTATCCAGACTCTGCAACAGATCGAGACGTCGCAGGAGTTTGTCGACGAGCGCCCGTGGTTTCCCCCTCTCGTGCGGAAAGTCGTTTTATCCACAGCTGTCCCTGGCCGACCCCTCAGCAGGAACATTCGCCTACTAGAGGTTGTTCCTGTTCAGCTTCTCTCGCGACTTCCCAACCTGACCATGTGGAAGATGGGGTTGAAAGATCGCGATAGCGTCAATAACGCTTGGTTATCGTTCCACCGCTCTGCGCTGCCATGCTACCAGAGATATGGAAACTGCACTAGTGTCCAGCATCTAGAGTTATCTAACATTCCCATTGAGAATATATCCGACTTCATAGGCCTCGTTTCACTGCAGCGTTCAGCACCATCGAGACCCTCATTTGTTCCCTCATTCAGTTTCCAACCGCGGGACAGGACGACTTCTTCCAGCATCCTCAAGATCTGACCATCATTGCGCGGCGACTCAGGTTGAAACGTCTGTGTGTGAGTACCGTATCTGGAAATATACGACCTATTGAAACACGATCACTGAGAACATTTCGCAGATTAGCTCGTCTGTCGGCCTTCGGGCAATCGAATTCTTGCTTGCCTCCAGTGCAAATACGCTCGACAGTCTTGTTATGACCATTGATAGCAGTCCATTTGAAGTTGGGCGTGAGTATACAGGTGAAGTGTCTCAATTGTAACGCTCTTCGGCCCGACATCATCCTGATGGGCCACTCAATAGAGCAGTTGGAACTATTTTTCAGTTGGCTCACTCAACTCTCTTCGTTGGCCTTCATTGTCCTACCTCATGGGAGATTTCCCTTCCGCGAGCATGGTATTATACCAGACATTCGCTGGGCGACTCGGATACTTGAGCGTGCCACAGGAGCGCCGCTTGTGGATGTACGATGGAGCTCAAACCGGATACCCTCGTTAGGCTTGGGTCACCCCTTTCCTACAGCGGTGCTCCATTGGAGGCATGCAAAGCGTTGGACGATGCACTCTTCAGAATCCCTTTACATCGCATTATACTCCACATTCCTGTTTTCCAACGAAGAGCAGGGCGAGCTGAGTTTTGGGCGACCGCTATCAAGCATGCTTTCCCGAGACTGGATCAGGGAGGTTGCCTCACGTTCACCCATGGTAAGTAGAGCTTGATCTACTGCCGTTGCTACAATAGACTCGTTGACAATAAATCCAGGCAAAATAAACACCCCAGACCCAGTCGGCCACGAAAGGAGCGTGGAAGCCTTAGTCCCTTCTCATGATAGTAAATGGATGGTCTCCATCTCCCAAGATGGAACCATCATCGCTTGGGACACGCAGTCCGGACTCGGACGGTCGCCCACGAATGGGTGGCACATCCAGAAGGACTCGGCCGGGGGGACAACAGCTACGATCTCGCGTTGTCCCCGGACAGCTGACGGGTCGCATCTGTGGGTGTCAGCGGCAGTGAGCCACCACTCAAAGTCTGGGACCTCACCAATGGTGTCCGCAGAGCTGCTGCACCTGAAGGGTACACAAGCGCCAACATGATCGCCTGCGCCTGGTCTCCTGACGGCGCACTTATCGCATCGGCATCCGTGCACGGAACGGTCCGCGTCTGGGACGCTGAGACGTTCCAAGAGCTCGGCGTGCACGAGAATCCCGGGTCCTTCCCTAGGCACCTGCAGTTCTCGCCGGACGCGCGGTACCTTGCGTGGACAACCACGAGCTCGATCCACATCTGGAGCCGCCCGGCTGCGGAGGAGGATCAGTCGAAGAGGCCCTTGGTGCAGCTGAAGTACGACGCCGCCGTCAACGCGCTGTCATTCAACCCCGAGAGCACACGCATCGTTACTGCTCATGGATGGTGTGATGGGAAGCCTGAAGACTGCGTCGTACGGATCTGGGACGTCGCGACTGGGGCCGTGCTCGCTCTCCTGACCGGACACACGGCCGAAGTATGGCACGCCTTATTCTCTCCAGACGGCAGGTCGATTCTGTCCATTCAAGTCGGGCACGGCGGTCCTGCAAAAATTTGGGACGCGGTCTCTTGGAAAGAAACGCTGTCAATCGAGATAGACGGAGGGAGAGGATGCTTTTCCCCTGGCGGGGAGTACATTGTCACGTGGAACGCACAAGTGAAACTGTGGAGGGCGAGTGACGGCTTGCGCCTGGTGACGTTTACTGAGCACAAGAGGTTTGTAACGGATGCAGCCTTCTCTCTGAATGGCGAGTTCCTAGCTTCCGGGGATGAGGATGGGATAGTCCACATCCGCCGCATTTCGAACTTCGACTAGCACTCGTCATCCCTGTTCCCTCCGATAAAACATAACGGCGAACGCAGATACGCACCTCCACATGTAGCCTTGTCATACTATGATCCAAGTCCATGCCACCAAGCCTAAAAACAAACATGAACATAACATGAATGCTCTCTCGATGGGTACTCGGATCTCTCACCTTCTCCGAACGCGCACACTCCGCGCGACATTCCTCCAGAGTCCGCACCTCCGATCCACCGAGGTACGTCCATGCCGGTCTGTCTTTGCCGTACGCGTACGAAGATAGTCTACCCCAGACCAGATCTGCTTCGAAGAAGTGCTCGAGCTCGATGCATTGAGATAACACAGTAACTGCATGCATACTCCCGTAGATCCCCCACAGCCGCATTCGAGAGCACCCAATTGGGCTGATCGCGATCTAGAGAGCGAGCTACGGGCAAAGATTAGCTTCGCACAATGTCGGCTTTACCTCGTACTTACCTCCGGATACGCTAGCGGCTACTTTACCGATTATGGCGAGTTGCAGATCGTGATATGCCTCTTCGTCGAGGGGGCTTGCGGTCCGAGACGATCGTCTCCGCGGCGCCGACATGTCTCGTGCTACTGAGGGAACATGGTAATACTTATGGTCTTGAGAGCCTTTTCAGCAGATCTCAATTCAATGATGGTTGTAGCGCGCCGCTGGCTGATTTGAGGAGGCCATGGCGAGCACTATCGTTTCCGATGACGCTGCACGACGACACGGAGCTGCGACGCCGGAATATGAATAATGCAACGTGAACGGTTGGCTGATAATAACTAGGGATAGAGTTCCCCTGCCCTGCTGACATCGAGGTCGTGTCAATGATAGATACCGTGCGGGCAGTGACAATAGTGTAGACTCACCGACACGGTGCGCCAAAAGTGTATCTTCTTCCTACGCTCGAACTTGGGTAATAACCTGTGCTGTTTTGAGGATCGCCGAGAGCGACATGACCCAAGGGCAAGTCTACGAACACACTCCACCAGATGGGGTAGTAGTACCTGTTGATCCGGCCAAACGTATAGTACATGCATGTGTATGTACAGCACACTCAATGCTCGAAGGAAGCGGTGAGAGAACCTATGGAAACAGCAGTCAATATAACGCAGAGCACCTCGTCGAGATGAAGACATGGCAGACGGAAACATATAATGCTACATTGTGCGTCACATAACCAAACATGAGGCAACCGGACGACGAGGACCGACCTGACGGAGACGCCGTTCAGCACGAGCACCGCGAACTAGTGGTCCAGATCGACGTCCTTGACGATGTCCACGTTCACGCACTCCTCCAGCGTCGCGACGAGGTTGTCGTCGTGGATGAACGGCGCGTTGAGCACGAGCCGGTCGAGCGGCGCCCCCAGCGCAGCGCGCTCGCGCACGACCCCGTGCAGCAGGAAGTAGTCGACCTCGTCGTCGACGAGCGTGAGCTTGCGCAGGTGCGGCCAGCTGAGCACGCTCCCGCTCCCGCTCTCATCCTCGGTCGGGTCCGCGTGCTCCTTGCGGAAAAGCTGGAGGAACTTGGACGTCGCCGAGTTGATGACCGTGAGGTGCGTGATCGTCGGGAGTGCGCGGGTGAAGCGGCGCGTCGGCGTGCACATGCTCGCGTTGAGCAGCGAGAGCGAGCGCAGGACGGGGTACCGCCCGAGCCCTGCCGCCCCGCCAGGGAGCGGGAGCGACGCGACGAACTCCCGGAACTCGGTCTCGTCGAGGTTCGCGAGGGTGAGTTCTTGCAGGTTCGGGGTCTCGAGGATGGAGGACATCCGGCAGACGGTGTCGCCGGAGAGTTCGAGGTAGCGGAGGGTGGGGATCTGGAGGGGTGGGTACGCGCGGCCGGCATGGAGGTGGATGTAGGTGCCGCGAAGGATGAGGGCGCGGATGTTGGGGGAGGCCCCGAGGACGTCGCGAAATTGGTCGTATTGGAGGCGCGTCTGGTGCCAAAGCCAGCGAAGGTCGAGCGCGATGAGGTTATGGAGAGGGGGTGCGTGCCAGGGAGTCGAGAGCGAATCGAAACGGACCGATGTGAGAGCTTCCGCGCCACCTTGGAGGATCTCGTGGAGGAGGACCTCTTGATTTCCTGACGAACCGCTGAGGGATAGTTGGAGGTGGCGGAGCATTGGGGCGCTTGCATTAGCCAACCTGTTCCCAACAGCGTAGATTGTGGCAGGGTCGGATGTTGTAAGTGCGAATCGGCGCCATCGGCCGACGTGAGGAAGTAACCTTGATAGGAGCTGGTCGACCAAGGCAGTCGTGAGGAGGTTCGCTGAACGGGAATCGATGGTGATGTCTATGGGCTGTTCGCATGAGCGCTGAAGACACAACGGGACCCATCCGAACGGTTTGGGATGCTTGACGACTATGTTTGTCCACAGATCGGGCGTGTCGAGTGCGATGTCGCGCCATTGGCGAGAGACGGCAGCAACGACGAGAGGGAAGGGACGTGGGATGGATGATCCCAGAATAGGGTCGTCTTGCGGTATGCGGCTCCCCGCCTTGAAGATTAGCTCAAGGACTTCTTGGGGGAGTCGCAAGACGGGGAGGAGGAACGTTGTCAGAGCCTCTATCCGTGCGCGGATGCAAGATAGGGTGGCCTCGTTCATATGGACTTGGTTCATGAGCCCACTCACGGCGGGGCTGAAGTGGGGTCCGTCCACATCTGAGGAGGGCTGGAGGAAAACGCGCCAGCCATCGGATCCGCCATGAAAAGTGTCCCAGCCATAGCTCTCCTGCAGCCGCTTGACTTCGCGCTGGACAGGGATGAAGAAGCCTTGTTATGACTGGAGCTCAGGGGCTTGGAGACCGGGAATAAAGTGGACTCGCCTGATAGGTAGGGTCGGTGGTGATCTGCTTGATGAGCAGCAGACGATGGACTTGGTGCTCAGCGGCCTGGCGGTTGAGTTCGGCGATGATGTCTCGAATAGTGGTCAAGCCCATTCCTCTGCTCTGGTTCAGAGAGGCTGCAGCAGGTTATCGAACGTCGGAGACGTACCTCAGGAGGAGAGGATCAGAGGAGGACGTCGGGCAGCGGCCCTGTCAGCAAAGGCTTGGGACCGTCGGGCTCATTCCATGGGCCAGTCTCGACTGCCGACCCGGTCTGGCCGCCCCCCCACACCGGCCTCCGGCTGTTTGCGGACGACGAGCGCGCACATCTCTCTCCAGGCGCCCGCCCTCCCTTTCCCCTCCACAACGCCTACTGCAGTATCCTCAAGCCTGTAAAACGGCTTGACTCCCACAATCCATCATCTTCTGCAATGCCTTTGGTGCGATGTTGTCAGATGTATGCGCATATATGCAGAATCTCGTAGCGGTAGGTCACCGAGAACAACGGTACGTCCCTCCGTTTTTGATGCGCGATGACAAGGCTGATAACGCCCCTTGGACCAAAGAACTGTCCCCGATGACGGTATCGATCAATGAAATGAGAAGGGATAAAGCGAGAGAGAGGATAGTGCCATGCCAGGGCGCCAGGGCTACTCCCTCCTGGACGCTTGGTGCGCACCTGTTAGCACGGCAGTATGTCCTTGAATTTACCCATTCTCACACGTTAGACGACCTTCGAAAGGTCATCTTTTGTCGTGCTGCTCGCACCTGCCTCATGTCTCATAGATGGTCGGAGGAAGAGGGTGGACTCGGAGCGGGTGCGCCAACGGCATGTGGTACGTGTTTTCGAGCCTTGGTGCCTACAACCTTCCTTGAATGAGATTCGGAAGACCCCACTGAGTTTGGGGTCTCTGTCGGGTGTATGCGTCGGCATTAGGTGAGTTCATTGTGGCCGAGAGTTCTGTCAAGATACTGACATTCGACGATCCACTCTGCAGGATACTCGGCAATAGAGTACTTACGAGGAGGAAGGCCCTCCACAGCATCCTATTACAACGTGGCTCAGGATCCCGCATGTGGCCCTTGGTGCAATTGCTGTAGCCTAGTATGGTACGCCTCGATTAGAGAGCAATTCTGATGTCGGGTGCGTGCTTGGAAATCGAGCCTTGGAACTCCGGTAGGTGTCTGTGGCCGGGTCCTTCTGGTCTTGCGCCACCGAAGTACAGCTGACATACCACCGTAGAGGCCCTCCTGGGATCCTGAGTTAGCGTTTTAGGGTGTACCTCCTGCAGGCCAGCATGCTGTACGACAGGAGGCCGAGCCCATGCCCAGTTCAAGGCTACAATACGCCAGTAAGCGAGGCAGTCGGTCACAGTAGAGGCGGATAGTAGGCAATCTCAACTTTCGCTACATGCTGGCCACTCGCTTACCCTTGTGCTTCCCCGATGGCAGCGCGCGGGGATTGATAGCGTCTAAAGGACACGAACGTGTCTCTCCGCGCCCTCTGCCCCACCGGTCACCAACGAACGCGAGTGCCCCGACCTCGTCCGCTCGGATATCCGCGTCCCCGGCTTCACAGTTGTGGGTATTTTGTAGCCTAGCTGCGGCACCGGTATGAAAACCACGTTCATGTGCTGCGTGCGGACAGGTGTGTTCTTCCTGAGCTACCGTCCGTGCTGGTCTCCTAATCCTTTTTCAGATTGTCACGCCCTTGACCGGCCATACCCTTCAAGCTATCGCGCTGAACTCGGGCTCACATAGGACCCCCACGACGCTGGGATCCCTGGTATCGCCCCGCATCATCCCCCCTCATTCAACGAAGACCGAACGGATTTTCTCAGTCGAGGTCCGCGGAAATAGAAATACGCTCCCAGCTCTGGAGACTTTTGGCGATCGTCCTCGCTATTTGTGGCGAAACCGCAACGTGCTGGTAATCTCTGATGGCGTGGCCGGATGCGATCTAGATGACACTCGATGCGCGACTCTTCTCCGTGCCAGCTCACTCTGCGACGCCGTTATCTGCTGGACGCCCAGTGGACGCGCACGGCCACGCGTAGGAGCTGGGATGTGTTCTTTGCTGTGATGGGGGTCCTGAGAATCCCACCTTCCACCGGACTTCTTCGACATCGGACGTTGTCGTAATCATTCAGTTCCGTGCAAGTCGCGGAGTCGGGTTGCTGCAGCGTGCCTCCCCAGCACCGACAGGAGGTGTGGCCACATCTCGTCTAATCTGCCACATCAATATCCCATCTCGCGCCCCCATCGTCTCCATCCATTCAGCTTCCTCATCCCAATCTCCATCCCCATCCCTAACGCCACATCGTGTTATGTGCTTCTGGCCTTCCGTCCGCCGGTCCTTGCGCTATCCGCCAATACGAGAGCGCACGATGGGGGGCGGAGTATTCTGGTGCTGGTGTACGTGTACATACGCTGCCTCAGAAGCACGCCACACACCGTTCTCCGGTGCAATCCATCTCACCTCATCCGTCTTCGAGCATTGCGGCATTGCGTCGGGCCTCCGCAAAAGCGAAAGTCCCTGCCCGCAATGAGGTCATTTCCAGGATGGGGGCGCTTTCACGCTGGCACGCACCGCGTCGCGCGCGCTATTCCCGCCACGCCGCCCCTCCGCTCCAACGCGGCCCCGGTGGCCTAGGCCTCCCGCTATACGTGTACCGCCTATCCTCCTTGCGAATCGAGGGTGAGCTTCTCGTTGATGCACGGCGCGATGAGGGGCTTCTGCCGCCAACATATGCAGCCGCCGCTAGCGGCGACGGAGAGGAAGCGCTTCCCGAACACGAGCACTTGTGCCTCGCTGTTTCGCGATGCCGTGACGTTGGACGCGTGTTGTCTGGATAGCTGGATATCCTTGCTATCCATTTGACACCGCTCTCGCAATGTGCCCATTGGTAGGGTGGTCGACGGTGGTGGGACCGGTGTAACCTGTGAACGCGTTTGCGGGCTCAATGTGCACCGGCGGGATGGGGAGGAATGCTTGATGGGAATCGGTCATCTCGCGTAGGTACGGGATCCAAATCTGCATCTCGTTTCATATGTCCCCGATTCGTTCATTGGGGGTTCTCACTCTGTGGCCCAGACCCCATTTACGGCGACTTTCGATCATTATGGCAACTGCTACGTACCCCCCGATGCCCTCCCGGCGAAGAACGGATACCTCCGACGCGCTGTGTCGCTCCACTTCCCAGGGCGGCTCCCAGTGCCTTCGCTTCGCGTCATTAAGCTAGAGAGCTATAACCCGGACGCATCTCGTTCAGGGCCAGTCCGAGCGTGCGACACTTCCGAGAACTGACCAGCGCAGATCGCTGGCTTCCCCTTTCCCAAGTCCTTCCTCGCCTTTGCCAATGGCAACTTCACGCTCGTACTGCGCCCCTTATCAAGCCACCAGGCCACAATGCACAGTGCCCTATCGGTCTTGACCGGACGCTTGGCCGGCGCCGCAAAACGCGGTGCTTGGGTGGAACCACAGGCAAATACATTGGATCCTCAAATGATGCGGCGAGCGCCGCCGCTTGGGTCGGCAGCGGACGGATAGGGCAAAAGCGCTTGGTGCGCCTGCCCCGAAAAGGCGAATTTAAACATGCGGCAAACACGAGGCGAGGGCCGTGTGTTCTAGAAAGCCGTGATTGGTGGCCTCGGGCGGGCGGGTGAGTGCGAAAGGCTGTTGTCCTCGTCCCATTTACCTCACTCATTGGTCGCGTTCTGTCCAAAAGACGATTTCCAGGTCGCTCTGTGTCCACGCTGGGTCCGCCACGCTGCGAGGGTCCGTGCTTCCTGCTCTAGAATCGCTTCTCCCGAGACGCGTACTGTCCTGGCTTATGTCCTTGCCGCGCCCTCGGCACGCGGGCCCACGCTTCTGGGACTCCATGCATGGACGGGATCTGGCAGTGCGGCTGCGCGGCAATTATCCACCACTCGCGCCTGATACGCTGCTGGCATCGAACACTGATCTGGAGGCGCGCACGATCGTGTGTCGCCAACAACTTTGGGGCCCTTTGATCCTCGCTCGGATGACAAAAGTCCAGATCCCGGTCGGCTGAATGCCACATCCTCGGTCCTGCCACAAACATCCTTTCGCACATGCTATAAGTACCCCGACTCTCCCTCGCGACCATCCGCCGTCTCCCAAGCACCGCTGGGCCGCACCCTGGTGCCTTTCTCCCTGCCTCCCTAACACCGTCGCTACCGCCACTTCCCGCGGCCTCCTAGTCTTCTCCGCTGTGTGTTTGTAACACTTTCTTCCACGACTCAGGCACTTCGACCATCGCTGACGAGAACCAGAACCTGTCTCGCGCTTGTCTCATAGCTTACCGCACCCACTTCACACACCGACCTAGATTTTCCCCTACCGACCACCCCGAACGCCCAGGATGCCTTCGTATTTCCGTAGCTTGTTCGGTGGACACAGTTCCAAGTCGTCCTCCTCCCACAGTAGGTCGCACTCTCAGCCACCCGCTCCAATCTACGCAGCCACCCCTGCCGCCTCTGCTACCCCCGCGACCTCCGCCACCAACATGAGCAGGAGTTACAGCCATTCCGCGCGCTCGAACACTCCCTCTCCCCTCCGGTACGCGACGACGGACACACGGACGGCGTATGGCTATGGCAGGGCTCCGCCAGCCACCAAGCCTCGTCCCGAGGTGCACCCTCACCCTGCCCGGCGTGCCAGCTACAAGACGCCAGAGACCCGTAAGTAGCATTCTTCTCGTGTTTCGCGGCAACGCTAACCGGCTCGCTTATTGCGTAAAACCCGTCTTCTATCTCGTTGGAACCGTGCGCCTGTCTCTCCTCCAGCTCGCACCCCCTTGTACACCTACGCGACGCCGCCGAGCTCGCGATCGAACTCCAGCTCGTCGATCTACCCCGGCACACCAGGGTCACTGCCCCGGACTTCTAGCTCGGATACTGGCCACTATGGGGGCGCGCGGCAGCCTCTCCGCAACAACACCTGGCACCCGGAGGGTACCACAGGCAGCTCATCCTCTTGTAAGTCGTCATCCGCAGACCCTCCACACCCTATAGGTAATCTAACGGAACCCCGTTCATGTTCATTCTGGGACTACCCGCGCGCAGACGGCTCTCGCGGCAGGTCGTCCTCGCAGACCTCGCTCCTCCAGCAGACGCGCAGCACTACGTTGCACATGCATCCGGTCCTCGCCCACACGCGCCTGCACCGCGCCCCGATCACGTACGACGTGTCGTTCACGCCGTCGGCGCGTACGGTGCTGGACCGCGCGACGCACTCCGCCATTCCCTCACACACGCTCTCCCAGCCCGCGACGGACCCGCCGACGCCCGCTGGTGCCCGTCTCGTCCTCCGCTCGCACAAGTTCCCGTGGCCCGTGATTGTCACCGCCTCGCACTCGTCGATGTCGCCCTCGCACTCCTCCTCGAGCACCTCGAGCCGGCCGCGCTTCACCGTTGGCCCGCCCTCGGGCCACGGACACAGTAGCCGCCCGGGGACCGCCGACGGAGGCGCGTCGATCAGCAACCTGGATGTGCTCTACGCGGTGCACAACACACTCATGGTGCCCATCACACCGGAGGAGTGGGAGGCCCTCGGACATGGCAGCAAGGCGCAACAGAAGGTGACGCAGGCGTACCAGCGCCGCTGTACGCGCATGGGCGGCGGTTGGGAGGGCGGTGTGCGCCGGATCGACTGGCTGGGCGAGAAGACGTGGCTGATCGGCGTCGAGGTCGACAAGGCGGCCGGCCACGGCGGCGCGGGCAAGCTCGTCTTCGGGCGCGGATGAAGATGAATCATATGCGACATGCCTTCTCTCCTTCGGCTTCTCTTCCGAATCCCTGCGGGCTCGCTTCTATCTCCTTGCATTCCCCGCTTTCCCCACCGCTATTCAGTCTATCCTTCGCGCGCGCTCATCCGGGGCTGGTTCTTGGATTCGATGCGCCGTGTTTGGGTTCTGAGTACTGGGGTCCTCGTCGGTTGGAGCTGGGTCCGCAAGCACAGGCTTGCGCGGGCTCTCCTCGCTGTCCTTGAGACTGCGACCTGACCGCGACCGAAATAGCAGGGTTTGGTGATGGTGCAGTCGTGTCTTCGGTGGCATTGCTTGCTCCGACTGCGACTTGACGTCGCCGCGACAGTCACCATCCATCTGCTGCGGTCTTCCCTCTCCGCTCCACATATGTGGGCGGTGCGGAAGACGCTGATGATATACGGACAGCTTTGGGTTGTTTGGGTTTTGGCAGGTGTGTGCCAGTGTACTCGTGCGTGGTTGCGAGGTGCTCCACTGCCGAAATGGTGCCGGGTTGATACCGGCCGTGCGATTCGCCTTCTCCGTTATCCTGCTCTCGGTCTTGCTGTCTTCTTGTTGCTCTCCTTCACCCATACTTACACATACGCGTCCCCGCCCCCGCTTAACGTCCTCCTTGCTTTACTGTTACGACCCGCATCTTGTGATGACTGCTACGATTCGATGACCATCATGACGCATTTGTACATTATCACCCGCATCCCCACCCATTTACCTCACGACGTGGACGTTGTAGCATTGACTTGCTCGGCATTACGCCCACCTTTGATTTTGTAATAGTCCTCGCTTACTTTCGCTAGGCAATCCATCCATGCAATTCATGCCTTATGCCTTACTCATGGTCGGACGTTCCGTATCAGCGTCGTCATCTGCTTGGACGCATTAAACACTTGTCCAGTCCGCTGTGCCTTGCCCCCCTCAATTGCTCCACCTGCACTGAATACTTATCGTCGCGGGACATGATCCGGCGCCCCGCCCGAGCGGGGGGTCTCGGCGATTGGAGAGCCAAACGGCCGCAGGCGGTGATGCACGTTTTCGGCTATGCTTACGATTCGAGGGTGCGAAGCCCACTCAATTCGTCTCGGCGGAGGTTTAATCAAGTTCAAGCTTCAGGCCTCCTTCAGATACGCTTCATTATACTTGCAGTAGGCTAAGCCGTCCCGAAGGAACAGCACGTCCGAATGTCGTAATTATGAAAAAGGGGGGACATACACACACGCGCACTTCGACGTCGACGCGTACGCCAACCGCCCCGCATCTGGGGACTCGACGCAGCCAGCACTTCCGGGGTGAATTTGGCGTCCGCGCCGCCAATCTTGCCCTGGTCCACGGGACCAGTCCGGAACGTCGCGACCGTCCATGCAATGACGTTCCAGAAGGCCAGAAGGCGACGTCGACAGGACGAGGGGACTCCGCGCACGCCATGATGCATGCGACGTTGGAATCCGCCGGAGATAAGTGCGCTACTCCCGTAATCGCGACGCGTAGTACTAGTAATACGCGAGCGGACCCGACGCAAAACAGGGCCCGGCCTTGTCCCTGGGGGGAGATAAATGTTCATCCGCAATGGATATTGCGAACGGTCGACTTTCCAAGAATCTTAATCAGGGCGTGCTTGCAGGCCGCCGAGTGCTTCTCTCTTCACTGGGACACCCCGGAAACAGGAACGGTTTGATACAGGCTGGACCCTGGACTCGGATGACGTAGCACCGTCCATGGAAATGGGGGTGGTGTCGACCGGCGGTGGTATAATTGTGTCAGGCCCCATGCGCAAGGGGTACGATGTGAAGTAGCCAATCCTTCCAACGCGTCGTCCTCGACGACTCGTCGAGCCGGATGGACCGAAGTCGAAGAGGGCACGTGTGGGGAACATGGGGATCCCGCGCGGAGAAGTCGTCGCATAGGGCAATGCGGCGGGCGGCGGTGGAGACCAATTACGAAAGAAATGGCTCGTCGGAACGGAGCAGATTGTGTCGTGCAAGAAACGGGGATGCGGCGAGCGAGGTCTCGACCTCCAGAGAAGCGTGCGCTGCGGACGTACAGTTAGATGCTTGAAGCTCGCGCCGCCGGACGATGGACGTGTACCTCACACTGTTCGGGAAACGGAGGTCTATCCGTCTTCCGAGGCCTCACCGGCACCTGTCGGGCAACCTGTGTAACCCGAGTTAGCGTGAAGGCAACACAGAAGCACTACGCGTGGATTAGAAGCTCTCCGACAACCTCCCTCCGCACGTAGAACGCTTGCACATGCTGGACTTCCGGCCAGGGTACCGGTAGCGTGGCTGCTGCAGAACCCCAAATCACTCAACGCATAGGGAGCATGCACATAAGAAATCGCTCGTTCATCCCTGTCAGCCAGAACAGGACATGGCGGTATGCTGAGCCCAGACCGAGCGTAGATCCTCGATAGGAAGTGGCGTTCGTCCGGAAGCTGCATGACTGCAGCCTGGTGAGTGCATTAGATTACTACGCATAGGTAACAAATATGACGGGTACTGCGCGACGCTTCTTGGATCGTCTGCGGTTCGGAACGCCCGTTGGTCAGGATGGCCATACTGTTGCCTGTATGCATATAATGCAGTACCTGAGGCAATACGGATGGTTAGGAGGGCGTTCGGACTTCCATTATTCCCCGTAAATCAATAATCCGCGTTTTAGCAACTTTCTTTCCCGAAAGGAAGTATGTTGAGCTGATAGAGTCTCGTGCGTGCAGGGAAAAGGTGTCGCATACACCTTGAACATGCAAGCACGAGTTTCTCCGCACCAAGTTTACATCGTCAAATATCCGTCGCGCCAAAAACAGGCCTTGACCGACACTGCGCCTCGCAAGCAACCGCTTGAACTGACAAGATATGTCTATGAGGGATGCTCGAGGACATGTAACTACCAATAGTCCGATCGGCAGGCCCATAGGATGAGTATTCTCACCTGAATCATGAATCAACTGACCTTCCTCCGACCAGCGAAGGATCCTTCAATACGCCGGCAACAAGACCGACAGCGTGGATGTGACCTGACTGCACAATTCTATAGAATTCGTCAATAGACGAAATCTACTCGCATATAAAAGAATACGGGATGTATGTGAGAGAACAGGACTCACCTCGAGGGTGGGATGCCCACTATACGCAGCGTCAGGGACCTCGGTCGCCCTAACACGGCAGAGCGACCCCCAATTCCTTGAAAGAACTACTTGGTGGGCTAATATCCGAGTACCGCCATTGTTGAGGGTGAAAGGATCCATGACGGTAGGTTGGCGAAGATACAAGATGTCCAGCCTTGAAGAAGCCTGAGCCGGGATCGATGCGACGATGCATATTAGTCGCGAACATATCCTAACCTAGTCTGAGACAGACCGTCAGTCGATAAAACCAAGTAAAATCAGCTCCAATTACTCCGGGTTGAGGTTGCCATGGGTTGTATTCGGAGTCAGGTGTAAGTCCAAGTCCGAGGTCCAGACGTGAATCTAAGGCAGGGAGATGAATGAGGGCGAGGAAGAGTTGGCATACGGATCGACCTTCGACTCTCTTTATAACAGCGATGGGTGAAAGTGTGAAGATACAATGGTCTTCTGCGTTCGTCACGATGTGCTCCCTCGACGTCGCGGTCGAAATGACAGAACAAGGCAGAAGGCGGAAGACATGGGACGTGAAAAATAGAAGTTCCGGCGCTTCATCGGATCCGTGCCCGATAAGGAAAAATCGTGGCCAACGGTCGACATGGAGCGAGAGGAGGTGAAGAGTGGCGATTGAACCATGGAATTAGACATCGACGGACCGAGATGAGAGGGCCGAGAGCAAGGACAACAAGGCGAAAAGGGAAGGGAGCTCGAGAGAGCTGGAGAATGAGAGCGGGGAGGGGGGAGTGGGGAGTGGGGAGTGGTGGGGACAAGACAACAAGACCGGAGAGCGAATACGGTATCGAGCAGAGCGGAGAGGATAATAAGTTACACTACTACTTTCTTGAATACTTCTACCAACGGCGCGGTGCCGGGGCGGTAATAGTGGTACAGATAATGTTACAACAGTTCGTGTTCGTTCGTGTTCATTCGTGTTCAACGGTTCGTGTTCGTAGCGGGCGTTCTTGAGCAGCGACGCGCACAGCGCGTCAGGGTCTGAATCAGAGAACAACAAGTCCAAGATGGCTTGAAGGCTGCAGTCTTCCTGTCCCCAGGACAGGGACCGGTTTTGTCCATGGAGCCAAGGTCCGAGGCAAGCGTCCAGAAACGTCGGAGTCCAAGATCATACACACCCGTTGGCTGCTCCACGACGAGCGGGCCAGAGGGTGTTAACTTGAAGGTTGTGCTTTGAGGCTTGGGCTTGAGTCTTCACCCGGTTGGCCAGGCAGAGGCAGATGGTGTTCATACCTTGATGCGCGCTGCGCGCAGATGGCAGTCGACGAATGCCGTGCCCTGCTGGATTGCCCTCAACGTGAAGCCCCCGAAGAACGGCTTCACGTCTAACAACCTTCCGCGCGACACGCCGCGCGGAGGCAGACCGGGGGACACGAAACCCATCTGCACCGCGGCGGCCACCTCTTGCGGGGTAGCCGGGACGGAGTTCAGCCTCATGAGGCCGCAGACGACGTCTTGTACCGTCGGCATCGCTCCTCCAGCATTGATGATGTCCACGGCGAGCGGGCCCAGGTTGATGCGAACCATGCGGACGGGCTGGGTCACTGCGGGGCTCAGGAAGACGTCCGACCTGAGCACCATGCCTCGCCGGACGTCGAAGCCTGGGAGGAGGTGGGGACTGCGCGCGTCCAGCGTCGGGTGGAGGTCCAGCTGTCCGCGGCCGCTGCTGCCCTTGGGCTGAGGCTTGTCTGGGCTGTCGGGCGGAGTCATGAGACCATCTGGAAGAGGACCAGAACCTCAGCAACCCATCCCGAATCCGGCCACGCGCGCACAATAGAGATAGGAGATATATATGCAAATGGAGACACAGGACACAGGTGGGAAAACCGCGCGTGGGACGCGGGACGTACAGGCGACGGTGTGTCCTCGTCCTCCGGACGGATGCGGGATGGGGTACGGCGCGTTGGCGCCGCCGTACGGTGTCCTTGGGTTCAAGGCCGGCGCGTGCGGAGGCAGGGGGAGGCCGTGCGCTCCCATACGGGGTGCGTGCAGCGGCGTCGACGGGCCCTCCGAGGCGACCGTCCGAGTGCTGTGACCCGAGCTTGGAGTGTTCAAATACATATTGCCGGCGTTATCAAGTCACACAGGAGGTGTTCTGAGGATAGAGCAGGCTAGGCGACGGGGGCGACGGGGGCTGCGAGGCGGGGAGGGGACGGCGGTGCGGCGGTGTGAGGCGGGGAGGGCGGGCGGCGGGCGGGTTGGGGGCCATGTCGGCCAGGGTAAGCGAGCTTAAATGGCGCGCCCCCATGTTTGTACACGTCGTTTGCGTCCCGCCGTATTCGCGCCCCGCCCGCCGCGTCGGGGGTCGGGGGTCGAGTCACATCAACGGGGCCGAGACGAAGAAGCCCAAAAGAAGCCTGCGCGCAGCCACGGGGTCACGGCGCCAATCCGCCTATTGCCTTTCCGAGAACGAGGGCGCACCCCGCCTGTCAAGGCTGCCTATCTGGGACGCATCGCGCCCGACCCCGTGTGCCCGTTATGGCAGCCCGCCGCCCTGCGCCCTGTCCTCGTGTGCATCTCCGCCCGAACGTGGGGAATAGTTGGGTCTAATATTAACGCGCGACCGCCTCTGCGACGTCGGCATGCCCGGAATGGCAGCGCCGAGCTCCTTGGACCCCGCCGACGATCAAAGCCTGTATCCCGGATCCCTATGGCCGCCCACATTGACAACGTACATTGACAACGTCCCGGCATACATCAGCGCCTCCTCGGCCGGCTCCTCTGGAGGAAATGGTGGCATCCAGGTCGCGCATGACATCCCTTCTCCGTCGCTAGGCTACACAGACAGAGGTATGCGGGCGGCGGCAGTCGGTAGCCTTAGGGGTTCATGAGTCCCAGTTTTCAGGTGTCCAGTGGTTTGAGCAGCGAGCACAGCACGAGATGATAGCGTTGCAAGATATAGACAAGGTTGGGAGCGAGAAGGTGGTCAAGCATTTGGAAGAGAACTGCAAGATCTGGAGCTGAAGCGCTGAAGCTTAAGGTCTGTTAGAGAGTAAGTAAATACTTACTCGAAGTTCCTTAGAGGTGACTAAGAAGAGCTAAGAAGCCGCTTAAAGCGCCGGGACAACTGCTGGCTCGCTCGCCGCGAGCCCCTTCACCACAACACCCTTTTCGTCCCGCCCCCTCCCCTCTTCCATTCCCTTTTCACTGTCGCGCTGGGCTTACATGACGTCGTAGGGCGCACTGGAATATAGCCTTGTTTTACTGTTCTTGATCGGATGCTCGCGCGACACAGATGTGGAGAAAACTACAGCCCTCATCATCACCAGCCTCTCGCTCTCTCCATGGTTCCGCACCTCTTGCCGTGCTTCAGCATAAACCTCGTCAGGTCAAACCGCCAGCGCGTAGAGGTGCCCAAAAGAAACGCACAGAGGAGGCGCGAGAAGAGTTGCAGCAGGCTGTTGCGGATCAAGGTATGTCGCCCTATCTTCACTTCTTCCCCACCGCTGGCCGTCACATTCCTTCCTTCCTCCGAGCTACGATTAGGGTGATGGAAGTAATAGTTGGCACGCGCACCATTTCCCACTTTCGTTTGAACCCGTTGTGATCCGCGGGAACCCGATGTGTTGTGGCAAACCTGTACGGCGTCGCATTCGGCGTGGCAGGTTTGTCACCGTCGTTGTATGCGCCTCAATTGACTGGAAATAGAGGTACTGTGTTGCGGCTACGTTAGAGCTTCGTGCAAACGACGTTGATCGGCAAGTGGGGCTCACGAACGGCTATCTGTCGCGGTCAGGAGTCTCCTACAGTGCTAAGTAACGCGAAGAGTTAACGAGCCTTCGCCGGTTACCCAACCAGCCAAGGTATGGCGGTAATAGAAGAGAATGCTGTGTTGTTGATTCATGAGGTTCCCCGTTGATACAACGTTGTTTCGTTCTACATTTTTCTCTCCTTCGTTCGCTAACCATAAGGTTTCATCCACCAGGTCCCAAGCGGAACGAAGTCGGCGTCCAACTGCTCTCGCGTCAGCTACACCGTCAGGTCTTTCGCAACATCTCCTTCCCCCCTCCCCCGAAGGCCTACGTCAACATCGCGCAGGAGCACCTCAAGAAGCACGGCCTCGACCCTGCACAAGGCTCCGTCCTCCCCGATGTCGGGTTCACGCTGCCCCCGCTGCAGGGTCGCACGCTCGACGAGCACTTTTACCGCATCGGCACTACCGCCGCGCAACCCTGGCTCACGCTCGCGCAAGACCTTGCAGCGGCCAAGCTGCCCCCTAAGCCGGACGACTGGCTTATCCAGTCCGGCTGGACGCGCTACTCGTACCTACCCGATGGCTCGAGTTACAGCGAACATGTCCCGTTCCCGCAGTCGGTTGACGGCAAGCCCGAGGAGCTGCTCGTTTTCGACGTCGAGACAATGCCCATCGCGCGCGACAACGCAGTCATGGCGTGCTTGGCGACCCCGAACGCCTGGTATGCCTGGATCTCGCCGTGGCTGCTGGGCGAGGACGAGGACCCACAGCAGCTGATCCCGTTCGGCGACCCGAGCGTGCCGCGGATTGTGGTCGGACACAACGTGTCGTTCGACCGGAAGCGGATCCTTGAGGAGTACAATGTGGAGCCGACACAGACGCGATTCCTGGACACGATGTCGCTGCACGTCGCGGTGAAGGGCATCTCGTCGCACCAGCGTGGGGCATGGCAGAAATATCGAAAGACCAAGGATCTGGAGGAAGAGCAGCGACTGGAGGCGATCCAGCGCGTGAAGGACGTCATGGACGACGGGGTGGAGGAGATCGAAAACGAGACAGACCCGGAGGAGAAAGAGAGGATGCAGCAGCTCATGTGGCGCATGGAAGAGGGTCTTCGGGAAGCGGCGCTGCAGCCCGCCGTCGCGGCTCCGGAGCCGGCGGAGGAGGACATGTCGAAACGCTGGGAGGACCAGTCGTCGCTGAGCAGCCTCGAGGACGTCGCGATGCTGTACTGCGGGATCAAGTTGAACAAGGACACACGGGACGACTTCTTGAATTCGACGCGCGAGGAGATCCACGACGACATCTTCGGTTACCTGGACTACTGTGCGGCTGATGTCGAGGCGACACACGCTGTTTTCACGAAGACCCTCTCCGCGTTTCGCGCGGCGTGCCCTAGCCCCGTCTCCTTCGCCGGTATCTTGACTATGGGCTCGAGTCTACTTACTGTCAATGAGGAGTGGGAAGCTTACCTCGCGAACGCGGAGCGTGCGTACAAGGACATGGAGGACAAGGTGAAGAAACGCTTGATCGAGCTAGCAGAGCAAGCGAAGGGCATGATGGCCGACGGGAAGTGGAAGGAGGACGTCTGGCTCTCGCAGCTGGACTGGACACCGAAGGTAGCTGGGAAGTCTCGGGGCATCGACCCGTCCGAGGTGCGTTCACGTCGATCTACCTTAGGAGCGTCCTATGCTGACTTCCACTCAGGTCGCACCTTCCGTCGAATCTTCTCAACCGCCCCTAGAACCTGTCGTCGTGGAGAAATTTGCTCCGACCTGGTACCGCGATTTGGTGGCCGACCCTTTCGGAGCTACTGCTGTTAGGCGCATCCTTCCCCTGCTGCTGCAGCTCTCGTACAATGGCGAGCCTCTCCAGTACTCGACCTCCCATGGATGGCACTACTGTATAGGCGGCGAGGCGGTCAAGTTGCCCACTGCGAGCAAGAAGCTAGCTTCTATCCTAACCGCGACCCATGGTGTTTCTGCGCTCGAGAGTGGTTCACTCCGGTCTGTCGACAGAGAGCTCACGAAGAATCTTTGTGCCGGATGGAAATCGGACGAAGCCAGAGATGCTATCTTCCGTCTAGCAAAGGCCGCGCTACAGTCTCGGCCCGAGCGCATCCAGTCCGACCCTTGGCTACAGCAGCTTGACTGGATGATATCGACCGAAAACTCAGCCTCGTCCAAGCGCAAAACAACCAAAGCAGCCGCACCGAAACCAGCTCCTGTATACTGGCCCAAGTGGTACTGGGAGCTTGCGAAGCCGAAGAAAGACTGCCCGCCAGGAACGCTTGACCTGACCGTCCGGACCCGCTCGGCCCCCCTTCTGCTACGACTGTCCTGGCAGGGCTGGCCGCTGTTCCACTCGAAGCAGCACGGCTGGACGTTCCGGGTGCCGCAGAAGGAGGCGTTCGAGACGCGCGCGACCCCGCTCAAGTTCTCGGACAAGGCGGACCTCACGCTGCACAACAGCACGGCGCACTTCACGTTCTACAAGCTGCCGCACAAGGACGGGGAGGCGGCGAACGTGGGGAACCCGCTCGCGAAGACGTTCATGAAGTACGCGCAGGACGAGACGCTCGCGAGCCCGTTCGAGGAGGCCAAGGACGCGCTCGACATGAACGCGCAGTGCAGCTACTGGATCTCCGCGCGCGACCGCGTCATGAAGCAGATGGTCGTCTGGCAGGACGACAAGCTCGACATCGGCGTCCCGCGCCCCGCCGACCCAGGCAAGAAGTGGGGCATCATCCTCCCGCAGGTCATCACGATGGGCACGGTCACGCGCCGCGCGATCGAGAAGACTTGGCTCACGGCGAGCAACGCGAAGAAGAACCGCATCGGGTCCGAGCTCAAGGCGATGGTCCGTGCGCCCCCAGGCTACTCGATTGTCGGAGCGGACGTCGACTCGGAGGAACTTTGGATCTCCAGCGTGATGGGCGACGCGCAGTTCGGCCTGCACGGCGCGACGGCGATCGGGTGGATGACGCTGGAGGGGACCAAGGCCGCCGGCACTGACTTGCACTCGAAGACGGCGAGCATCCTTGGCATCTCGCGCGACCAGGCGAAGGTGTTCAACTACTCCCGTATCTACGGCGCAGGCCAGCGGCATGCCATCCTGCTGTTGCTGCAGGGCAGCGCGGGCATGCTCCCTGAGAAGGCCGAGCAGCTCGCGAAGGACCTCTATGCATCGACGAAGGGGCAGACTACCCACGGCACCCACCTCTTCGGGCGCAAGTTCTGGTATGGGGGGACCGAGAGTTTCGTCTTCAACAAGCTCGAAGAGATCGCGCTCTCGAGCCGCCCGCAGACCCCCGCCCTTGGATGTGGGATCACCTGCGCGCTCTCCAAGGAGAACCTCCCCGAGGAGTTCGGCTCGAACTACATGACCTCGCGCATCAACTGGGTCGTGCAGTCGTCGGGCGTCGACTACCTGCACCTGCTCATCGTCTCCATGCAGCACCTGATCGCCAAGTACGACATCCAGGCGCGCTACCTCATCTCCGTGCACGACGAGCTGCGCTACCTCGTCCAGGACGCGGACCGCTACCGCGCCGCGCTCGCGCTGCAGGTCGCGAACCTCTGGACGCGCAGCTTCTTCGCGTACAAGCTCGGCCTCGACGACCTCCCGCAGGGCGTCGCGTTCTTCTCCGCGGTCGACATCGACCATGTCCTCCGCAAGGAGGTCGACATGCCGTGCGTCACCCCGTCCCAGCCCGTGCCGATCCCCCCCGGGGAGAGCGTCGACATCGCCAAGACGCTCGAGAAGACGAACGGGGGGTCGCTCTGGCCGGGGGGGCAGCCGATGGTCGAGAACGACGGGCTGGACTGCGAGAGCAGCCTGTTCGGGTACTCGTCCCCGGATTGCCTTGCTCATCGCGCACACAGCGCGCCGTGGTTAAGGGCGCAGGCGACGTCGGACAAGGAGGAGGTCCGGAGGCAGTCGTGGTCGTACAAGCCGAAGGAGGCTGCATCCGCCGCCGCGTCGAAGTCAAAGTCACGGGCCAGGACGACGCGCAAGAGCGACGCACAGCGGCTCAAGAGAGTTCGCGCGCTGGGAGACGGGAGCCAGTACGACTGGGCGACGGTCGCGGAGGAGATGCTCAAAACGATGCGGACGACTGGCCGGATCGCGTAACTGTAACTTATACCCGTATTGTATACACATACTAGAGAGATATAGTCGGAACATAACCCTTGTATTGTACTGTACTTTTAGTAGTAGCGGATCTTAATGTTTTTGCTCCTCCGGGCTACTGCCCAGCGAACCCCTAAACCTGCGAGTCTGAACGCAGCTACCAGCTTAATATGACAGCACACGCCGCATGTGAGTGTCCCAACTGTGCCGGGGCGCGAAGGGTCGTTCATACTTCGACCAACTACATTAGTATATGCCTGGGATGCTAGCGCGGAGAAAGGCGTGTTCTTTTCCTACAGCAAGCAGTAAGTGCTGTGGGCCAAGATGTCAAATGATGATAAATGAGACGGTGTTTATCGATGTACTCGAGGAGTCCACAGCCGCCGTCGAGGTGCGACGGCGGAGCAGTCCTGCAACAGGCGGGGCTCTTGATAGCTTCCTATAGACTCGGGATCATTGCAGCGAGAACGTATTTACCCCTCGGTGCAGGCGGTGGATCCTGTCGAGGGGCCTCTTCGACGTACGACGTCGCATCGAACAGGAGACCGGTCCAGCGCAGCCATCGCCTCGTGTTCGGGCCAGAGCGAAACTTCGAAGATCGGACAACGAATATCGATGGGACTCAAGTTTGGATTGGCAACGGAACGCTCAGATGAACGCCCCTTCTTCCTTAGTCGTGAATGGAACGAAGGATCGGGACTTGAGCGTGCTGCTCCAAGTTCGAGATTAGAGACCTCCGTGCCTACTTACGGAAGATGAGGCGAAGAAGTCCGATGCGACGCCAATCCGCTGTGCACGACGGTGCGGGTGCATTTTCCATGTGCATCGCCGGTACGATCGGGACCGAGATCGACGAGATCGGCACGGTTTTGAACCCAAGGACAGACACTGACAGACAGGGCCTCCGCCACGATGCATACACACAGACGAGACGGGTCAGCAATAAGTAGATCGGCCGGCGAATCAACGCCACGTCACTTACTACTTACTGAGCTGCGTGCCCCTTCGGCAAGACGTGTCCCGAGTGAGTATAGGTGTCCATTTGGAAAAATTTCAAGTCACTGAGCCTAGAACGGGGAGAAGACGTCGGATGCCCGATTCTCATTCCACAACTCGCAACTGATCGACGAGGATGAAGATAGAGCATCGATTGTCTGTAAACGTGGATAGATCAGGCCACAACGTGTATCCGAACCTTGTCCGAACCCACTGTGGAGCACGAACCTTCGTCGAAGCCCTGCCACTCCTCGGGCGGCTCCCCAACGCGCCGTGCAGGAGGCCATGACGATCCACGCATTTCTCGTGAGGCTGGAACTTGGCACGAGCTTGGGCCTGCAATGAAATACCGATCAGCACGTGTAGCAACCTATCATGGGACTGCAAAACCAAAGGAAAAACCAACCAGGACAAAGTAACGTTTCTCTCCGGAAGAACGTTCCCCCCACATGGATCCCGGAGCCTGGTCCCGGTCGTCAAATTTTCATTGATCGCGGGCTTGCCACTCCACGACGCGGGAGGCAAAACAATGTCCGCGGCGCGCCTTGGCCTCGGATGCCGGGTCCGAACGCGTTTGGCGTGGGGTGCGCGAGGCATCCACGTCTCCATTCTCCAGTTGTGGACCCCCGCGATATGATCGGGGACGATCGGGAGCGAGTGTTTCAGTCCATGGGTGCCTATGGGTCCATCGTTCAGGGTCCCAAGAAGGAGGAATTGGTGTGGTCGGGAATGGAGGTGCGCGTTACGGTGTGTCCATACGGTTTTTCCGGAGAAGTGGGGCCCTGGGTTACATGCGGAGCTGTCTGAAGGGTCTGGAAAAAGTGCATGAGCGACCAGATCCGGAAAGAGTTGCCAGAAAGCCCACATCCTCGTGTGGCGGCACCGATCGGCTCGTGGAACAAGACGAACAAAGATGTCATCTCGCAGGGTTGAGTCGGTGCCAATCTGACTATCCACGCCACAGATCGTCACAGTGTCGTTCAACAGGGGCGCATATATGTACCCACATGTATGCAGATGCCTAGTGGCGGGAGGACTCGAGTTAAATGAGCACAACTCGGGAACTTAGGAAGATAGGCAATTTGCCGCTGCGAATTTGGCCGGCTATTCGGGTTCCATGGCCAAGAGAGAGATTCCTCGTAACTGGGAAGCCGCGAAAAAGAGGATCAGAGTCAACTTCAGGTGAGGGTATGTCAAGTACTTAGCTGAAGATGGACGAGGCGCACTGTCATCGCTCGCGCTTATTTGTTATTGTGCTGACTAAGCCGACCTGTCTAACCCTCTGCCTTCCCTTAACCTCCCTCCTCCAGTGAGCACGATCTTAAACACTTCCTCGTGGCTCATTTGGAGCTATACATTGGGATTAAATCCTGCGATCACGGCGATCGCAAAAGAATCATGTTAACAAGGCACTAGAGTACAATGTGGGCTGCACTGGCAGAAGACACGAGACGATGTGTGGGGGTCACGGTGACCGATACTGGTACAATGCGGGGAGAAAGACGGAGGCGGTGTAGGTGCTCGTAACGTACTCGTAAAAATACTCATACTCATAATCAAAACCTTATACGGGGAGCGATAGTACAGTATCATCACGAGAGAGAGCGACGAGCATTGTCCCTGTGAGCTGCCGGACGGCGCACGATCGTGCGTCCTGCCACATACTAGCAGGCGCAGCCTGAGCGGCGACGTCCACAGCAGCAGCCTGCACGAGAATCAAAACCGCGATGAGCACCGATACGAGCACTAGAACTTGAAGGGTTTTGGGGGATGAGATGACACGCACCTCAGGCTCTAGTACACGATGAGCTGGAACTGCACCGCGAACTCGCGGCGCACTGGGCTCTCCTCCTCGGCGGAGCCTGAGCTCAGCGACACGAGGTGCCGCAGGAACATCCTGCCGGGGCCCCACATGTCGACGCGGCAGTAGTCCCCAGGTCCGGTGCCCCGCCGCCCGAAACGGCGGTACCGCTGGGCCGCGTCGAGCACTGCGCGCTGCTCCTCCGAGAGCCTGCCCTCGATCAGGGAGTCGAGCGGGACGCAGAGGGCAGCCTGGACCGCGCGGGCGAGCTCGCCGACGGTCACGACGAACCTGCCCTCAGCCTCGAAGTTGGGCTCGACGAGGAGGGTGTAGCTGAACGCCGGGAAGCCTGAGAGCGCGGGGACGAAGCGCAGGACGACCTCGGGGACGCCGCAGAGGGCCGGGACGGGCTCGGAGGCGGGGAGGCCGATGGGGAGGCCCCAGTCGCGGACGTCCCACTGCTGCTCGAGGCGCCAGACGATGGGCAGGGACTGGAGGAGTGCGAGTTCGCCTGATCCGAGCGTGGGAACGCTCTGGCTGGAGATCGTGCCCGCGGGTCGGAGGGGCAGGACGGGTCCCAGGGAGGGACTTGGAGGAAGCTCGACCGTGGGGAGCAGCGGGGTCGGCGGGACGGGAAACGAAGGGAGGGTGGGCTGCACGCGAGGAGCGGGCACGAAAAACGGTGGCGGGTAGTTGAGGACGACGGGGATGCTGGCGGATATGGCGATTCGTTAACTTCAGGAGGCCCGAAATCAAGAGGATGGAGGGACCCACTGCCCGTACACTCCAGCCTGCCGCACGCCGTTCGTCTGGAGAGGCATCCGCTCACCCAAGTCAGGCTCGGGAGAGGGGCTCGGCGACAGAACGTAGACTCTGTCTCTCTCCTCGAAGGAGACACTTCGGAGACTGTCTGACGAGTGGGAGGACATGGTTCAAAGTGCTGGATGTTCTGGGGGTGGAGAAAACGACTCGAGGAGGTGGTGGTTGGTGCAGAAAGAAAGGTGAGAGCAATCGCAAGGCGGACGCGGGGCGCATAACTGCTAAACGGACGAGTATCTGGCGCTTGCGGGACTCACCGTTCGTGAACCGGGCCAAGTCCGATCCACCCGCTGCTCTTGCGGGACGCATTCCTACCGTTCCCCCGCTCCGTTTCGGGTCTTGAGACCTCCAATGAACCCCCAGTGTTGTCGGAAAATAAAGTAGACATTGCATGCGCCGTCGTGGACCCCAGGGCGCAGCGATGCGGGGACATCGTCCCTGGAGGCGTACGCCACCCGGCTCGGTTCACCGCCGTCGGCAAGCGGAGGGAGGACAAGAGGCCAATCAGGGAACGCGGAGAAGATCATGGAGGACCGAACCGCCGCCCGAGTATGCTGAGGACGCCCAAGGCCAAAGGAGGGAGGGGTGCGAGGGGTACGGCGCGCAAAAAACGGACCCAAGTCTAGGGGTCAAGGCTTATGAGGGCCCCCAGGGAATATATCGCGAGAGATCGAACAACGCGCCCGGCAACCGACTATTGTCTTCGGGACCACATAGCTAATCACGCGGTGCGTCGCTAGGGGGTTAATCCAGGAAATATGTGGCATTTCGAAGACGGGGAACCGCTACATTCGAGCCCAGACGGTACGGCAATCTGCGCGGGCGGCCCCCCGACCAAACGGCAGGTACAGATACACCCATCGCGTACAATCAGCCCCATCGACGACAGCACCCTCCAGGACGCCACGCACGGGCCCCGGTGTCATGGGAGGTGTGTCAAGGCCCCGTCGCCGTCGTCCGCGCTACACGGCTGGAAACACGCACCTCGTACTTGGCCGCCACCTGACGCGACGTGGTGGTCCGTGCGTACTGGTCCGTGCGTCGAAGCACGGACAAGCCGCCCATAACACGTTGCAAGGGCGTGGGTCGCAAGCGGCGAGGACGGTTGACCGAATAGGAAGGTGCCGCCAGGAGGGGGAGGGGGAACTTTAGATACGAAGAAGATGGAGGGGCGATGTCCAATGACATCGACGGAGCGGAGGGTCAATGGGGTACGTTACCCTGCGCCGACGGTGCCATGCGGTGAGCGAATATGCGGGGTGGCACTGTGAACAGCCTGCAGGAGACATAAACCTATAAGGTATCAGAAGGGGGGAATTTTCCAAGACACAGCACCACTTACAGAGGAGGGGGGGAAGTGAGGACGGCCCCGGGGCTGTTCACCTCAGGTATACGTTGGTGAAATCCGAAGAGAGCGAGACGCCTGAGGTAGGCGTGGATACGAACGCAAGGGTGAGGAGGAGCGGGGAAGACGGGATCACTGATGGCCAGTACCGAGCGGAGGGGGGGAGCTGGCAGACGAGGGAAAGGGGTCTTATACTGAGGTTGGAGAGTGGCGCGGCGTGCCGAGTGCGCTGGCAAGCGAAGAGCATGCCGTTGCAAATGGGATATCCGAGATCGGTAATTATGTCCGATTTGGGCGCCCGTCAACCGCGCGAAATCTCCCCCGTAGAGGAAAGGAGACGGCCTTGAGGCTCACGGATGCGCTTGAATAATCCCACCAGCCGAGGTCGAGTCATATCGATCCTCCAGTCTCCAGATCACCCCAGATATGAAGTTCCCACCGCTTCGAACGGCGCCGACTTCGCTGCTTCGGACGGCACACAGATGGCTCTCGCCACCCGCAACGCAGGACAGCTGCAATTCAAATGATGTTACCCTTTACCCGCGAGGTCTAGCCGTGGGTGTCCCAAACAGCAAAAGATAAGGAAAAAAGAGGAGATGTAGGCGTTGCATGACCTAGGTCACCTGGGAGCTGGAGGAAGATGGGCGGCGTTCAAGACAATGTATGGACCCCGAATCCGCCGAACAATGCATACGTCCCGAATCGGGAAGTGCGGGAAGTGCGGGATCTAAGCACGGATCGTCCACATCATCGATCCGGCGCCTTTTCCCGTGAGATCACACACCTTAGGCTACTCCAGGCTGCTCCTCCGAGCCTTTCCAGTCACCACAAAATAAACCTGGGGTCGAAAGTCGGAAAAGTGGTTTTATGAGGGGGGAGGAAGCCAAGAGACGGTAACTATGTAGTACTCGTCCCCTAGGGTCAGCCCGAAAGAAGCCCTCCCATGGACATGCGATGATGCATGAATTGGGTAAGTATCCACGAGAACACGAGGCTTCCGCTCCCCAACCGCCGAGTGGGCCTAAGGGCAACGTTAAGGTTCGGGATGCATACTGCGCTCTAAGGCCATGCGCCCGAATGTCAACAGATCACCGTAACAATAAGCTATTCATGAGCAGCGACGCGCCGCGGCTTATTTTAATTGTGAACCCAGAACGTAAAGTCTCGGTGGTCATGACCGACCCTGTCGACCGGATGTAATAAGTGGTGTACCGGTAGAGCAAACAACGAATCTCGATCGAAGTGCCGCTGCTGCAACCGCCGCAGCATACGCCTGACTGACTCAGACCACAGCAGCTGCAGGTGCAACAGCAGCACGTAGATGAGCAATCCTACCTTCGGTGAAGGACGTACGTACGCACATAAACGCCACGCATGGGCTGGAAATAGCCCGGGGACAATCCCCGCCTACAGTTAGGATTTCCGTCTCGCAGAGTGCGGAAAAGGAGTGAACATGAACGAACAGCGCAAGGGCCCCTGGGAAGAGATATTGTTCTGTGGGGCACCGAAGAGGCACCTTCGCTGGAGCGATAGGTGGCGGGAATGCGATGCAACCTACCCCTCCTCGCGGCGTATCAGATACTTGGAGATAGACTGGGCAGGTCGCTGTTTGGCCGAAGTACCCTTATCGAGAGGACAATGACCATTCTTGCCATCCCTGCGACTCGCATTCCTGTCCCGTACGCTTAGCACGCACCTATAAGCCTCATGACAACGGTGGCGACCTGTTAGAGCACTTCCGTCGAATAAAAGTCTGAATATCTCGGATGGGCTGGTGGAGCGACCGCCGCTGAGGCGTCGGAATAAAATCAGCACCGGGACGCACATAAATATACGATGCAGCTCACTGGAGGGTGAAAAAGACAACGGCCGGGTCTAGCCTTGCCGTAAGAACGCTCCTTGCGACCAGTTTTTTCTCCGGTCAGCCAATCAAGGACCCGAGGATAGCCCTCCGACAACCCCGCAGCCGCGTTGTACGCAGTGATGGATCCTTCGTTCTCCATCTCGAACGTCCATAGGAAGGGCTGCTGACAAGGCGGTACCAGGCTGGTGGCGTCGAAGGCGACCGCAGCAATTGTGCGTGGGACTGACTCGGAGCCCCACAGACGCAGCTACTGCATCCTGACAGCCGTGTGTCCTGAGCGGAGCCGAACAATGAAGGCGAGTCACTGACCCCTCGGCTGGCGTATAAAAGCACGGAAACCATACCACCCTGAGCGTCCGCATCTTCCTCACCTCCCAATCCCACTACCCTTCCCCATCCCCTCGACCCACCCCCTCGACCCAGGTTGCGTGATACGGGACGTCGCTGACTTGAGGTAAGTGGCATTGGCTGCTGGCACAGTCCGGCGGCTCGACTGTCTCTGGAGTGGCGTCGTCCTTGACGTCCTCGCGCCAACGAGTCCCCGAACTCTTGAGCCTCCGTACAGTTGCCGGGCGTGCTCGCGTTCCTGTGACGCCCACGAAGAGCGGGCGATGGAATATTTGTTCGCCACGCGTAGGTCGTGCGGATCCCGGCAGGAGTACTGGTGGCGACTAGGATGAAGCCCGAGCACGCGATGGCCTCGAGGCTCAGGCTTCAGTGATCCTAGGACATGTCAGGTGAGCTGGACCAAGGGTGGAAATATAGAAGCCTAGTAAGCCACGCGGAGTGGATTCACAATCAGGTGAGACGCGGGAAGAAAGAATGAGGATTCGCCTGGGCTGCCTGAGTACTTGTGACGTCACCATGTGTGGGTCCACGTTTGCAGACCTTGCAGGAGCCGATCGATGGAATCATAGCTGCGCGCTGAATAGCGAGAATTGCGGCACCTTTTACGCAAAGTAGTGGTCTGGGCGGGTGACACGTACGGACCGGCGATTGACTGGTCGCTGATGTACACGTCCCAAGTTGAGGGGTGCGGACCCGACCTGCGAGAGCTCAGGTAAGGCAGTGTGAATTAATGAGACTCCCGCTGGGGAGACACCTGTAATATATCTGAGGTAAGGTTATGTTTTTCCTGTTCAATTGAACAGACCCGGACACCTTTCGATGGGACAACTCTCGGTCCACTTTTTCGTTGTTGCCGGTGACGTCGTGCGAAACCACTGCCGATATCTTGGTTCAATGATGACGGATGATTCAAAAACCAATTTTTAGAAGGATTGAGTGCTCTTGTGTTACCGCCAAAGGGAGGTAAAATAGACGGCAATAAGTGTGCAGACGGTCGCTGTGTGCTGGACGAACTCAAGTTACAAAATCCACAGGCGCCTGTGGCCGCCTAATGGAACAGACTCGGACCATCCCGGACCGAACACCCCCGGCTCCCCGGGCTGTGGCCACCAATAAGTTCGAACATCCTCGACAAGGAATATGAGCCCATTGTCAGTTTGCTATTTGACAATGATGTACAAGAGCTACAGAGGTACTTCGAAGCCGCGACGCCTGTAACTGCTTATCTATAAGTTCTCGAAAGAAGAAGTTGTACGAAGGTCCACGCACAGCTGAGGTACGACGTCGACTACTACTAGTAGATGCTCGGATTAATACAGCGGAGATATATCCAGAGGAGACCAGGCGAAACCACCAAGAGAGCCTGGGAGAAGCAGCGGACATGAATATGTGGAACAAGAAAGGGTATAGAGGCAGTACGGTAGAGTGGACTTTGGCTTTTAGACAAGGCAAGTAAAACTACAGGTCATACAGAGATTATTCGTGCTTGTTCGTGAGAAGTCATTCCACACAGAAGACGGGGAGCGGAAGCGGGTTCAGAAGCGGGACGGGACCTAGATCGTCGTCATACTTTCAGAGCCTTGGAGCCGAAGCGCGCGACCAGCCGCACTGCGCCCCCTCCGCAGTGCTGGAGCTCGATGCCCCAGAAGAACAGCGGAGCACCGTGCCCGGGCCGAGCGGGGTAGACAGGATACAGGTCGACGTTCCTCACAACGCGCTTGGCGCGGCCCTTCGGCTCTGGGTCGTACGGACGGCTCGCGGCGGCCTGGCGTACCGCAGGGAGCAGGGTATAGCCAGGCCCGACGGGCCTGTAGAGGTCGCGCGAGATGCAGGCGAGCACGCGGCCGACGCTGATGGGGATGGGCTTGCCGTTGTGTTCGAGGGGGTTGATTACGCACGGGATGAGGCCGAACGGTGTTTCAAACCAGATGGTGACAGGCTGCGGGAACTTGAAGGGGAGGGAGGGGAACGCCGGCTCGTCGCGCGCCGCTTTAGGGAGGGAGTCGGGGAGTGGGGTCGCCCGCACGTCCCAGTTGAAGACGAAGTAGGCGAGGACGGTGTGGAGCGTCGAAATTACCGGAATGATGATGCCGACGCCGGTGAAGTACATGGGATTCACGGAGTGGCTGGCTTGGTAGATCAGAACGTTGCTTCGGCCATAGATGAAATGTCAGAAATACACACCCTTTTACACAGGCGTCGCCATACATAGGAGGCTTGTGGGGAGAGTGCAAGTCCTTCGGGTTGGCATCCGGAGAGGAGGCGCAAAGGGTGCTTTCGGAGCCGCATGGGGACCAATGCACCCGCCTGTTCTGGCGTTTACCAGTGGGCAGATGAGGCATTGTATAGGTAGTAGGCAAAGTGGGAGCAGAGGAACAGTGTCTGGCTGAAGGTAGCGGGGAGACTGGGTGAATGGGGACCGGAAGAACGAGTTTATATGAAGCTGACGAACCGCCCCCTCTTTGTGGCAACGTCGAGATAGCAATGGGATGAAAGTGGTCACCGAACTTCGAACATGTCACCGCCTCTGCGTCGGTGGCACCAAGGCGAATTCCCAGAAGCCTGCGACTCCCAGATGGCCGATGGCATGCTCGGAGCCAGAGCGCAACCCTAGGACGGGGGTATCGCCCCGCTTCTATAGACGCATCGAAGGTAAAAGGACGCGGCGCACAGGACCGTTGCGAATGGCGTATTACGAAACGCACCACGTATCTTAGCCGGGTCCTGCACCTTCCAAGCACGGGGGAGCTCGAGGACCGCTCATCACCTCCAGCGTGGGACCGCCAGCATTAGTCGGGACGGGGCGGAGTCTGGCCAGCGGCTCTGTGGGCTTCCATCGCACGCGCGTTCTGCAAGTGTGGACTGCATCAAAGCATATACGCTAGGAGGTATCACGGCTCGCCTTCTCGACTCCACTCACACCGGCAGCTGTCGAATGGGGATTATGCACTGAGAACGTCCGATAGCTCTGGAGGCCTCATGATGCACTGGCAGTAGGGGTAGGGCCGGGATCGATCATAACGTATGATAGGAGAGTTCAGTAGGTACTCTGTGCTAAAAGAGCACTCACTCCTCGAATATGATTATGATCCCGGTAAATTGAGGAGTGGCTGGATGGTTGTCTTCTAGTCGACTGTGCTGCTGCAGGCCGGTTACCTTGTGGACGACATAGATACGAGACCACAGCCGGGGCACAAGGAAGAGGGAAGGGGAGGAAGGTTGGAGAGGGAATAGAGTTAAACGTAGCGACAGCGCCCAAAGTTGAAGTCCGACTGCCTATCCTACAGAGCATCAAATCAGTGCGGCGTGTAAGTGGTGTGCTTCGTCCTGAGAATGGTCACAATTTTTCGCTCGTCCGGGGAGGGTGATATAAGGTTGGTACGTACACAGTACCGCCATGTCACCCCGACGTCGGAGGAATGTCTCGGCACTAAATTTTCACCGTGCGGCGGAGGAGCGAAGAGAGAGACGAAGTGCTCACAGCCTTTCGGTTCCCCATGGGCCACGGTGGACGTGGTTTGAGCCTGGAAGGTTCTGTGCCAGAATTGCCAGAAGCTCAAGTACCCATGTATGGTATTCGCCAATACTTTTCATAGACGTACGGGCCGAGGTAGAACAGGCAGCATGCAGCGCGATACGTTTCTCAGCACGGTAGAATTAATCAATGAGCGAGCGGGCAGAAGCGGGCATCGGAGGAGTGTGTACTCACTGAAGCAGTTTCTTCAAACAGTTCGTACCATAACCGCGTCTTAACCATTTCGACAATGGGACAACCAACTCCCCGAATGCCCGAATGTCGCATGTTTTGTCTTGCCAGGCTCGTACGCAGTCTGGATCGACCACACCACCAGTAGTCATGCTGATGCAGGAACCCGCGCTGTGCGTGCCTATGGCCGTACACCGACTCGCGGCGACAGATTGGACTATTTTAGTTCAGGTGAAATAAATTCTATTTATTTCTTGGACTGTGTGGACGAGAACGCACGGTCAGTAGAAGGCGGTGACGGAGCATGACGCCACAATAGGCTGCGTACCTAGGCGACAGCCACGGTGAGAGACGGGTAGAACCACCATCTGTCCTCGCACAACGGCTGTACGGCCTATCGAATCACATGTATCTCGTCTATCACCGCCCGAGACACAACCACCGCTCATGTGGTTCCCCCCTGTTCCGAGCTACAGCATCCTGAATGCCTAAACGCTTGGACGTCTCGTAAATGCCACCTCGTGCCTGGCCATGGAACGTACGTACTCACCGACCCTGCTAGTGCCGTCGGAGCTTACGAAGCGGCGCATCGACTGCTCCGCTCCCGCTCCCGCTCGGCGGCGCACAGTGCGTCCAGGCTCCGCAGGAGCTCGTCCGCCTGATTCTTCCATCCAGTGTCCCAATCGGTAAGTCTCGCGCGGAGAGGCCGTCGTTCGTGCTTTGCAAGGACGCCCTTACCCTCTAGATTCGGGAAGATGCGATGCAGGGCGGATGCCAGCCGCTGAACGTCGTGGATGGCTAGATCGTCCAAGGCGTCACTACGTACAGGGACGAGCTGCGACAGGGTCGGTCGGGGGCCGGTGGACGCTGAGTGCGCTTCCAGAGATTTAAGCTCCTCCTCGGACACGTTAGCAGGGTCGAACTTCATGGATTCGAGGGAGCTGCACCGCTCGCCTAGGGAGATGAGCGCGGAGAGCGAGGGCCGGACGAGGTCTGTATAACGTGTATCGCGAGGGCGATCCTTAGGATCTATGTATTTCGGGTCGTGTGTGACGGACAGCGAGACGATGCAGGGCCAGGAGCGCGCCATTTCGGAAACATCGCAGTCGGAGAGAACAAGGGCCCTGGTGTATATGGAGAACGCCAGGACCTCGAGGGAGGCGATGCTCAGCAGGGGACGCGCCACACTGAGGAAGTGACAACGCTCAGATTCACCGTTACGTTCGGCTTCTACGCATTCGAACGTGAGCCGGATGACCCGCAACGTGTGCGTAAAACGATCGGAGCATAGGGCGCGGAGAGCGCGGGGAACGTCGTCAGAGCGGGTGCGCACAAGCAAAAGGTTGACAGAAGTGAGTGCGATGGGGGAAATGCGTGTGAGAAAGCTGATGATAGGCGATGGAAGGCTGTTGGTGAAGGAAAGGCTCCTTAGAGGGTAGAAAGAGGCCAAGGTTGGCTCGAGTGGACAGGTGTGAGGGGAGACTGGAGATTCCTCGCCGAGCAGCTCCACGCTGAGGTGCGTTAAATTGGGTAACTGCTCCAGAGACCACAGGACTTCGAGAGGAACCTTTTCAACGGAGAGAGATCGCAGACGACGACAGTTGGCGATGGAGTAGAGATCGTGCGGTGGGAAGATAAGGTCGATGAGGATGTGCTCGAGCATGGGGCACCCGTTGGTAAAGATATGCAAGTCTTCAGGCTGACCGTCCATGGTGAAGTGTGCTGGTACAAAGCTTGGCTTGTAGTCTAGCCACATCGGATGGTGTAGTTTAAGGACCGAGAGTGTTGGCGGCGCGATGATACGGGCGAGCATGTTCAGATCTTCATCGGGGGACGACTGTTGCCACGAGAGCATTTGGAGATTGGGAAATAGTGGCTGGCCAGCGCTCTTTTCGAAGAGCTCGGCGAAGACAGATCCTTCGATACGGTACGGAATACGAATGTCCCAGTAGGTGTGGTACTCAAGCTCGCGTACACGTGTCGCACATCGGCGGAAGACTGTCCAGTCGTCGTGCGAGAGGTCGCCGGAAAAGTACTAATGTCTCAATCAGTACAAGATGGAATCTCATCCTATTATGACACTCACGTATTCGTGAAGGAAGTACGTCCTACTTTCGAACTTCCAAGAAGCATAACTGGCCTCGCGGTGCGTGAAAGAGGAGAAGAGGCGGAGCAACGCGTAAAGACCGCCATAGGGAGCGGACCACAGTTCGCTCAGGGCGAGCTCGGAGAAGGCTTTGCACGTCAAAGAGAGGCTGAGGAGAGTTTTCCTCTCTTCTTCCATAGGATATGTGTACGATCTTTCGCAGTTGAAAATATTGTCGTTGAGCACAGGATGTGAAGGACCCCAGTACGCGTTGGGACGGTTGGTGTTGACATCGTAAGGACGCTGGACCAGAGCGAATTGTCGGAAGATGCTGAGTAGTATGTCGTAGTTCGTGAGTGCTCGATGTGGCGTCATGAATGCAACGAGTGAGCCACCGACAGAGACACGAGGCGAGGGTCAAGGTCAAACACGCTTCGCTTTGGCGCCGATCTCGTATGATCTAGTGATCTAAACGCCGTAGACTACAACATGATGAAGTCAATCTCGACCCTGAAGATATCTTGAGACTTGCGAGATATCTACTTATGTACTTGCCAATGCCATGGCGCTTGCTTCCTCTATAGGTGATTCCATTTCGCACCACCAACGAGTTAAGGTGGAGCAGGGAATTCTAGCGAGGAGCTCGTCGGGTACGTCTTGTCATGCTACAGGGATCGTCAAGTTCCTGATCGCGAGTCGCTGGCTCTAACATGAGGGTTATGGCGAAGAGAATACAGCAGATGGTGGTATGAGGTGGAATGTTGCTCAGCCTGCCGGCGATTTCCAGATTCACCACATAAGTACAGATCTTCCCACATAGCTCCAAAGCTCGGAACCATTCATCACTGTTCACAGACTCGAGGAAGCGGCACTGGGCTTTGAAGTTTGAACAGACCGAGCGCGAAAGTCAGAACAAGGGCTCCGACGAAAGGGTGCAGGGGCTTTTGAAGCAGCGGTACTCAAACCGCCCTGGGGACCTGTCAGAATGAGATGCGTCTCTACCCTTCGTCCTCGATCATAGATCGGACACCATCCACCCTTAGATAGCGACAGCGCAGGGTCAATCTGTCGTCGTCCTACATAATGTTACACAATAGAAATCTGACCGCACATCATTCAGTTCAGGTCTTCGTCATGTCTTCCGTCGCGGCTGCATATCCCTGCAAAAAGCCGTGCTCTACAACACGACACAAAGCGTTTCTCAGTTCAATCATCCCATCCCTCCATTAATACGCGGTCGCGAGACTCACCACACTCCCAGACATTCTTGCTCACGACCTCCCTTTGCAGATGTTCCTCCTTCCGGCGGTGCATCCACGGGCCCTTGAACCCAACTTCCTCCACGAACGGGCTCTGCAACCTCGCCCACTTACACGCGAACAGGTACGCATCGTCCCACCCGGTCGAGAAACCTTCCTCAAATCGCCAATGCTCGTACTCGCCCGGGAATTGCGACCAATACGCAACATGTTGCCCTGTGTGTGCAATCGTATCAGTCCAGTCTACCGCACTAGAAATAGATCAAACACAACCCCACATACCTAACGCGCTCTCCTTCGCAGCCTGCTTCCGCGCGTCGCGCTCGGGATCCTTGGACGCCGGCAGGCCCTTGATCCTCCGAAAATCGCACGGGAAGACCCCGTCCTCGACCGCGTCCCGGAACGCCCACCCCGTATCCCTGCTCTCCTTCTTGTACGTCCAGAAGAACCACCCCGCGCAGTGCCTCTCGAACAGCTGCAGCTGCGCCTCGACGTACGCGCGTTTCTGCTGGCGCTCGTCGCCGCGCAGGGAGCCCGGGTTCAGCGCCGCGGACCACTCCCCCACGACGAGCGCCGCGCACGACTTCTTCAACAGCTCCGCGACGCGCGCGAACGCGGCGGGCGTGCCGTCGTTCGAGTCGCGCAGGCGCCGCGCGTGCTCGGCGGCGGGGGTCCTGGCGTCGTCCGGCGTGAAGCAGCGGTAGAGGTGGTGGTCGAGCGCGAGGAAGCGGTGCCCGGAGGCCTTGATGAACTCGGCGTACTGGTCCGTCATCCACGAGTCGCTGATGTAGATCGGGAGGTCGGGGTTGACCTTGCGGACGGCGTCTACGGCGGTCATGTACCACTTCTTGAGCGCGTCGTGGTAGGGACCGGGGTTGGGCTCGTTCAGGAGCTCGATGCCGACGAGGTTGGGGAGGCTGTGCTCGCGCGCGAAGATGATGATGTGGCGGGTGAAGGCGGCGAGGATGTAGATGGTGCGCGACATGAACTTCGAGCACTTGAAGAACTTCGGCTCGAGGGAGGTCCCAGAGTGTGCGTCTGCGTTCTGCTTCCCTGGCGCTGCATGGAGATCTAGCCCACGTTTTTGTTTACGTCAATGTATGGTAAATGAAGAATGGAAAACTTGGGTACACACCGAAGAGGACGCCAATCCTGTACTTATGGGCGGTTGCGAGAGCATTGGTGATCCTGCTCCATGCTCCCGCGAAGACTGCTTCAAGCCCCGCGAAGTCGGTGGATTTAAGTACCGTGGGGTCGACACCGCAAAGGTGATAATAACCGATCTAGGGGGATCGACTCAGCAAATGCGCGCGGGACGACACGATGTCTAATTGCAACATCGCCACATCTGCGGGGGGCGATGATCATGAGGATCAAAGTACTTACTCACCGGGATGCGAACCGTGTTAATGCCCTTTTCGGCAAGCCACGCCCAGTCCGCGTCGGTCATCCATGTATCCCAGTGCCGCTCAAGAATCTCCTTCGCGTTCGTTCCTTTCGCTACGTCCAAATCGCTCTGAGCTGGGGCCGCCGCCTCGCGGAAGGGGGCCTCCGTAATCCATCGCTCGAGCACGAACCACGAGCCTGAAGGCCGTGTATGAAATCGCAAGAGTCAGCAGCCGAAATCCCGAGAGGAACGCATAGCTTTCTCACCGAGATTGACGCCCCTTTGTTTGCGATAGCGGTACAGATCCAGCACGTTGGGGAACTGCTGGTGCATCCGCACTGCGCATTCCGGGACCATGGCCGTGGTGTACGGGAGCGTGTCGATCACGCAGGCCTTGGTAGTACTGTATATCCTCTTCAGAGTGGGCATCGCCATCTCGCCGTCGTCGTCGTGGTCCGGGGGGAAACTACTGTTTATCCGGCCGACGGAATGTGGAGTGCTCACTAATACGCCTGGACAATGCCGACGCGAGCGACACGTGGGGCGGGTTGACGTCATGACATATGGAAGCAAACATAGGGAGGGCGACAAGGTAGAGGAGTAAAATGGATGCCCGCGGTCCGTCTTTCCGCACCGTCAGGGGCGGGTGTACATTGTATGATCGTGAGCACTGCACAGGTTCGACATGCGCATGGCATGAGGCGAGTACTGATACCGATCGGGCGCGCGGGTACCTGTAGGATCGGATTCGCTCGGGGGGTCCCTGTGGGTCCTAGTTCATGATTTGCGGGGGTAGAAGGTGTGCTAGAGGGCACGCCAATGGGCGTGAAGGATAGCGGACGGGTACCCTCCTGGCAGAGTCCCAGCTGACCAGATGGCGCTCATGTCACTAGTGCCACTAGGTGGGTGGTGGTCTGAACTGTAACGCCGCAAAATCTTGTCAGAAATCTACCGAGAACTATAATCCCGCCCAGACTTACTGACCTCGGGAGTCCTCCTGCTAAGGGACGTTGCTTTTAGACTCTTGGCAACGGCGCACCGCCAGCGCACAGGTCGCACATCGCCTCTATGTAGTCCAAGAGCATCTTCTGACGATGTACGGCATCCTAGGACATGTCCAGGCGCTGCAGCAGTCGTATGGAGAGCGTGCGTAGAAGCGGACGAGGCTGTGGTTCATGAGCAAGGATTGGGATCGAGCAGATCTCGCCATGGCGCTAAATTGGTCTATCCGGCGCCTATCCACTGTCCGACCTGCGCAACTAGCCACAATCTTCTCTTCTCGCGTTCCCCGCCAACCCCGCCCAGAACGTGTTTCCAACCTTATCGCTAAGCTTTCACGATGACATATGGACCCGTATTGTTCCTCGTCACCCGTGGCGACACCGCCATCGAAGGCGGAGTTGGGCCTGCCGGAGGCGTATTTCTTAGAACATGCGGTGCAAACGGTTAAGGATAACTTAAGGATCGCAATTTGCATCGGAATACAAGGTGTGGGGGGCGTCCGTAAAATACGGTACTACTAGGCAGGGTCTACCGTACGTGGGGCATCCGAGACTACTATACAACACAGACACGTGCGCCAAAACATATTAGGATCGGGAGTGAGGGGGAGGACGAGGGGAGAGGGGGAGGGGGTATGCATGGGTAAGGAGAATAAATGAAGCTAAAAGTACAGCTATACATGAAGTACAACGATCAGCTACGATACGTATAAGAGAGCCTATCACACATCACGGCCTCGACGGAACACAGCGTAGCAGAACATATTAATGTACAGGAAGCAAGCAGCTGGGGAAGCAAGGACCGTGAACACACGCAGGTTGCGCAGCGACCTGAAACGTCGGCAATCGCGAAGGCGACCACCCACTCAACACACCCAATACAGCACTCACAATAGCGACATCAGGCTTGGGACTTTGATTTCTTGACGCAGAGGAGCAGCGTGCTCGCAGTGTTCTTCCCGGGGACCTCTTTGAACCCCTCAAAGTGGGACTCGTCGTCCCCGAAGTGGTCGACGTTCCGGAACGTCCTCTTCGTGTTCTTCTTAGCGTCGCCGCTGTCCTCCGGCCCTCTGTTGCGGTAAAACAGGTTGTCCGCCGCCCCGGCCCTGTAGATCGCGTCGTCCCCGACCGCCTCCCAGAGCCACGCGTCGAGCGCCCCCACGACGTCCCCAACGGTGAGCGCACGCCCGTCCTTCCGGCGCGGCACCTCGACCCACTCGGGCTCGGGACCGCCAACCTTGACCGCGACGGTGCACGTCGTCCTCCGTGACGCGAACGCGGGCTCCTGGAACCACGGCGGGTGCGGCAGCGTCTCGAGCTCCTGGTCGCGCATGTCCCACTCGAGCTTGAACTGCGCCAAGTGTGGCGAGAGGTCGCCCTCCGGCTGCTGCGAACCGCGTTGTCCCGGTGCGTTCCGCTCGGGCGCAGGCTCCGGCTCGGGCGACGGGGTGCCCCACGACGACGCAGAGGGGGCGTGCGGCGAGCCGTCCAGCGACGACGTGGACGGCCCTGGCGAGTGTGTGGGCGTCGTCTCGGAAGGGGTCGGGGGCAGCGACGCGTTCGTCATCAGAGGCGCCGACGGGGTCGGCGCGGGCGCGGGCGCCGCCACCGTCGCGGTTTGTGCTGGGTAACCATACGCAGCTGCGCCACTGCGTGGCCCCTGCGCGCCGGTCCCCGCGGCAACAAGGTGCGGGGCTCCAGGGACGGCGGTTCCCGCGAGGTACTGGGCGTGGTAGAACGCGGGGTACACAGGTCCCGCCGGATGGGCGTACTGCCCGGGAACGGGCAGCACGCCTGGGACCTGCGAACTCTGTTGTTGATAAGCACGCGGGTCGGCGGCGGGGCGCTGCCCCGAGAGGCTCCGCGGGAGTTGTTGAGGGTGATTGTGTGTGAGGTCCTGCTGGGGGGTCGCAGGTGTGGCAGGTGAGTCATCCAGGGACTCGATCGGGTAATACGTAGCATTCGTATCCCAAGCGACGCTTGGTCTACGCCTGTTGACGTGCGTGGCCATGTGTGTGGCAGAACGAAGGAGGAAAGGCAGTCGTAAGGGGTCGTAACGAAAGGGAAGAGGTTAAAGCGAATGGGAAGAGAAGAAGAGAATATTGCGGTAGTTTGAGGGGAAAGGGAAGGACCGGCCTTAACACTGCGCTTTTGTAATCGGGTGTTTGGCGCCGTGAGTACTCCCCATTGTGGAAACGCTATCCTGCACTTACCGACAATTCAGCACATTTTCGAATATCGACCCTGAAACCCCTTACGGATGACGTGCGCAGCCCCCTAGGATAGATCCTAAGACCGCCAGGATGCTCCGACGGCGGAGGCCAGAATGGCTATCCAAAGAAGGCAACTTACGCCAACCTTGGATAGGCTGCACTGGCACCAGCTCGCAAAAGTCCCGATGGGCGCACAAGTACGTTCCTGTATCCACCTTGTATCAGCGACACCGCTCAGAGCACATGCACATATCAACGCCCTGGATGATGTCGTCCAGGACGAACAGCGGACCAAGCTTTGTGGGTCCATCGGACAGCGACATGGGAAGGCGGGAAAGACTGCGGCGACAACGGACGACAGCACCGAAATGGGCGGCACACCGCTCGCTCGAACGGAACGGCACAAGCTCTAAGCTCACTGGATACGGTCGACAATAAGCTCGCAAAGAGCGAGCAGCGACGGCATGCGCGACGGCGGCGAGAAGCGAATCAACTTCGATTCCCATGCACGTACATAGCTGAACTACGGCCGGGCCGCTGCATGTGGAGTGCCGCCGCGAGCGGGGCAATGACGCGGCGATGCTGGTAGAAAATCCCCTTGGATCCCCGCCATGTACGAGGACCCGAAAATCCAAGGACACGGTGTGGTTGGGCGGCCGCGGCATGCCGTCAACGCTAGTGCAAGTGCACCACAGCACCGACACGAGGCAGGCACGAGCGCCAGCGAGCGTGCGCAGATTCGGCAACCAGCGACACCTACCCGCCATACGGGGGTCGATATTCCCCTCTCGGACGAAAGCGTTCTGCTCCGACACGGCAGGCGCTGTCCGGAAACCCCAGGAGGGAAAGTGGTGTTATTTTGACGGATAACCCTCCCTTTCTCATAGAATCGGCATGGATTTACACATGGGAGACAGGATAACTTCCCCTCAGAGTTGCTAACATTTTTCGGAGCTGTCAAAGGTCTCCTTTGACGCGATGGAGGGACACTGCAAAGAAATCAACGTTTCCTACTCTTGTAAAGGCAACGGAAATGCTTGGGAATTGGACGCATACCGGGACACGTTCGCGAGGACGGGAAAGGCTTTGGAAAGGCGCCAAACTAAGTCCGGAAAGGTAGGTACGCCTTTCGTCCTGACCGAAAGGCGCCTTTTCAAAGCTTTTCAACCCCGATGAAAGAGCTAGGAAACCCTGATCATTTCCAACGCCTTTCCTCAGTGAGGAAAGGGTGATTTCTTTGCAGTGGGAAATGCACGGGAAACGTGAGGTTTTCCAAATGAGCCACGGGAAAGCAGAGGGGCGTTGAATGTCGCCTTTGCCATCTCTTTGCATGGGTGGCGGGAAAAGTGGACCTTCTCCGTTTGCGATATGTCCGGTTAATGCCAATACAAAGATTGCATATCTCACTATGCAGAAATTATTAAATAGGTAGGGCTATCCGGGATAATATCACAATTTCCCCCGGGCTGGAATCTGGGCGAGGCCCGTCATGCGAGTTCGCTCATTCGAGCCGCATCAAGCGTCTGCACTTTCACAATCCACAACGAGCCGCAAAGACAGTGACTCACCTCTTCACTTTCCAAAAATGGCATGGGGCTCTGGGCTCTTCAGAAGCCGTCCGCGGATAGAACAGCGCTGTGCTCGACCCCATGTCTGGATGCCAACATGCCACGTGGAGATGTAGCGTTTGTTTGTTTTGAATGACAGCAGCGCACTTGTGGTGGAGGTCCGTTCGCGACCGGATGGAACGTGCATACGCTTGCGTCACCTGTCTTTCCAAACTCGATGGGTCGACGAGCATCATCAGGCGACAGAAGCTTACCATCTAACATCGCGACGGGCGACAAGGGGGCACATGTGGCGTCGCAGACCTTCGTAAGTTCAACGTATGTCAGTGCGAACCCAAACCCTGACGAGCCCGTGCAGCGTAGTACGTACGATGATGCCTGATCGATGGTTGCCGCGGCACACCTGGGGTGGCCTGCACCGTCCTGTGGCGGAAATCGAAGCCCAAGAGGTGAACAACGTGCCGCGTCGATACCGCAGGGGGATGGGGGAAGAGGGGGTTCGGAGGTGGAAAAAACTTGCTGGCGCGGCGAGGCTTAAGGGATCCAACACCCCCCTCGTGCGAGGCCTGTAGTCCTGGGGACGACGGACGTAAGCGTTATCGGTCTTCGATCGCACAGATCTGAACTGACCTCTACCTCTCGTGCCAATCCAGGCCCCTGCGAGTATCTAGATACAGAGGTCCCCCCGCTCATGGGAACCACCACGTTCGAGAGCCGAGGTTTCGACGTCGGATCTTGCCCACCAACTTCGGTGGCATGTCGCCGACGGCCTGGACCTGCGCCACTTCGAATTCGCACGCAGTGTCAGCGCACTCTATCAAGGATATGTGGAGAAGGTTCACCTGAGATAGAAAAAGAAGCGTGGGGGTACCGCAGGTGGGATGAGGGTAGAGTGGCGGTTGCCAAGGGGCCAACCAGGGCCCAACGCCCAAAGCAATGTTGGTGGCACGATAAGCGCCAGAACGGCGCAGGCCGAGAAAGGAAATTTCCAACACGTGTATACTCAACGCCCGTCCATCAAACGGCTGCGCAGCGAGCGTCATTGGCCGTACTGTGCCACTTCGAATGCCTTGCGTTGAGGAGGCGACGTTGGAGAGCGTAGAACACAGCTGAGGAATATATTCACGAGACATTGAGTTGACTAGGAAGTAAGAACGAGCGATGCATACAGAGATGTACATGTACACAAAATCATGGGGCAAGTCCAAAGGGGCTGCAGAGTCCATGAAAAGAACCCACATAATCCACAAAAACTGGCATAGTAAGATAGAGAAAAAATAATGAGTATAAGGTGACCTCGGCGGAGGAAGTGAAGAGTCCGGGTAGTAAAGTGAGAACGGCAGAAATGAAGATGAGTCCGGGCGCTGTCCGGCAAAGGGTATACGAGTAACCGACTGCAATGAACCACACCACAGAAACAGATCAATAATAAAGTCAAGGCCCGAGCAAAGAGGAGTCCTGAGGCGGCTCATGTGGTAAAATAGTCCTGCAAGACTGCAAGAGTTTAACGTCGTGACAATGACGCACATTGGGATGTCCATATTCAAAGTGACCGCGAACAGCGACTATCGTAAACAAAATACTCAGAAAACCATGAGGACGCGCTGGGGAGGGGTATGGCACATCAGGCGCAGAAGGGTTCGTCGGCCCGCTACCATCGAAATCAGCACCCATAACTCTCCGCCTCGAGCTCGACTTACGAGGAAATACATGCTCCCGATCTACACAAAGTCGGAATGCACTAAGAAACGCCGTAACAGATTACAGCATGCCGGGAGGGACGAACCTGAGGCCTGAGGCTGTTGAAGATCTCGTATTGAGGCCACATCTCCTTCTTCGAGCAGGGTCCAACCCACCGCTGCTTCAGCTCCTTCCAGCAATAGCCGTGCAGCTTCTGGGTAGTCTCCTTGTATATGATGAGCCTACGACTCCGCCGTCAGAGGGACCTCCAATGACAGAGAGCGAGGCTGCAGACATACCCCGCATGTTGGACGAGCTGCCGGACAGGCATGTGAGTGTCCTTCTCTGAACACCACAACAATTAGTGTCCTCGACTGCAATTATCGAACGCTGGTTGACTCACTCAGCAATCTGATCAGGGCCTGTAGACGTATCACGTCAGCGCTTGACGGACACATTCACCTCCATCATTACCTGCGTGAACGTCACCCCAGTCCTGCTGTCCCACGTCTGCTCGCCGTCCTGGCACGCTGAGATCGAGATCTGCAGCAGTGTCGGCAAGAATTCGCCAACATCGACAGCAACGCACTCACAACGTCTGGCTTCGTCCTCTCCTCCCCCTCCTCGCGTCAGCAGCTGAAGCCACCGCACTGGAGAAAGCTCTCCGGTTCATCGCACTGTAGGTGCACCCAAACGCCGTTGCCGCGAACGGGGGTAGAGGATGCACGGCGCGGCGTCCTGTGCGTCCTGCGGCGAGGCGGGGGCTGCAGCGTGCGCGCGGGGATCTGGACCAGGATAACACGGCTCGGGCGACCCATAGCCGTGTTGGTCCCGCTGGCGGTGCCTTGGGTGCTAGCGTCGGCTTCTAGACCCTGCAGGAGTGAATCATGGAGCGCTGCACGGAAGTGTGGGCACTACTGTCGCTATGACTCGTAAGGTATTAGACTCCACTTACGGGTCGCGCGTTCTGTGGATATGCACTCAGAAGTAGTACCGACCTCGATGGAGACAATCACGTACGTAAATAGGCACGGAGCGGTCCGCAGAGGTCGCGCGGCCTCCTATGGAAAGGGGACATTGTTGCAGGCGTAGTGCTCCAGGTCGAGCATGGTACCGGACTGGCAACAGTCGAAGATCGCTGTCAAGGTAGCGCCCGCTGGGAGGAACTCGACTAGGAGTCTTCGGAGTTCCTAAGATGAAATTCAAATCAGTCATCAGTATATTTGCTATGACACCCGAGAACATACATCGTCGAGGATATGATCGACCTTCCCGTCGGGCGCGTAAGGAACGATAGCTGGGGAAACCGTTAGTAAGAACCTTTGCGATAGTGACCTACTACGTACCTTCATCGCACCCGTCCTCCTCATCCTTGTTCTGGGTGTCGATCTGTATGCCATGGCCATTGTCTTTACGGAAGAAATGATATCATTGCTTGGAATCAAAGAAACCATGAGCACATGGATACTCACAATAGAACATGAATCTGTCCCCAGGTTGCGCTCCGGTTTCCAACTTTCGCATCTGAGCAATCTGATTACGACCAATATGAGACTTGAGACACAGACTCAAGAGAATGGTGCATTTCGGTCCGCCCATAAACTGGACTCAGAAGGAGTGGGACGCTTACTCGACAGAGTACTTGCTTCCGGTGGTCCAGAGAGGCTCAACGGGAAGGAAGATGGCAGCAACGCCGGAAGCATCCCAACCCAGTGATGACGGACGGGGTTAGCCAGTCGACACTCGCCAAGTCGTAATGAAGGGTACGGGTGCTCACTAGGACTTTGAAAGGCGCGACACATAGGTTAATCGGACCACTCCCCAACAGTCGAGCCGCACCCGCTGCCATGAACGATTTATCGTATGAGCGTGCATGACCGAGAACCGGGCCAAAAGAAGGGTACGTGCGCCGTACGACTACGCCCGACCTAAAATACCCTGGCTGTGCAGCAGCTCGAGGAACAGGGCAAGACGCGACCACAAAGTCGGGGGATAATAACGCCCCGGGGGCAGACTCGGGGTGGGAGATGGCCATAGATGGGAGGAATGAATTCGAAGTCATTTGCGAAAACAGAGTCACATAGTCCTGGGGAGGGACAAGCGTGATAAGCTCGAACGACCTTAGATTTCGCAGATGAGAACTCACTTACAGCCTGAAGCCAATAGCTACCTACCAGTCTGCCTCGATCCCTGACTCCGCATCCTACTTCGCAGAATGGTCTTCTTGAAGTTCAAGTTCAAGTTCTCCAGCGACTCGGGGACTCCTGGCACCACTGGATCATGACGTTGGGCTCCGGGGCTGGCACTTCACGTCTTCAAGTTACGAGTCGCAATAATTTCAACCAGCCAAGATCGCAAATCGAGGGGGAAGGTAGCAAGGAAGGTGTAAGTAGTTGCCAGCGGTGGTCGTTCGGGATCGGCGCCAGTTTGGTCGATGAGGCACAACCGTAAGCGCCTGATCGGCTACGCCTAGAAAGGAAATATCGAACACGAGGATACTCAACGCCGGCGCATCAAAGCCTCGGCGCGCCACCGTCACCACCGCTTCACTCGTTTTCGCCACCGAGTTCGCCTGGGAATGTGAACATCTCAGGTGCAATTTCTAGATTCCTGATTATGAGTGAATATTCTGAGTATGCTCGAATTATCTGGGTATCATAAACCAAGTACGGTGCATTAAGCGCGGAGTTAAACGAACAAGATATCCCGGTAGATGAACAGGAGTACGTAGTCCATGTAGTCATTGCATGAGATGTAATGTATCTGGGTATATTCAAATCTAAACATGGAAAGCCGTAGTCGGATCATAAGTGATGTCAAAGGCCAGTGTGCTTGCGTTGAAAGCCGGAGGGCAGAGGTCCATATGGGAAACATGTCCGAGTGCAATGGGACGTACGCAGAAAACACCCGAGCTCATGGGATATAAACAGAGGGCAGAAGCATAGCGTTTATGCGCAGAACGGTTCGTTCTCAGTCTGCCGAAGACAATCAACAGGCACGTCAACCCCCCAAAGAAGAGCCACCTACCAGGACGTTCGTACTCCCAATCTACAGAATACAGATGGCATGAGTTCGAGCTCCTAAAATTTTCAAGGTAAAACAGAAAAGTACCTACCTGAGGCATGGGGCTGTCGAAGATCTCGAACTGGGTCCCCAAATCTTCCCGGGGCGAGTGGTTAGCGCGCCACTCCTTCAGCCTGTTGTGACTCCATCGGTGCAGCTTCAAGGTCGTCCCGCGATACATCCCGTGCCTAAGGAAAAGGAAAAAGGCATCAGCGATCCATCGTCCGAAGATCCGTTGAAAAAGTTGTGGACATATGTACATACCCAGCCCATTCGATGAGCCGACGCACAGGCATGTGGGGCCGCTTGCCTGAAGGGAAGGTTAGGGCCCTTTAGGTTGCAAGTAAATGACAGATATTTCACTTACTCAACAACTTGATCATCGCCTGCGAATCGGAAGATCTCAGTAGCTGATCCAGGGCAACCCACTGCTTCCGCGCTCGTACCCACCTGCGTCAACGTGAGCCCCTTCTTGCAATCCCACGTCTTCTCTGGGTCCTGACACGCCGAGATCGAGATCTTCACCCCCGTCAGTACCGCCGCAACATCATCGAGCAGACACTCACCACATGCGGCTTCGTCCTCGTCTGCTCGGGCCTGCAGCTGAACCCGTCGCACTCGAGGTAGCTCTCCGGCTCTGTGCACTGTGGCGGCTTCCCGAAGAAGCGCTTGAACGAGAACGTGTGCGGGAGGGAGAACACGCGGCGCGGCTTCCGCTTCTCGACGGGCTCGAGCGACTCGCGGCGGCGGGGGACCTCGAACGTCGACGAGCGGGTGACGACCGTGAACCGCGGGCCGTCCGTTTTTCCCGGGCCGGCGTCGTTGATGACCCGGTCGAGCTTGATGATCGCGTCGGACTTGGACCGCGTCCGCTCGCAGATCCGCAGGCAGCCGTGCGGTGGGGGCGGAACGGGAGCGTCGGCGCGCGTTTCATCTGAACGACAATGAGGGTGTTGTTAGGTGAGGCGGTCCACTGTGTACGTGAAGGGGGCTTACCTGTCCCACAGATAGAGGATCCTTCGGATGGTTTGAGTTCCAGCGTGACGGGCAGGAAATCATCTTCCCAGCCAAGGTGAGCGTTTTGTCATGTCGCGCTGCGACGAGTATGGAAAAGATACTAACCATTTTTACGCCCTATGCACGCAGCAAGCGTCTCAGTCTCCTACTTAGGCACACGAGAGCAGGCAGAGGTCACTTACGGAGGCGGGCTCGATGAGGCGAGCGAAGGTCGCGCTTTCCCCTGTTGACCCACGGGAAATACACGTTGTTACAGGCGTAGTGGTCCAAGTCTAGTAGAGTACCTGAGCAGCAAGAGTCGAAGATGGCCGTCAAGGAGGCACCGGTGGGGAGGGGCTCGACGAGGAGATCTCGAAGGACCTGGCATCGTGTCAGGTCTCTCCACGCCATAATCGCAATCTAAGACTACATACGTCGTCGAGGATGGGCTCTGCGTCGCCGTTCGGGGAATAGGGCACGATGGCTGTGCAAAGCAACTCGGTCGTTGGCAAGGATTGTGGGTATAAAGAGTCTTCAGTACACACCTTCGTCGAACCCATCGTCCTCGCTCTTGCTCTCGGTCTCTATCTGCTGGCCATGGCCGGCGTCTTGGTCAAAGGTGTGGTATGAGTGTCACGCACAAAGCTGAAGACAGTACATGAATACTCACAATAGAACATGAACCTGTCTCCGGAACGAGCATCGGCTACCAACGAACGAATCTCACGAAGCTAAAGAAAATCGGGTGAGTAGAGAATGGGGGGAAGGATCGAATCATCACACTCACGAGGTTATCCCTAGTAGGGACGAGATGCGATCGTTCCGGACGCCGAAGGGTGTCCTCGTCGTCGAGCATCATGGTAATGTCGCCTTGCTTGTAGCCATACTTCTCTGTATGGACAAGGGGGGGAGGGGTGAGGGGGGGCAGTACCGCGTGTGAGACTCCGACATTCACCCACCCAAAGGCGGGGGCGGGGAAAAGGGGTGAGGAGAGAGAGAAGGGAAAAGACTCACCGACGAGGATATTCCGCCAACCCTGCGCATCTTTGTGAGGAGACGGCAGTGTCTCCCCCTCCTGATTCAGGTATACGATGCCGACGATCAGCGCCCTCCGCACGGGTTTGCGCTTGCCGGGTTTCGTCGGCTTGTGGGACCTCTCTGAATTGCACGTCGAGGCGCGTCGGATGGCGGGAATGACGGTTTTCAGGGAGACGGGCATGGCGAGCAGTGGGTAGGGTAAGGTGCGGGAGAGGCGGAGAGGCGGGAGAGACGACGTAGACAGCCGAGGGCAGCTCGATTTTGACGTATACACAGCAAAGGAGGGGATATATAACGAGGCATCGTGATAGACACGGTCTGGTAGATCGTAGCGGTGCAGAAAGAACAGCAGAGGCAGCTGGGACCGCGAGAGGCGATGTGCAGTTCCGGTTTCCCGGCTTGGGACGGTTCCATACCTGATATGCCTGGGTGTGTGGCATCCGAGTCGGAGGCGCGTTGCCAGCACGTGTTCTCACGGTCCGTTCCCACTCGACAGACGGTTGTCGTGTTGGGTTGGTGTGACCGCCAGGTCCCTGCAAACTTGCTATCTTCAACGTTGTGCATGAACCGACACGGACAGGAACCGAAGGTGCTCCTTAGCGGGGATGAGGGTTAGTACGGGGCGACAGGCACAGGAATACCAGTCGAGCCAGCCCGCGTTTACAAAGCAGACAAATAGTATGCATAGGTCGCGAACAGCATAGATCACAGAAGACCTCATAGAAACATTATGGCAGTGAGCGTTGCACCCACGAGGTGCCCAGCCTGCAAGGACCGCACAGGCACAGGCGATGAAGATTGTGGCTCTGAGTTCAGACCCGCTCATAAGACTACTAGAAAGCCGTAGAGAAGCCCAAGCTACAAGAAAAGAAATTCCAAGGCCAGAAACAGTAGCTACGTAGATCAAGTCAAGCCACCATCTTGCGGGCGGTGCACAGAGAAGCTTCCACCGTACAGAGAACCAACGCGCGATCATGCCAGGTGCAGTGCAGTTGTAGTCGGCCTCCGACTCGGAGCGGTTGCGCTGTAATGCGACACAGACTGTACGTGAATCGTGGGCAGCGCCGCATGGAATTAGAACACATACCGACCCGAAGACAGCACCCTCTACCCCGGCTGGTACATGCAATGATGGTCAGTCGAAACTAGCAAAGGAACGACGCACCTCGGAGGACCGTTCCTGGGCCGCTTCCGAGCCGCACGGCGCGATCCTGCTCCCTTCGCTAATAACGGCTCTGAGGCTATCCACGAGAGCGCACACCGGTCGCTCCTATGCTCCTCTGGCAGTGAGAGTTGCTTGCCTGAAGCGGTCTGCATTAGGAAAACGAGTCTCTAGCACAAGAATAGGGCACTCACCTCGAATCTCTGGCGCCTGGTTCAGTCCAGGGAGCGGGAGAATAGGATTTCCAAGGCATGAGCCGCAAGTCGCACCCAGAATATGCAGAAAGTCGAGAGGCTTGCTCAATGCCAGCTATGGGGGATGGGCTGAGAACAAGAACAAGTAACGTTTGGACCCCGGCCCAAGCGCAAGTACCGATGAGCTGTCTGGCGACGGCGACGCCACTCTTCTCACAGATGGACGACGAGGCCTATTCTTGAAGAGAACGCAGAGAAGTAGAAGCAGACTCTCCAGTGGAAGGTGCACAAGATTTATCACAGCGAGCTGGAGCATGGTGGTGGCTCAAGCGCTCAAGGCGCTTGCCGACCAGTCCGATGCTGAGTCAACCGAAAGCCTTTTAGCGCTAGCCAGGTCGTCGGCCCGGAAACTGGGAGGGTCTTTGAATATCGGGCGTAGTGTACGCGTCCTTTCGTGGCCAGACGATCACTGGCAAGAGTTTTCATGCCCCCCTCATGTAAGTGTGTAGTCCCTGGATCACAGCCACTGGTAAGACTCGTCCCATGGAGTACACGACCAAAGACCTGAGGTGGCGGCACACGCAGAGCAGACGTCGACGTTGCAGACGAGGAACTTTATAACTACTGCCGCGGGGGAGAGGCAGCTGGAACTTGTACAAGGCCAGTACTAAGGATACTGTGCAAATTGATACGTAGGTTGTACACTAAGGTCCGAGGCCGTTGACTTCGTTTATGTTGGTCATCGTTAAACGTTAAATGGGGAGCATGGTGGAGCGTAGAATGCGACGAGGATGGTAGAGATATGACGAGGATGCCAGGGATGGGTATCGGCATATATGATATATGTATGGTACATCTATTTTGTACAGTCAGGTCGGCCAGAGTCCAAGAGTCCATGGTTTGCATATGCGATGACAAGATGAGGGCCGCGGTGCTGTAGACGTGAGCAACGACGCGGCGAAGAGAGCATGACGGTGACAGGGTATCGGTGGGCGAGTGGGATGCGAAAGCGACGATGGCGGAAAGAGCAGAGCGGGAAGGGTAGCGATGGCGAAGGCGAAGGCGAGGGCGAGGGCGAAAGCAAATACGAGGGCAACAGCGACGACCGAAGCGCGAGCATTCACGGCTTCGCGACCTGCAGCGCCCACACCGTGCCCGGCGCGAGGCCCTTCGCGGGGTTCCCCCCGGCACAGGCGCGAGCCCGCAGAACGCCGTGCGGTCGCACAAATAATCGACGCGCTTCACGCCCTTCGCCTTCTCGCCCTCGCGCTCCCTCGGTGCTTGGACGCGGCGGTAGCGCCCCGCGTACGCCTGCAGAATGCGGCCGCGCAGCGCGGGCTCGAGCGCCCCGAGCTCGTGCTCCGTCGCGCCTAGCCGGAGCGTGCGGTACAGCGTGTGGAGGACGTCGCCGACGGTCACGTATCGCGCGGCCCAGAGCGCGCCGGGGGTCGGGACGACGATGATGGTCCACGGGAGGTAGTCGCAGATGATCGCGAGCGAGGGCAAGGGGGGGTGCGAGGCGGGCTCCCGGACGAGCGTGTCGGTGAGGCGCGCGGGCGCGGAGGGCAGCTGGGGGCGCGCGGACTCCGCGGGCGAGGACATGTCCCAGAGGAGGGGTGTTAGGGCGCCGAGTTGGCGCGCAAGGACGGGGTGCATTACGATCCCGCCTGGGGCGTAGTGTGCGGGCGCGGGCGCGGGGAGGCTCGATTTTGTTGATGCGGGCGAGCGGAAGAGCTGCGGGGGCGTCATAGGTCCTGGCGAGGAAGCCAGTGTCGAGCTCGAGTATGTTGACGAGGGCGTCGCGGGGACGCCGAGGAAATGGACGTGCTTGGCCGGCATTGTTGGGGATGTTATGAGATGGTGGTGATAGATGTGAAGGATGTTGGCTGATGTGAGCTACGTTATGTGTATGGTGGGCTCGTTGCAATGCAGGAGGCGGAGTGAGGGATGTGGAAGAAGGCTAACAGCCCCGTTAAGTAGACATGCTGAAGAGGGCTATAGCGCCCGGTCAAGAGCGCAGCCGAGAGACTTCCATAGGGAATCGCATCTTCAGGTCGGTACCACTGCTTGTGGTAGGGTCGCCACGTCGCCGCCAGAGGAGTGACGACGGACTCAGCGTGAGTCAGGACGAGGCGGGGAGCGGAACGACAATCGTGCCTTGGAAGCCGCCTTTCGAAGACCGCCACGATTCTCAGCCACAGACCCAAGGATGCGCATGACCAGTCTGACGGGGGCCATCATTTTGTAAGCTCGACGAAATTACCATCCAAGGAAATCGGCGGCTGGAATAGGCAGGTTACGGCGCACCGCAATGGCCATTTGAAATCACAGCCTCGGCGCCGACGCGTCAACGCGTTGGTGAATCCCCGACAGTACCGGTGACTCCATTGCACTCCTTCAGTATATGCTTTGATGCGTCTTATCTTTTGATACGATGTCGGCGGTGAGGAATAAGAATGTCGCCGCTGCGGAACGCTCCCTCTTCGAACGGCGGAACAGGAGAAACCTACATAGACGCAGCGTCAGTTCCTCTGCAGCCGACAACTTGCGCAGGCGGGGAGGAAGGTGTATATAATTAGGTGCGCGCGCCGCAGGCAGTCCAAGAAAAGAGCTCCTTAGAATACAAGGCAACAATGCGGGTGACGTAGCTCGTATATGGCAGCACGATTTGATGTGATAGCGAACGATCCCGTCCAACACTCCGACGATATCGATTCTCTTGGACTACCATCGGACCCGGAAGATTGGCGAGGTCATGAAGTCATACATGCGTGCCAAAGCAACTTGGCGCAGCTTCAGCCCATCTCCGCTTGCATTTGCATCCCTTCAAGGGACTGCGCCCCGCAGAAGAAGGCAGACAATTTGAGATGTACACGTACTTGGTGGTGTGGCAAGTTGCTCTTGGGATCTCCGAACACGCTGAGCATCAGAGGTGGACGTGCTTCGGGCGACGTTGCAATGGCGTATGAACGGCTTGGGGGATTGGGAATCTGAGCTGCGGCAGAAAGCAGCACGGATCGAAGTGGCAGGGATGTAGGTCGTCTTGCGAACCAGGTTCATCGGGGGAAGATACCGCAGCGATTGGGTTGGTGTGATGAGTCCCGGAAGCATTGCGCAGGAAAGAAGTAGAACTCACGAGTTGACTTCTTCGCTGGCACGCCGGGGGCCAGGGCCTCTGTCAGGGACTGTCTTGACCTCTTGGGCTCGCCCGACGCCGTCATTTGTGCTCCGAGTCTGCTCCGTAGGGCCCTCGTTGGAATGGCCGGATCAACGACGCGGTCAATCGTGGTCATCCATTTGTGCACCATCACAGTGGTCCACGATAAGCAGTCGAGAACAGCAGCGTCTGGGAAGGAAGGCAAGAAGGTTTGAGCACGACACAAACGCGTCGCATCCAGATGAGGCGCCAAACGCGTGCTTGAGCGCCCAAACTTCAGGGTAGGCGCTTGCTGGGTCTCGAACCGTGAAAGATTCAGACCGTCAACGGTAACGGCAGCCGAACAGCTTGTAACTTGCCTTATCCATCTCTCTGGGGCCCACTCTTGAGCTCGACGTCCCCCGGACATATTAACTCGTCTTAGAGGGTTTTTGTGCCGAGAAGTCAACTCGCCGCTACTAGACAACAGTAAAAGTGAGTAAACTTTCTCCTTAAGCTTCAAGTTCAAGTTCCGTACCTGAGGTTTGCAGAACGTTCGCCGAGACCTCATCAGACGGGTGTATAGGATCCATGCCCAGCGACGGAAATTTTAGGGGATGCGAACGGTGTGTAAGGTTGTTTACTATATGCTACTTGTTGGCTGACGACAGCAACACGTAGAACATACGCGCGATCGATGTGGACTGCGCATACCGGCTAATGGTGGATATATATATGTGAGTGTAACCGCCTTTCCGTGTTCAAAACCTTTGTTCGCCCGTATTTGACCCGGTTCTCTACCTCGAAGGCAGTTTACCGCGATAACACAGGGTTCTCAGAAGGCACTGGGGCCGCCAGGGTTACTGGTCATGCATAGTGAGTGCCAGTGGTTAGAGTGTTGAATGACTTGGCCCTCCTATGCGTACTCCTTCCCGACACCCACCAGAACTTTATCTTCCATGAAGGAATCACGATTAAGCGTGTCGCTTCAACGTCCACCTTGCAGGCACTCTACGTCAGTGAGTTTTCCCACTAGTCTTTCCTTGGTAAAGTTTGCGCAAAGATCACTAAAGGCCGATTTCACCGCCCGAACGGACGGGGAACCAGATTACGGCGCATACATCCACTGGATGGAGCCGGCGATCCCCATCTCAAGCATTTCTCGTCTACCCGGATAATTTTCTGGGGCAGCACGGTGTCCCATCCCTTATCACAGGGCGCACGTCGTCAAGAACTGACATCTTGGGCTGTGCGCACGCAACTTGTTCCATGGCCAGACTGTTCAGGACACCAGCACGAGACGTCACCATGAAGCACTCGCCGGGCAGCCCGTCTCGTGGGGTACGCTTCTACCCGCGGGGATCAGCTACGGCGCGTGACCATGTCGCCTTTGGACCCCCCCCCCTCAAGGTCCTCCACCACTTCGAGGGCCTGGATGCGCACCCCCACCTGATGCCCTGAAGTCTGTCCCGCTCGAGCGGATCCGGTCAATGAATGGAACGGGAATGCAATTGTTGCTGAAACGTCCGAACCTACCCGTCGGCGAAGCTGACGACGCCGTCCCTGCCGTATCGATGCGCGCTGAACCTTGCAAGGGTGCTCTCTATCGGCGTTCTGGAGGCCAGCGAAAGCCTGATCCTAGGATAAGCTCAGGGTTCAACAGCAGGTCGTCCCTTCGACCGCTGTCCCCTCGCCTGTCGAGACTTCGGCGGAGCGGGGGAATTTGAGGAGCGCGTCGGGCAGCTGGGGCGGTCTTGCGTCTACCGTCGGCCTCCTCAAAGCTGATCGACAACGATAACCGATGTCCTGGCATACCAGGTCCGTAGTCCTTCGGAGCTGACTCATTCTCATGATAGGGTCGCCTTGCGATGTGTCCAACTCCGCGAGTAGTCTCTACCGGGAATACCCTCGTGCGGTACACATATCTGCCGCAGAGAACCCCGCGATCCGACGACGGGGAATGAGGACGAGCGATTCATGTCGCTCGGCCATAACTATGTCTGTCTCAGCGTCCGAGTCCCTCGTACGGCCCATTTTTGGCTGGCGTTCGCCACCGACGGGTGCGCAGGCGCGAGCTCGACACCCGCGAATACCGGAGTTCGGCCGCTGTCCTCCCTCCCAATCTTTCCTGTGCAGGGCAGCGGCGGCAGGACACGTTAACAGCAGTTGAAGGCCCAACCTTTGGGCGGATGGTGACGTCGGCGATGGAAAGGCCTCTCCGCGATACCCGACAAATGCAATAAGACGCGCTGGAGCTATAGCGGTTCGTCGACGGATGCCGGTTACCCGCTCGTGCTTCCCAACGTTCGCTAATGAGGGACCCTGCAGACTTCCCGAACCTTTCTCAACCCCAAGTGATTTCAAGGCTCCGCCTCGCTCTTTACGGCCAGCCGATGACGCTGTCCCCGCGTCGCGCCTTCTCTGCACACGGCGTCACCAGACAAAGCTTATCTGAGCGGCCTCAGGACCCGGGAGGTTGGCGCTAGCCCGACCAGACGTTCCGAGCATTCCATTCAATTCTCGTGGGAGCTGTGAGGTGAGTATCCAATTACTCGTTTGTACGCGGATACAGATATCTGTCTAACAGGAGGATCTGGCCTCCGCGCGCGTCAAATTGACCAACCGAGTATCCCAGACGTCGTGCTCATCCAGGGATTGCTGATTTCGCCAGATTGCGATGCTCCGCTTTATGTTTTGATGTGACATGTATGTTCGTGGACTTGATCATCCAGAAATCACGATTGTTACGGGAACCTTCATCGCATTGTGGCGCATTATGACAATCCCTTCCGCAGGTTCAACGTTAGCAAGCTGTTCGCAATACCCCGATTATCAACCCTATTCGTCGGCGAAGGTTAGCGCTTATCTCATTGATCATTGCGTTCGTTATCCTAACATCTGTCGTAATGATTAGTATGCAATGTGGTCCCTGGGAAGGCGTCAATGTAAACGGAGGCGCTGATCTCATCGTCGACCTCATTCGCTACCCTTCATCGCAACGTTCCCAGGCATAAAACGTCCCGAAATTCCAGTGCTCATGGTCTCAGCAAGCTTAAGGTGACGAAGTCACCCGTCTTTGTAGCTGTCTCGCAACTTGAGTGCGGCGCGAAAAGGTATCGTTGGAATGATCCCGAACCCTATCATGTTTCATCGCCCATTCTCACCAACTTCAACAGGCCTCGAATCGTCCGGATATCGATGCCGTCATATCTGGCAGGTGCAACCGAAGAACCGTCCCGCCGGAAATGTGGGCTTCGAACACTCAACAAATATTGGGATCCCGGTATGTGTCAAATACATATTGTGGATAGCAACTGCGCCGGCCGATGGCTCCCATACGAAAATCAGTGGTTGAATTGCGCCCAGAGGCTTTTGCCTGCACGTCAAACCGGCCGAAGCGCGAGACAAGACACGCACGCCGCGAGAAGTCGGGCCGTAACTCTCAGACGGCGTGTCTCGTGGCTATCGCCCAGATTTCTTCCTCCAATTCGAAAGTGGCGACGCGTTTGTGCAGAGCCACGTGGTTTCTGCTCACCGTTCATTTGGGGGGCTGGCGGAAGCGTCTACCGGTTCATTTACAAGACGTTCTGCTTCCTGGCGCGGCACGGCGTCGCGGGAGGGGGGCTTGTCGCAGGGGACAGCGCAATTTTCCCGAACGCGCCAGTGTTCTGGAGGGTTCGGCGGGCGGTCGCTCTGGGGTCGCGATGCTTTCTGTCGGTCTCACGAGCGCCGCTTCCCAACCTAACTTAAGCCAAATGCAGCGGGGTGCCATATTTTGGACCTTCTCTTCGTTTGCCGAGGGCGGTGGGCCTCCATTGTGTGGACCACATCATCCCATTCACGTTCCCGTTCTAGGATGTTTCGGCTGCTTTGCGCAGGGAGTCAGATCGGACACTGGGGGCGCCTGCCGACGGTCCCAGTCTGACGTGATTGTACGACCGTGGATTGTCTCTACGCTCTCCGTGGGGTTTCTACGCACATGGGCCCTTGACGTATCCTTGCCATGCCGTAAATCATACCCCGTTGTCAGTGCTTTGTCCACTGATACGTCGCGTAGAAGCCGGCGGACAGGCTAGAACGAAGGACACGGGACGTCTTGTCGGGCAGTTGGGTTGACGTCGCCGACGGGTTCCCTGTGATGACCCTCTCCTTCGGCGACCTTCTAAGTTCGTCGACGAGTAGCTGAAGATATCTATGCCTCGATTGGAAAATGACGAACCTCTTTATTGGTTTCTCGCTTATTGGATACATTCATGCTCCAACTCGCCGGAGCATTCATTGCGCCGAACATTGTCCCCGATGCATCAGCACTGCAACTGGAAATTGATGCTCCGGGTTTACCGGAGGATCCTGCAGGGATTCTCGATGTTTTGCGGGTGACTTTCCTTTTACGGATCACGCAGCCGTGGTGGTGGCGGACGATTTGTAGCATGAGGCAGACCTTTACCGCCTGGATGCTCAAGTGCCAGCTTGACCTTGAGAGAGCTCCATGTCGTTTTGAAAGCGGGTCAATAAATTCTGTCTTCGTCTTGCTGCGCATCTAGCCGCCGATGATCCTTTCGAATCCGTTCCTTCGTCAGTTGGGTGGACGTTCGAGACTCGAGAACCGCCCGAAGTTGCACTTCGCCGCGGCCCATCCTTCTGTGTCTGCCCGACCAGACGCCGCACCGCAACAAAGTCCCTCCCAAATCGGTCCGCCTCCGGGGTTACGCTATCGATCGAACCCTTCGGGCAACCTTTTTTCGTTGGGGTCCATGGGTAAACGCTTGTCTAGTTTTCAAGTCCACAAAAACTTCTGAAGTGTTGCCGCGTTCGACAGCTGGAGATCCTTCTCCCATTGAACCGGTGCGGCGGGCCATCTCATCAGACTCGGAGGTCCGTGCTTGGTGACAAAGTTTCTGATTCTTCACTTACGCTAAGACTGGCCGGGCGCACCCATTTTTACTCCACATCTTGCAGGATACTCCCGCGAACGGGCCAGAGGGCGGTTGACAGAAGATCAGAAAGACTGTAGCGGTGTTCTGTGTGTTCTCGCCGGATACTCCTCTTTGCTTCCCGACCTAAGTAGAAGTTTCTCTATTCAAGACCATCTCTTCGTTAATTTCATGGTGTGTCTTTGCGTTCAGTCAATTTCCGGGGTGCTGATGGTTGTGCGGCCTTCCTCCGGAGCAGCGTTCCCCCAGATGGGTTAACAAGGTTACTGGACACCTAGACAACGTACCGCCGGTATATCATCGCCCCATCGGATTTCGGATGGTCCCACATGGCGTAATTCAGGGAGGGTTTGTCTGATGCTGACCACAAGTTGGCATGGACAGGAACCAATGTACGTACACCGTAACAGATTCAAAGTTCTAGAGCATAGGCTGAAACATATTCCTTTCAAGAACTACGGGCACTGCTCCCGCCGACCAGTTTTTTATCGGATTACCACGACGCCGCCGGTACTTTGACCGGTGAGGTTAGAGTTTCCCTCTCACACCCACTCGTACCGACGTTCTCGAATCCGTAGCGTGCGTCACGGAGGCTTCCAGAATGCTCCCCATCTGAGGCTTCCACGCATGAAGCCTCCTATGTGGTGGGAGGTGACACACCCTGCCAGCAGGCGTGTCTACGAGTCATTGGCCTGAAAGGTGACCCTTGCTCCAACGCCGGGGCACACGAGCCTTCGTGGGGGCTGCCCCAATCCCTGCGTATCCCGATAGATGAGGAGATAGCTTTGGTAAAGGAGGGTATCCCCGGCTTCTGTTGTGGTCGTCTTTCAGGCCTGCTCCTCAACGCCGCCCTTCTCTGCACATGCCTTCGCATCCGGACTCGCCTCTGAGGTGGATCCGGTCAGGGAGCCTGGTTTCCGTCGATTATCCAACTCTGTTACATGGCGCTCGTACTAACCGACGTTGTTTGCGGATCATGCAGATATCCAGAACTTCCGCACAAAGCCGAAAGGCCGAATTTGGCATCTTCTGCCGGCGCACCCAGTGTCCGAGACTGTTACAAGCACGTTCTTGTGGACAAATCCATCAACTTTACATCGACGCTACTGGCAACGTACGGCATAACGATCCGGATATCTTGCACGGCCTCGGGCTGCGTTATGACTGGGTACCGAAGGTGAGCGTATGCAGACCCGCGTCTACCTCCACTCTCCCGGCATCTAGCCACCGTGTCCAGCCCCCTCCCCGAATACTGTGCCCTCAATAACGCTTCTAGTTCCCCTCCCCCGTGTTTTCTTTCCCCGAAGATCTTTGGCTTCTTCGACATTGTCGTCACGTACTCGGAGATCTCTCGCCAGCCCATTACTCGGCTCAAAATCAACGTTCCAGGTGTATCCCATGATTCGCTATTGGGAGATGTGCTACAGGCCACTTATACGGGCCATGGGATGAGGAATGCGGCCTCAGGACCCAGGTCGTCGAGGTGCGTGGCAGCAGATCGTCCTTTGGGAAACAATTTTCTTTGGTGCTTGCTCGGCCGTTCGGTATCAGGCGGTGAAACTATTTAGTGGTCTGCGACTCAAGACGTTCCGGAACTCACTGGACAAGTCGTTGTCTATTCATGCGTTCAGTGTTAGAACTGCCCGATTCTTGAGGGGCATGGTTTCCAATGTTCTCGCACATGGGCGATAGTACCGGAAAACCAGTCGTCTCCAGCGTGGATACCCGAGGTTCCTCGGCTCCTCGGCTCCTATAGGCCGCCATTGAGACCCAAGGTTGTCCGGGAGCAGGCGCTTTCTTGGAAGTTCGGTCGACTCTCCCCGGCGGAAGGCCGGTAAGCTCGGCTGCGTAATAATTGGAAGTGTGTAGTCGCCCAAAATGGCTTATGGCTCACAAACCCTACTAGGATTGTAGGTGTGACATAGAAATCAGAGTAGAAGGGAAGGGCACGGAGTTAGTCATAATGTGGTCGAAGAAGAAGATGGGTGGTCGACAAACGCCGGGGGCGATGTCCTGATCGGAATCGGGTAACTGTCCACGCAAATTTACCCCCAATTCGACGTCTCACGCCCGAGGCCCTTCCATGGGGGCAAAACTTTGACCTCTCCCACTCAGGCTGACGACTTCCGGCGGTCAAAGGAGGGCGCTCCCACCGTCGGCGTACGAAAATGCCTCGACCTTCCCGATATATCTTGATCACAGGTCCCCGGCGCCGGCGGCGCTGGATTCAGTGTGATCTTGTTTGGGCTCCCAGACGATTGACGGCCTGTTGATGCTCAGATCTCAACCTTCCATGACCATGAGCTGCCCTCATCTGTTGCATAAGCCACACTCTTCCGGCCGAGGAAGGGCCTCATTGGCTTCTCCAACTGGGCTTAAGGTTCGCTGCTCGGGCTACTATGAATACGATGTACTTCGGACGCGCAGGGTGCTCGTTCCCCTCTCTCTCCCTGTCTATGGGTCTGGAATCTCCTACTGTTGAACACCAAAAATGAGATCTGTGGATGAATTCGTATCGGCCGCCCATACCAACACCTATCCGGATACGCACCGCGTGGATCCCAGTTGTAGTACCCCACTCGACTCGGATGCCCTCCTACTATGCGGAACCCTAGGAACGATCTCCTATGATAACTTCAGCGAGCAAGTCTCTCCGCAGCCTGGTGAAACTTCCGCGATCCTTTGGATGGCTGCAGCCGACCAGCATCTGGAAAATGACTTGTAAGTTCACTCAACGATCGTGTTTGTGTTCCATTGTCCATTCGTAGATGACGGTGTTTTGCTAGTTCTTCGTTTCAACCATTTGTTCAGTACACAGGCCCCGCCCTTTTCAACACACCCTCTCCTCCCGAAGAACTGTTGTTCTCCCCGTCGCAGTGGGACGATGCGTCTCATCCTAACACATCCTCTGCGCACAGTTACTATACGGACCAAGCCACGAGTACCCCCGGGCATCCGTATTGGGCGGGACTAAATGTTGTGGCCGCCTACCCTTTCCTTAACGACTTTTGGAGCGACAGCATCGCCGGGGACTGCGCGAATGTACCCATGTGGAACGATGGGATGGCTGGACGCGGCATCGAGCAGCCTGGTTACCTCTCCGTCGATGACAGTCGACATGTTCCTGGCTCGACATTGTTCACCGACCACAACATTGATTTTAGTCCATCCCCTCGGATCACGGCGCACTCCGAGTCGTACGACGTCTACCCCTCGCCTCCATTGACACCGGAGTCTCGTCTTCATGGTCATGATCATCGTCACCCTATCTCTCTCCCCACGCACTGTCCACCTGCAGCGCCTCCCGCCGTCAACCCGTGGAAGTGTCCGCACTGCAACTACGTCCAGGGCCGTCGTCGCATGGTCGATCTCAAACGCCACATCGCCACGCACACCAAGCCCTCGGACGTCGCTCTATGGACGTGCTGCGGCTACCCCAGGGAGGCCGCTCGCTCGAAGGGGGTTCCGGACGACGTCATCCGGGAGACATCCGCCATCTACGGGAGAGTCGGGGGGTGCTGGGAGACGTTCAGCCGGAGGGACGCGCTCCAGCGCCATCTCCGAAAGCAAAAGGGTCGATGCTTCGGCGACGCCTACGCCGAGTGGCACCCAGGGAACAGCAACAAGAGAGATCGGCAGACGAAGACCAGAGCCCATGCCGAAGGTATGTCAAAGGGCTCTCCTTCCCCGCTTCAATCTAATCCATCGCTGTTCAATCCATAGATTCATACCAGTGGGATGAATGATTCCAGTGCCTCGATGATTCTTGGTCCATGTCCCTCGGCGATTTATTTATTTCCAGTCTTATGTCGTACTGCCTTCACCATTTCAAGTTCATACCTATGCCCAACTACCGGAAACTCGTTATGTATTTACACCATCGACGCCGACTTTCGCGTTTTGCCTTCAGTCTATAACTACTAGTCGTATACATACATACTCTTGAAAGCGACAGCCTCGGTGAGGTTCAGTCAGTACGGGTCGTGATTGAAGAATCATGTCATTGATACAGAGGTAACATAATTTCTTGTGCGACCATCCCCGGACTTGTCTTACCGCCAGTAGCTTAACAACGGAGCCTCAATAGCAGGCCCGGCGGACGCAATGTCAGTGACATCGATACTCGGTCAATTGGGCCGATAATCTGAATGGCAGAGACAGCGATCAGCTACTTCGCATGATCGTCTGCAGAAAACGCCCAATGTACGATTTGTTGCCACGGCTCGGCACCCCGCTATCGCCCTATTGACGTCCATTCTAGCATGAGGACGGGGCCCCAGCCTGAGGAGTGGGTCCTTCCAGACGTCGTTCTGTGGTGTTTCCGGATAAAGTTGATGGACGGGCGCCCCGTCCATTTACCCTAATCCGCTGGCCATCTCCACCCACCCGCATCATCGGTCGTATCCCCACGTCGGGAACTTTGTTCGCTATGCCCGGACAGTCAGGATCCGGCACGCCATGGGCGACTTCGCCAATATTAATGTCGTCATCTCGGCTCGAGACCCTCTATAGCGTAACTGGGCTTTCCATGGCGTTCTCTGGTCAGTGAGCGGTCAGAATCTGTACGAAGTCCCGCGCAGAGATAGGCAGAGATTGTGTACTCGTGGAGAGTGCTAACCTGGGGATACTCGTCGTCGAAAAGTCTTCCTGTGCTGCGCAGGCCGGGAGCATACGGACCGTCGTTTAAGCGAAGGCTGCTGCGCACTGATAGCCGCCTGCGATGCTTCACCTTGACTGGGCCAGTCCGTGAGGCGGCCGTCCGCGACTTGTCTGGTGGACCACTTTGCTGCTAGAGGTTATCTATCCGCTTCTGATTTCGTGCTCTGTGTCCAGCTTGATTTTGACTGAACGATCGTGGTCTGCTTCCGACCTCTTCGATTCATCCCCCTCACGAAGGACACGGAACGCACATCTACCAAGAAGCTCAAATTTTACGTTCCTGGTTGCGTGCGCCGGTTTGGATCTTCTCTATGAACGTGAACCCCGAACCCCCTTCGGGCTTCTTGCAGCCAGAAGCCGCTTGCTGTCCGGGAATACGCTGTGAGTTCCTCGCTTTCCCTGTCCACCGGCGATTCGCAGCTTCTGCTGGCAGCCTGGGACTGCCCGAGTCGGCTCACACGACATTCCAGAGAGGCGGACAGCGGTTCTTTGGTCGGGGATGAGCTGGAGGTGGACTGAACGGTGTGGTCGGACACTGGGCACAGCGGAGCCCAGACAATCACTGATGAGAACCACTGACGGCGACAGAAGTTGCAACGTCGCGGGGGAAGCAACTTTGAATTCTACCTCTGGTGTCCTGGCCGACGGCCAAATCTTTCAGCGGGGCGGTAAGCCCGCCACACGTGCGTGCTGTCCACGCATGTATCGCCACTGTGGACTTGGTTTTTCTCCACGTTGTTCATGAATCAGGCCTCAGGCCTCAGGGCTCGTCCACCTGCGAATCAGTCGTGATCATCGCGCGGAGAGTCCACTCCAGCGCTTCAATAAGCTGATGTACGGACCGCCACCACGGCCCACCAGTACCTCGTCCTGCCCTCATGCACCACGATTTGACTTTCAATCCCTCTCGATCAGTCATCTACGGCAAGATCACACCGAAGAATGCCCACGACCATCACGAAGCTTCCGTCCTGGCTGAGATCGCCCGCGCGGATGGCTCCGATTGGTGAACACTGCATGCGGTCCAGGCCACAAGTCAACTTGTTCCGAGGGCCAGTCGCGGTGCCATCTCTCCCACTGGCACAATTCCTGCCGCGGGGCAGACACGGATTCCAAGTACCTCGCGGTGGGAGCCACCACGGCGCAGTCGCTCAGGCTTCCCAGTGTTGCAGGTACTGTGGTGCGTCAGAACCTTGTCTTCGACCCGGTCCAATGCTCATCTGCCGGTCTCCTCGTCTCCGAGACTGCACCTTGAGCGTTGACCCACGTCCGTTCTTCGCGGACGAGCTCCATGTAGATGGCCCCCATCGGGCGCTGCCTTCTCCTCAGCGGCTGTGACAATGAATGGATGCCTGGAATCGTGACTGGATCTGGATGCGCGTTCAGCCTCACTGTGATTGAGTCCCGGACGCTCCGTGCCCCGTTTCGAAAACGGAAAGTTACAAACCATGGTGCTGCGCACCGCCTACAACATCCGCCCGTAGCAGGCATCGAAGCCACAAAGGCGCAACCCATCCCCGCATCGCACAGTTTGTGGTCGGGAAACGCTGAGGCGCATGTGCGCTTGCAGCTCTCCAAGCGCCCCGCGGGCAGTAGAACGGAACTTGGGCTTCTCAAATCTTTATCGCCACTTGCGAGTGTCATCCGGCGGGAAGTCATCGCCCACATCGCCCTTCCCAGTGCGGGCTCGCTCCGTGCTCGTGACGGGCAGCGTGGGCTGATGTGCGGCACCATCCCCCCAATTCGGGCAGGCCGTTGCAACTGCTTGCCTCCGCCCGGGGGCGGCCGCAGCCGCATGTTCCGAGGTGTTCGTCCCTCCAGGAGTGTTACGGAGAAGCGTCAATGCCGCAGCAGTGCCTATATATCCACAACATTCGGATGGACTCCTCCACGCAGCCCTTAAACTTGCACCATGGCACAGTACTACCAGTCCCCCGTGCCCTTCTACTACGCCGTTCCTGTGGTGTGGTACGTGCCTTCGAAACCGAGTTGTACGTCTACTCTTCGGGGGGGATCCTCCGCTTCGTTTTCCGTTGTACACATGGTCTGATTCGCGTCGATCTCTCCCAGCTTCCACCTCCAGCCCGATAGCCCAAAGCCATCGCAGACGGCACTCCTCGAGCTCAACGCCGGATGTTACGTCCCCCTCAAAACGACTCCTCCATTCCCCGCACCACTCGTCCTACTCCCTCTGGCCAGCCGGGGTTCCTCCGACGCCCGAGTTGCGGACAGTGCCGCTCCCGGGGGTCACGAGCGACGCGTACGCGACCGCCGACGAGCGTGCCCGCTACCCCTCTCCGGTGCCACCACACGCACACGGGAAATCTGCGGTCCATCAAGCACCACATCCCTCCCTCACGCAACCCTCGGTGGACCCGTTCCTCGCGGTTCTCCACCATCCCAACACGCGGCCCCCGATCGTCTGGGACGTGATGCGACACTCCTCGACGGCCGTCCTCGACCACCCCTCGCTCACCCTCGACGCCCTCAGGCAGCGCTGCGCCTTCAAGGCAAGCCGCGCTGACGGACGGCACCCGCTACGGTCGTTGGTCCTGATTTTCCCGTTCCTCCCGACGATACAAGTGGAGATCGTCCCGTCGCGGGCGTCGCTGCGCGCCGGGCTCCACCACATATCGATCTGGGACGTGCTCGAGGGGCTCTACTACGGGCTCCGCGCACCCATATCCCCGCACGAGTTCCGCACACTCGGCCCGTCTGAGCGGGACACTCTGCACGCCGTGGCGGAGACCCGGCGCAGAGCCATGGGCGAGAGCGACTCCGAGTCGGGGACGGTGCGGAGGATCGATTATCTGGGGCGGCGGCGGCGGTTCGTGGGCGTCCGCCCCGCGCTGGCGTATGAGCTGCCGGCGGGGGGCAGGAAGCTCGGCGAGGTGTTTGTGGTCGAGGTGGGAACGTTCTCGGGTGCCGGGTGATGAACACGGCCCACGTTGAACTTTGTGGGCATCTGTGGTCGACGGCGGTCTAGGATAAAAACACCATATCTGCACATCGGCGGGGATTTCTCCACCGGGGTCGTGCGTACGGTTGTACGTACGAATTAATGTTCGCTTTGAGATGGAACGTTCCCTGTGGTGTGCCCTATCAAGAAGGCTGTCGTTTCGGTCAAGGCCGAGGAGCAAACCATGTGCATGACTGACCCCACGGTTAGTAATCGGCGTTTCCCCAATTTCACGTACCGACAAGCATGAAAACTTTATTTGGTGCGAGCTTGAAGAAGTTAACCCCGGGGGGCCCATGCCAGCCCTGCGGTATGTATACCACAGCCGAGGTTGGTATAGGCCGTGTATGGCTACTCCACGTGAGTCACCCAGTCTGTAACGTTGCGAGGTGCTGGGGAGTCCTGACGCATTTTTTTCGACAGCTCTGGGTTGCATAAGATTTCGGTTCTTCCGGTGGAGGGTGGTTCTGGGTGGCACTGTGGCGTGGGAATGTTTTCAACCTAAAGCGCTTATGTTAGCGCACTGCCCAAGCTTCACTACAGTCCTTACCCACCTGTCACGAACGACGACGAGCGCACGTCCGGGGCGAATCGGAGGAGATGTGGAGATACGATGAAGCTCGACGGGGTCGGGGGCGCAGCCGGCTCGAGGGCGCGAGGATGCGCAAACTAGAATAATAATGATGATATTCCTAGCTCCCACGGACCAAGTGTGTCAGTACGTAGTCTACACGTCTGTAAGGGTACGAGCACGGCTCACCTAGCTCCCACGGACCAAGAGGTCGAGATGAGAGTTAGGATTCCGGCGGAAGCGCAATACATACTTCCCCCATCAGGGGCAACCAAACCGAGCCAAACACTGTCCGTCCGTGCCCGCCACCTACGACATCGAAAATTCGGGGTCCGCCTCTCGCTGCTGCGACATTACCCCCCTCCTACGCACCATCGTCCGCGATGGACCTTTGTCCGGGCCTCCGTCCACTCTCCCACTCCAGGTCTGTTCCATCTCCCGTTGTGAAGTTCCGCAATTCCTGCCAAGGCAACGTGGCGAAGATGGACGCAGGGATTCGGCGTGGCGCATTGGGATGTTGGCGGTGGAAGTCAACGACGAGTTCATCACAGTGAGTAACATTCTTGACAGGTTCCCAGCTGTTATGACCATGATCCTCGCCTTTCCATTTGATCAGGTATTGGAACTGATTGTTGTATTTGCGGCTGTCCAGGATGGCCTCGACTTCGTTTTCGAGGACGTCGTCAACTGCCACTGGCGTGGGGGGAGGAGGTTCTTCGCCATTGATAGGATTACCGTGCCAGGGCGACAAGCGGTCGACGTGGACGACTGCATGGCGCTGTCTCATGGAGAGGGGGAGTTGCAACCGGTACGTCAAGTCTCCCGTTCGTTCCAGGACGTCGTATGGACCGAGTTGGCGTGGTGCAAGTTTGCGAGTGCCACTGGTGAGAGGAATGTCCTTGGAGCTGAGCCAGACCTTGTCTCCGGGTTTGAATACATGCGGTTGTGGTTTGCCCGTTTCGAAGGTGTCCTTCATGTGCGCCTTTTCCATGCGGAGTGCAGCGTCGGCATCTTTTCGCGCGTCCCGTAGGTTCTGGAGGCGTTCATTGAGTGCTGGGAACTTGGTGGGAGGACCAACAGGGACCGTGACATCCCATTGTACAACATTGACGGCTCGCATAATCGAGCGGGCGGGATCACTCACTTTGTCCGACTACGAGTAGTCATGGGAGACTACGCTGAATGGCATGAGTTCCTTGTGACAGACCTAGGACCCGAAGACGTCGTACTTGGCCTCCCATGGTTGAGGAGTGTCAACCCAGAGATCGATTGGACGGGGGGAGGGATGAAAGTAGAGACGGCAGAGGAAGATGAGAAAGTAGGAGGGACGACATCTGGGGCGCGACGTCCGAAGGTGACAGTGGAAGATTGCAATGAGACAGATGAGGAGGGCGACCAAGCGAAGAGAGAGGGGAATGAGAAAGAGGAAGAGAGCGGAGTGGAGGAAGAGAGAGCGGAAGAGGAGAGTGGAAGAGCCGGGAGCGAGGACGAAGAGAGACCGATGGCAAGCTCCGTCTCGTCCAAGACTACCGCAAGTTGAACGACGTGACTGTGAAGAATCGTTATCCACTGCCCCTTGCCTCAGACATCATCAATCGACTCCGACAAGCCAAGTACTTCACCAAGTTCGACGTGCGATGGGGCTATCATAATGTCCGCATCAAGGAGGGCGACGAATGGAAGGCCGCATTTACCACCAACCGGGGACTGTTTGAACCGCGTGTTATGCTCTTCGGGCTTACCAACTCCCCCGCCACATTCCAAGCACTTATGAATTCCATTTTCGCCGACCTCATTGCAGCCGGAACCGTAGCCGTCTACTTGGATGATATCCTCATCTTCACGAGCACCCTGGAGGAGCATCGAAGAGTGACCCACGAAGTCTTGAAGTGCCTGCAGGAACACGATCTCTACCTTCGACCGGAGAAGTGCGAATTCGAACGCACAGAGATCGAATACCTGGGTCTCATCATCCGTCAAGGTGAAGTTGCCATGGACCCAGTCAAAGTCAAGGCTGTTACGAGCTGGCCAACTCCCAAGAACCTCCGAGATGTACGCGGGTTTCTTGGGTTCGCAAACTTCTATCGTCGCTTTATCCAAGACTTCGCAAAGCGTGCACGACCACTCAACGACCTCACTAAGAAGGATACTCCATGGACATGGGGTACGGCCCAGCGCTTGGCGTTCCAATCACTCAAGGACGCCTTCACGCAGGAACCAGTCCTCACAACGTGGGCACCGCTCCGGCCCACACGGATAGAAGTGGATGCGTCAGGATTTGCGATGGGAGGAGTGTTGTTGCAGAAGCTGGAGGATGGACTGTGGCACCCGGTTGCATACCGGTCGCAGTCGATGGTGGAGGCAGAGCGGAATTACGAGATCTACGACCGTGAGATGTTGGGAATCATACGAGCACTCGAGGATTGGCGACACTACCTGGAAGGACTACCAGAACCCTTTAACATCATTACCGACCATCGAAATCTCGAATATTGGCAGACAGCTCAGAATCTTACCCGTCGACAAGCCCGCTGGTCCCTATACCTCAGCCGATTCAACTTCCATCTCGCCCACAAGCCCGGCGCAGCCAACACCCAGGCAGACCCGTTATCACGTCTCGCCACATATCACATTACAGATGCAGATGACAACCGCGAGCAGATCGTCCTGGGACCCGAGCGATTTGCTACCCTAGCAGCCACCTCGATGGATGACTCAGAGAGGGAGACGGACACCTTGGAACGAGAGATCAGGGAGGCGACGGAGAAGGAGCCAGAGGTGACATGGGCACTGAAGGTCCTGAAGGAGCGTGGACCGCGTAAACTGGCCAACGGCTTGCTCGAATGGGAGGAACGGGAAGGGCTGATCTATCACCGGGGAAGGATATATATCCCACCAGACCGCGACCTGCGAAAGCGAATTGTCAGCCTCTGTCATGACGCTGTCACGGCAGGACACCCAGGTCGGCACGGCACTACAGAACTAGTTAGTCGTTTTTACTGGTGGCCGAAGATGAACGCCTTCATTGACAGGTACGTCGCTGGCTGCGACACCTGCCAACGTCACAAACCTGCCCGACATCCCCGTGCGACCCTTCAACCGCACGACGTCCCTGAAGGACCATGGCAAACGATGGGTGTCGATCTCATTACGGGCCTCCCACTCGTAGATGGATTTGACGCCATTATCGTTTATTCGGACCACTACACTAAACAGGTGCATGTCCTCCCGACCACAACCGACATCGATGCCGCCGGCGTAGCAGACATCCACTACCGTGAGATATTTAGACTCCATGGTATTCCAACCAAGGTCGTCTCCGATCGAGGTCCCCAGTTCGCTGCCCGGTTTATGCACGCCCTCTACACTAAACTCGGTATTACCCGTGCCCTCACAACAGCCTATCACCCGCAATCCAACGGACAGACAGAACGTGCAAACCAGGAAGTCGAGAAGCACCTCCGCCTGTTCACCAATGCGCGACACGATGATTGGGTCAAATATCTACCCACAGCGGAATTTGTTCTCAATAGTCGTGTTCACTCCGCACATGACATGACACCCTTTGAGGTCTTGTATGGCTATCGGCCTGATTTCACGGTCCCTGTTGGTCCTCCCACCAAGTTCCCAGCGCTCAATGAACGCCTCCAGAACCTACGGGACGCGCGAAAAGATGCCGACGCTGCACTCCGCATGGAAAAGGCGCACATGAAGGACACCTTCGAAACGGGCAAACCACAACCGCATGTATTCAAACCCGGAGACAAGGTCTGGCTCAGCTCCAAGGACATTCCTCTCACCAGTGGCACTCGCAAACTTGCACCACGCCAACTCGGTCCATACGACGTCCTGGAACGAACGGGAGACTTGACGTACCGGTTGCAACTCCCCCTCTCCATGAGACAGCGCCATGCAGTCGTCCACGAATGTCGCAGCAGCGAGAGGCGGACCCCGAAGGTCGTCGTTACCGTAACCGGTCCGATCCATCAGCTCGCGGAAACGCGCTGCGTACTCCGGTACTGAGAGCTTGCCCTGCCACAGGTCACGCAGCTTCTCTTTGGCATCGATGACTTCGTTCACGGACTCGAAGCGGGCTTTGAATTCAGCGCAGAACTCAGCCCACACGCCGTGGAACGGGATCTGGCCAATCGCAAAGACTTCCATGGCGGGGGAAGCCCATACGGCCGCATCGTCGTGAAGGTATGAGAGGATCGAGCGGATCCACTCAGCGTCGCGGCGAGCTGTGACGAGTCCTTGATCGTCAAGCACGTTGAGAGAGGACCCCTGGGCGGTGGCCCACATGGTGAATCCAGCGAGGAAGCGGCGTGCTTCAGCTCCTTGCTCCCCTTTGAATGGAGCGGGCTTCTGGACCACCTTCGAGGCCTGTCCGGTGCGTGTCGCCAACGTGGCCATAGCGTTGCTGAGGTTCGCAACAGCGTCCGAGAGGTCGTTGTTCGCGTTAGGGGGTTGGACAGGGGCAGGCGGCGCGACTTGCACCAGCTGTTGCATGATGGGTTGGGCTTGAACAGCGGCAGCTTGAACAGCTGGCTGCGGGTTCTGGATGGGGGAAGCTGGTTGGGGTCGACGTCCATGATGCTTCAAACTTCGGGTTCAGTGACCCCTAACTTGGGAGGGTTCGGTTGGAGAGCTGATGCGACGTGGAAGCGAGGATAGCGTTGCGTGTGCTACCGGCGCTGGATGGGAGATCTCGACCTAATGTCACGAACGACGACGAGCGCACGTCCGGGGCGAATCGGAGGAGATGTGGAGATACGATGAAGCTCGACGGGGTCGGGGGCGCAGCCGGCTCGAGGGCGCGAGGATGCGCAAACTAGAATAATAATGATGATATTCCTAGCTCCCACGGACCAAGTGTGTCAGTACGTAGTCTACACGTCTGTAAGGGTACGAGCACGGCTCACCTAGCTCCCACGGACCAAGAGGTCGAGATGAGAGTTAGGATTCCGGCGGAAGCGCAATACATACTTCCCCCATCAGGGGCAACCAAACCGAGCCAAACACTGTCCGTCCGTGCCCGCCACCTACGACATCGAAAATTCGGGGTCCGCCTCTCGCTGCTGCGACACCACCGTCATCCCCTCAGTGTCCTTCGTCGCCTTCTAGTACCAAACATATCTGCTCGATTCAACTATGTGCATCTTATTGCATGCACTTTGTACTCTACGGCCTAGCGCAGCAAGTTCAGGATCTGTAGAGCCGCCCGCATTGTGACAACATGGCAAATCCAACCTCCCACGGCGCAGTCGACATCTTCGGACTCCCGGCATAACCTTGGCCTCTCAATGAACTGCTCGACAAGCTCGGAAATCATTGCTTGCCTCCCTCCCCTGGATTTCAGGGGCTCCGGGTATATTTCCCCCGGGAGGGTAGCCTTTGATAGCCTAGTAGCGAGAGTAGCGCGTAACTTGTTCGGAGGTACGAGGAATATTCTTTCATTGAAGAGACTTCTGCTGACTCAAAATTCGTTTCCGGGCCGTAAACTGAAGGTCATTTCCCAAGTTACAGGCTGTCTGCATCGAATATTCAAAGCCTTCCATGCCACCTGGAAACCAGTTACGTGCCGAATACATGCCACATATCACACTGCCGACCCACGTGTAAGCGCTGCAGTAGCCTCAGTTTCGGCTTACACACTGCTTTGAGGTACGTATCAGTCAGCCAGTGTCTTGGTTATCAGGCGAGTGGCTTGACGAATGACCTCGCAACACAGAAACGGAAGGGTTCGATATGTGGTTTGTCCTGCCTAAACCAATGAAAAAATTTCTGCATTTATACCACCACTTGTAACCATCCAGGGGCTTATCGATCTGCCACGGCGTAGCCTCATCGTGGCCAAGATGATCTTAGACGATCTTCGTCGACGTATTCATTGACATGCCTCGTCGAACCGAGCACGTTTGGGACGGGCAGTCGAGCACCGCTTTCGGAGAACAGTTAAGTTTCCGCCTGTCCCCATTATGAAGGGTGCCAACCATGAAATCTGCTTGGATGTGTAGATCGTTCTGGACAGGTCCATCCTCCTTGTCACATTTAGTTCTCCTTTTCTCGTGGCGTAGCCACTTGCTCTGCAGCTACTCGGCTGCATCATGATCCCTCCAACCACGGTGTCTATTGAGTCGACGACCTCGATTCCCACCCCTCATTCTTATGGCTATACCAAATCCGCGTCCCCGCGAGCCAGGCTTTTAGCTATCTTGTCCTGTTCCGAATTCGCCGCAATTTGGATGCCGTGTACCGCGTCGGCGCTCGAAGCCTGACGTTCGCCGTCCGGGCGTTCTTCGATTTCCAGCCTCGTGCCACATTCCCACCCCGCCTCGGTGTCAATCGCCCATGAGGCCTTGAGGCCTAGGGCATCACACTACTTGTAAGTGGACCATTTCCTCGAGTAGATCAATGCAGTGACTGGCGAATATGTCCTGTAGATGCTTTCGAAGCGCAGCAGGTATTAGAAGCCGTTGTCGGAATCTGCTCATTCGCTCTGTCAAAACACCATCCCCCACCACATAGTAGTGTTTGACATCCATCAACGGTCTGAGCGCGATTCCGTCGTCCTCATGTCATCCACACACGTGTTGACAACGTTCCTTAGTAGTACAGCCGACTTCCACAAACCGTTTTCTTACGTTACGGCGCCGTTCAACGCGTTCTCCGGAAGGCAGATGCTATGCTATCCCCCGTCCATCGAACGTTCTTAAATCCTTGACCTGTGCTATCTACCTCACGGGCGGTGGCACCGGCCTGTCCTTGGTGCTTAAAAGTCTCGTCGTCTCGCGCCTTATCCCCCGTTCGGCCCCCATCCTCCACGTCTGCGAAACGCAGAGTGGGACAAGGGACGATATCTCTGGAGAGCCTGCCCTTCCGCCGTGATATGCCCAAGATCCCCATCCTCCGCCGTCTCACCGCACCCCTCGGCCTCACCCGGATCCAGCCACAGCCCATCCTCCGCCGATTCACCACATTTTGCCATAGTGTGAATGGCTCGCAGGCCGCCCCCGTGATCAAGCTCAGGAAGAAGGCCTTGATCATCGGCATCCAGTATGCGGGGACCGACTGCAGGCTCCGTAACACGCATCGGGATGCGAAGTTATGGAGAGATCTCCTCATACGTGGGTATTCGTGATCTCTATGGACTTGCATCGCGTCCGGCCGGGATCTGATTGGATCTTCCTCTTCCTTCTCTCAGGGAAGTACGGTTTCGATGCGAAGGATATCGTCATGATGCTCGACGAGGGCGAGGATTCCTCGACCTTCTGGCCGACGAAGCTCCACATTGTAAACTTCTGCGATGGCCTGGCGGTCGTCCATCGTGTCTCAAACTCGTACTTCTGCAGCTTCGGGAGATCGACAACTTCGTCAGTGGTGTCAATGCCGGCGATGAGCTCGTATTTTACTGTATGTTTATGTTCCTCTCAAGCCTCTTGGCTATCTTCATTGGCTGCGACTTTAGACTCCGGGCACACCAGCCAGATTGAAACGGACGACGCCAACGAGGAAGACGGTCTGAACGAGGGTACAGCTCTACTCATCATCCCCGCCAGTATCGTTCGCGTGCTCATGCCTTCGCAGTGCTCCTTCCTGTAGATTACAAGGAGGATGATGTGGCAACGTACATCGTGGACAATGTCGGTATCTAGCATAAGTAGTGTAGCACAGCTCGTTACCTGCCCGTCGCTTAAACGGGCCGCTGATCTAGGATCTTCGGGAGCTGCTGGTAGATCGCCTGCCCATCGGATCCAAGCTCACGGCCGTGTTCGACTCCTGCCATTCCGGCACTCTTCTCGACCTGGACCACTACCTGTGCAACGAGGTGTACCACCCGTTCCTCTGTCGCGCGCCGAGCAAGCAGAAGTCCAAGTGGATGGCAATGGGTGGGTATCTATCTGGATCGGCCTTTCGTCCTGCGCTGATTTCGATGGCATGTAACTTCAGAGAGGAAGAACGCGCATGGTACGCGAGTGCCTTTACAGCGAATGACGTTCACAGACAAAGAGTCATTATTGCTACCCAGGGCCTGCGCCGGAATGGACCGTCGAGGGGGAAGGTTCTCCTCGTCTCGTTGTCAGAGGCATGCACTTCTCTCTCCTCCAAGTACCCGCATCGCGATCGTGTCTGACTGAGGCCATTCTCCCCCGCGTTAGGGCGTGCCGCCAGCCCAGAAGGAACGAGGATCCACCAGCGCCTCCGCGAGTCCCCGGAGAAGGTCTCCTGCATCGACACCGCGCTCACGCAGCTCGACGACAGCGCGGACAAGCAGAGGCGCTTCCAAGTCGAGACCAGAGAGCACACATCCTCGCGCGCCCCGTCCCGAGCGAACTCCGCGTCCTCTCCGCTTCCAGAGCGCGCCGACTCTGGCAAACCCGTGAGGACGGACACGGAATCGGGCAGGCGCACGAGCGTGCAGACGCGGCAGACGAGCATCCAGATCAGGCAGGCGACCAGCCAGTCGGAGAGGGCGAAGACGAAGCGGAGCGCGACGCGCCAGAACTCCCTCGCGTCTGTCATCAGCTCTTTGAATTTATGCCGGACCGCCTCTCCTGAGCCCTTGCCGGGCGTGATGACCGCCCAGTGCATCGTGGGCAATTGCATCCTGAGCGATGGACCGAAGCTCGACGTGGTGTGTACCTTTATTTTGAAACTGGGGCGTGGGGGTTCGGTTGGCTGATGTGGATCGTCGGGGCAGACGTCGTTGGCTGCGACTCATGATCCCGAGGAGGCGTACGAGGGATCCGATGGATATTCGATGACTAAGGTGGGTTAGATGTGAACGCTTTGGAATCTCAATCGCTTACGTATCCTGTACTAGGTCCTGGTCGAGATCCTTGGTAGGTTTCCACCTCACCCTCCGGTGCTGCGAGGTCCCTTCTGATCGGGTCGCCTGGGCAGACGACGACCCTCACCCGACGTACCACCAGTTGGCCTACAAGCTTGGGTAGGTTTCCATCTTCACCTCTTCTGTCAGACGAGGGGAGCTAATCGGAATATTCGCAGCCAAATCTGCTGTACCAAGGTGAAGGAGATCGAGAAGAAGAACAGGAAGCGTAAGGAAGAGAACACGAAGCGGAAGCAGAAGAAGCGCGTCCTGGAGCGCGTCAACTGGACCGTCCCGCAGGTAAGCATCGCCGTGGTGCACTCGAGGCCCTCCTCTCGAGCTCATTTCTCTTTCTCTCTCGACAGATCGGAAGTATGATGCCTGATGTGCGTTGTTTTGCTACCCTGAAACTGACTTTCCCATTCTAAATCAAGTATTTTTAGGTCTTGAACAGTCACTTCATGAAGAAGAATACCCCGTCCCGATGATGATACCCGCATCCTCCAAGGTTCTGTCAACGATACCCAGTCTCAATCCCATGAACATAGCAAGCTACGCAGCATCTCGCCTGTTCTCTCCTGCTATCTCCCACATGCCCAGTTGCCCACAACATAGTTTCCCTCACCGCTCTCGTACTGCTCCCATATGCTCCGACGCTTTGCGTTCACCTCTATGCCTAGCTATCTCGCAATGATGATGTTGTTTCCAAGCTCATCGCTAGTACTGTTTTTACACACACACTCAGTACCAATACTTCCAAGGACTTCGACCTCGATACACTAACCGCATGTACCTACGAATATTGGCAAACCACCATCTGTTAGCGCCCACGGCCCGAACGGCCCGACGACATAGACGTTATTGGGGAAAGCACTACAAGGCTTCAAAGCTTCAAAACTCCATCGCTCGCGATCCGCGAATAAAGATGTGTTACACGATACAATGTACAGCTGCGCGCAACCCAGGGAGACGCTAAGTACACCATCGACCATCCTACCCCGTCCATCCCTTCGGCTATTAAGCACGGTCAATCAGCACACTCACCAAGCACACACGAGCGAGGCTCTTACCTTAACCTCTTCCCCGACGTTCTTGATGAAGATCGCTGGGCGTTCCGCCGTCTTCGCGCCCTCCTCGCCCTCCTCCCACGTGTAGCTGACGCCGACGGCGAGCTTCGTGCCGTCGCTGTTGAACGCGATCGACGGCACGGGCGAATGGTACTTCGGGTACTGCCGCAGCCGCTTCTTCGACTTGTGGTCCCAGATCGACACCGTCCCGTCCGAGCCCGCAGAAGCGAACGTGTTATAGCTATTCCATCGGAAGGCGCGGGGGATCAGGATCAGGTTAGGAAGTGAAGTGCGGGAGGAAGGAGGAGGGAGGAGGGAGGGGAGACAAAGACTTACACGGGGTGGAACGCCAGTGCGTTGACGGGCCAGACGTGGTCGACGTCCTCGATCGTCTGTCGGTGGCACTTGAACGCGTACTTCTTCTCCTGCGCTTGTGGGCTTGGGTCGAAGTACTCCACTGCGATACGCCCTTCCACCGAGCCTGTCGCGTAGCCTGCCAAATGTATGCATAAGCATACGACGCATGATGCCAGACGAATGCAGTGGGATGCGAGCGTCCTTACGAACGGACTAGAGAAAGAGGGGAGGGGGAGTGAATGGAAGAGCGTACCTTGCCCGTCCGACATGCAAGCCAGCGCGCGCGTCATAAACTTCAAGCTGCTCTCTCTTGTCTGCGCGGGGGAGTCCATTTTGCGGATATCGTAGATGTGGAATAGACGACTGGCCATCGCGACCACCAGGATGTGGTTCACGAGATCCATGTTGTACACGCGCTCGGGGACCTCGTGCGAGGATTGCTGCTGATTCGACGCGCGCGGGTCCCAGAACCGCACCGTCCTATCCCAGGAGCCCGTGATGAGGGCGTCTGCGTAACACGGTCGCAGGGCATGTATGCGTGAGACGGGAGATGAGCGGCAGAACGGAAGACGTACTCACTTTGGTCTCGCGAGAAGTTTATGCTTGAGACGGCGTCAGAGTGTTGGCCAAGATGGTTGATCCTCTCGGTTTCGAGGTCCAACCTACGCGAGGACCGAACCGTGTTGGAAGAGGGAAGATCACGGAAAGACAGAGGACGTACTCTCGAACCGAAGTATCCAGCCCCCCGCTGAAGCCATGGGTCCCGTCGGAGAAGCAGCATGCTAGGACGGCTGCTCGATGGTCATATTTGGACTTTTGCTCGTTTGTTGCGACATCATAGAAGCGTACGGTCTGGAAGATGGTGACTGTAAGCATACCGTACGCAATGCCAATACGACCCTCCGCTCCGAGCCCTCTCTCGCTCACCTCCCCCCTTCAACAGGAAGATGAACGCGACGTACCGTGTCCCAGGATGAGACCAGAAGATGAGAGGGGTTTGTTGGCGAGAATCGGACAGCGGACACGCTATCGAATGGAGGCGACGCGAGTTCGATTTGGTCTGGAGGATGAAACATACTCAGCTCCGTAACAGACTCCAAATTCCCGTAAACGACACGTACCAGACATTTTCCACAACCCAGCACAAGAACAGTGTTAAAACAGGATCCAGGAGCAGAACAATTGCACGAACTGGTTGTGGTATGTCGGCCTGCAGAGGAGAACGAGTCCAAGTCCGCTTTCCCGACACTTTGCCGCCCAGAGCGACTCTGTTTGCTATTATTTGTCCGTGTTAGGACCAGAGGCTCTTGCCAAACAACCGCCCGCCCACCATCCATTTTAGGCAGCATGAGCCTTAGAACCGCCTGCCGAGTGCTAGTGGGGACGGTTGGACAGCAGTAGAACAATATTACAGGGCTAAAATGGTACAGATATTAGACTTCATATTCCTCGCATAACGTCTAGACAAACTATCCGATAGCGTTGACACAATTACATCCACATCCTTCCATGTATCTAGTGGACGCTGAGAACGAACAGCATAAAGCCGCGATACGGAAACCATCCACATACCAGGGTATATACATAATACAGTAGAATATACAGTCTGGAAATCTAACACTACAGGGTATGAATGTCGTAAGCGGGTCGTCGAGCACAAGGAAGGAGTCGCTCATCGCACTGGGGCAAGCTGCACGACGAAAACCTCTCCGAGTCTCCTCCCGGGAGACAGCTCCACGCTCCCTGCAGGGCGCAGGCCAGTAAATTGGCGCGCCTCCCCCAGGTAGTCGATCCGCCTTACACCATGACGGACGTTCTTGTCATGATGCTCCGGGTCGCCCCTTAGCCGCTTCTTGAACGCCCGGTTCATCAACTCGCGGTGCCCCGGCTCGAGGCCGTCGAACTCGCGCGGCGCGACCGACGTCCGCAGCGCCTTGTAGAGCCCGTACAACACGTCGCCGACGGTGAGGTACGGCAGCGGCGTCGCGGTCCACACCGGGCTGTCGGCGGGGTTGACCTCGATCTCGAGGGGCAGTCCCGGGAATATGAGGACTATCCGGCGTAGTAGGAGCGGGCTGCCCTTCGCGCTCGTGCGCACTGCGCATCGGGCGAGGTCCTCGTGGGATAGCTCACGTTTTTGTGGTGAGCCTGCGCCGCCCAGCTTGATTGAGTTGGGATGCTGCATGACATCCCAGCGCAATGGCGGGGGGTGGGAGCGGTACAGCGGTGCTGCGAGCAGAGGATCGACGACGGGGTCGTTCTCTGGCGCTGTTGTGGTGAATGCGGGGTAACGCGGGGGAGGTGGTATCACGAGAGGGGGCGATACCCGCTGCTGCCACTGTGGGTACTCAGGTGGTCGGACGACCATCGGCGGGAGGTGTACCGAGGGTAGTTGCGGAGGGGTTGAAGGCCCCGGAGACGACCCGAGTGATGCGCTTGAGGATGCGGGTGAGGGTGTCTGAGGAGGGACGTTCGCAAAGCGAACCTTCTTTGCTGTTCGTTCCATTGAGGATGAGGGGTGTAAAAAGTTATTGCCTGTTACTATGGTCTACTGGAGCAGAAACGGTGGTGGGTGAGTGAGGGTTGGGGGTAGAGAAGTGGGGGAGGGGTAACCTGCCTTTCCGGGGTTTATATAGGGTCGGGGACCGTGACCTCCAGAACTTCCTTTTCGGCTGCGATTGTAGCGCTTGACTCGGCATGCGACCTCGTGTGTACTGAACTATCCCAGCGGTCTGTGTCTTCCCTCTCCCCCTTCTACGGAACACCGCCAGCCGACGGGAAATGACGCACCCCGCCCTCAAGGAAGCAGTAGTAGCCCCCATACGCGGACGTGGCCCCAGCACCGCAATCCCCCATCGCACCGGTTCGATTTTCGAAATACTCGCAGGAGGCCGCCCGAATGATGCCCCCACCACAGGTGTGCGAGCGTACCTGGGGCGGGGAACAAGAACACGTCGGAACACGAGGTGCCCCGACGCGCGATGATGACATCTCATTGACGGCGCTTCCGCACCTTCCTAACATGTCCCATCGCCGCCCTCCGCAGGCGAGACCCTCGGCGGCACCGCCCCGAACCACATCAAATATGCAAAAACAGGCAATGCCGTGCGACCGCCTGTGCAGCTGGCAGCGGGGCCCACGCCGTGCCGGGACGAGGAAGCGAAGCTCCCACCACAGAAGCCATAACTCTATCTTCAACTGCCCCGGTGGCACCATTCGAGACGTGGAACTGCGACACGGAACTCACGAGAAAGGCACCGCGGCCTGCGGACGACCACAGAATGTGGTCGATGGCCGTTGGGCCGCGCTCAGCTGCGCGACCAGAATGTCAAAGCACCATATGTAGCTGGCTTCGCCCATGTTCGCCCATTGCGCCGCTGTGCCAGTGCGGCGACGGAAGGAACTGGAACGTTGTGTCAGCCTCGACACGACCGGAAGATGGGTCAGAATGTTACCGCAGCACAGTGGGTCCGGGGACATTTGGAATCCTAGGACGGTGTCGTGTATCACGGATGCCCGACGAACAAAGTTGGTAGGTGAGGAGGTGCAAGAGTCGCGTCTAAGAGCCGCTCGCCGCGCGCAGGCTGTGCTGAGGGTTCCCAATTTAGCAAGGAGCCACAAACATATCAGGCGCCGACAAATGGCTCATCTTCAATTAATCTCCAATTTCAACCACCACAGTGCTGCCGAGAAGTTCCAGTTGCCTAATTCACCCAGGTCAACAAGAGGTTAGTTATTGTACCTGAGTGTAACGTCGGCCGTATTGGTCAGCCGTACTAGCCTTTGCACTGGTAAAGTTCGGCCCCAGGGCCCCTTGACAACATCGCCAACGTCGTTCGAGCCACATGGCACTCCCTCATGGGGAGCCAAATAACCTCTTCGATGGCACGGTACATGACAAACCTCTCTCGTACGACTAAACGTCTTGCGCAACAAGCCTCCGAACAAGATGGCACTGCTCCGGGTAGCCGCACGCGGCTCATCCTCCCATGCCTCAGTGCGTGGCTGGCACTGCCCAAGGTCGATGAGCGCCACCGAGTCCTCCAGGGTAATAGGATTTCGGATCTCCGAAACAGCCTTGCGGTCGGCACCGAAGCCATTGGCGTCTGCGTCTAGACTGTTCCTCGAGCTTGGCTATCAGTAATTAAACCACAAGCTTCAGCTTTGACTATTGCGCTCGGCATGAAACGGTGATCATCGAAGCAGCGGAAGATATCTCGCAAAACGGGGTAGCACAGGAGGTTCAACGACATTCAGTTAATACTAAACAAATGTCAGCATGCCCAAGGGCGACCTGATTCTATCAAGCCCAGCCTTCAAGATTCATAGCTTGCCCTCCCCCAGGACTTGCACCGGCGTCCAGGTAAATGCTAACCCTCATACCGGCTCAGCGTCGCCTACATCCCAGAACGGCATGCTCAGCTTCGTCTCTCAAGCACCACAAACCAAAAATACACACCTCGTCCGCTTTCGACAGGACAAGTTCTTCCTTCCTAATAATTGTCTCCGCAACCTCATCGTGCAGCTCAACAAGAACCGGCCCTCCGTCCTTCGTCTCGCGGGCGACGCGCCAAGCCTGCTCGGAATGCCACCGCTCATATTCCTGGGGCCTGTCCACGGAGTTCTTGAGGTGACCTATGGCTGTGAGGAACACGTACTCCAAGGACGGCAGGGCACAAGCCAGCGAAACGGCGGATTTTTTGGCGCTCGCGAATATAGGACCCTTGTGGGTGCACGGGCAGTTATCCTTGCCCGCGGCGTCAGGCCGGGAGAAGCCGCGGTTGCGATGAACACAGTGGAAGACGACACGGAGGTGGGTGAGGCCGTGCAAAGGTTCGAACGATAGGCACATCTTGTTCTGTAGAAATTGCAATAAGCGTCGCGTCCACGTTCAGAGCCCCTAGACCAATGCGATGCTGGAGCACGTACGACAACATGGTCCCAGTGACGCCGCGCCGACGCCGCGGCCTCTACAACGCTGTTCACGCTGTCATAATAAGTGTCCTCGCAGAAGAGCGTGAGGTGCGAAAGCCTGGCTCCCAGTTCTTGCGGAAACAGCCCATCGAACACGGCGAGTCCATCGCCCAGCATGAGCGAGAGCTCCAGCCGCGGCACGGGCTGCTCGCGAAGGGCTTCGACGAGATAGCGTTTCGTGTATTTCGTAACGCGCTCGAGCATCAAGAGCCCGATCGGGCAGCGCAGGCCCAACACATAAAACATGTGCACGCTGCAGGCGACGCAGGCGAGCTTGCTCCATGCGCGGGAGGACGGCTCGTTGGTGCCGTCGCTGTCCTGGGCACGTTGGTTGGCCGCGCGCACCGCGGGGAAACGGTTCTCCTTGGCCCACACGCCGAAGAGGTAGAGGGACAGCGTGCCGTCGAGTGCGGGGAAAAGGTGCTGCAGCTGCACGAGCGAGGGCATCCCTTGGAGCTGGGCCACGGAGAACGAGCGCACGTTGGGGTACTGCGGCAGGGTGAAGACGGACCGCGACGGCGTCGAAACACTAGCCTTGGTTTCATTCGGGTAGCTGAAGAACGTCGTGAGCTCGAGCTGCTCGAGAGTGGGCGCGAAGCGGGGGAGGATCTTCTCGAGAGAGGCCGCTGACCAGCTGGCCCCCTTAGGGCCACTGCATTGGATGCTGAGCATACGGAGCGGGACACGGATCTTCTGTAAAAACGCGACTGGATCTTCGAGCTTGCCATGGATGGACAGAGAGCGGAGACTCTGGATACCAGCAATTACGTCGGAGATGGGAGGACCGTCAGTGCCTTGTGGTCCTGCCGCTCTCAGGACGATAGAAATGCTTTCGAGATGGGGACACCAGTTGAGGATGTCGATGAGAAGTGGATCGTCTTGGGCAGGAATCGCCTCTGGGGGTTCGCGTGGACTCGGACGTGATCGAATCCCAATTTCGAGCGCACGAATGCGCCGAGCTCTGGCAGGTTTATCGGCGGACACGAAGGAATGGAATCGTCTGATTGAGACGCTTCTCCCTAGAAAGATTGGACGCATGGAGAGCAGCCGTCGGATTGCGACAGCGTGAAGGGCCGAGCAGGTGAGGGCGAAGGAAAGGATATGTGACACGTCAGTAAGAAAGTCGCAGATGATGGCTAGGACGTCCACGTTGAGCCTCGCGACCATCATTCTGCATTTATGACCATGGTTAGCATACGCAGCGATATTGATGAGTAATATACTTGCTTGGGGCTCCTTGGGAACATGAATGTTTGGTGCTCTAGTGCAGAGTAACGAGAAAACAACTAGTAGGAGCCTCCGGAACCACTAGGCGTGAGTGGGCCTGTCACTAGCGCCTGTCGCTGTGGCACGATCGGAGGATGCCGAGCGGCAGAGGGCCGGCCTGACCGCCCGCCCCGCATGCTCCGCGCAACAGTACTGTTACACGGACCGTATCCTAGAAAATACTTACACTTTCATAACGAAAAATCATCATGATGTACGGAAGGCATGATGGTATTCCGTACCCAGCGCAAATAATAATCCACAATCAGTACCCTACAACAATCCCGCGGTTCCAATTAACCAAAACTACGTTCAAAATGCAAATCAATGAATAAGTTACTGAGTGGGTGAATGAGTAGTATGTGTATGGGTCGGAACAGTCGTCACGAGCACACATCGTAGCGTCGACAAGGTCAGAGCTTCGCATCTAAGCAGTTCTAGTCGAGCTTTTTCGTCGAGAACTGCGGAAGGAAGGTAGAGGGGCCCGACCCCGACCGTCAGCCCCAGCACAAACGCCATCCCGAGAAACAAGAACAGAGGGAGGGGAAAGGGGAGACGTACCACGGTGACGACGGTGCCGTCGCTGAGCTTCTCCTTGCGCGGCACGAAGTCGTAGCCGAACCACCTCGGCACGATGCGCCAGAGCGCCCAGTAGAGGACGCCGATGGCCATGATCGCGATGCCGACCAGGCAGTACCTGGCGAACAAGAAGTCAGACCCGATCCGGATTGGGCGGAAAGTGCTCCATGGCAGAGAGAACTAGAACTACGTACAGGTAGTACGGCAGAGGCGGGGTGTCGCCGACTTTGTTTGCGGGCCTGAGGAAGGGGGCGACGAGCACTGCCGAGGCAAGGTTAGACTGAGGCTGAAAGAGAGAAGAGAGGAGGCAGAGGGAGGACGTACGGAAGACCGATGCGGCCAAGAAGAACACGGCAACAGGTAACCAGACTATCGCGACAGCGATCAGCATGGTGAAATAACGGACAAATAGAATCGGTACGGACCCTTGAACGGACGCGGGGCGTTAGGCTTGTGGTACCGGAGCCAGAAGAGGCCGATGACGATGAAGAAGTTGATGATCTGGCCTGGATAGCCCTCCACGTCGAGGATGAAGGGGTACGCGACCGCTGGAGGTGGAGCGATGATGACGATGATCTGCGCGCTTCCAGTAAGACTCGACATGAACGCAGCAAGAACGTATGTATTTGCGTACGGAAGGGATCAAGTGGACGATCAAGCCAGGGAGGGGCGATTTGCCGGTCGGCCAGTTCGACGCCCAGAACTTGCTGCCGAAGGGCAGAGGGATACCCTCCTTCGCGAGCTCTTGGTTGACGCGGGAAGCGGCAAAGGTCTATAGAACGGTTATTTTTCGCGGTAACATTCGAAAGCATTTTAACACGCACAATCGTGACGACGTTCTGTTAGCCTTACGGTCAGCACGCATTCTTTCATAGATCCAGGGGAAAACGTACCCTAGAATATGTCGAGAGCGACACGGAGGCACTATTAGCTATGATTTACGAGCCCGTCCCAGCGAAAACTCACCCAAGAGCACTGTTAGGCGAGTCAGCACATCCGTCGCATGGGTCTACTTGAGGTCGCTTACCTCAGGGCAACGAAAACCGTCAACGCCCTCTGCGCCTTCGCCCCGAACACCTTCTCGAAGAACAGACTCGCAACTGTAACACCCGACGCCCTGATCTCCTCCTTCGACGCAGCCCTGTGTTGTGTTCACCGTGCATCAGCACAACCCCACAGCCAAAAAAGAGAAAACGGTGCTTACGCGAAGTAGGATACGTTCGCGAGCAGGTAGAGCACCGCGCAGATGCCGAGGCCGAGCGGGCCGGCTATCTTGAGTGTCCGGACCGGGTTCTTAACGTTGTTCAGGACGTAGTTCACGTTCGACCACCCTGCGTACGCGTTGAGCACCTTGAACATCGCCGTCGCGTACTACATATTCACAACAACAGACATGATGGATGGACGCTCGACGTCAGCGTGACCGCCAGATAGCAGGATGAGGCCCAGGAGCACGCACGTCGTTGCTGCTGTGCGAGCTGCCCGCGAACGCGTCGCGGAAGTTCATATGCGGGTCCTGGACGGACGTGTGCCCCGCAAGCACGGCCCAGCCGGTGATGACGATGAAGATGAGGATGCCGATCTTGAAGACGCTCAGACCCTGAGGCGACACGAAAATGAAAATCAGCATCAGATAGCTGCGCGGGACGGGAGAAGGGCTGCTCGACTACATACGTTCATAACCCAGACGCCGAGCCTTGGGGTCAAGCCATGGAGGAGGGTGACGAAGGCAATCACTGTTTCAAGCCCGTTCAACCACCATTCTGTCATGCTCACGAAGGAGGGTTGGGGGGAACTGACCTCCGAGTGCGATTCCACGGGTAACCCAGCGTCCCGCCGTGTGGCCTGCGGTAACAAGGATGCTGTTCGAGGCTTCAATTATGTGCTCGCGTGACCATTGTGATACGGTGTAACTCACTTTTGCGCGAACACCTAGACAAAAAACATGATGCATTAGGATATCGCCTTCGACTGGAACACTAGGATCGACGTACAATGCAACCAGAGGCCGTGAAACCGAGGAGAATGGCGTTGGCGGCGAAGATAACGGTTACGAGGTACTTCGGCTTCTTGTACACTGCTTCCAGGTACACCTTCTCGCCTCCAGACCGAGGAATCATGGTGCCAAACTCCAGCCAGATGAAGAGACCGCAGAACGAAAGGATGAAACCGAGGACCCAGAGCATAAGAGAAGCGCCGACCGACCCTACGGATCCCAGGATCGAAGAAGGCGTGGAGAAAATGCCCGTGCCAATGATACGACCCACACTGAACGAGGGGAAATGAGAAACCGCACAAACTCTCAACATTGTAGGTGGACTTACATGAGAAGCGTACAACTGAAGACGCCCAGATGCCGGCCCATACCACCGGCCGCATCTGGGTCGGTCGCATGAACATGCGCAGACCATTGAAAAACCAAATGAAGAACGCACCTTCCTCCAGCGTGAGCCCGCTGGGGTTGAGGTTGCCGTCTGGGAGCTCCTCCGAGTCGCTATCTCCAGACTTCTCCCGCTTTACATCCACCTGCTCTCCGGGAATCACGGACGCCGCATCATCGGAGCTCTCCTGTCGCCTCGACGTCGGTAGGAACTTGAGAAGGGACGACATCTGGTCGAGGAGCCCTACGAGCCGGTGGTCGAGGACGTCGAGGGCGTGAGGGGAAGGAGAGGGAGGAGGAGGGAGAGATAAGTCTAGCGCGGCGTTCAAACTTAAGAAGGCCGGAGCGATAGCATGGAACCAGGCCTATAAGAAGCGCAGATCAAGCGCAGATAGTTACGTTGAAGGCGTGCAAGGCATGTGGAGAACCTGAGAGGGGAGCTGGCGCAATTCGCAGGCATCATTGCGTACGCCACGCTTATCGCCCAATTCGAAGGAAGGATCTGGCTGTCAGACAGTGTCAGTGCGGAGATGGGTACTTCGGACTGCTCTTGCTCAGTTGTAAGACAGCGTACCTTCTCCGAGGTCCGCTTCCCTGCTTATCGGACGTCGTCAATGTCTTCGTTGCTTAATGTCATCCCAAGGATTCAGTCAAGCCCGGTATTTCTGCAGGTGTTATGGGCTGCCTTTTCCCCAGGATATGAGCCCTATTAGTGAGTGGTGGATACAGGGTGGATAGGAAAGAACGGCGCTGGACAAATGGCGCAATATTGGCGAGACCAGCCAAAATCGACGAGGCGAGGATCGTGGAGGAGATCTGGTGATCATCATCTCTTTCCCATCACTGATCGCTAGGCGCCTCGAGGCCCTCCCACCCTTTCCACTCTCCTCATGTTGGCAGTCAAGTAACCGACTCGAGCACTCCCAGCCATGAACTTTTCTAGCTTTCTCTTTCTCGAATTCTGCCGTCCCAATCACTACGAGACTCCGTATGCCACGGGCTGCCTAACTAGCCATTATGTGGTTTTCAGCGCAACGATGATCACCCACCGGCCCGGACTCTGCGCCCAACGAACTCAAACGGCGTGCCCGCAGTCGATGGTGCCAAGCACGATTCAGAGCAGACAGCAGCCTCAGAGAGGCACCATCAGGTGGTATCACGAGCCCGAATGGGGGACCTGAGGATGCCAAACGTGTTCGCCAACGACGAGAGGATGAGCACATCTTGCCATGTTGTGGTGTCACAGCTAACGCCGTCGCAGCATCCTGCGACTTCCGAACCTCGGCAGTTTCGTTGTGTGAGTAAGTAATGCTCAATGCAGTCCTGGATTCCTTGATGACGGCGATTTTCGATGCTTTAAGGTTCTTACGCCAAGTTGCAAACCCGCGCTTACTGGTCTGCGATGGACGTGTACACATGACCCACCATGCGGCTGTACGTCGACCTTCTTCTGAAAGTTCAACCGTAACTAATCACCGGCGCACCGCGGCCTCCATCCGCACCAGATTACTCCCCGGTGAAACGACCCACGCAGAAGGACTGCTGAAGTTCGCTGTCCTGTCGTGGCCCGAGTCTCCGTGATTAAAGGCAGGCAGGTATTCATACGCAGCTGGCGCCTCAGTCAGGAACCCAGGAACCACCCCCACCGTGACGTTGACCTCCATCCTCCGAAGCTGCCGGAATGAATTCGAAATGGAACTGCAGGACCACATCTATCATCCATCTGTCTATCCGTCTAATGGATGGCTGTATACCACGGTCGCCCGAGGCCTATGAACCTATGGTTCTTCGGATATTTCACCCTCATCCCGAGCGGAGGCTCAGGTGCGTGTTAAGATTGGGAACCGTGTTCATCGGGATAGAAGGGCAGACAGACCCCCTTACAGGAACTCAGTTCTGCAGTCCCTCCGCCACCTTTCCAACCTTTAACGTAAGTTCTACTCAAATTCCGCCCCATAAGGTTAGACCACAGACCCGCTTCAATGGGCGGTCAGTCGTCCAAGCTCAAGAATGTCGTTCTGGACGGAAACGGTTCGGCTCCTTCTCATCGGCACCTGCGTTCTCCGATGACAGCACCATGGGAATTCCCACGCTCATGTCGCCTATGTGTCGATGTCCAGTCATAAAGTCTCCGTGCTGAAACAATGCTGTCGTTCGGAACCCGGATTTCTCGCTTCATCCCTCTCCTCCCTTCTCGATTAGACGGGGATATTCCCATTTCGCCATGACCTCCCAAGACATGGCCGCACTTATTGGGAAGGTTTTCGCTGTGTATGTACTTTTGACTACCTCGATCTGTCAACTGCTCACTTATCTTGTGCCGTTTAGCCAGGTTTCGAACTACTGCGCGAACGCTGGATCTGGTATCATGGTTTTGTTTGGAAGACCCAACCAACAGTTCTAACAGTATCTCTCGTCTAGTGTTGGTCGTGTACGAGTATGTTATAACCCTCGGACGGGAAGTAGAGCTGTTCTGGAAGGGCAGGTGGACGGGCGCGGCGATCCTGTTCTTCTTCAACAGATACCTCAGTCTTATCGTGGTTATCTACGGACTAACGGGCGATGCCCCTATATCCGCTCAAGTGCGTGAATTTGTGGCGTTGTATTTATTTATCGTCAAGCTTACTCTCGACTTTGTTTCAAGAGGTATGCCTCCGAATGGATTCGGCCCCATGGATACGCAGTAATTAACCCACTGTCGTAGTTGTCCCGCCGTGATGAAGTCGCTTAAAACCCTCGATATCATGCAGTATCTGCCTTGGGCTGGTAAGTGGAGAGTGCCTGCGCCATGCCTGGTATTGAATCCACCGCGCAGTATTCTCTACACTTCGGGCACTGGCGCTGACCCGAAGCTATCCGTTGGCGGTTTTCGTCTTTTGCCTATCAATAGTGCCTATACCAATCAACTTCGTGCGCCCTTCGTTTGATATACCGTTTTCTACGCCTGACATTAATGGGGAACAGACTCATTTCGCCAAGGGACTTACGGGTATTATCGACCCCGTATCCGGATGCATCTCCAGCGATAATGTGTCGCCAGACCTTTCAAAATCGTACGTCGCTCGCTCTTACGCCTGTGTTCACCGCTCACATACATTAATCCCAGACGTATGCAGCTCTATCCCTCGTGTCACACCCCTTCGGATCTGATGCGATGTCTAGTTACGATTATTTCTCGGACATGCCTAATCACGGCGGATCTCCTGCTCGTTTGCATCACTTGGGCCAGCCTTTACAGGAAAGGCGGGCTTCGGGATTCGCTCCAGATGAACCGATTTATTGCAGTGCTGCTGCTAGACGGTATGTCCGTTGTCTCCGAGATGACTGCCGCACGGCTGACAACATCTCGGGACAGGCACTATTTATTTCGTGTGAGTCGCTAGAGGCCGTGATCGTCCAGCTCGACTTCCCTGACACGTCGCGAAGCGTGCTGCTCGTCCTCAACACCATGCACTTGACATTGTCGATGCTCTCCGTAAGTCCGTCTCCTTATCCGCCCTGGCCCCGGGGAATAATCGCCCGAACACCTCCTCCAGGTCGAATACGACGTCCAGAACGTCAGCTACGTGACGCAGTTCTCGGAACCGTACGTCTCGTCCTCTACCTTCCCCCCGCCGCCGCCGCCGCCGCCACGTCCGCTAACACCGGCGGGCCTTGGCCGCCTTTCATCTTCATCTTCTCCGGGTAGAATCACGACTGTCCTCATCTCGCGCTTCCTCCTCCACCTCCAATCCGCGAACCGCAAGGCGAGCAATCCGCAGGGCATGACGACGATCAGCATCCACGATGCCGCCGCCGGGGGGCTCGTCTTCGAGCACATCATCGGCTCCCTCGGGTCGTCCATCGATATCGCCTCTCTGGGGGATCGTATATATCAGGACACGTTTGACGAGGGCCGGGACGAGGCCCCTCTCACGATCCAGGTCAAGGACCTGGCTTCCGCCGCTGGGAAGGACGGCCTGGATTCCGGCGTCGACTCGGAGGGCAGGTCGGGGACGGAGATGTCGCCGCTGACGCCGATGTCGTTGCCACGGAGTCCCGGGGAGACGTCGGATTCGGAGGGAATGTGGACCGTCGAGAGCACGCAGCGACATACCCGCAGGTCGTCTCTGGGCCCTCTTGACCTGGAAGCCTGATGGGCTCGCAGGGGCCCTGCTCGTATAGAGAAGGTCGAGGCTCGATGAATCGATGCTATAACAAACACTTACTCGCTCTCCGAGCCCCTTTGGTGGTGTCATGTCGGCCACTGGTTCCATGAGTATAAGGTCAACAATGGACGGTGGCCTTGAATGGGCGGTCGGTCTGGTGAGTGGATGTCAGGAAGAGACATCTCCGCGGAATCCTTCGAAGAAGACCAGGCACGGGGATGGCGGGATAAGTGAAGTCGACAAATCGGCCGTCCCGGACTCGCACGTCGACTAGGACGCAGAGGGCTGACTCGGTCACCTAGCGCCGATGCCGCGGCGAGCCTCGCCGCCGTAACTGGAGTTAGAGTTAGCCGAAGTTCTACCGTCAAGGCTATGGCGTCGCCGGGATTAACATTGTGGAACGCCTGGGCGTCAGCCCTTCTTCAAGTTGTGTTGGACCAGCCTAAACCGAGTCCGACCTTGGATTCTAATTTCTAATGCGGCCGGATCCGCGCAGCTGACGGTACACTGTATTGCAGCACTACGTATACTTGGTTCTGAATTGAATGCACCCCTTGAAGCCTGACGGGAGAAGGGCTCGCTGGGAACGCCACGTGGGCCGGCGGTAATGGCAAAACAATCATTGCAATCTTGAAGGGAAGTGCAGTCGAGCCAATGGCAAGCAAGCCCGGCGGGATGGACTCGGACTCCGAGACGAGTTTTGGAATGCACCACTACTATAGGTATACGGCTCCTCCGGGAAGACCTGGCCACTGCACCTAATATCAAGGAAAATGTATCCTCTTCAAGAGCTTGAAGACGTACATTGATGCCGGGGTAACGGCACGTTGTGGGTGGACTAAACCCCGCCCTCGCACACACGATGAGTACTTGCAATTTACGCCCCAATCCTCCAGAGCGAGACCCATGAATACCAATCAGAGAAAGTGCAAAGTAAACAGCCCGACCCGTTCATGTCCAGGGGCATTCGCGAGTGCCATGGGTTTGATGGACTTCACGGTTATGGTGTCCTCCACGTTTTGGTGGCCCTGCCGACGTCGATATGGATTGTCAATATTGAAATACAGACTTGCAGATCCACACTGAAGTGGCCAGGAACTACTGTGGCTGCCAACATGGCGCTGACCCTCGCGTTGGCCGAAGCCCGAGGGTGTGCCCGCATGAGACCGTGATCGACATCTCGAGCTCGCAATCACCATATGTGGCTCGCATCTCGGTCTGGCTCCCAAGCTACAGCCACTGGCGGCGCTCCGAGGCCGGAGACGTGGAATGACACCTGAATGGAAACGGCGAACGTCAACATAGACGTGAGGGCGACTGAGAGCGGCCCGCGGATTGGGGAGGCAGGGTGCGCGGGGGAGACGGATGGATGCGAGAACGGGCACATCTGTGGACGACGGACGTCGGTAGAGAGTAGTGAGTTGCATGACCGTCACCGTCACCGTTGCCGACGGTAAAAGATGCCTACTGGCATGCATTGATTACGGAACGGGAATTCGGGGGCGGGTTCGTGCCCGGTAGCTACATATACCATACCATGGAGGTCCGAGAACACCGCCATCGAACGCCCACCGCTCAGATCAGATATTCGTGGCCGGCGTCGCTGACGATGGGCGAAGGAATCCGCGGTCGAGTGTCGAGGGGGGCACTGTCTGGCCACGAGGCGAGCGAGTCTGCAGCGTGGATCCGCCGCTGCACTGCACGACAGCGAAACGGTATCAGACTTCAGAAGGTTCGTGCATCATGCCTTGCAAGCTACGACCTACCGTCTGCCGCACTTAGCAACACCCCCAGAACACCCCCCTCCCCGCCCCCCTGCGCCGAATAGTTGACTGAGTCCCAGTCGGCACACGTACACGAGGATCACGCCACCGATCAAGCCCCCCGCTGTGGACCCCGTTGTCACGGCGCGGGACTTCGGTAGGGAGGACGTCGGATGGCTATGGCTACGGCGCACTGAGACGACTTGGGGGTGTCTCCAGGCGTTATCGGCACCGAACCCGCCCTGAATTCCATATTATTGTGACGGCGATAGTGGGACTGAGGTTGTGAAGGCTGTAGCTTTAATCCAAGAGTGTCATCGCTGGTCAACGCCAACGTTCGGTGGCGCGGCGTAGTCGAAGGGCGGTCCGAGAGCGTATCAAGATCCAAATGGCCGCCTGAAGTCGGAAAGCGGATCTTCCACGATGTGAGATCCAGAGCGCCCAGGGTCAGGACTCGGCGACAATGCAAAGGTACGCTCCTAAACCCTGGGGGACACTTGTTGCGCGCGACGAAGGTCTGGTGGAATGGCGGATTACTTATGTAAAGAGAAGTCCGGGGAGCGTCGTCCGCATGTTGAAACGGGTTTCACCGTCGGGCGATCGACAGTGTCCTGGATTGCGAGATATTCGGACTTCTGGTGGGAAGAGAGAGCTAGAGAGAAGCGCGAGGTCGTGCCAGGACTCCAGGCCCAGAAGCACCGAAAGTAGACGAACAAGGTCGTCAATATTAATTGATCTCGTCGGTGGCCCGTTGCGGTCACGAGCTGGCAACAGCACAGGGATGAGGTTCAGGCTGAGGGGGAGATCGGACGCCAAGGGGACACGCCTCGGGTGGGGCCGCTAGGAAGAGACTAGGATGCTGGAGGCGGACGAGAAGGACAATGGTTGCCATTCAAGGCAGAGCGTTCGCTATGACCGAGACGGCTCTGAGACAGCTCGCGGGCGGTGCGACCGGTTGCTACTTCCTATATCGAGGTAGCCGAGGGCGTAAAGTCTAGATAGCAGACACTGTTTGAGAACCACGTGGGGAAGGAGATCAGTCGAAGCTCTGAACCTTGGGGGACGTACGGACCTAGCGCAGAACGCTGGGAAATGAAGTCTATCAGAAACTTCCGACGAACCGCGTCGTCTCGACTGTCGAGGCGGGACGGACTTGGGACGGACATACACACTAGTTACTGTTCAGACGACTCAGATGCGATGAGCAGAGGGCCCACTGGAAACGTCGCTGACTATGAACGCAGGCGAAAGAGAAAATGGCCTTGGTCTGAGGATACGGCATCAGTACACACGTGAGGATCGTCCGAACAGAACGTACTGGAGGAATGGCACCGCATGCAACATTCATCCCTTCCGCCGGGTCGGGGACACTGATGTACAGGGAAGACGTGCGCCCGACGTCCCGCCTGTGAGTGCTAGCTTCCGCGCTCCGTCGGTTGGCGGTGGGTAGTACGCGTACGCTGCCAACAATCAATGGGTCATCGACATTTGGATTTTGTCGGACCCACCCCGCCGGCATTGCGCCCTCGGATAGAGGGAGGAGACGCAGAGGCCCAGAGGGCGGCCACCAATCGGCAGACGGGGTTCCCACAGGGGCCACGTTCGCGAAGGCTTTCGCAGTGCACCCGTGAGGACCAGGAGGAGGAAGTACAAAGTGACTTCCAAATCGGTGCATAAGGGGAAAGGCCGGATTCGTCTGCTGACTTGTGCGTCCGTCTGGGACCCCGAAAGGTGCTCAAACACCGTTGATCTTTGGTGAGTACGAGGTTGTGCAGGCACAAAGGATAGTGGAAGGAGTTTGCAGCGGTTGTTGGTGATAGAGAGCGATGTTGGTGTCAGAGAGAGAGGGATCACACTCTGGACGGGCTGTGCAGCACAGGCATACCAGGAACGGACGGGGGAGCGCGCACGAAGGGCGGGCGCTCTATGATTGATGCGGGGGCGATGGACGCTTGCCGGGGACAGGCCATCCGTCGACAGGCTCTGATGTCCGCCGCAAGGGAATCATTTAAAGCAGGCGAGAACAATAACGACCCCCCGCGCTTTCCCTCCCTTTTGTCTGCCTCGTTTTGGCCCCCGACCCCTCCTCATGTCTCCCATACGGTCAAGTCTCGCTCGCCGCAGAAGGTCTTCTCTTGGACTCGGTATGTCTTCTGCCTCATGGTTTTCTCACTACCCAACTAGAACTGCTCATATAAACGCATCGTCGTCGGTAGCGTTGACCCAGGTCAAGCCAGGCAACTATGGCATCACCGTCCCCACCATCTCGCCGCGAGCTTTAAGCTTCGCTCCCAACGTTACCCCATCCACCTACGTCGAGGTCGACGACGACATCAATGGCGATGCCAACCCCCCATCGCCTACCACCGCCCTCTTCCCGCCCACAGAACCGCCCCCAGCGCCCACCCGCAGGCGACTTCCCCCCGGTAAGCGGCTCTCCCAGGGCTACATCCCCAGACCCCCCAACGCCTTCATGCTCTTCCGCGCAAACTTCGTCCGTCAAAAGCACGTCCCTGGTTCGATCGAGACCAACCACGGCTCCTTATCGAAGATCATCGGCAACTGCTGGCGTGCCCTGCCCTTAGAGGAGAAGCGATACTGGGAGGTCGAGGCCAAGAAGGCTAAGGCCGCTCACCGTGAGCGGTATCCCAACTACCGCTTTCGTCCTGTTCACAACAAGAACAAGAACAAGGATAAGGCCCTCGCCGTCGACAAGCGCAAGGAGAAGCTCCCTGTCCAACCCGGTGACGAGGAGCGCTGCGAGGTCGTCGCACAGCTCCTTCTCGATGGGAAGAAGGGCGAAGAGCTCGCCGCAGCGATGAGGCAAATCGACATGGCCCGCCAGCTCTCGCGTCCTGAGAGCGTCGAGCCTCAGCAGGCTGATCACTTCGCGCAGCCCCTTCCGGCGCACCCCCAGCCGGTCTACCTCCAGCGCCGCCCGTCCTCCGTCCCTCCGATCTCCCTCCCGACGCTCCCTTTCCTCGTCTCGCCTCATCCCCAGCCGGCCTTCGGCGCGAACATGTTCAACCCGTCCTTCGCCACCGCGGGCCCGAGCAGCCTGCACGCCTCGCGCGCCCCGTCTCCCGTGGGGAACATCTCGCGCTCGCGTGCGCTTTTCGGCATGCGCCGGGCGTCCAGCGTCCAGCCGATCCCCTCGGAGCGCATGTGGGACGGCTACGACCCGCACCCGTACCACGCCGCGTACGGCTACTCCGCCATGCCAGAGAGCTGGCAGCTCCAGCCAGACTCCTCCCCGCTCCCCGACGTCACGGATGCCAGCATCTTCCAGCCTGGCTGGGCGAACTCCTTCAAGGACGACACGTCCGCCGTCTCCGCCCCGTTCGACCCCGCGATGGGCATGCACATGAACATGCAGGCGTTCATGCCTGGCCCCCCCGACGCCCAGGGCGCGCTGCACGTCAATATTGGCCCGCTCGACAGCTTCGACTTCGCCTCGGCGCCGTCGACCGCGACGGACGCGTACACCCCTGGGCCGTTCGAGCCTGTCGACACGATGGCCATGCTCGCGACGCCCCCCGCCCCGGCGGTCTGCGCGCCGCAGCCGCAGCACGCACAGTCTCAGGCACACTTCGGCGCGTGGGCGATGGGCGAGGAGAAGAGCATGGTGCACGTCGACGAGCACGCGCAGCACCAGCACCTCATGGTGCCGCTCGACTTCGACGTGGACGTCTCTGTCGGCGTCGAGGGCGGCTACGTACCGGAGCAGTACTATGCGGACCCTGGGATGGTGAACATGGGCATGGCCCACGGCGCGGAGATGAACATGGGCATGACGGTCGGCGGTGTCGACTACGGCTTCTGCAACGCGCAGGAGTACTGATCTCGAACTTGCTCGCCCTCGCTCGCTCGTCTCTGGCCTGCACGTTCGTGTTCTGCGTTCGCACGCTCTTCCGACATAAGCGTCTGGATACAGGTTCCCTCAATGACTTTCTTGGTTATCGATCTGGATATCAATAACTATACCTTGCGCCCGGCCTCCTGGGGCAGCTAATACCTCTCTGTAGCCATTATACTGCGTTCGTGTTCCGTGTTCTGCGCTCTCTGTCTGTCTGTCTGCTTTGGTCCTCGATATCCCCTCTGTAGCCATAAATACTTTTTCTGCGTCTCTGACTGGTCCAGCCCCCTAACGATTTGCATCCCAACTCTCCACGTACTTGCACCGTACATAGTTTTGGCAGCCTGCATCCTTCATTCACATAGATACCTCCCTCATCGGCACCGCACCCACACTCGCACACGTCTGCTCCCTGCTCCCCGTGCCCCATACCCTACCTGGTGTCCTTGCATTAGTAGCGTTTGAACCACCCCACTGTATCTATCTATCCGACTGAATGCCTAAAAAAACTCGTTGCGTCCCCTGGAACCCGCGTGTGTTCGAATTCGCGAAGCCCGTCACTGCGCGCGCGATGCGGCGTAGTCTTGCTCGATTGCGCGCGACCTCGATCGCGGCTTCTGTTCTGTGCTTCTGCGCGAGCGGTTCAGGAGGAGCTCAAGACAGTGAACGTCCAGAATGAATTTCATGTGCACGAACACCGAGTCGTGGCTGCGAGCAGGCGTGTGCACTGCGTGCCTGCGGCAAAGTTTAAGCCAACCTAGTCCTTCCGGTGCACCTTCGAATTCCTCAACGTGGGCTCCAGCGTCGTGGACGATCCACCCACTGGCAAAATACGCGGACCCTGAGGCCTGAGGCGTGCGCGGCCCCAAACCCTTCGACCTTCTTCTTTCTTCTACTCGGCTCGCAGCGCGGGAGAACATAGCGATGCATGATCGAGTGCGCGAATGTGCGTCGCGAGTTACTGCAAGTAGGGTAACATCTGCGTAGGCGATAGGTATCTCCAACAACGTCCGAAACATCGCCGCGATATGATATGTACCGCTCACAGCCGTTCGGGCAGGGGCACATCCACGACGATAGGCCGCTGCAGCGGACGCGGCGTGCCATCGCTGGCGTGCCCGGCCGCCGACGCCGCGTTCACCAATATCGTACCGCGACTAGCAGGAGTACTGGGCGCCCTCCGGCGCCAGAGGACCCCGAGCCGCGTCCCCGCCGCCACACCGACGAGCAGCAGCGTGTAGAGCGCGCGCCACGCGACGCCCGCGCGGTGCATGCACGCGTATTCGTAGAACGTCTGTGCGCGCGTCCACGGAAGGAGACGCACCCCGCGGCCTGCGTGGACGTGCCCGCAGACGTGGAGCGCGGCTTCGCGCGCCACGCCCCGACGAGGAGGCTCGGGCACCCGACCCCAGGGCGCCAGTCGAGGTGCGCGGCGGGGGGGCCGTGCGTGACGAGGATGTCGATGAGGGGCGGGAGGTCGCGGCGCCAGGAGTGGGAGTAGGGCGCGTACTGGAAGGCGCGGGAGCGCGTGCAGCCCGGGAAGGAGAGGGATCGTGGGGAGCCGTACACGCAGAGGAGGCGGCCGCGGACCGCGAGCGTGGTGAGGGTGTCCTCGAGGTAGGTGAGGGCCGGGTGGCGCCGGAGGAGCGCGTCGCGCTGGGTTCTGCGCGCTTCCGATGCCTTCGAGGAGACCTTGGAGAAGGAGGGGCCGGGTTTCGATATGGATATTCGAGACGATCGGGAGCTGTGGGCGGGCGAAGGGCGACTTGGTGGGGCTTGGAGGAAGGTGTCGTGGTTTCCGGCGACGACGATCTTGTGCTTGTGTGGCTGGGCGGAGAGCCAGGCGAACGCGGCCTCGAGCTCTTCCTCCGTGCCTGTCTCCGTGAGGTCCCCGGCGTGGATGAGGATGTCGCCCGGCGGGAGTGGAGGAAGCTCGGCGTGGCGATTGTGCGTGTCGGAAATGCAGACTACGCGGGCTCGCAGAGGGCTCGGCCTCCACGTCGACTTTCCCTGAGGATCGTCCTGTTGTGGGGTGAGTGAGGCGGCGAGACTTGATGTACATGTGGCAAAGGCTCGTCGTGCGATGACGAGTAGGGGATTCTGCGCGAAATTCTCCCACCAGTCTGGGAGGCGTTTTCGAAAGAGAATGTCGGTGAGGGTGGTGCCAGCGTCACGGTGCTGCGTAGGGGTCGGCGATGGCATCTCGAAGAGCCCTCGGAGGAGTAGGGTAAAAGGGTGGGCCTTAGTATGCAGCCAAATGGATCGTAGATTGAGTCTGTGCGGTGTCCTTTGCAACGAGGTTGAGATCTGGCGAGTCCGCGAAATGAGGTCGAACCTGGTGCAGCGTGAAGTTTGAGTCGTTGAGAATTGCCTTTTCCGGACGCACGGTCGTGGGCGTCACTTCGCCTCGAACCTGGGCCTGAACCAAATTCGCAGATCCTCTTGCCTCCTCCCGTCATCTACTTCCGATGAGGTGAGTTCAAGTGTCAGATCGGGTACTGCCAGCGCGATGCTCACTCCCCGCTGTCTCTCACACTCCCCTAGATACAGCCATGGCGTAGGATGTCATGTTACGACAGAAAAACGGCGTTCAGGGTGCAACTTATCCATCAACGGTCATGACGTTCCACGACGGTCCTCCGGCCCGCTGTTGGATATTCCTTGGGCCAGGAGGATCGCTCAAGAGCGGGTTTGGACGGCTCTGTTCTACCCGGTCGTGGACTGCAAACGATCAGCTGGCAAGGTTTTGTATCCCCGCGACATGGTATGACCCTACGACAGTCGCACGATTTGGCGGTCCTAAGCGCACCGACAGGACGCCGACCCTTCGATTTCTCGCACTCGAGGCTCGGCCACCGTTCGCATCTCCCGTTTTACGCCACCTTTGGCAGTGTTGCCGTTGGCGAGAGTCCAGCCCCCGTAGGCCTATGCACGGATTACGGTCCGAGGTCCGGTCACTTGACGTCTGGGAGCTTGTTCATTCCGTTTTTCGCGACGCTTGCGTTGCGATACCACTACCCTATGACCTGTCGCCTCTCCTCTACCGTTTCGATAGCTAGGGAACCTGCACGGATAGAAGATTACACACCTGGAGCGAGGATGGAGACCAGACGCCGCTGCGTCTGACATAAGCCCCTTGCCGACATGGTATAAATTTCTGTCCTCCCCAACCACTCATCCCTCACTCGCCACCCCGCGTTTCAAATAACCTCTCGCTCCCGACCCTCGCCCCCGTCGAACCTTCCATCTCTCACCATGCATCTCGTCAACGATGGCCGCGTTCTCGACGCTATCTCTGATGCCGTCGACGAAGGTTCGTACGCTCCCTCCACTTCCTCCAAGCCCTGCTTCGCTGTCCGTCGCTGACGGTTGCGTCACCCTCCCTCTTTTAGTCAACAAGCTGAAGGGCAAGGGCGCCAAGTGGGACGACAAGTCCAAGTTCGACGCCGAGAAGGACAAGAACAACTTCCGCCAGTACGAAGAGGCGTGCGACCGCGTCAAGAACTTCTACCGCGAGCAGCACGGTGCGTTCCGCGTAGCGCCGCTGCTGTGCACAGCAGCGGAAATGACTCGCGTGGACCGCGGCTGATTCCTGCCCTTTTGCCCTCGCTCCCGCTCCACAGAGAAGCAGACGGTCGAGTTCAACGTCCGCGTGCGGGCAGAGTTCAAGAAGACCGTGCACGCCCGGATGGGTGCGTACCCGCCCCCTGCCCCTTCCACTTCCCCATCCCCACACCCGTCGCTATCCCCGTTCCCGTTCCCAGTCCCGGCCTCGTGTCGTGGCTCCGTCTCCGTCTCCGTTTGTCCGCCGGCTGCGGTGCTGATCGCGCTTCCTGGGCTCCGCCCCCGTTCCGTTGACAGGCATCTGGGAGGCGATGGAGAAGCTCAACACCCTCGTGGACGAGTCCGACCCCGATGTGAGCATCTCCCCCCGATAAGCATGGGCGTCCGCGTCCGCATCCGTCCGATCTGCAATCTGATATCCGCGCTCTCTTTCCCTCCCTTCTTCCCCGTCTCGCTCCTTCGTCGTCTATCTAGACCGAGCTCTCCCAGATCGAGCACCTCCTCCAGACCGCGGAGGCCATCCGTCGCGATGGGAAGCCCGAGTGGATGCAGGTCGCCGGCCTCGTGCACGACCTCGGCAAGCTCCTCAACTTCTTCGGCTCTGAGTGCGTGCCACGTCTATCTGACTGTTAATCCGCAATGCACGCTGCTGACCCTCTTTCGCTTGGGTGCAGGGGCCAGTGGGACGTCGTCGGGGTAAGTCGCGCCGTGGCTGACAGGCTGGTGATGATCGCCGGTGACTGACATAGGGCGCACGCAGGACACGTTCGTCGTGGGCTGCAAGTTCTCGGACAAGATCATCTACCCCGAGACGTTCGCCGCGAACCCGGACTCCAAGGACCCCGTCTACTCGACCGAGTACGGCGTCTACACCCCGCACTGCGGGCTCGAGAACGTCATGCTCTCCTGGGGCCACGACGAGGTGCGTACCCCTCCCCCCTCTCCCTCTCCCCGGTCCTCCCCTCTCTCGCCTGCTGACGCGCGGTTGTGCGGCGGTGCGGCAGTACCTGTACCACGTCCTGAAGCGCCAGAGCTCGCTGCCCGCGGAGGCGCTGTACATGATCCGCTACCACAGCTTCTACCCGTGGCACCGCGAGGGCGCGTACGCGCACCTGACGAACGCCGAGGACGAGCGCGCGCTCGAGGCCGTGCAGGCGTTCAACCCGTACGACCTGTACAGCAAGAGCGACGAGCCTGTCAGCCTGGAGAAGGCGCGGCCGTACTACCAGGGCCTCATCGCCAAGTACTTCCCCGACGTCATCGAGTGGTGAGCGGCTTCGAGTCGGGTCGTGTTGATGGAACTGGAACTCGTTTATGTGCATGTGGCGAGGACGTGTCGTATCTGGTTAAGGGTGGCTCGATTTTAAGGTCGTGACTTAAGGTCTTGTTGTCGCAGTACTTTGGATTTCGTTGTATTGGTACTGGGCTCTATGTTTGCGGGCATCGCATAGACTTTTTGTGGATAGTAGCCTTGCTGTCGTTACATGTATTGGATAGGATGAGAATAGGATGGAATACGGATGTTGTTCGGTGTGTTTTAAACATCGTTTGGCGACAACCTTCCGGATAATCAACCAACGCTGTCCCTTGAGTCGTTTTTTCTCCAAGTGGCCTCGACCGAAAGGCTGTGGTACCTTTGGTCCCTGACTTATCTCTCGCTCCTAGAAGCATCGACGTTCGAGCTTTTAATACACCCTCCATCAGATAACTACAACTCCGCCTAGACTTCCTGATGGCAGCGATGAATCAATGCGAGATCTGGGGAGCTCCCCGCTCTGTGGGGTACCCTCGAATGTGCCTTTCGAAGGGGGCCCCATCCTATCTCCACCGATGATAGCGCCACCTGTTCAAAAATTACACCGCAAATGGGAGAAGACAAATGATGGGTAATACTCCTCCACAGTCGGATATCCGCTTCCCGCGACGTATCGGACTACGTACATTTAACACTGCATGGGTGTCACGCTACCCTGCCTCATTATGGGTAGCACGGATATCCGTTCCGAACTTCCAGAGCTGGGTAGCGGTCAGATCCGTAAAGCTACAAGGATACCACCGAAATTATCACCATAGTATACGTCATCATCGTTTTGGTTGCCTCGTTTTAGAATATCGAGCTAGAAATCCTGTGTTTCTTGCAACAGCTCTGTGTCTACATGTTCTTCGGTGGATAGGAAATGGTGTTTGGTAGTTGGAGCATCGGCTCTAGCCTTTTAAGTAGGCACCTGTGGCGTCAGCTTTCTCCTCTCCTGGTTCTAGATGAATAACTGACGTTCACCTGACCATGCATACATTCCTTTCTTAGGAGAGCGACTTTCCGGTGATCGTGAGGAACCGCACTAGTTCATGGCAACCCCGCTGAACTACAGCGTGAAAGTTTCAAGGTTGACGAAACATAGTCTATGAAAAACATACATTGAGTAGTCGGTTTCACAGTTCCTGTTGATCCCGTGGAAGTCGCGCTGGTCGCCGTCATGGACTGGACGAACTTACACAGTTGCCATATGCGGCATGACACTTTCATAGACGCCTGCCTACTTGGCAAAATGACTGTGTCCAAAAATTCCAATCGATGTCCATCGACTCACCCAGAGCTTGCCTGGAGATCTGACTCTGTGGCTGGCGTGCACACGATAGCTCTCACTCTGGCGTTCCTTCTCTCCTTCCGACCACCACTACTCCGTGTAAATATCCTTCGTTCTGTCTCGTATCCTCGCCAGCTCTCTTCGATCCAAAACCCACTGCTAGCTACAGCTGCCAACTCTCGCTACGCTCCCCGAACCATCCGGAGTCTTAGACAATACACCATGGCCGCACCAGCTGCCGAATCATCCAACCGACCAAAACTCGGCCCCTCACCGTTCAAGGTCCCCTCCGACCTCCCTTCGCTCCCCGAAGTCCCGGGCACCGACCCCACCCGTTGCGTCCTCGACTCGTTCCGAATCGCGATCGCTAAAATAGTCGTCAATGGACTCGACACTCTGGCGATCGAGCAGGTCTACCAGGGTGTAGACTACGGGAAGAAGGGGGAGGACTTCACCGTGGCGCTGCCGCGTTTCCGCCTTCCGGGCAAGATCGACGAGCTTGCGAAGAAGGTTTTGGACAAAGTACGTCCCTCTTACGCGTCCACCGTTTCATTTTCTACTGTTTTGCGTTGTTCTCTTCCCCAATACTTCTATGGGAGATGTGCTGCTTGTTTGTGGCATAGGGTTAGGGTTGGGCGCCTGATCACACAACTTCTCGTGACATTTGTATTGAGGAATGGGGAGCTTCCTCGGCCCGAGCTCCCCATCGACTGTCGAGTCCCTTCCCTCACTGTCGTGTGCGTCGGCTTCCCAACGGACCCTTCGTGAGATGGCCAACGGTCGCCCTTACCGCAGCTGTCGTCCTCGCCGCAGTTGCTGATGTACTGCGTGTCGAAGCTCTCGAGGTTCGTCTGTGTTCAGCCATGTCGGGTGGCAGACATAGCAAGATATAGCTGCCCTCGCCAAGCGTCGGTTATGTGAGGATACACGGCGTGGCCAGACATAGACGAAGTTCGTGTAGGGATCTTTGATGTGCAATGATGCCTCTTCACACTTGGCTATTCGCCGTTGTTGTCGTCTCGTCACTGGTCATTTTGGAACGTGCGTCCCAGAAAGGAGAACGGAAGACCGCGACAACGGAGGGGACGAATTCCAAGTCGTCTGATGATTTTTGTAAACATTGGTGGAGGACAGCCCCGGACTTATTTATACGAAATTCATTGGATTGCGGCTGGTTTGGGTGGCGTGCATGTCCCAGTCGCCTCCACCGCAACCCGGGCATGACTATGGCCGGCTGTTGCAAAGAGAGAACCTCAGTGGTGCGCACAGGCTCGCAAAGGCGTCCCGAGATCTTATGAACTTGAGGTCTCGCGCCGCACTTTATCGCGATCACGAGCGGAAGGTCTTGGGCGCGAACATGAGCGTTCAAGACTTCCATAAGTTTCTGTTTCTTTGGGACATGGTTCGCCCCTTCACCTCGTGTTACGAAAGGACTTGTTCGAAGACTAGGTCTCATGACGTGTACTGACTCGATCACTTGTAGTTCCAACCCGACGAGTGGGTTGAGTCCGTGACCCACGACAAAGCGTTCCTCCACTTCAAGTGCCGAACAGCCACTCTCACCCGCCTCATCCTTGACCAAATTCACGCCCTCACCTACGACGCCGAGTCAAAACAACCCGAGTACGGCTCGAATAGCCTCGGCGAGGGCAAGCGGGTCGTCATCGAGTACTCGTCGCCCAATATCGCAAAGTCTTTCCACGTCGGCCACCTCCGAAGTACCATCATCGGCGCGTTCCTCGCCAACCTGTACCGTGCATGCGGGTGGGACGTGCACTCGCTCAACTACCTGGGCGACTGGGGAACTCAGGTCCGTTCAAATGTACTGATTTGTCGTAAGCAGCTTCTCACATGCACGTTTTGCAGTTCGGTCTGATCGCGTCCGGCTTCGAGAAGTACGGCTCGCAGGAGGCGCTCCAGCAGAACGCGATCCAGCACCTTCTCGAGATTTACGTGAAGGTAAACGCAGACGCCGAGCAGGATCCGAAGGTCCGTGAAGACGCCGCCGCGTGGTTCAAGCGGATGGAGGACGGCGACGAAGAGGCGCTTCGGAACTGGCGGGAGTGGCGGGAGCTGTCGATCCGCAAGTATGAGGAGGAGTACGCGCGGTTGAACGTACGATTCGACGAGTACACGGGCGAGAGCAAGGTGTCACCGAAGGTGATGGCGACCGCACTCGAGAAGCTGCAGGAGAAGGGTCTGATCGAGGAGGACAACGGCGCGCTCCGGGTGAACTTGGAGAAGTACAAGCTCGGCAAGGCTGTTGTCCGGAAACGGGGTGCGTATGCCTGTAAACGGGTTGATGGTGACTGATAATCTTATGGGTCCGTAGACGGTACTTCGATCTATCTTACTCGTGACATCGGTGGCGCGATCGAGCGGTACGACAAGTACAAGTTCGACAAGATGATCTACGTCGTCGCCGCCCAGCAGGATCTGCACCTCGCGCAGTTCTTCAAGGTCCTGCAGCTCATGGGCTACGAGTGGGCGGACACCCTCGAGCACGTCAACTACGGTCTTGTGCTCGGCATGAGCACCCGGAAGGGCACCGTCGTGTTCCTCGACCAGATCATCCGCGAGGCGGCGTCGGTCATGCACGAGCAGATGCGGAAGAACGAGGACAAGTACAGCGCGATCGAGGATCCCGAGAACGTCGCGACCGAGATCGGCATCACGGGTATCAAGATCCAGGACATGGCTGCCAAGCGGTACGTCTTCCTCGCTCCTGCTTGAATCTTCGCGCTGACGATCTGCGTCGTCTGTGTCTTCTAGGATCAACAACTACAACTTCAACTGGGACCGCATGCTCTCCTTCGAGGGCGACACCGGCCCGTACCTCCAGTACGCGCACGTCCGGTTGTCCTCAATCGAGCGCAAGAACCCCGAGCTCCTCCCGCTCCCGTCGCCCGCCAACCTGAAGACGGAGCTCCTCGTCGAGCCGTCGGCGCGGGAGATCGTGTTCCTCCTCGGATCGTACCCCGACGTCGTCAAGACCGCCCTCAAGACACACGAGCCGAGCGGGATCGTGACGTTCGCGTTCCGCCTGAGCCACGCGATCTCGAGCGCGTGGGAGACGGTCATCGTCAAGGGCGAGCAGGACGGGGACAAGGCGCGGGCGCGCATGGCGCTGTACCTCGCGGCGCGGGACGTGCTTGGGGCGGCGCTGCGGCTGCTCAGCATCAAGCCGCTCGAGCGCATGTAGACGTAGACACCGCGTCGGGGCGAAGGAGTATTTTTGACTGTAGTGCAGACTCAATCGTGCTGGTGTATGAGTGTAATACGATCGTCTAGATTCTTCCGCTTGTCGTGCTGAGTATCACAGTATGTTGGAGGTGGACATCGTCTTTTCGCATTCAGGTGCGTGGTTTACTCGATATATCCAAGAGACTGGCTGTTGCGCCATGATAGAAGTCTGTCTGTATAAGTATGTGCGAGCCCAAAGGCGGTGGTAGCCACGGGCCGCGGAGCTCTAAAGGTGGGAGCAGCAGTTTCAAGGCTTCAAACAGCGCAAGCAAGGGATCTGCGATGAGCCAGGGCAGCCGCGCATCCACCGTATTTTTGGAACTACATTCGGTAGCGGCAAGATGACATCGACAGCGTACGGGACTGGGCCACCATGGCCCTCAGGACCAGTCTCGTTTGGTGGACGGATGTACGGTGGCGAAACGCATAAACCTCGCGAGTAGACTATCTTGTATTGCGACAGGACTGCCTAGCTATACTATTGCTAACTTCGCGTCGCCGAATAACGGCGACCTAGCATGACACAGGCGTTGTTCCTGCGCGACCTTCGTTGTCGGTGGGTCACGTGACAACAATGGGGCACCCACCGAACAAAGTTGGAAAGCTGCGTGGTTCCAAATATTCTGTCGTTCATCCCCATCCACCTCGCTCACCACACTGCACAGCTCGCCCGACGATTAAGTCTGCCAACATGAGCCGTTCGGACAAGGTCTTCTTTCGCGCTGGCTACGTCATCAGCTTGGACGCTTGGGAACGCTACCTCTCTGACGGCCACGGCATACGACTTGATGCTGACGACATTGCTGACTGCGAGGAGTCGCCTGACGAAGGCGATGATGAAGAGGAAGAGCAGGAGGGAGGTAAACCGATGTCTGAAGAAGAGAAGCAGCTGCTCGCGAAACAACAGTCGACTTTCGACCGCGTCTCAGACTATCGAGGAAATTTCAGAGGTCTCTACCGTGAGGCTTCTCCGGAGGTCAGAACCAGGCTCGTGCTGCCCCATAGTGAGTATTCGTCGTTCTACAAATCGTTGCGAGGGTGTACACAAGCTGATCGCACCCTCTTCCACCCTCTTTTACCCTCTCTCTAGCCTTCACTCGTATCATCAAGGACGGCGACCTGGGTACGTACCACCAAGCGAACCTCTTCATCCCGACCAGCTGGAGCGGTCCCTCCATGCGAAAGAACGGGCCAGGAGACGTAGACCGTCAGCGGATTCAGGCCTTCATCGAAGAGGCAAATGGTCTCATCAAGGATCTCGAGCGGCGCGAGGCGGCAGGGTTCAAGTTCCAGGAACCGGACTTCAAGTTCGAACGCTTCCCAGACTGGGCTATCTTTCGTCCGCTTCTCTCGGACAAGGAGTTGAGCGTGAGTAGAGTCGAGACTAGTTTCCCGTGATCATTATCATTATATGCCCGGGACGCTGACTATGACTTGCGCGCTGTAGAATCTGATCCACGCAGGACCGGACTCGATGCGGCTGTGGGGTATTTCACCACGCGAGTTCCTCCACCCGTACATGTCGTGATGAATTTCGTTGGTTGCGTGGGATGTACTATAGCGCAACACTTGCATGGCTACTGGTGTCTTATCTTAATTGACTTTGGAATGTCAGGCAGGCAGTGTGCAAAACTGAAGCAATCTGAAATCCGTGCATGAGAGACAAAGTATGGAGATTGCTCCAGGAATTCCTCGTAAATGTGCACTACGAGGTACGCGCAAGGTATATATTGAACTATTAAGAACTTGAGGAAGATAAATGAACGTAGGATGCCTGGCGTGATTGAACGACAGTAGAGGCAACTGGAACGGAAGTCGTGCTCGGCCCTCGAGTCAACAACTCTCCCTGTTCCCCCGCTGATACAACGACTGCGCGTCCCCGAAGCACTTGCCCTTCTCTCTCTGCAGATGACGTATGAGCGCATCGCGTCGGCTGAACGCTTTCCTACACCCGGCAAGCATCAATGTCCCGTCGAAATTGAACGCGCGCGCCTCCCGCACAGTCGCAGCCGGCACACCGAGCTCGATCGCATTCAACACGGGTACCCCGCAACACACCCAATCCGCGACGTCCGCGTCGCGTGTATGGGTCTTGATGTGTCGCTTGAGGTCGGGCGAGCGGCGGTTGCGTTGGACGTACGGGCAATGGGGACACTGCCAGGTGTTGGATGAGACTGGGGCTGCGGTGCGCGCGGGGGTGTTCCGTCGCTGACACGCGAAGACGGTGGAGGATGTACGCGGGGAGGGCTCTGGAGAAGGAGTGGGGTAGGGCGTATATGGCGAGCCGTGACGGGTTGCGCGGCGGCTGGGGCCGGAGGATCGGAAGCTCCCGTTGGTTGGGTGATCGTCCTCGAGGTCGTATGCGCAATGTTTGGATGGGCATATGAGGTCCGGAGATATGCACGAGACGGTGGGCTCCGGAAGAGGGTGCGAGGGACCGGTGTGGGAAGGGATACCTTGCAGACTGGAAGCGATAACGCCTGAAGATGTGTGTGGGGAGGGCTCGGGGGAAGGAGAGGGGTAGGAACAAGACGATCGGATGGGACAATTCATACGCTGGTAAGCGTGGTTGGGCACAGACGTAGCAGTAATGGAGTATTCTTCCTGGAGATCGCAAACGGGTTGGAGAGAAGGGTATGTGGTCAGAGAGATACGCGACGCTCTCAGCTCGGGGAAAGCCTTCTCGAAACTTGGCGAGAGGTTGGATCGGGGCGATGAGGTCGCGTACGAATATACCTGGGAGCCAGCGAGAGGTTCAATATAGTGAAGTGGATTCGACGCTGACTCGGAGGAGTAGGAAGGGGGCGATTGCATGGGGACCACGGTGCACGAACTAGATGGACTGATGCTTGCGACCTCAGCGATCAAGCTTAACAGCTAAGTCAGCGTTGAAAGCGAGTCAGACACGAAAAGCACTTACAACTCCTCGAAGAGAGCTTGGTCCGCATCGGAATATGGTCCAAGTCCAGCATACTGACCGGGCGAATCTTCAGCCGAGGACGAAGGGTCTTCATACAGGCCGGAAGAGTAGTCGGCGTATAGCGGATAGGGCTGTGTCGCGTCATAGGAGTCACTAGAAGAGGAGTATAAGTCGATGTCGGTCGCCGTGTAGATGGAGGAGTAGAAGGCGGAGGAATTCATCCTGAAGGGAGGAGAGCGAACGGTGCGGAACTAGGGGTCCTGATGGATGGCGAGTCGTCCATGGCTGCCAGAGCTTTTATCCTAGACAAACGAGGGGGCATCCGTATCCTTGGGTGAGGGGAGTGTGTTCGGCAAGGCTGCTTTGACCGTTGACGGAGACCAGGAGGACGATGGGGCGGAGGCGAGGCGGGATGGGACAAACAAGCGTCGACACAGATGGTCACTGTCTGCCCTCATCGTCCCACGGCCCTCCCCGATCTCGCATGCGGGCTCGCGTGGCCTCTTCACTGCTGGACCCGCCACCGCGGCGCGCATCTTCGCTCTCTCAGCTTAAGGTTGTCCTCCTGTTCGCCGACACCGCTAGTCATGACACTACCTTGCCTCAGCGCCTTCTGCGTCCAGAATCCGGATTCCGTCTTCGTCTGCATCTCTGGATTTTGATGGCCACGATCGCACCAACGCGAAGTCAAGCGGCTGCGGGAGAGCTATGGCTGGGACACTTTTCATGACGGATCCGATGGCTGGTGCGTCTTCCTCCAGCCCTCCTCAGATGGTGGACGGACCCCCTTCAGCCCCGCCGTGAGTGGGCTCATGAATCAAGTCCCCATGAATGAAGCTAATACCCTATCTTGCATCCGCGCACGGATAGAGGCCCTGACAACATGCCTCCTCCCCATCTTGCGACTCCCCCAAGAAGTCCTTGAGCTAATCTTCAAGGCGGGGAGCCACACACCGTAAGACGACCCTATTCTGGGATCACCCATTGCATTCCACGTCCCTTCCTCGTCGTCGTCGTTGCCGTCTGTCGCCAATGTCACGACATCGCGCTCAACACGTCCGATCTGTGGACAAACATAGTCGTCAAGCATCCCAAACCGTTCGGACGAGTCCCGTTGTGTCTCCAGGGCTCATGCGAACGTCCGCGAGTTCGTGGCCTCGCTTCCGCTCCCCGGTGGCGCGGCCGGGCTCGGGCGATACCCTGTACTGCGCCCGCTCTTGCTGTTCAATGCGAGAGCGAACGCAGTACAGGGTACCGCCCGACGATCCCGCACCTCACCGTCGGTCATCAACTCGGCGACATCCAAGTCCCTTCAGCTTTTCCGCAAGGTGCACGCAGACCCGACTGGAGGTGAGGGCGAGGGCGGGAGCGTGCTCAGCTGGCCGCGCCTGCGCAAGCTCACGCTCGTCGACGACGAGGTCGACTACTTCCTGCTCCACGGGCCCGGGTCGTGCGCAGCTGGACCGGCTCGTGTTCAATTCTCCGTTCACCCACGACGACAACCTCGTCACGACGCTGGAGGAGTGCGTGAACGTGGACATCATCGGAAACGATCGTGCTCGTCATGGCCTCCTCAAATCCGCCGGTGGCGCGCTACAACCACCATTGAACAGAGATCTGTTGAAAAGGTTCTCAAGACCGTACGTATCACTATGCTCCCTCAGTAGCTCGACACACGTCGGCGCTGCGGAGACGATCGTCTCGGACCGCAAGCCCCCTCGACGAAAAGTCGTATCACGATCTGCAACCCACCTTAATTGGCAAAGTAGTGTATCCGGAGGTAAGTACGAGGTAATGCCGACATTGTGCGAAGCTAATCTTTGCCCGCAGCTCGCTCTCTAGATCACGATCAGCCCGTTTAGGTGCTCTCGGATGCAACTGTGGGGGATCTACGGGAGTATGCACGCGGCTACGTTATCTCAATGCATCGAGCTCGAGCACTGCTTCGAAGCAGGTCTGGGGTAGACTATCTTCGTACGGCCAAAACAGGCCGGCATGGACGTACCTCGGTGGATCGGAGGTGCGGACTTTGGAGGAATGTCGCGCGCGGAGTGTGCGCGTTCGTAGGAAGGACAAACGGGAGTCGCTAATCGAGGATATCTTCGGCGACCCGGGTTCGCGAGAGACTGGAGGGAAGGCTTGGGTCTGGGACCCGAGATCGGAGTACCCATCCAGATAGCATTCATGTTTTTATGGGCTTTGTGTTATGGACTTGGAACATAATACGACAAGGCTACATGTGGAAGTGCGTATCTGCGTTATGTATGCTCGAAGGGAACAGGGATGACGAATGCTAGATGAAGTTCGAAATGTGGCGGATGTGAACTATCCCATCCTCATCACCGGAAGCTAGGAACTCGCAGTTCGGAGAGAAGGCTGCATGCGTTACAAAGCTCTCGTGCTCAGTAAACGTCACCAAGCGAAAGCCGTCACTCGCCCTCCACAGTTTCACTTGTTTGCCCCATGTGGCGATGTACTTCCCGCAAGGGGAAAAGCACCCAGACCCTCCGTCTATCTCGAACGACAATGTTTCCTTCCAAGAGACCGCGTCCCAAATTCTCGCACGACCGTCGGGCCCGGCTTGAATCGACAGAATCGACCTGCCGTCTGGAGAGAATGAGGCGTGCCGTACTTCGGCCGTGTGGCCGGTCAGGAGAGCGAGCACGACCCCAGTCGCGATGTCCCAGATCCGTATGACGTAGTCCTCAGGCTTCTTCCATCCATGAGCAGTAACGATGCGTGTGCTCTCGGGGTTGAACGAAAGCGCATTGACCATGGCGTCGTACTTCAGCTGCAGCAAGGGCCTCCTTGGCTGGTCCTCCTCTGGGCGGCTCCAGAAGTTAATATTCGAGCCGTCTGTCCATGTCAGGTACCGCGCGTCCGGGGAGAACTGCAGGTGCCTAGCCCGAGGGAAGCGCTGACCAGTTTCGTGCACGTCAAACTGTCGGAACGTCAGAGCGTCCCAGACGCGGACCGTTCCATGCAAGGATGCCGATGCGATAAGTGCGCCGTCAGGAGACCAGGCGCAGGCGATCATGTTGGAGTCTCTGTGCCCTTCAGGTGCAGCATCTCTGCGGACACCATTGGTGAGGTCCCAGACTTCGAGTAGTATCCCACTGCCGCTGACACCCACAGATACGAGCCGTCGGCTGTCCGGGGATAACGCGAGACCGTAGGCGTCTTCTCCCTGACCGAGTCCCTCTGCATGTGCAAACCATTCGTGGGCGATCGTCCCAGACTGCGTGTCCCAAGCGATGATGGTTCCATCTTGGGAGATGGAGAGCATCCGTTTGCTGTCATGAGAAGAGACTAAAGCTTCTACACTCCTTTCATGGCCGACTGGATCTGGGGTGTTTATTTTCCCTGGATTTATTGTCAACGAGTCTATTATAGCAACGGCAGTAGATCAAGCTCTACTTACCATGGGTGAATGTGAGGCAACCTCCCTGATCCAGTCTCGGGAAAGCATGTTTGATAGCGGTCGCCCAAAACTCAGCTCGCCCTGTTCTTCGTCGGAAAACAGGAATGTGGAGTATGATGCGATGTAGAGGGATTCTGAAGAGTGCATCGTCCAACGCTTTACATGCCTCCAATGATGGAGCGCCGCTGTAGGAAAGGGGTGACCCAAGCCTAACGAGGGTATCCGGTTTGAGCTCCACTCGTACATCCACAAGCGGCGCTCTTGTGGCACGCTCAAGTATCCGAGTCGCCCAGCGAATGTCTGGTATAATACCATGCTCGCGGAAGGGAAATCTCCCATGAGGTAGGACAATGAAGGCCAACGAAGAGAGTTGAGTGAGCCAACTGAAAAATACTTCCAACTGCTCTATTGAGTGGCTCATCAGGATGATGTCGAGCCGAAGAGCGTTACAATTGAGACACTTCACCTGTATACTCGCGTCCAACTTCAAATGGACTGCTATCAATGGTCATAACAAGACTGTCGAGCGTATTTGCACTGGAGGCAAGCAAGAATTCGATTGCCCGAAGGCCGACAGACGAGCTAATCTGCGAAATGTTCTCAGTGATCGTGTTTCAATAGGTCGTATATTTCCAGATACGGTACTCACACACAAACGTTTTAACCCGAGTCGCTGTGCAACGATAGTCAAATCTAGAGGATGCTGGGAGAAGTCGTCCTGTCCCGCCAGTGGAAACCGAATGAGGGAACAAGTAAGGCTCTCCACGGTGCTGAATGCTGAAACCAGCCCTATGAAGTCGGATATGTTCTCAATTGGAATATTAGATAGCTCCAGATGTCGGACACTGGTGCAGCTTCCATATCTCTGGTAGCACGACAGCGCAGAGCGGTGGAACGATAACCAAGCCTTGTCAACGCCATGGCGATCTTTCATCCCCATCTTCCACATGCTCAGGTTCGGTAGTCGGGAGAGGAGATTGACAGGAACAACATCTAGTAGGCGAACGTTCCTGCTAGGGGGTCGGCCAGGGACAACTGTGGATAAGACGACTCTCCGCACGAGAGGGGGGAACCACGGGCGCGCGTCGAGAAACTCGCTCGACGTCTCTATCTGTTGCAGAGTCTGGATGATTATGCTCCTAAAGAGGTGGTAGCGTGCCCGAGGTTGGAGCGTGCTGCAAGAGAGCGAGAGGTTCCGTAGGGAGGGGGTATCGTCGCAGGCTTGATCGATGATAGCCTCGAACGCGTCTATAGGGAGTATAGGGCAAGACGTTGGCACGGAGTTTTGGATGGAAACGGAGTGCGACGCGTGCATGAGGAACTCGGCTTTGAATCGTATGAGGGGGGGAGGGAGGAGAAGGGGGGGCAGTGATTATCGGATGCTGTACTAGGGACTGCAATAAGGTCCTTCCCACCCGGACATTTCCGAATTCTGTCTGTCACCTGCACAAACTGGGCGGTATGAAAATCAATTCAACTGCAAGCATAAAGAACACTCACGGGTCGGCGCTGCGCTCACAAACACTGCTGATCATCGCGTGAATAGATACCGGACCGGAGCCCTAAGCTGAATGAACACGCGGGCCAAACCGTCTAATAAATGCCTCAGAGAGGATCGTACGTACATATCGCATTAGGTACGTCAGCGACTTGGCCACGCGATTTGGTCATGAGAGTGGCAATGTGAGCCTGTCACCGGGAATGCTAGCGCTGTTCCCGCCATGGTGGTCCCGCCGATCCTCGAGATTCGTGCCAAGGGGAAGTGCGCAGGTGAGCACCTAGCATACACGAATTTCGGATGGAACTGCTGTCGATTCAGAGTGCCAGCCGTAGGATGGTCACTAGCAGATCAAGGCCGTCGTTGCTCGTCCTACGGCGTCCAGGTGTCGTTCTGGACAATCACAAGGTGAGATCAAGCCTTTACTCGGAAACCTGATAACGCACGCTATTCTCGCCGGCTCGTTGCGACGAGGCAAGCAGTTTGCACGTGGATGCTACCCGGCCGCGCTGCGAGTCACCCACTCGGAATCCGGAGGGCTCCCGGCCCTTCGGCCTGCAGAATCGGACGGCGCACAGCAGGCCCAAACCTGAGTCTGGAGCGGGAGACGAAATGAGGATCGGCGTCGGGCCCGAAACGCGAGAGGACCAGATCGACGTGGAGTCGATACACTTATAGGGGTATCCGGATGTGCGGATCTCCCGCAGTGGCGATCGGGCCTCGTATTAGATAGAGGTCCTTGTGGGTCCATATGTGAGGCGCGAGCACGGACAGGGGACCTGAGGTTGGTCGGTAGCCGCGGTGGAGGGCGTTTCCACGGGCTCTGGACGGAAAGTGCGGAAGGTCAGTAAGCCGAGAAGACCAATCTCTACCGCACGAGATCCTTCTGAAAGCTTGCTTCGAATCTGTTTCAGTGCCGACGCCACACGCTGGACGCGACATAAGTACGTATATACGCCCACATGATCGCGGACTCACAGGCCACCATCTGAGCGGACAAGACACAACGACGCGCGGGCCGTCTCCATTCCAATCACGACCACCCTAGGTGTGTCAGGAAGGATCTTGTGTATCACGTCCAATACGCTCGTACATGTGTACCCACACCTATTAAAGCGCCTATATGTGGCAAAAGGAGTCAGTTTGCGACCGCTGAACATGGGGAAGTGGCGAGACTGCGAACTGATGTCACGCCACGCCATAATCGCGGGTCTTGGTTAGCGACTTAGTTCTAGGTGGCTAAACGAGTAAAAGAAGACCTTTGGCGGGCATGAGCTTCAAAAAATCTGCATGTATGCTGTGGAGTAGACGTACGGTGGAGCCGACGTGGCGGTTGCGGAAAGAGGAGCGACAGGGCGCTTAGCTCCCCAAAGCGTCTGGGAAAGGCTACTGTACTCAACGCTCGCTTATCGGGTCGCAACGCAATACTTGCCACGGTCAGGCGAAATCGCGTCGACGATAATACAACACGTCACTACTATATTTATATTTCGTTATATCGTCAATGTCAATGGGGTAGTGCATCGTAATGGTTCACTGGTTGGGATCAAGAGACGACGAATGTTAAGGACTATAAGACAGGGATATGATGCGAGGGGGGCTATAATACAGCGAGACTGTAGGGGCTAGAGCGATACGAAAGTGGAGTCGGAATTGCCACATTAACATCAAGATTGCAGAGCATCGGAGACGACGGGAGCGGAAATAGAGGGAGGCAGTGGAAGGCACTGAACTGAAGCACCGGCAGACGATGACAGGACGGCGACGTAAAAAACAACCCGAAAAATCATGAACGGCGTTACAGTACTCGAAGACAGAAGAACAATATCCATAACAATACAACGCGGGAGAGCACCAGCGCGCTCGCGCTCGCGCTCTTCCCTAAAGTCCCAATCATACACCAAAAACGGGTCCGAGCCGTACTAATTATAAACCAAGCAAGTGCGTCCGTAGTCCGCGTCCGTCCGTGCGTAAGTAGCTGCGCAGAGCCGTAGACAAGAAAGACACTTCAAGAACGACACAGCGTCCCAGAACCGAATCGAAACGCGGGGGCTCGTGCGCAAACCACAAATCGTGGGAGCGGCGGGCCGCAGCGCGCAGGGTACGAGCCCCGGAGTACTAGCCCCGTCCACCCGAACGCACCCCCTTCATGACCGAATACTTACACGCTCCGCCCTACCACTCCAAGTTACGGAAAAGGAGGACCCTCCCTAAGCACGACGCGGAAGACAGTGTAGCCCTCAACCTGCTCGACAGCGATCCCGTGGAAGAACACGCCCGCCCGCCCGTCCGAGTCGGCCATGTGGAGATGGAGGTCGACGTTCCGCAGCACGTCCGAGTCGGCGCGCGCGCCCGTGCGGCGGCGGAACGCCCGCTCGACGTGCCGTCGCATCGGGTCGCCCCGCCAGTGCGCCCACCGCCCCGCGAGGGGGGCGGAGACGGCGCGGTGGATGGCGCGAAATACGTCGCCGATGGAGATAGGCGTGCCTGGCGGCACCGCGACGTCGCAGCTGTAGTCCATCGCTGGGGTGCTCGCCAGCGGGGAGAAGTGCAGCCTGAAGGACTGGACGTCGGGGGGCGAGTCGAACGCCGGGAGGCTGAGGGCCGCTGTGGTGAGCTGGGTTGGTTCGGGGTCGAGGCGCACGTCCCAGTGGTACATCACGGCCGTTAGGGCTGGGTGGAGACGAAAGAAGGGCTGGGGAGGCAGAGGAAGAGCTGGCAGTTCGCGGAGGGGGATGCGCGGAGTCGGGGGAATCCACCCACTGAAAGCAATGTTGCGTGAATTAGCCACGAGGTCACCAGCTATCGTTCGTGGAGGAAGGTACTTGCGTGGTGTTCACGAGTGGAATGTGTGGGTTTAGGATCAGAGACGGAGCGATCTGGGTCGCCGACGGCAAGGATGGAGTCTCCGATGCCCTAGCAGCACAGTGGTGACCGTGGTCCACCCACTGAATGCTCTGACAAAACGTCGATCTCGAAGACATCGGGAAAATGTGAATAAATTGAGAGAGGTGCAAGGTGCGAGTACAGAAAGGCTCGAGGATGGTGGTGCGGCTGGTGCAAAAGACGGGGGTACCAACGACGCACCCACATGAGGGTCTATGGCCGCGATCCAAGCGTCTGTGCACTTACCAGCGCCGATTCGACAGCCATATATGCAACTTCACTCAGCTTCCTGCATAACCTCAACTCTCCTGCCGATCCTTCCGACCACAGATCCTCCCATGAAACCTCCTGGAACGTTGTGAATTTTAGCAGCGTTTTATACAGCAGGAGAACGAGACCACAGCCAGTACAGTTGAGCGGGATGGTCGGCTGAAGAGGAATCGGAGAAGCGGCGACGGAAAGCCTGGGGCGAACCAATCAGGAGGGAGGGACAGACGGCGGACTCCGACCAGACAGCCAGACGTTAAAGCGCTGAGGAAGGAGACTGGCAAGAGGGGCGTGACTGAGGACGGTGGGAAAGGCGACTTGGACCGCGCGGAGAGTTTATATCCAGGGAGAGACAACGAGGACGCGCACCAGTGTGGGTATCCACAGTTGTTCTTGGCACAAGGTCGGCGAAAAACAACGGCATGGCCATCGGAAACAACGGCGCCCGAGGAGGGTGTGAGAGGTGACCGCCCACCGGTTGAAGGCACCGGCGGATAGGACCAGGAGAAACGCACCGATTTGGCAGCGATTACGCACAGACTCCTTCCCAATGCCTACACCGCCGTTCAGCCGCCCCAAGGACCAGGGCGGTGTGAGCTGATACCACGATACGCGCTAGTACGTAACACCGGACTTGGAACTTTGCGGGTGGAATTCGTTCGCCAACCGAGGAACGACCGGCGTTGACATAGACCTAGCCATTCAGATCACATAGCAGGAAGCCCGAGTGTCGACACCAGAATAATCTAAATGGAGGGAGAAAGCCAGTGAGGACAAACGAATATTATGAAACGTCGTCGTGAACGCACCGGACCAAATTCCTCCGAAAAAAAACGCTCCGAGTATACCAGGAAATTCGCCGCTTCTGAATAAATTACGTAGAGGAAAATTTGAGCGAGGGAGCAGGGGAGAAAGGAAAATGGGAGAGGAGGGCGAAGAGAAAGTGGCGCAGATGGGCTCGGGGGATGTCTTTATATCCAGAGGGGCCGGTCGCTCGCAATCAGTTTTGCCACAGGGTCCGGGCTGGGTCTGCTCACATGCAACGCCGCTGGAAAATGGAACGTTCCATGTCTCACACGATGCACATCACGATCGTAACCAAAAGTGGAACCACTTTACACGTTTCCGGCGCGCTGCGCCAAGTGACGTGGATATCCCGCGCTTCTAGAACGCGTCTCCGCCTTCTACGGACCGCACTGCCTCCTCCAGAGGCACCCTCTCTCACCTGTGCACTCTTTTGGTCCTGGGGCTCGATGGTCAACTACTTATATGCTCTCAAGTTTAGTCGGCGGTGAGCACAACCCTTTTGAACACAGTCTAGGAGGCAAATTGGCGCATCCACTCGTGCGCTCGGAACGGAAGGGATGCAGGCAGAACGCAACGAGGACGCCTGCTGGCAGTACGGCAATTAGACAGTTGCCTTGCTGTCAGTGTCTCGGTCGACTCCGTCCTCTATTACAGTCCTCAATCAGACGATCTTGAGCCGCATGCTTCAATCCGTGCTTCTATGCCAGTCACCTTCGGTGACGAGCTATCCGGATTCGATTTATTCGTCAACAGCCATCCAGTACTCGGAACTTAACTCTCTCCTTTGACGGCGTCTCCCTTCTAGAACCTCCATATAGTCGCAGTCTTCACAAGACGCCTGCTAGTGAATCTTGCAAGGTATCCACGCCTCCCTCTGGCGTCCTGGAACGTAAGCGCAGACGGTGATAACGACCAGGTAAACCCTCTGCAAATACGTATACCGTCAAACAGCTCTTCCCCAACTTGGCAGATGGCGACAGCAATATGGATTCGAAGAAACCTGAAGGGGATATCTCGTCGCATCGAGCGATGTTCGTCCAACAGGCGGCGGTAGAAGGGTACGTCACCGAGTTCTCCGGTCGCACTGAAGCCACTGAGTCTCACGAGATATATCCGTCTTCGTCTCGACTTCTGCATCCACGCATCCACCTATCCAGATATCGGCGGCACTCGGCTTTTCGACGGGCGCGGTGACCTTGCTAACTTCGAGCGCCGCACACAGTATAATACCGCCGCCGACCCTGCTCGTCCTCTTGGCTACCAGGCTGTAGGCTGTATGCTGCGCTGAGCAGCCTGAAGACCCCCTATACTATTTAGTATCATATGGACGAACACCTGGGGCCACAGCGCCCATGCGCCCGTCGTGGTAAGCACCTTCTTTTCGTTCCATGAGCCTGACCCCACTCGTGCGGCCGCCGAGCACTCATCTATATCCATAGGCCCACTATCGCCCTAGTGGCAACCCGCATCCCACCCACGTCGCGGAGGGACATGCATAAATTACGGTACACCACGAGTATTGGCTCCTGCCTGCCAGCGATCTGCGCCGGCGGCTCGGCAGTCGACATTCAAACATCCCCGTCCCCCGCCCGGCATGAGCCTGCTCCGACTTCGTGATTCACCGTGCGACTCCGGTCCGGAATCGCTCGTGTCTCCGAGTCGCTGATCCAGTCTGGCGTCTTGGTCTTGAAGGACGTCCAAGTCACAGCAACTCAGCTTGTATCAGGCCGCTTAGGGCGATCTTCGTGGTACGAGCTGCACTGGCGACGCGCATGTCGGGCGGCCAGACCCGCGCGGCTCCGTTGGGCCTTCAAGCTTCAAGCCAACTTAGCGGCGCGCCGAATGGCCATGGGCGGCATCCAAGATGTGGATAGCGCCGTCAAGTCTGCGAGTCGCTTCGAAGCGTGAGTATCCCTCGGGTGAGATCGGAAGCGTCGTCGCGGTACGTCTTGTTGCTTTCCACTTCTGTTTACGTTGACTAGCCTGAGACTCTGGGACGACTTACAGCTGTTTTCAAAACGATAGTCGCGTCCCAAAAAAACTCGTTCAGGTCGGCTAGCTAGCCGACGCTGATGTCGCCCCAAGAAGCTCGGCACGGCCCATGCCGAGTCGCGGCAGGTGGGAGCGCGACTCCTCGCGCAATGCGCACGAACGAACCGCGTCGGTCCTTCCGTCAGCGGAGGTCGACTGACATGGTGCGCGACACTCAAATACTGCTATTTAATACCACCGCGCGAGCACTCCCACCGGACGCGCAGCCATTCAACTGCCACGCGAAATTCCAGCCTTGCACTCCACCTCGAGCTCGCGCGCGAGGCACACCTCCCACCATGAGGCGCCAGGACCCGAAGAAGGTAGGCCCTGGGCGCCTCATCGTCTTCTCAGCGTCGGCTAGCTAGCCGACCTGAACGAGGTTTTTCGGGCGCGACTATCGTTTTGAAAACAGCTGTAAGCAGGACCCCTGACAATCCACCCAAATCCCTGATGCCTAATCCGGACAAAAATCGCGTTTTGGAGGGCCCCTGCCTGATTTTTGTCCTGACATTTGGCCAAACAGCCTGGTCCCAAAATCCGGTCATTATGGCCTGAGATGGGAAGATGTCTGATCCGGTTCCAGTTCCGGAGGCCAATCGGAGGCGGTCAGCACCGCCCAACTAGAACCGCCATCTGTCATTTTTATAGTCCAGCGTTTGGGAGACTAGATCCCAGCTAAAGTGTGCTTGAAGGGGGGGTAACAAACGGCGGTCGGCGTGGACCGACATAGGCGCTAGCAGCTGACCGGCGCTCGACAAGCTTTCAAGTGACACCCAAGTCTCCCATCGTGCCCGTCCCTCATATCCTGGTATCACTGAGCTATCTTAGCCAGTCAAATGCGGCCTACGGGCATGATTTTCGCCCCAGGTAACAAGGATGAGGCGAAAATGGGCCTGATTCCCTTGAATCCAGACAAAATGGAGGTCCTGGACGCCTCATCCCATCGTCCGGACGAACGGTGGCTCGAGACCGAAAGGCCTGATTTAATCCGGCCAAATTGGCCCCAAACTGGGGCCTGATCTGTCGGACAAATCGGAGACGATTTTCAGAAAAGGGATCAGGGATTTTGGTGAATTGTCAGGGGTCCTCTGTAAGCTTGTATACACCGTCGCTTCTGGCACCGCCCAACGTATCCCGAAGCATCTCCGCAAAGCCAACTCGGCAGGTTTCACATTGACGGGTTCCAACGGGCCCAGCTGCCAGTGTTCGATCCCTGCCCCTCTCCGTACCTGTCGGCGTCCACCCGGCGAGTCGTTTTCACTTCCTTGAGGGGTTGAGGAGATCGCGAACGGGTATACTACGGAAACTTGGTTGACTATGATTTCGACTTTAACTGCCTCAACTACTAGTAGTATCGCTCGCCATTCGAAAACAGCAAAGCCCTTGCATGTGCGACTGGTGGTTTCACGTCGTTCCCCCGCACCATCTTATATCGTGACAGGTCCGTCTGAGTACACTATGGCTAACTTCGGGATCGCCCAATGCGTTTCATGATGTAGGCCTTCGTGCGCGACTTCGTTGTTGGTGGGTCACGTGACAACAATGGGACCACCGCCGAACGTTGGCCGGGAAAGCTGTGTGGTTCCATTGTGCGGTTCGTCCCCACCCGCCTCACTCACCACACTGCACATCCCGCCCGACGATTTTGCCAACATGAGCGGGCCCTCGGACAGGGTCTTCTTTCGCGCTGGCTACGTCACCAGCTTGGACGCTTGGGAACGCTACCTCTCTGACGGGCACGGCATCCGCCTTGATGCTGACGACGACGCTCCCGACTGCGAGTGGTTGCCCGACGAAGACGACGAGGAATTCGAAGAAGGGCAGGAGAGCGGTGAACCGACATTGCCCGAAGAAGACGAGCCACTGCTCGCGAAACAACGGTCCATTTTCAACCGCCTCTCGGACTATCAAGGAAATTTCAGAGGCCTCTACCGCGCGGCTCCCCCAGAGGTCAAGGCCAGGCTCGTCCTTCCCCACAGTGAGTTACTTACTTACTCGTCGCTCGGCAACACGTTGGCGATTGCGCAAGCTGATCGCGCCTCTACTAGCCTTCACCCGTATCATCAAGCACCCCGAACTGGGCGGCACGTACCATGAATGGAACCTCTTCATCCCGACCAGCTGGAGCAGCCCCTCCATGCGAACAAAGGGGCCGGGAGACGTAGACCGTCAGCGGATCCAGGCCTTCGTCGAAGAGGCGAACGGCCTCATCGAGGATCACGAGCGGCGCGAGGCGGCAGGGTTCAAGTTCCAGGAACCGGACTTCAAGTTCGAGCGGTTCCCGGATTGGGCCATATCTCGTCCGCTTCTCTCGGACAAGGAGTTGAGCGTGAGTCGAGTCGAGACTTGTTTCCCGTAATCATTGCATGCCTGACTTGCGCTGTAGAATCTGATACACGCAGGGCCCGACTCGATGCGGCTGTGGGGTATTTCGCCGCGCGAGTTCCTCCACCCGTACATGTCCTGATGATTTACATTCATGTGCTATAGCACGCCGGCGGTGCTCCTGGCACCGCCCAAGTGACGTTCCCCGTTGGAATCAGCGAAGTGCTTGTATGCGCGACTAATGGTCTCACGTTGTTCCTCGGTAAGCCGCATATTGATGTCGGCGCCATTCACTTTAGCTGGCGTATAGAGCGCGTGTGTTTGGGGAGCCCTGGAGCACCAACCATGTCGTCAACGTAGGATGTAGACAGCGGTCCGTGTGGATCGATGTTGGTCCGCTGTTGTTTTTATGGGGTCCAGAGATCATGCATGATGGGAATGAAGGATCGACGTGGCGGCGAGGCGGAATTTATGTTTCGTACATGGTTGAGACGACTCGGACACATAGACGGCGGTATACACTTGAATGCGGTCGCACCGAGCGCCGTGCGCCGTGCATAGGCGCGAGTCGGTGGCGTGCCTCTCGAATATAGTTCACCTTGATCGAGGCCAGCTGTTTCTTGGGCCGCGCATGTATGGCGAGTTCAAGTGTCCGACTTCACGCAGCGTAAACCATGTTCTGAACGTCATGTTACACGGATGTCTCCCCGGCGGTTACATCTCTAGCCTTTAGCCTCCAGGCTCCAGTGTGTCTCGTACAAGTACTCATCGGGATATCGTACACCGCAGCCAACCTAGCGTCGGCCTGCGAAACGGGCAGCACGGGGTCCGGTGGGCTAAACCAGCAAACAACACACCCTCGTCAGACTCACAATCAAGAGCGAACCAAACTGAAGACCCAAACTCACCTCAAGCCTCAGGCCCCAGGACCGAGCAAGACCCGCACCTCGCCCCTCCCCTCGCCCCACTCGAGCCCGACGAAGAGCAGGCGCGCCCCGCCAACGCGGTTCGGCGACACGGGGTACATGTCCACCCTAAGCAGCCCGCCCCCATTGCCGTCGCGCTTGAGCGCGCGGTACCCCTGCGCGACCTCGGCCGCGCGTCGCGCCGCAGCGTCGCGCAGGGGCCCCTGGACGCGGGTATACAGCGCGTCGTGCACCGCGCGGAGGACGTCCACGACGCGCAGCGCCGCTCGGCCCCCAGCCGCGCTCACGATGGGGTACGCGACGTCCGCGAATCGGAGCGTGATGGACGCGGCGTGCGTGGAGAACGCGGGCTCAGAGCGGTAGGGCAGGTCTGTGGGCGGGAGCGCCGCGCGGACGTCCCACTGGAAGGGCGGGCGGACGAGTGCGTGGTGGATCGCTGGGACCGGGGTGGGGCCCAGGGCGGGGACGCGGTAGCTGGCGGGAGCAGCGGGCGGCGCGGGAGGCGCGACGAGCATGTAGCCTGGGGGGACGAGGACGGTCGAGGGCACGAAGCCGGGGGCCCAGGTGGTGCACTGGGCGATGTAGTTCGCCATGGACGGGAGAGGGAGCGTCCTGCACATGCGGGCCGTTAGTCAGTGGTGCTGTGGGCTCGGAGGGAGAGAGAGAGGCGCACCCGTTGTCCGAGGGCGTGCGGAGCTCATCAGAGGAAGCAGAGCCCGGGGAGGTGTCCGGGGTGTACGAGTGCACCTCGGGGTCGTCTACGAAGCGGACGCGCTTCGGGACTTGGTCCTGGTCGAAGCTCATCGCGGATGCGTATGTGGAGAGGGTGTTCGTGGTTCTTCTTGGTGAGGAGGAGCATGGAGGGTTGCGCGCCGAGTTTTATGCCCAACGACTTCACGGGGCACTCTCTCTCTCGAAAGCAGACAGCGCTGGGCCCAAGTCGACGCCCCGTCGCAGTGCCCAGGAAAGGCAAGCGCGGGGCACACCGAAGAAGCCTGACGCACTGACATGTTGCCTCCCGAACGAATCTCGATTCGAGGCCTCAGGCCGGGACCCTGAAGAATAGCAGCGGCACCCATCCGTGTCTGCCACGGATCACAGGAAGGCCGCGGGCAAGGACCCAAATGCTCCAGCGCTGCTCCAAAAAGGGCGAAACGTCGGAGGGGGCGAGACGGCGGGGGTCGGAAAAGGAACCAGGCGGTAGCCCAATCCGGGAATTCGCGAGCGAGCGCGCCCAAAAAGAAGCACAGAGCCGCGGAGAGCACGTCGAGCTAGACCTTGTCGCGGGCGCTAGACCGAGATATTGGTAAGTGGTCGCCCTCGCCCCATCGGAGAAAGGAAAGGCACGAAGGATCGGGAGTGGGGGGGCGTCGGATCGCGTGCCCGTGGAGCTGCGGACGAGGCGTGTTGCAAACGCGCTCGCAGGGGGCGTAGGTACTAGGACGAGGGGAAGGGATGATCCCCTCAAGGCAATGCGGGCGAAGGCATATATTGAGGCATCCATGCTCACTGCGCTGCCGCAGGACAACTATTGTCGGGCACATCGCCTTTCCGGTGCCACTTGGAGAGAAGCAACTCAAAGAATTCGAATAGAGTGAGCGGCTGCAAGATGAGCCGGTGTGAGCGGGAGGCGGGGCGAGACACGAGATGGTTTCCGCACCGGGTGAATGGACAGCATGCTTCTTGACCACAAAACGCCGCCGATGACGATAAAGTTACGTCCGGGATGCGCGCTGGGAGTATGCTCTGAGAAGCACTACAGAGGTTATTGGCCCCTGTCGTACTGCAGAAATGTTGTGGAATTACACCAGCGGCCAGAGACCCAGCATCGTAAATAGGTCAAGGTTACAGATATTGCCCGCGCTCAAACGAATCTCAGCTGCTGTATCCAAGGTAAGTAGGATGAGACAGCACCGCACCTATGGGCGCAAAAATGCAACATCATACCGCCTCGCGATTTATTAGTCCCAACTGTGCGGCGAGTGGGTGTAGCGCGAACGATAATGACATAAGAAATCTTGCTGTGACAAACGGCGAAGGCGGGGCCATTACGGGCCATTGCGTACTGTCCTGAGGCCGCCCCTCGCACAGTTTAAGCGTCGTTCGGCTCGGACCGTTTCCCTCCAAGTAGGATGACATTCGAGACGAGCCGCAGCCACCTCTGCAGCTGGCAGTAGGTATGGCGGGCGGCCCGTACTCCTTTGAAATGCCCTACAGCATCATTCACAGGAGCTCCGGTGAAGGGGGATGGCTCCCAGGTGCAAATGTGGGACAAACAAGGCCTGGGTCGCGCGAATATGACGAAGGAAACTAACTGTGACTGAGTTACTCACTAAGACGGCAGAGCTTCCGCTTTGATGACTGGACACAGACGCGCGATCCCGCGAGATGGTCATAGGGAAGAATGATTGCCAAATTACGGAAACGCAACCAAGACTGGGTACATAGGCCGGGGACACCTGCTAAGGATGTTACTGAGCGAGGTAGAGCATGCGCAAAAACCTAGTTTCCGCACCTTATCCAGACGCTCTGACCTTTCCAATCCTAATTGCTATGGATAACTGGGAATAGAAAGTCGCGAGCGGGAGCTTTGAAGCCTTGGAGGCTTCCGAGGGATATGCTTGAGTGGCAGAGCCGATGCGTGATCACCTCATCGACGCCGGGTGCGGCCGCGGAGAGGTGCGAAAGGGAGAAGGCAAGCTCGGACGGCACGAGAGGCAAGGGATGTTAAACGAGACGAGAAGATTCAAAGAAGACATTCGCGAGTCTTGAGGGCAACTTGAGGGGGGCTAAGGGGAAGCCCAACGGACGATGGACGAAAGACAAGGCCACGTCGCGATTACTACTAGCCGCGCAATCCTAGAATATTCCCACGAGGCGTGCGCCGAGTAGACACCCCGCGCTGCCGTGCTCAATGAGCAGCCAGGATGTTCCGGCATGGGGGAAACTACGATAGTACGCGCGAAGGGATCGGGAGACAGTAAAAGCTAAATACAACAGGAAGTCGATAGAAAAGAAAGGTCGCTGCGCTCACTCTTCAACAGCTCTCCCGGTTCCCTCGCTGGTGCAACGACAGCGCGTCACCAAAGCACTTCCCCCGCTCCCTCTGTAGATGACGATGCAGCGCATCGCGTCTACTGAATGCCTTCCTGCACCCTCCAACCATCAGCACTCCGTCGAATACGAATACCTGCCCCTCCCGCAATATCCTATCCGGCACACCGAGCTCGATCGCGCTCAGCACGGGGACCCCACAGCACACCCAGTCCGCAACGTCGTCGCCGCGCGTGTGCGTCTTGATGTGTCGTTTAAGGTCGGGCGAGCGGCGATTGCGCTGGACGTACGGACAGTGGGGACATTGCCAGGCGTTGGAGGCCGGGACCGTCGTGCGCGCAGGCGCGTTCCTTCGCTGGGACGCGATGATGACAGAGGATGTCCGTGGGGACGGCTCGGGAGACGGAGTGGGGTATGGAGAGGAGGATGAGCCGCGATGGGCTGCGCGATAGTTGGAGCGGGAGAATTGGGAAGTTGCGTTGGCGGAATTGTCGTCCTCGAGGTCACATACGCAATGTGCGGAGGGGTGTATGAGGTCTGGAGAAATGCATGGTGCTGTCGTTTCGGGGGGAGCCCGCTCGAACGCTGGCGATACAGTGGATTGGGATGACGCCGTTGCGTACGGGTATGACGGGATAGAGCTCACGATCGCCTCCGGAAGAGATGGCTCAAATGCGAACGAGATGGCAGGGTTGCCTGTGTGCGCAGGTGCATTCTGTTGCTGGGACGCGACACCGATCAAGGACGTCTGTGGAGACAGTTCAGGGAATGGAAACAGATACAGGTTGGACGATGAGTAGCAATGTGTCGCGGGGTGATCTAAGCGGGATGGTTGCGCCATCGGGGCAGCCGAGGGGCAATCCTCGAGCGTGTCAGCGTCGTAGAGGGGAGGGTACATGAGGTCCGAAGGAATGGGTGATGATGTTACTTCGTGGAGGCTCAGCTCCGATGCCGTGGGGATGGTAGATTTGTATGAGGCCGACGCGTATGGATATGATCGAAAGCCATCGAGGGACTGAGAATGAGGCTGAGTAGCGTCCGTGGGACGATGAATGAACCTGGTCTCGGGATGGTACGAAGGTCGCGATTGCGTTGGGATCAATGTGTTTGGGCGAGATGGAGTGGTACTTGTAACCTCCGCCGCCAAACTGTACACGGAAGGTCAATACCATGCGCATTGAAACACAAAAAGCACTCACAATGTTTCAAAGAGGGCTCTATCGGAATCAGAGTATCTAACGCACTCGCCGGACCAGTCGACAGCCGAGGAGGAAGGGTCTTCATACAGATTGGGCGCATAGTCGACAAATGGATAGTATGACTGCGTTGAGTCGCTGCGGAACACGCTGGAGGTATAGGACCGAGCGTCGGTCGCAGTGTAGACGGAGGACTGCGCGGAGGGGTTCATCCTGAAGGGAAGAGATCAGAGGGTGGGGAACCGGGGGTCCTGATGGATAGCGAGTCGTCCATGGCTGCTCGGGCTTTTATCCTAGACAAACAAGGGTGTATCCGTATCCTTGGGAGAGGGGAATGGGGTCGGCAAGGTTGCTTTGAACGTTGACGGAGACCAGAAGGACGATGGGGGCGGAGGCGAGGCAGGAGGGACAAACAAGCGTCGACAGAGATTGTCACTGCTTGCCCTCATCGTCCCACGCTCCTCTTGATCTCGCATGTCCGCTCGCGTGGCCTCTTCACCCGCCGCTGTCGCTCTCGTCGGTGAGGCTCGCTCTTGGATTCGCCTCTTACTCCGGTCCTCCTGCTCCCTAGTGCCGTCAGCTTGGTCAACCTACCGGATCTCACCATCTTCTACACCTAGGATCCGGATGGCACTCTGCGTGGCATACATTCCTGGACCGGACTTCAACGGCGGACGCAACCTGAGCGATACCTACCGAGCAGCGAGCTCGAGCCTCCACAGTCCTCATGCCCATTTCCCCATCATGATATGTTTTCTCTTCACCTATGTCCATTTTCCTTACTCAACGCCATGTACATCAACTCTTAGCAGTCATGACGGTGGTGCGTCGGAATCCTTCTCTATATTCGCCTTCCTGTCGGTCTTTGATGGTACCTTCGTCGTTGTTCGAGCTGGCATCGACCTCCATCTCTTGAGTTGCTTTTGGGCATTCATTCCTGGTCTCGTGTGGCGTACGCCGATGTCTAAGCTCTTACGCGACGCCTCGTGCCCGCCCTCTCGTCCGACGCGTGGATCTATGTTTTGATCTGGTCGTCCTGGCCTCTCGTATGTCTCCTTCAGATTCCTGTCTAGCGGGCTTCCCGAGAGAATGCGTTGCACATGTTGCCCCGCGAATCTCATCCTCGCGACAAGTATTGTGCTTGTACCTCGTCATACACCGAGACCCATATTCGCCGCGCGGACGGCATGGACTGTATTATATATATATTGCTGTGGGGCTGTAATCGAGGTGGCAGCCTCACTCGGAGTTTGACTGCGGGCTAGCATCCTGCGCGTGCTCCTAGCGATTCCATGCCTCCCGAGCGGAGCTCCTTATGCCCTCAACCTTGCTCTCTAGCTCCCCAAAGCCTATCCATTTAATTCATGTACGTGGTCCGGTGGTATATTAATCTGTATTACACTCCAACGAGAACCCGCAGCCATCTCCACGCCCCGCTCGCGAACCCCGACACGTTCGCGTGGCCGCTTGTAGAAGACCTGCCCCCCCCCCACCTCACCTTCCCATGTATAACCGTATAGAGCTGTTCGCCGCTCGCCGTAGGGATCCCCAGTGAGCATTGGCATTTGGCCCTGACGACCGACAGTTCGAGTGGTTCGCTCACCGCTCGCCTGCCGGTGTAGATTCGGCTTGATCGGTTGCTCTCGTCCGGGCCAAGCAATGGAACTGGTTTCCGATCATATGGTTGAGCTCACAGCACTCCATATGGTACCATCGTTGGTACGTACTTTGTGTGAGATTCGGATTGGGTGGAGTGAGGATGTGCCCGGATGACCGGCAGGGATTGTGAGGACTGTAATCCATTCTAACTGTGGTAGCGTATTATGACATATATCATGTACCAGAAGAATGCATGTAATGTTACAACTGTCCAGTGAACGCAAGGTGCATATCTATATGATGTACATGTGCCCTTCGTGCTGTATGCTTATTACGGGGCCCGTGTCATATGAAATCCGACAGACGACGGATATGAACTCGTCCCTGTTGATCCCCGGAAGCTAAGAATTTTCCGTTCGGAGAAAACACTACATGGTCTATCCATGTCCACGGCTCGTGCTCTATAAACTCCATTGTGCACGAGGTCTCTCCCATCCTCCATAGCTGTACTGTATTTGGGCGTGGCATGTAATGATTCCACGTGCTGGCAACATACTTTCCATTGAGGGAAAACTTGAACCATGCATTCCCAGATTCTCCTTCATCTCCCTCGAGCGAGGCTTCTTCCTGCCAGGAGTCCGTGTTCCAGATCTTCATCAAGCCGCCGTCAGAAAGAGACAGCAGGGACCTGCCATCCGGAGAGCCTGAATGAGACGTCCCAGACTTCGCTTGTGTGTTCTAGGATTGCGAGTACCGTGACGCTCGCGATGTCCCAGATCAGGACACACCCCAAGTGTCTATGTGGCTTGTTGTCACCCTCCGACACCTCTTGCGAGTCTACAACGTTCGAGGTAGTGCGTCTCTGAAGGCAAGTAACGATACGCCTACTTCCGGGATCGAACAAAAGGGCCGTGATATGGAAATCAGCAGGGAAAGTGGGGTGCGGAGGAAGCCTTGCTGGTGGTTCCTCTCTCAGGGGGCTCCAGATCGCCACTTCGTCGCAGTTTGGTCCATCTTGAGATTTCAGAGAGTATTTCCATCCAAGGTAGTGAGAATTCGGGGACCATTGCAACAACTGGGTGAGAAAGGAGTGATGGATTTCTGAACCGTCTGGAGAGGATATCGATAGACAACTCTTCCGGAATGTGAAGGCATCCCAGACATGCACAGATCCGTCGTGACAGGCAGATACAATGAGTGTGCCGTCGGGAGACCAAGCGCAGGTCAAAGCAGCCGTTTTTTCTGGCTTGTCCGAGTCAACAGATGCCAGAATGGCGACCTTCCTAGCTTTTGCATTGTCGAGGGACCACACTATGAGTGTCTCGCCACTGTTGCCACCTGCAGAAACAAGTTCTTGGCTGCCCGGAGAGAAGTCTAGCGCTCCGATACGGCCCCAGTGCGCCAACCATTCATGCGCAACTGTGCCGCCCTCCATATCCCAAATAATAATGGTTCCATCTGCTGAGCCAGTCGCGATCCATTTACTGTTGGGAGAAGCGACAAGGCATGTCACAGGATATTCGTGTCCAGGGGGGTCCGAAGGGCGTGCTTTAGAATGCCTACAATCAGCTTATCACAATCAGTGTGATTCAATGCCAACTTACAATGTGGCCACGAAAGAATCCCCTGCTCAGTTAACTTTGGAAAGGCAGATGTAACGGTTGGAGACCAGAACTCCGCTCTTCTGGCCCGGCCCACGCAAGACTCGGTCTCGATGAACTGAACCTCGATGCCTTGGATTCTGAGAACCGCTTTTTCCAGCGCTGCACATGCCCGTAGCGAAGAACCGTCGTGTGAAAGAGGAGCTCCGAGAGCCGCAATGGGCTGCAGCCTGAACTGCAAACCCACCGCCAGAGCCCTCAGTCGGGATTTAGCGGCAGCAGCAATTTGCTCCAGGATTCTCGTCGTAGATTGGATGTATTCTATGGGGCCGACAGAGCCATCGATATTTCTCCAGGGGTCGAAGGGGTTCGAACTACCGAGAAAGATCACAAGTGTCAATGAGGATAGGTTTGAGAGCTGGCCCATTAACTCTTCAAACCGTTCTAGGGAATTCATTAGAATAGTGGCATAGCCAAGAGCAAGGGATCAACTCACCGAGATCGTCAGTTCTCCCATCGTTGGTACCACCTTTGGGGAGTAAAGATGATGAATGTGCTATAGTCACAGTACTGAGCGTGGCCGTATTCGCATGCAGCAGGTATTCGAATAGATGAAGGTCTACATCTCCATTGACCTTCAAGTTTAAATCAGCCACTTGTTAACTGTAGGACATGACGTGCAGGTGGTTAGAATGCTCACAGACAAATGTTGAATTCTCAGAGGCTTTACAGGCTTGTTTATGATCTCTGTGCCAGGTAACAAGGCTCGACGGTTTTTCTTGACCATCCAAAGGGAGGAACAGGTCAGACTACAGAGGCTGGTGAGGGCAGAGAGAAGCTGAACAAAGTGGGATACATCCTCGAAAGGTATGCTCCTCAACTCCAGCTCCTGGATGTTTCTACCATACGTCCTGTAGCACAACAGCGTGGAACGGTGGAGGGCATAGCGAGGCTGCGGCTGATTACTCCAGTATATATGAGCAATTATCCCCCATGTCCGCAAATTGGGAAGTCGGGTGAAGAGATGCGCGCGACAGATGTCGAGTAGGGGAATGTTTGGCGTGGTGCAACCCTCAGTATAGCTGAAAAGCGTAACCTTCCGAACAAGAGGGGGAACCCAGGGATGCGAGTCGAGGAACTCGCGGGATGACTCCATTTGCTCGACATTCCGTATGACGATGCCGGTGAAGAGATGGAAGCGAGCGCGGGTAAGGAGCTCCTTGCACAAGAGCGAGAGATTGCGGAGGGAATCGAAGTTGTCGCTGGCTTGGTTGATGACCTCCTCGATGACCTCGGTCGGGAACTTGGGGAGAGCCTGAGGGGCCTTAGTGCGCGACTGCACGAGAGGAAGTGGGTTCATGGATGAAAAATGGGGAGGATGAGTCGGTCTTGTGGTGAAAGTGGGAGAGGGGGAAGTCGATAGGAAGAGAGTCAGAGGACGGGCACCTCCCAGGGGGGAGAAAAGCTTTATGGTGTGTTTGGAGTCCAAGGATCCCAGCGGCCACTATAGATCACTGCGGACGGAAGTAATGCGGCCGCTCTCTTGCCCACGGAGCTCTTCTGCCTCGTTCTCTCGGTGTCTCAGCCTTCTGGCGTCTTGCATCCCATGGGATGCGCACGACCTTTCGCCCGTGCCCTGCCGGGGATCTTGGGAGAGTTACGCTCTGCTGGAGTCGATTCGTCAGGCGAGATATGATATCGCGCGCTCTGTCGACTCAAATAACCTTCTCTAGATCTCTTGACCATCCTCAGTCGCTTATATCGCACAATTTCCGAGAACATCCGTAAGGCGGTCTCATGCGGCTGATTTAGTACCGAGATAGCACACCAGAAAGCGATCGGCTCGCGTCAAGCTTACTCGCTCCACCTACAGTACTCTAGATCTTCGACTTTCAAGACATGAGTTAAAGTATATTTTGTAGTACAACTTGAAGTATATCTTCGATCAATCAGATGGCCCATTAAGTCGTGCAGCATCAGTCAACCTGCCGCGAGAAACGTTTCTGTCCGGTTTGTCACAATGTTTGAAGCTCGACGCCCGTCTTCGGACCGTCTCCCCCCATGTTCCTACCTAATCGACATCGTGGACAGATCCACGCACGTCTCCATCCCAGCCTAGAGCAGTGCAATCGCCGCAACGAGCAGCACGGCTGTTTCATGGGCACCCGTGCCTACATTGGCCGCCCCCGGTCAGAGAACCGCTCAGGCAAGATCCGGTACGTTGCACGAGTTTGCAGGGGGTACGTGTGCACGCTGAGTGCAGGAGTTTGGACCCAGTTCAAGCTACGGGCGGACTAGAGTGAGAAGAGTGTCGTCACGTTTCTCGAGGGCTACGCGTAGACTTCAGTGCGCAAAGGTTGGATGCTGGCGAAATTGCCGTTAGTATACAATTCATTCATGCAACCGGCTACAAAGCTGCGCCCAGTGTCACCAGTCCTAGGCTGCAACGACGAAAAGGACATCCAACAAGTTTCCAAGATGCGACAGTTCGCAGGCAGAGCAGGCCAACATCGAGTAAAACAGACCACGTACATTGTCACCCTCCGCCTGCTGCGAGCCATGTTGCTGCGGATCGTTCTGCTCCGGCTCCGGCTCCGGCTCGGGCGACGGGGTGCCCCACGACGACGACGACGACGACGAGGGGGCTTGCGGCGAGCCGGTTTGCGCATCCAGAGACGACGTGGACGACCCCGGGGAGTGCGTGGGCGTCGTCTCGGCAAGGAAAGAGACTTACTCACCGAGACACTGTACCATGGATCCAGATAAATCTATCCAATATCCACTGTGAGGCGTTCGCAGAGGCGTCGGCGTTGGTAATCGCAGACCGGATTAAAGATAAGGAAAATGCTACATACTTAAGCCCAAACACGCACCTTCAGGTCAGAGTCCAATCGACTTCAGATCTCCCGGAACCCTCGAATATGTACGTTAAATTCCCCTTCAACCCAACCAGAGTCAATGAGCCCCTGGGATTCTTGACGGCGTGAGACGGTGGACGCGAGACGGTGGAGTGGAGTGCCAACGGTGGAAAACACAGTTGGACCCAACTGGCGATCAAATCGTTAGCTGGGGTAGGCGTAGATGAGGAGGAAGCGGAGACAAAATATTCAAATTGCAAGCTTACTAGAGGCCTAGGAAGGCGTGCGGGGAGGCAGATGGACGTGCTGAAAAATCATCAGGGGGACTTGGAGGTGCCCGGACGCGGCAGTTTTCTGACTATATTCCCACGGCGCGAGCATGCGCGTGCTCGTGCGCGACTGGTCACCGCTGTCGACTAAGAGGAATCACGGCCACCCACACAGTAAAAGGAGATCGACGGGGATACACTAGATCGCAATAGGATTGGGGAGACACGAAAGCGAAGTACAACATATGTGCGCGCTCGGTCGCAGTGCTCACCCGTCAACAGCTCTCCCGGTTCCCCCGCTGATACAACGACAGCGCGTCACCAAAGCACTTCCCCCGCTCCCTCTGTAGATGACGATGCAACGCATCGCGTCTGCTGAATGCCTTCCTGCATCCTCCAACCATCAGCACCCCATCGAACTCGAACACCTGCGCCTCTCGCAATATCCTATCCGGCACACCGAGCTCGATCGCGCTCAGCACTGGGACCCCGCAGCACACCCAGTCCGCGACGTCGTCGTCGCGCGTGTGCGTCTTGATATGTCGCTTGAGATCGGGGGAGCGACGGTTGCGCTGGACGTACGGGCAGTGGGGACATTGCCAGGCATTGAGGGCCGGGACCGGGGTCGTGTTGCGCGCGGGTGCATTCCGTCGCTGAGACGCGATGACGGTCGCGGAGGTCCGTGGGGACGGCTCGGGAGAAGGGGTGGTGTAGGTAGAGGAGGATTGGCTGCGATGGGCTGCGCGATGATTGACGGAGGGGGATCGTGAACTCGCGGCGGTCGAGTAGTCGTCCGCAAGGTTGTACGGAACGTATGCAGACGGGTATACGAGCTCGGGAGAGATGCATACTGCTGTCGTTTCGGGGAGAACCTCCTCGAACACCGGCGGTACGGTGGATTGGGACCACGCCGTTGTGTACGGGTATGACGGGAAGTCCTCGAGAGATTCGGCGTGTAGCTGAGGAGCCTCTGGGAGATGGGGAAGGAACTCTGACGTTGTATAGTAGCAGGGCGGCGAGTCCATGGGCACCGCGGTGCAGGACACAGACGGGCTGATACTTGCGACCTCGTCAGTCAAGCTGTGTACGAAGGTCAGTACTGTAAAATATCAGATTGAGAACACCACTCACAATGTCTCAAATAGAGCTCGGTCTGCTTCGGGGCATGGCCCAAGCGCGATAGACTCCCTAGACCACCCTTCCGTCCAGGACGACGGGTCTTCACAAAGGCCGGAACCGTAGTCGGCGTATGGGTGACATGGATATGTTGCACCGTAGCACGCACCAGCTGAGGTGGAGGTATAAGAGGAGCAAGTGTCGGTCGCAGTGTAGACGAAGGAGTGCGCGGAAGGGTTCATCCTGAAGGGAGGAAATCAGAGGGTGGGGAACCGGGGGTCCTGATGGATAGCGAGTCGTCCATGGCTGCTCGGGCTTTTATCTTCGACAGACGAGGGGGCATCCGTATCCTTGGGAGAGGGGGAATGGGGCCGGCAAGGCTGCTTTGAACGTTGACGGAGACCAGGAGGACGATGGGGTGGAGGCGAGGGCGGATGGGACAAACAAGCGTCGACAGAGATTGTCACTGTTTGCCCTCATCGTCCCACGCTCCACTTGATCTCGCATATAATGGTCTCGACTCGCGTGGCTTGACTCGTCGATCTCTTCACCGTTTCGCTTCTTTATGTGCTGGGCTGTTTTGTTTGCTTAACGTCTTCCACTTACTTACTGACTTGCATCGCTGACGATGCATGATGGTGCACTCTTCGAACCAAGCTGACTACTGACGATTGCGAGTTGGATGCGCTGACCGTCCTGCCGCGAGCTCAGCTTGAAGGTGCGCACTCCACTGGCGTAAAGCCAATACTGACAGTGTATTGCAAAGCAACACCAATACCATAAGCTACATAGTAGAAAAGCTTTCGACAGAACACGAACGATGACAGATGCCAGATGTACCTACTCACGGTGGTCCATCCCTCCGCTCCAGATCTCACACACTCGCCCCCAGCTCGATAACAAACACCTCCCCCAGCCTCCTCCCAACCGGCACCTCATCTCTCACCCCCAGCCTGATCCCCTTGAACCGCCGCCGCTCCCCAAGGTAGTCGACCTTGAGGTATGGCTCGCGACCCACCGTGCCCGCCCGCCCCGCTCGCCCCCTCCTTCTCGCCTCCGCCGTCCGGATCACCTCCTCGAACCGCCCGTCCCCCAACCTCCGCATCTCGGCCTCCCCGATCGGCGACACGAGCCACTGGAAGATCGCCATGAACACGTCGTATACCGTCACCCACGCCACGTCCTCGTCGGCCCCAAGTCTCGTCGCCGGGTGCGTGTGCGTCACCCCGATCTGCGCGTCGCGCTCGCGCGGCAGACGCAATGCGGGCTTAAAGACGAGGACGAGCCGCTCGAGCGCACGGGCTCCATCGCGCACTGCCGCGCGCGTGAGGTCGCGCCAGCGGATCCAGCCGTTCTCGGGGCGATCGAGGATGGCACGCACCGGGTTGTCTGCGAGGTCCCACTGGAAGCCCAGCGTGCCGAATGGTGGTGCTGGGAGCGCGAGGATGGGGTCGACCGTCAACTGAGTATGACTGCGCGTATCCCGGTCGATGTCGATCCATGGGTGCCAGGGGATGCGCTCTGGCAGGGTGCGGTCCGGGCTGCGCGACCGCCATGGTGCCCTCGTTATGGCCATGGGAGCGTCGTCGTCGCGTGGCGCGGGACGTTGCGCCTGGTAATAGTACCATGGTATTTGTGCCCAGGGGTACCATGGGGTCTGCGCCCAGTGCCTTTGTGGCTCCAGGGTGGATGTATCCTGTTGGTGGTAGCCTAAGGCAGCTCCAAAGGGGTGTGGGGGGAGATGCTGGGCCACGTCTTGCAGCGGGACAAGGATAGGATATCTGCACGGCGCTGTTGTCTGTGGACCATGTGGGTAGGTTGCGTACGGCGTCCAACCCCAGTACCCCGGGCCATACCCATACCCGTAGTATCCATAATATGTAGTAGGATGCATGTCGTAGAGGATGATACGGGGCGACGGACAGAGGCCGCAGAACCGTTTGAGAAGCATGGTCGGTATCTGTGTTCTTGGGTTCCAACTGTACCTAGACCCAGTGGTGGTGTACGGATCAGAGCATAGGCCTTCTCTGGTTTGCGGTTTGACTGCAAAACCGCACCGTGATGGCAGGTGGCACCAAGGTAGAAGAAGCAGGCAGGTTCCGTTTTTGCATAAATATGCTATACGTAAAGGAGGGACGAGCTCGCAACGCGGTCCAATGTTAGCGCGGAGAGAGGAACGCATACAGTGTTCAAAGGATTTCAGGACGGAGTATAGCAGAGCGTTCGGGGACGGCATGAAAGCTAGATAGCCATCGAAGACAGTAAAAAAACACAGTCGAAACGAGCCTCAAGCATGTCGGAGGGGCATCGTCTTTGACCCCGCCTCGAGCCAACAATATTTAAGAACAAAACCTTGGAGGAAGGTCGTGTCGCCAACTGGAACAAAGGGCCGGACATGCACAACGTCAGAATGGAGTGCGAGCCGTAAACAAAACCATACCGCAACTCACCTACTCCACGTCAAGCACAACTAAACTTCACCACGTACACCACCTCCCCACCGCCCATCCTCTCCGGCCTCAGCCCCTCGAAAAACAACCGCGTCCCATGGTCGACATGGTACAAGTCCACGTTCCTCAACTCGTCGTCGAAGTGCGCCCGCCCCGTATGCCCCCAGCGCGCCCGCACCCTCTGCGCCTTGCGTGCCTTCGCGTAGCACGGGTGCGGTGTCTCTCCCCCTCCCTCGCCTTCTCCGTCGCCCTCTCCCGCACCCTCTCCCACTCTCTCGCCCGTGCCCGTCCCCGCGCGCACCTCCCTACAAACCGACCGCCCCAGCAACTCCGTACTGATCGCCCCCAGCACGTCGCCCACCGTCAAGTGCCTCCCGCAGCTCGCAGCCTTGACATGGACAGTCGCGCGCCACGCGAGCTCCGCGCGGCCGCACGGGCGGAACAGCAGCGTCATCGTCCGTTTCCGCTTCTCAGCGCCGAAGGCGGGGTCGGCGTAGCGCGGCTCGTGCTGCGGGTGGTGCGGGGGCCGCGCGGTGCGCCGCAGGTCCCAGAGCCCGGGCGGGAAGGCCGCGAGGAGGGCGTGGAGGCCGCAGTTCGCGGCAGCGAGGGCGGGGGAGGCCTTGGTCCCGGAATGGCTAGTAGGGGGACGAGTCAGATGCCGTGCGGGGGCAGGTGGCACATTGCGTAACGGTGCGGTGGCGGCGGAGTGTGAGTTTCTCAGTGGTGCGGGGGAAGCTGGGGTGCGCGATGCGCGGCGCAAGCGGCCGCGGGTGGGGGAGGGGCCCGGGGCGGAGGAAGGGTTTTGGGGAGGCGAGGCCTGCAGATCGATGATGACGGGCTGGTCGGCGAAGCGGACGTAGCGTCGCCTTGAACCGCGCGACCCACTGCGGCTTCGTCTGGGTCCTCGTCCTCTATGGCGGCTGGGTGATGCTCCGGCAGCAGGGGGCCCGGGGTGGCGGACGTGGACGAATGGGTACGTAGAGCGGTGAAGGGGTGGGTTTAGGACAGGGGGCGGCCATCTTCCCCGGTGGTGGTATACGGGGGGATAGACGGGGGTGTATTGCTTGGGGAGGTGGAATGGGACGTAGAGCGACATACTTGCGAGCGTTGCGAGATGGGTGGATGGGGTGAGCGGAGGTCCCGCTGGATATCCGCAAATTAAAACTACGAGGCTAGTTGACGAGTCGTCCGAATGCGACAACAGCGTTGCGAGTGGTTGCTGGAGGAGGGCGTCGATCCATCATGAGCAGAAAGGGTGAAGTCCGAGAATGGAAACGGTCTTGGTGGTGTAGGATGGGCAAGAAAGAGGGTCAGTTCCATGAGAACGCAACGGTCGACAATATGCGCACCAGAACGCCGCGGGACAGGTAGGTCGGTCTGATGTGTCATAACCTAGAAACGAAGAACCCAGACGCCAGGGGGTGCTGAGAGAGAATCACCACCTAAGTGGAAACTACGGACGACTCGTTGCAGACTCACATTACTTATACACCAGTAGCTTCGAACGGGGTGGTCTCTTTGGCCTCGGAGTCGACTCTAGAGCTTGAGCACGTGTAGACGATGGCAACGCCTGGATCCTGTCAGCAACCCGTCTTCGGTGGGAGATCCAAGCTGGAGAGTCCAGGGTGACACAGCAGCAACACCCTCCGTGACCGTGGTCCAGGCCCCGGGCCCGCTAAGCTCCTCCTAGCTGAGACGTCCGCGTATTGTACCTCACGTTTGGGGTAGAGCGAAACACACCTCCCAGTCTGCGTGGGCTCCAACTTGCAAGATTCGTCTTCACGGAGGTCGGCACACACGATCGACAAGTGTGGGAGCAGTATTAAAAGTCGCGATCGAGGCTTAAAGGACTGGCCAAGGTGACGCTCCGAAGGCTGACTCCACATAAGCATTCGTCAGAGCACAGGATAGCAGGGCACAAGAGACGAAACAGTGAGGTATATGCGACCCAAAACGCACAATTGCAAGGAGCAAGCATGCAAGTGCGACCTCACGCTACATCCCAGTTTCCAGCTTCCAGCATTCAATATTCAATATCCATCTGCGGCCAGTTCTAGTTCGGCGTATCCATCCCGGTCGACGCAGGTACTACAAGATTGACGGGTCGAAGCCGAAATCGCTGAGGACGAGCCCGTAAAAAGATACGATGCTTGGGCCCTCCTATCGGGTGCCGTCCCAACGATCTCGCGAAGAAGCGCGGCTGTCCTCTTCCACTCGCAGGCGTACAAGGCCCGGTACGCACCCTCCATCGCCTTGTAAACACCCCGCATGCTGGGGTGGTAGGCCATGCCCGCCTTGGCGAACTCCCGCTGCAAGGGGTAGAGGTCCTCGATGCACTTGGCCGCGCGGATGCACTCCGGGCGGTCGCAGTCGGCGTGAGTGTAAAGGGGGGAGGCAGAGGAGGCCTTCGTGGAAGGACACGGGGTCGACCGCTCCGACGAGGCGGTGCTCGTGTAGTCGGTTTCCACTGGAAGCACCCGAGCGCGCTCTGCCAGGGCTGCTTGCTCGAGGAATGCAGCGAAGGTGGGATGCAGGCTGGGAGAGGACTCGGGGAGTGCGGAAGCAGTAATTTTAGCGGGTTCAGGGTCGGTGTCGGGCACGGAGGCGACAGGCGCATCGTCGACGTCAGGCGTAGGAGACGAGAAGGCGACAACAGGTAACGGCGAAGCCGTAGGCTCAGTCAAGGGCGCGGCGTTGGCGGAAGCGGAAGCGGGAGGGGTAGGATTGGTGCGAGGAGAGCCCGTGGCAGGCCCTCCGTTTTTGCGGGATGACATGGACGTCACGAAACTGCGAATTCTAGGCGGTAGCGAGGGCTTGTTCACTTCGAGTCCATTTCTCCCTGCCGCTTCTGCGGAGCCCAGCTCAAGACGAGATCATGGCACGGTATCAAGATAACGCACCTGGATCATGTCTGAGCTGTCTAGCGTCGCTAGAGTCTGCAACGTGGCGACGTCGACCACTGCTTTCTGTGAACTTTTGTCTCCAGCTGGGATGCGCATTCGTAAACATCGGATGGGGTTCAACCATGAGTGGACAAGGACGTACCTTGCGAAGAATCCATTCCTATTTGCCTGTCCGACCGTCTGCCTCCCCCGTTCCATGGCCGGTATATCAGACAACGTCGTCCTGGAAGAGGCGTTCATGATACAAGGTCTTTGAAGAGCTTCTACGAGGCGGTAGTGACTACTGGAAAAGAGTCAGCTGTCGGCGTGCTTGAAGACTATGACGGCGAAGGGCCAGTTACAGGCGCAGCGGTGGATGTAAGCCAGGAAAACCAGGAGACGGTCGACAAACAACAATCATATAAGCGAAAGCTAGACGAATGCGATGACTCACGGTGGGCCCACGTTTTCGAAGTTCCTCAACAACCGACGACCTCATGGATCGGAGGTCGAGTCGGAGTTCCGCGTGACCGGGAAGGAGAGGCTGAGAACAAGGCTTGTGAACTTGAACATCTCGTCTACTGCCAATGTCGTGAACGGAGGCTCTGGCATGAAGTTTATCGCAAATGAGGTGGAGGGAGCCAAAGAGATGCTGAAGCGCCGAAGCCGCTTCCACCTGAGATCTAAGTGGACCGTGGGAAGATGAGTGCATAGCTTTCTGAGTCTTTTCTCCCGTGCGCTAACGAATGTACTTTCTTGTTACATAACACTCTCCAAGTCTAACGTTCACCGTTCCTTGAGCTGTTTCTAAGCGTCCTTGTTTCCGCTCATACGTCTGGGCTGCTCATGGGGCCCATTCACCTGACTACGCTCCCACGGCTTCTCCTGGCAAGCTCGTCCAGTTCGCTCTACTATACTAGGATGATTGCCACACGCAGCGTTCATCCAGCCCTATCCTCGAGTTACGGATATGTCATCCTGACTGCTTTGTGGAACTTCTCAATCATAGGACCGTGCATGCTAGCCGGTTCGTCGTGTACTCAGCGGGAGTAGTGTCTTGTGAGTGATTTCTGTGTCACGCTTCCTGTGGGGTCCGATCACATGCATTGCCTATGTTCGTCTCTCCGTGTTTATTGGCGGTCGACCGACGTTCGGGCGCCGCCATGTGCTCAGGCTCTAACCACGGTCGGGGAAAGGCATGTATTGCAGCTAACTTGTATGCTTGACATGCCCGTGTACACCATTCCCCTCCCACTCTACTATAGATTCAAATTCGTTGGGCACTGATGTGCGCGCTACTCGCCGAAACTCTATCGACGACGAGGCTTCCTTCGGCCGGGCGGGCCAGAGAAGCATTCGCCCTCGTGGCCGTACATACGCATAATGTTAATGGCATTCTGCAGGTGTCCCACCCTGCCGAACACGAGCAACCCTTGTCCACACCAGGTGCCCCACCCAGATTCCTCGCCCGCCCCTCACAACCCCCACCATCCCCCTTAACGTCGACATCTATGCGACTCTCCGTGAACACTTGCAATGCCATCCCAGCCGACACCGCCCAGGCCCCCCACTGTCCCTATCGCGCCGGCATCTCCTCTCCGTTCTGTCGCGACCATGCCGAGGAGCTTCACGCACTTGAAGAGCGCGAGCGCACCGCCGCGTGCGACGCTGACCGGCTCAAAGTGAGCGTAGAAGACATGCTCGCGGAGGGCGTGAAGGCATATATCCGTGTGAAGGAGGTGCGGAAGGACGAGCGGATCTGATAAGGCCAGATCACAAGCTAGCAATAAGCAAGAGACTGGGAGGGCTAAAGACCAACTCGAAGCTGGGGAGCTACCCCAGCTACTGAGGGGTTTATATATTCTCTGAAGGTCTGCGCATGGACCAGCCGCACGGACCAGGCTTCAGGGCAGGTCATATGCGACGTTACAGGTCGTGCTATGGTAAGACGCGCGCTAGTCCGTAAAAGTCGTAACATTACCCCCCTCTTTAGCTTCATGTCCCCAGGAAGCCATGTAAGTAATGTCTAGTCGTTACTACTCGGATTTCGTCTTTTCCAGTCCTTGTATCTACGAGTCCAGAAGTCATAACAGTCTGTGTCATATGTGATTATGTGTCCATGTTTGTTTGTAGCTGTGAGTAGGAAACGAGTGTGTATTCACAGTGCAAACTTGTTAGCTGCATAGAATGCAATGATAAGCTTCTTGGCATCGTCTGTTCGAAGTTCGTCTGTATCCGACGGTACCCATTCGCGGTCGGCTCGAGTGAGTCCACACCATTGAACAAGGTAATGAACCTTCCGAGATCGACCTGATCCTTCTACAATCTTGGAATCTAAGATCACTTCAACCTCTCGTTCGGGTTCCAGGAGAGTAGGTACTTCTCGACTGGTCTTCCCTTGATTTGGGAATTCGGGATCGTGTGCGGGGGTTAAGAGTACTTCGTTGAATACAGGATGACGCAACTTCCACTTGGGTGGGAGTTTCAGGCGATAAGCACCAGCACCGATCTTTTCTTCAACTCGGAATGGCCCGTAACGCTTGTCCTCGAGTTTCTTGTTTGGACGGTCGGTGGGGAAGTTCTGTGCGTCTATGTACACATAATCACCTGCCTTGTACTTTTGTGCTGGTCGTCGGTGTTTATCGTAGTGCCGTTTCATTGCTTCTCGTGCTATCTCCAGTGCTTGTGCTGCCTGCTTCCCGATGTGTTGCATTTGCTCGGCGAACTGCTTAGCAGATTCGTTGATACCATCTTTCAAGGTCTCGACTCCGGTGTTGGGTTCGTGACCGTGAGTCATGAAGAAGGGAGACATTCCCGTGGATGCATGTACACGACATCGGTAAGCAAACTCTGCCAACGGTAGCCATTCGACCCAGTCATCCTGCTTATGGTTGATGAAGATCCGTAGATAGGTCTGGATCTCTTGATTCATGCGCTCGGTCTGGCCGTCGGTCTGGGGATGGTAGGCTGTACTGGGGTTGCCTTCAATTCCCATTTGACGATAGACTTCCTTAGTGAAGGAAGACACGAGGGTAGGACCTCGGTCTGACCATATGCGCTTAGGCAGGCTATGGGGTACGACTACGTGTTTGATGAAGAGTCTTGCTTGTCCTTCCGAGTCTAACGTCTTTGAACAGGGAATGGCGATGTAATCCTTTGACTTCATGTCAACAAAGACCAAGATGGCGTCATGTCCATTGCATTCGGGTAGTCCGGTCATGTAGTCCATGGTAACGAATTGCCAATTCTGATCGGGAATAGGATTGGGATTGAGTGGTGCGGCACGTGGTTGACGATCGATTTTGACACGCTGGCACATGATGCATCCAGTGACGTACTTGACAACGTCTTTGCGAATGGTCGGCCACCAATAAGATCTCATGATTAGATCTTGTGTCTTGGCTGCGCCCGGATGTCCAGCTGCAATTGAGTCGTGATGTGATGCGATAACGCGTCTGCGAAGTTCCGGATGATTTGGAATGACCATCTTCCCTCTCCTGTAGATTAAGCTGTCCTCGGCTAATTTCCAATCATTGTCCTTTCCTAATTTCTCAACGACAGAACAGTCATAAAGTTTAACATGTTTCAAACACATGTCCTTTAGATTGTCTGCTCCGTCTACCGTATGAGAGGCCGCAAACCAGTGTGCCTTGAGCAGTGTGACGCCTTCGACCACAGGACCGGTCTCGTGATCTACGCGTCTAGACAGAGCATCTACTTTGCCCATGTTGTGACCTGGTTTATGATGTAACTTGAAATGGTAGTTCGAGAGAAGTGTTGACCAACGCGCTTGTCAAGCATTTAGCCGTTGTGGTTTTCGGAAATATTCGAGATTCTTGTGATCATTATGAATCTTGAATTCACGAGCATTCTGGAGGAAGTGGCGCCACTCCTGTAATGCTGTGATAACCGATAACATCTCTCGATCCCAGATCTCGTAACCCTTTTGTGTGGGTAATAAGGAGTGTGATAGGAAGGCAATGGGTTTCCATAGTCCGTTCTGACACTGTGAGAGCTCCGCTCCAATCGCGAAGTTCGAGGCATCGCATTCGACTTTGAAGGGATCCGTGTCATTGGGTATGGCTAACACGGGGGCGGATGTGATTGTGTGCTTGATTCCTTCGAAAGCGAGTTGATGCTCGGAAGTCCATGTCCATTCGTTAAGACCCGTGAGGCGGTTCAACGGTCCGGCAATCTTCGAAAAGTCCTTGATAAACTGTCTATAGAAGTTTGCAAATCCGAGGAAACTCTGTACGTCACGCTTGCACGTGGGAATTGGCCAATCAGTGACGCCTTTGATCTTGCCTGGATCCATACGGATTTTTCCGGGGGAGATGATATGACCTAAGTACTCAGTTTCCTGAGTTTCGAACTCGCACTTCTGGGGTTTGCACGTAAGGTGGTGATCTTGAAGGATCTGCAGAACTTGTCGAACAATGCGTCTATGCTCATCTAGATTGGAGGTGCAGATAATGATATCGTCCAAGTACACGATGACTTTTCCACGAAGAATGAGATCTTGAAAAACCGAATTCATCATTGTCTGGAAAGTCGCCGGGGAATTCGTTAAGCCAAAGAACATGACGAGGGGTTCATACAAGCTGCGATTTGTGATAAACGCTGCTTTTTCCTCATCACCTTCGACTATTCGAATGTTGTTGTATCCCCAACGTATGTCAAGTTTCGTATAGTACTGGGCTCCTTTCAGCCGATCTAAGATTTCCAGCATTAGAGGAAGTGGGTACACGTTTTTCTTAGTCATGGTGTTTAGCTGACGATAGTCCTGAACAGGACGCAGCTTCCCATCTTTTTTCTTGACAAAGAAGAACGGAGCACCCCACGGAGATTTCGACTGTTGAATTCAACCCATAGATAGGTTTTTCTCTAAAAATGCATCTAACGCTTGCTGTTCGTCTCGGGTCATAGGGTATAGTTTGCCACAATATGGCTTGGCATTATCAGTCAATTCAATCGCATGATCGTAAGGCCGTCGTTCTGGAAGAGTGGAGAACGTCGCTTCATCAAAGACGTCACGGAAATCTCGATACTGTTCAGGAACCATCTCTTCGAGCGTTTGTTCTTTCTTAGCCTTATTTTGTTCGATCGCGATCTCCATTGCTACCAATGTTTTTGCACATATGTGGACTGATCGGGCCTCTAGCCACGAGTGGATATTAAGGGCGAAAACTCATTCACCAGTGCTGACGATGTGATGGCAGGTGCTCGGACATCGGTTGAACTCAATGGTCTTGTTCTTCCAATGTATCGACGGATTGTGGTGCTCAATCCAGTCGTGTCCAAGATAGATGTCCATTTTGCCGAGATCGGTGACCAAGAGTGGGATGTTCTCTGCATGATCTCCGATCTGTAGTTGTACATCAACGTAATGCGTGATTCTGCCACCCGTGTTGGGAGATCCATTGGCGTTAAACATGTCGATCGGATGAGGGAATGGTTTAGGTGACAGGCCTGCACGCTGAACGAAGTTTCTATTGATACACGAACCGGTGCAACCGGTATCGCAGAGGGCTTTAGTGTCATAAACCTGAAGGGTTTCCAGGTTTTGATCATAACCGGTATGTCCAGTTGCTTACTGCCTGTACCTCGTGTGACTTTGAAGTACATTGGGCCGTAGGACATTACCCGGATGGCGTTACTGATTTTGGGTTTGGTTTCTGGCACACTAGGAGTTTTTTCAATTTTTTTGTTATTTTTTGACGAGAAATTAAGCACGGGTTCTAACCCACCGCGCTGATCGTTGCCTGTATGTTGGCTCCGACGATCAGACGTCTCGTTGTTTTTAATAGATACAGTAGGTGACTGGGTAGGGTGAGGAGTAGTGGTGATGTCCGGTGAATAAGTAGGCATAGGTATAGTACAACCCGGTACGGGTACATCCGAATCCAAAACAGAAAACCGATTCACAAAACTATTGTACAGTGATGGTCGCCCCATGTGTGTGCTCACGTGGGACCATAGGGAAAATGCTGCTCATAGTTGTCCATCTGGTCTCGTATCTCATCATAGCTTGTTGAACATAGTGGGGGATGCCCACTATGGGGGGCGCACTACACGCAGTGTGCACACATACTCACCTGGCTAGTGAGAGGTAGAGGCTTGTATATCGAGTGAGGAGAAGAGCGAGAAGAGATCTGTATATTAGGACCAATGAGGGCCGTATATATACTACAGGATGTACTGGATTAGTAATGCTATACAGTACAAGGATGCACTGCCTGGAACATCTGGATAGATGGGCAGTGCGGCACATGAGATAATCATGTGGGGCGGCTATACAGCGCCTGTGTAGATGGATGAGATATCGGGCTGTGCCGATGTCCATGTACGCAGCTATGCCATGCATGCTATGCTAGGCTATGCGCGTTCAACACTCCCCCTCGCTAAGTACGCACTCGCAAGTATGCAAGCGGACATGGCGCTCTAAGCAGCCTTAGGGAAATGCAAGCCAAGATAGGGACGGAAGTGGTGGAACTTCGCAGTGCCCAAATTCTTGGTAAAGATATCAGCGGGATTATTAGTCCCTTCGACATAGAATATGTCGGTAATGCCTCGATCGTACACTTCACGGACATAATGGTAGCGGATGTCAATGTGCTTGGACCTTGACTCCATGACAGGGTTTTGTCCGATGTGAATGGAGCCTTGATTGTCTCCAGACAGTGGTACGCGACCAATATAATAGCCGAGTTCAGCAAGCAAGTTGTGAACCCAGACTACTTGGCGACTACAGTCGCTCATTGCCATATACTCAGCCTCGGTGGAGGAGAGGGCAATGGTCTTCTGTGCACGTGAAACCCACGAGAATGCACAGTTCGCTAACTTCAGCATAAAGCCGGTTTGCGAGCGTCGAGTGTATGGGTCTGAAGCCCAATCACTATCAGTCCCAGCTATTAAGCCGAGCTGAGAATCGCCGTTATAACCAAGGCATAGTTCTTGGTTCCGACGAGGTAGCGGCAGATGTGAAGTGCCTTGCTAAGGTGATCCTCGGTTGGGCTTGCGGCATGCTGTGCCAGTTTGGTCACAGCGAAAGCCAAATCCGGCCTCGTACCCAACATGAGGTAGAGTAGAGAGCCAATGACTTTCTGGTACCTAGAGCGAAGCTCCGGTGTAGCTTGTCCTGTGTTGGGTGCAGGTATGTAACCCGCAGGGAGTGGAGTTAAAGCTGGTCACGCGTTCATCATACCGCAGTGGTCCAATACTTTCTCCAAATATGCACGTTGATCTAAATGATCTTTCGACCTATACGAGTAATGCGCATGTGCAGAAACTCTTTGGCATCGCCAAGATCGCGGCATTCCCATTTCTTCATGAAGCGAGCTTTGAGTAGAGCTACAAGCTTCTTGTCACGCCCACAGAAAAGCGCATCGTCAACGTAGACGATTACAACTACAAGTTCACCATCAGAGTGGCGTTTGTAGATGTACAATCCTGCATCGTTGGTGAGTCGTTTGTAACCCATCAACTTCATGGACTCAGACAAGGTGCGCCACCACGCTAATCCTGCCTGCTTAAGCCCATATAGAGCACACTTCAATCTGAAGACTTTGTGCTCAGAGCCAGAGATGCGAAAATCCTTCTGGCTGCTCCAGGTAGATCTCCTCAATCCAGTTTGCCATACAGGTAGGCACTGCGCACATCGAGTCCTGAGATGTGCCAGTCCTCGAGTGCTGCAAGGGCCATGATGAGACGGACTGTCTCAAAGCGTACAACTGGAGAGAATATCTTGTCGAAGTCTTCGCCTTCGACCTGGGAGAAGCCTTTCGCTACAAGTCTGGCTTTCTTACGACCGTCAGTTTTGACGTCGAATACCCAGTGGTTTTTCACAGAAGGAGTAGTTGCCTGGTCCACAGGTTCAACTGGTTCGGGCGCACTCTGCTGCCCTTGTCCCTTCTTTTCATGTGAGCATTTTGGAAACAAACTTTCGTCAAATAACGCTTGTGCAGCAGTAAAGATGACGTTGTTTGGCAAGCGCATAAACTTGTGATTGTGGTTACCAGCACCAACACCAAGATAAATCATCAGCTCCGACTTGGGCGATAATTTGTTCTTGCGAACTTCGGGTGGCAAAAAGACATATGCTCCACAGCCGAAAACGCGTAGGTGACTGATGTCTGGCTTGGTACCATTCAAAAGTTCGTATGGCGTCCGCCATTCAAGGCGGCGCGTGGGGGTCCTGTTGTGCAGGTGCGCTGCGTGTTCGAAAGAGAATTCCCACCAAGATTGAGGGATGCAGGCATCATGCCGCATGGCCTCACTCTTGTCCATGAGCGTACGAATGATTCGCTCTGCGCGGCCATTCTGTTGATGAATATGAGGCGCGCTAGGAATGATCTCGATGCCTTTGTCTTTGAGCATGTTGGTGAAGGCGTGCGATTTGAGTTCGCCTCCAGAATCTGATTTCCACTTGATTACTTTCGCACCATACTGCGTCTCGACATATGAGAACCATTGTCGCGTAGACTGCAGTGCATTGTCTTTGGTGCGAAGACTAATCGACCACGTATATGACGAGTAGTCATCATAGAGTAGGATTTCGTGCTGGTACTTGTGGTACGATGGCACAGGGAAACTTTTCAGATCAACATGGATCAGCTCAAAGGGTTTGGATGAACGCCGATAGTCAATCGGGTGTGATTGCGATGGCATTTTGCCTTCAGCACATCCACGGCAAATCGAGTCCTTTTTGGGAGTCTCGACGATCGGACACTTCTCAGTGTGTTTCCGAAGATGTCTCAACACATCGTCCGAAGGATGACCTAAGCGACGGTGGAGAGTTTTATGATCTACGCCTGTGAGCGCAACCATGTTTCGCACCCGTACAGGCTGCGCATAAATCACATAGATAGTGTCACCAACTTCACGTGGTTCGAAAGAAACAACACGTTCATGGTTGCTGTAGAGCGAGATCTTGGCGGTAGTAGCACGCGCCGACATCCCACTTCGCAAAAGAGCACCCATAGATATGAGTTTGTTGGTGAGATTTGGGACTAAGGCAATGTTTGTCAGCCTTAAAGTTCCGCCTGTCTCCAATAGCAGGAAGACAGTGCCTTCGCCAGTCATGTAAGTCATGCCATCTGCAGTGTTGAGCGGGCGTTTGGCCTTGTAATAGCGGAAATCAGCAAAGTCACCCATGGAATAGGTGAAGTGCATTGATGCTCCTGAGTCGAGCATCCAGATACTATCATCATGGTTGACGATTGATTTCGCTTTCCCCTTACACTTCGCGCACGCTGCATACGTAGAGCGGTGAACACATGTATTATCTTCTGTAGCTACTGATAATACAGGCGCAGCTACAGGTATGCGCGATACATCTACACGATGAGAGGATCCTGTGACACTAGTCACTACCGATTGAGGCGTGCAGTCAGCATACAACTCATGGTGTAGTGGGGAATGGACTGACCATTGACGATCGAAGAACTCCTCGATGTCGTTGTCCTGCTCATCTTCACTGCTGAGCCCGAGGGATACGGTTTCCTCCATGTCCTCGTCCTCGACGACCGCGCCTATGCGCTCCCTGAGGTGCGGCCTGATGCGCTCCTTGAGGGTGCGCCGGCGGCGCTTGGCTGCGTGCTCCTCGCCATCCATGTCCTCGCCGCTGTCCACCTCGACGATCCTGACACTGCTGCCTGCGAAGGGCGTTGGGCTGCACGATACGTTCGGGCTGGTGGTGCGGGAGTCCTTGCTGTACGTCGCGGAGGATTCCGGCGATGAGCGCGTCGAGTGCAGCTTTGTCGTTGGCGTTAGGACGGGGTCCTTGCTGCGGTTGCCGGCCACGACGAGCATCTCGAGCTTGCGGATGCGCTCGGTCATTGGCTCAATGCCCAGCTCCTTCGCGAGGGTGAAGGCACGCCTGAGCGCAGGGTACTGGTGGTTCGCGCCGGTTTCCACACGGACGGGCTTGTGCAGGAGGGCGCGGGGGTCCCGCGACTGTGGCAGCGTGTCCATCTCGCCCTTGGTGATCACAGGGAATGTGTCAGTGACGTGGGCGATGTGGGCGTGCTGGTGTGCACCTTGGTGCTGCTGGGAACGGCCGCGTCCTCCGCGCCTACCACGATGGCCTTGCTGCTGCTGCCCCTGAGGGCGCTGCTGCTGGTGCTGCTGCCCATACGGGTGCTGCTGGTGCTGCTGCTGCCCTTGCGGGCGCTGCTGCTGCTGGTGGAAAGTGGGGTCTTGCGGCTTGCACTTGACCGCACTGATCTTGTTTGTGCTGTCGCGCGGCCTCTGCTGGTGGCGCCCCTGGCGCTGCTCCCAGTACATGATGACGCGGTTGCGCACCTCGTCGAAGGTAACCAGTTGGATGGCAGGGGTAGTCTGCGTCGCAGTGAGGCCCGAGGTGTAAACCTGGATGATCGGGTCCATCGCTGATGGGAGCTTCGAGAGGAGGATCATCCCCTTGATGTGCTCAGCGACGGTGAACTGATTGGTCTCGAGGGTTTGGAAGTGAGCGTGGAGCTTGTCCATCGCAGGAATGGGGTTAGAGTCGCTGGGGATAGAGATGCCCATGGCAGCGCGGAAGTCCTGGTAGACGACCGGAATGCCGGGCTTCCCGTAGGTGTCCTTGAGGTAGTCCCAGACCTGCTTAGCGGTGGTCTTGGAGTCAATCGCAGTGCCAATGCTGTCATCGACACGGAGGCGAATGCTGCCGCGAGCGGCAGTGTCGTCCTCGTTCCATGCGTCGACCTTGTCCTGGTTTGAAGGGGTAGCAACCAGGGTCGGGCAGGTCTTCGTCATAGGCTGCATCCAGCGGCCTGTGGTCTGAAGGAACGCCTGCATCTTCGGCGCCCACTGAAGGTAGTTGGGGCCGGTGAGGACAGGGACGAAGCTTGTCAAGCCGTTCGACATGGTGATCGATAAGGTGATTGAAGTCTGACCAGAAGAGCCGGTCAGTCACCATTCACAGTGACAATGATGAGGAGAGAATGCCGGAAGCATATACCGGCATAGGTTCCCCCTCTGTGGCATGGCAGGCAGCGATCAACAAGATCGCGCCACATCCAAGCCACCATCGTGCATGGTCAGCAGTATATGATCGCGCCACATCCAATACACGGAGTGTCTGCCATCACGGCGACAAGAGGTTGGCCAGGTGAGCTGGTGCGGAGTGGAACGCAGCCAGCAACGAGAGGCGCAGTATCCACAACGTCGACCAGGGCTCATAACCTGTTGAACATAGTGGGGGATGCCCACTATGGGGGGTGCACTACACGCAGTGTGCACACATACTCACCTGGCTAGTGAGAGGTAGAGGCTTGTATATCGAGTGAGGAGAAGAGCGAGAAGAGATCTGTATATTAGGACCAATGAGGGCCGTATATATACTACAGGATGTACTGGATTAGTAATGCTATACAGTACAAGGATGCACTGCCTGGAACATCTGGATAGATGGGCAGTGCGGCACATGAGATGATCATGTGGGGCGGCTATACAGCGCCTGTGTAGATGGATGAGATATCGGGCTGTGCCGATGTCCATGTACGCAGCTATGCCATGCATGCTATGCTAGGCTATGCGCGTTCAACATAGCTGTCGACATATTCTCCTGTCGGGTGCTCCATTGATGGCCCCGGCTCTTCACAGTAGCTTGGGATCTCCATCCCGGTAGTCTGTGCAAGGAAGTCCTCAGGATCTTCCTGATGGAAGCGTCTGATTTCCTCGAGGAACTCCTCGCGGCTGTCGCATTCTTCCCACCGGCGCTTTTGGAGTGCTGCCGCGCCGGTGCGATTGGGGATGTGCCACATGTCCCCACACGTGCCTTTCTCGGTCTTCTTTGCACTGCACTTTCGGCATGGTCGAGCATTGAGTCGATCGATGTCCATTGGCTGACCGGCTCCACCATATGTAACTCCCGTGCCTGTGCGTCTATCTCCAGGCATCATGGGCATCTGTGGACGTTGTGGGTAGTACGGGCGTGGTGGTGGATACTGCGGCTGATAGTACTGTGGGGCCGGTCGTGGTGCGTATTGTGGTGCTTGCGGGACATATTGTGGCCGCGGAGGTGGGTATCGTGGAGGGGCATATTGGGGTTGGGAGTACCGGGGCGGTAGACGTGGGAGCAGTCGCTGTGGAGGTGGATAACGGGTGAAGTCATGGATCTGTCGGTTGAAGATGATTCGATCATTGTCCATGTTGATGATCGTGCTCTTCCATTCCGCGTAAGTGGCAGGCTTTGTCGGCATTGTGCTGATTGCGACTAGATAGCCTGATGGTAGAGCATTTTTGAGCCGATAGATGTTGTTAGCCGTGTCCTTGTTTTCACCGGCACAGCTCGCAAGGTCTTCCCATTCATCAAAGAAGTCCTCTGCTTGGCGACTACCCATGTGGATTTGATCGAGCACGATGATCACATCGTTGACGTAGTTATTGGTCTAAACTTCATTGTCAATTCAGCCCAGAATGCAGCTATGTCCGTATAGTTCCAACTATTTCCATTTGCCACGAACTTGTCCTGCGTAAGATTTCGCTTCTACCTATTTATATTTGTCCCACGGATCAGCCCTAAGACTGCAGATATTGCTGCATCTTTGTCCAAGCCGGCCACGTAGACCTGGACGTCAGACTTCCATTGTTTGAAGTCTGGGCTGATGCCATCGAAGTACTCGGGTGGGGCGAGTCTCGGCGCGGCGTGTTTCCGACCGGTGGTCGGTGGGCGGAGCCTTGTAAAGACGTCCACGATCTCGTTTTGGATCCATTGCCGCGTCGCCTGGTCGAGAGAAAACTCTTGCGACATCGCTCGATTAGGACGGGGTGATTGGCGGATGCGTGTGGATTGGACAGGGTCTTGGGCAGCGGGTGCAGGGGTAGCGTGGAGGCCGAGGTTACCGAGGGCTTGGGTGAGTCCGTTCGAGTCAGATCTATTACGACCGGACGGTTCCTGATTGTCGATAGGGTTGGGGATTGGTGTGAGATCTGGAGACGGGGGATCTTCGGCTGGCTCTCGGTAGTCCAATCGGCTGCTTCCGGCGACCGGGGGCGCTTCTGTGGATCTCGCAACTTGGACGGGGGTGGGGATGCATGTGGGAGGAGGGGATGGCTCTCGGTGTCGTTCTGGACGGGTGTGTGGGTATGGGCTTCCAGCACGTTCGACGGACTCAGGGGTCGGCTGACGTGTACGAGTTCGTGTAGAAGACGCTCCAGGTACCGAAGTTGTTGGTCCTGGTGTTTGTTCTGCTGGCGGCTCGTGCGGGATTGGGTAGAGCCCGGGGTTTGGTGTGCGGAAGCTGAGGGGATTTCGGCTGTTGTATCGGTGCGGGCAGGGTTGTTGTGGACAGCTGTAGAGACTGTTGACAAGGAAGGATGCGTCAAATCGGATGCCTGTGGATTCTTCGACCTGACAGTGCTGTTGTCCTGCACACTCCGTGCTTCCCTAGCTTCCCGCGCGTAGATAGCGCGGAGGACCAGTGGAGGAGATGGAGTCGGAGATGGATATTGATGTGGAGCGATGTATGAGGCGAGCAGCTGTTCCCAAGGGTCCATAAACTAGACAAAGAAGGTGTATGTAAGTGCACAGTATGCGTACGTGTGAAGCAAGATGTGGTAGATGACTATAGTAGCAGTTTTACCGCGGTATGGCTAACCGGGGTCTCCTGCGCCGAGTTGTGACACGTGGTCACTGACTACTCGGTGGAAGGGGTAATGTGTAGAGTGGTAATGTAGTTGGTAACGTAAGGAATGAGTGACACGTGGAATACAAAGTAGGTAGGTTCAACGAGTGCTAGGATACCGTATAAAGTGTATGCGGGGTATGCCGGAGTGGTGGTGGTTGCTCTCGCGGTGGGGAAACGGAAGATGACGTGTCCGGGGACAATTGGGTACTGAGAGCGGGCGACGTACGCTGTGCGTTCTGATCCGCGGAACAGCGGAGTGTTTATTGTTGTTTGGAGGAAGAAGACGTGCGCGGGGTTGATGACCTGGGATATGGCGATAGTACCGGTGGCATGAAGGTCGTTGGGATCGGAGTTGTAGTCAGAGTCGGAGTCGACAGCCGTGGTCGAGGCTGGTCTAGGGGAGTCAAGGTCGGAGTCGGAACTGGGAGCTGGGGAACGGTAATGAAGGTGCGGGGGTGGAATCGGAATGGGTGGTGTCGACGACGGAGACGGTGGCGACGAGTCGGTGAGGGTGTCGGTGGGGACGAGGTGATGGAGGGTGCCGTCGGCGAGGCGCACAACGAGCGGGGTGTTGGAGACAGGGAAAGAGGTAGAGGAAGGTGAGGATGCCACGGTTGACAACATAGACGGTGTGCCGTAGGTCGAGGGGGAGGGTAGCTTCGAGTTATGATAAGGCCAGATCACAAGCTAGCAATAAGCAAGAGACTGGGAGGGCTAAAGACCAACTCGAAGCTGGGGAGCTACCCCAGCTACTGAGGGGTTTATATATTCTCTGAAGGCCTGCGCACGGACCAGCCGCACGGACCAGGCTTCAGGGCAGGTCATACGCGACGTTACAGGTCGTGCTATGGTAAGACGCGCGCTAGTCCGTAAAAGTCGTAACAGGATCGTCCGGCTGTATGCGGAGTCGCTTGAGCAGCAGGTCGGTGCTGCGGTAGCGCTGAAGACCCGGTTCTTCTCAGAAGGTGAGCGCTGCTACAACCCGTGCGACGAGGGATGTAGTTCGATCTAATGCTGGATGGATCATGGTAGCGGAGGACCGCGGCAGCGAGAGTCCGGCCGTGCTGGAGGAACGCAGAGGGAGCGTGGAGGCGTTCTTGGCCGCTCTGCAGGCACGAACGGACGCCATCGAGCGCGAGCTCGAGTTCAAGCTTAAACGAGAGAAGGAGCAGGCGCGGGCGCAGGAATTCGAAAAGGAGGCGGCCGCTTCGCCGTCCGAGAATCCAGCACCAGAACTTCCAGTGGCACCGGTTCCGACTGCCCCAAACCCTGCCCCAACCCCAGCCCCAGCTCCGAATCCCAGCGACTCGGAGCCCCCGGCCTACCCCATCCTCGACGTCCCGCACCCACCCTGCGCCTGCACCGCCGACTCGAGCGACACCCGTCCCGAGCCCCGCGGCCCGCCTGGTCGGTGCACTGCGCTCCGGGTGAGAGACGGCGAGCGGTGCACGTGGACGTGTCGGTCGGGGCAGCGGTTCTGTGTGATCCACTGCGTCGCGCACGGGACCGTCGTCGTTTCGCACAAGGTCAAGGAGGGGATGCTGGAGGCGCACCGGATGAGGCTCGTGCGCCGTGCCAGGGAGGCCAAACGTGCTTCCGGTACCGGTAGTACTGGGGAGGCCGAAGCCGAAGGTGCTGCTGGGGATCGCGACAAGGTGCAGCGGATGGACGTCAAGGTATACATCGATCAGCTGGAGGAAATGATCGGCGTCGTTGAGGAGCACCAGCGTTTGTTTTCGTGCAGGTGTGAGTACTTATATTCACGTTTATCGTTTTACTCCAAGGAGCATCGTATCTGTGCTCATCATTCCTCGATTTCGATTTATCGTCGTTGGCGTGGACAGCGCCAGAAAGCCACGCGACCGTTCTGCATGACCTGAAACAGCGGCGGACCAGCGCGGCTTTGCTGCTCGGAAGACTGAGCGGAAGGACGGACGCTGCCAGGACAGCGGAGAACCAGGGCCAGGCGGAGACGTGGGCGGCGGAGTTCTTGGCCGAGGTGAAGCACAAGGACGCGCTCGAGCGCCGCAAGGCCGTGGAGGACATTGTGACGGTAAGCCATGCACAGCGTATCCTACGTTACGATGCTTGTACAGTCTCATTCACCCTTCGTGCAGGGCGCAATCGTGGGTGGGGCAACGGCGTGGTTCGGCGTCCCGTGGGCTCGGAGTGCGGTCGCGGGCGTGGTCTCCCCGATCGTGGTGCGGAAGGCTCGGGACGCTTCCGAGAAGTCGTGACCGCGGAATGGGATTCGTTGAGTTAGTGATAGAGTGCAGCGTTGTTTGTCATCAATTACGGGACTAGCAGGGCTAGCTCGTACGCTGTCCTAACCAGTTGGTCGTCCTTGGTCCATTCGTCGGCTTCAAGGGAACCTCTCTCTCTCAGCTGCGCGCCTCGCGAGCTACCGTAGTGAGAGTTCCCGTTAGGCAGGAAGAATGAGCACTGTGCGAGACCTAGAGTCAAAGATCATGAAAGATACCAAAGGGCGTGAGCCACTCGGCACTCGCACATGCATGTGGTTCTCGGGAACCTGCCAGTGAGCCGACTCGGAGGTGGCCCTTCCTCGACGTGCAGTTTGGAATCTGGGTGCAATCCACGAGGCGATGAGGGGGTGGCGACCTGAAAAGAATAAAATGAAGTGTGCGGTTCGTCGATATGCGGCCGCAAATACTACGTTCAACGCGGAGTCGTCGTGCGACCGCGGCTGTGAGCACGGACGGCGGATATTCCCGCGCCGCGTCGCTACTCGCATGTACCTCGTGTATGTAGCTCTGGCAACAAAATCATTGCAGACAGGCAGTCGGAAAAGCTCGGCGTTGATGCTGAACGTTAATCGCGCCAGACACGTCGGCCCACGATCAAATGTTTTTCGCAGTTCAAGTTTGCAGCCTCGGCTGACGATTTCAGCGCTCTAAATGGACTAGAACCTGGTGAAATTTAGCTGTGAAGATCCTTAGGCATTTTCCTGCTATGGGAAGCCCATCGTCCCAGGGGAAAGGAGAGAATAACGATAAATGTCCCGTGAGTGATAGTACAGTATGGGTGTCGAAGCAGCACCATGCTCCCTCTGAGCCTTAAGTTCTCCCCTCTCCCACCCCAACTTACATCTCAGAATACGCCCGCTCGATGTCGACCTTGCACTGCGTGGTCGGTCCCAGGGGGAGGAGGAACGCGAATCAGGGCTCCGGCGCGACCAGGAACGGACGAGCACACGTCAATAACCAACACCGAGACTCACCACGACTGGCTTGGAGCGCGTCTCGGCGAGCTCGCCCGCTGCGCCCAGGCTGGCTGTGTGCCCGCGGGAGGAGGCGAGGTCCGAAATCTCGCTCAGCGAGATGGGGTTCGTGCGGTCGCCGACGATGTACTTGCGGCCGTTCAGCCTGGGGTGTGGGTGGGATCCCGTTCATACCGATGGAGAGGTTATGGGAGAGATACGAGAATGAGCGAAAGGAGTGCGCGGGGTCCGACGGATCACGTACGAGGTCAGAAGGGCGTTGATGTCCACTGTCGAAGAGGGTTAGCTTACTGTATGCGTGGCACACGAATCAAGCGCAGGAATACGTACTCTTTCCGATCAGGAAGTTGAAGAACAAGACGTAGAGCGTCTTAGGCGCGGCCAGATACTATTGAGTGCAGCGCACTCGCAGTTAAAGATCCAGCATCCGAGACCCAGACGAAGGGATGCGCTTACGGTAATGAAGTTGGCGGTCACGAACAACCTGCGCTCGCCCAACAGTGACAGTGAACACGATCAGCGACCCCACCGAGTCGAAAGCATGCTAAAAAGAGACAGAGACGTACGCGGAGAGTGTACCCGTCGCCACCGTGATGATGACCATTCTGACGATAATGTCGTTCGACCTACCCTCTCATCAGGCCGGGACCGACGACGCTCTTCACAGAGAGATTGGAGATTCCCGCACCTGCGTACGCTACCACGCCGCTTGAGCATCTCGTACACGCCCGTCGCGGAGATCAGGGCCCCGGTGAGGGCTTCGAGTCCCAGGCCAGTGGTCCCGAATACCTTGGTGATTCCTGATGTTAGTTCTCGGACTGGGGAAGACTAGAGGGGCTGAAAGGATACCTGAAGCTTGTTCTCGATCTCGGACCGAGTCCCACCGGTGGGCATGAGGCTGAAGCTGTGGCGCCAAGACTTTCGTCAGGGCGACTGGACGAGGACGAGCGACTGGGGAATAGGGATTCTCACAAGCGTGCCGGGTAATCTGCACCCATCGAAATTCGTGTTAATACATACGCTTGTTTTTGGGAGGGGGGTAGCGAGAGAAATGAGACGTACACATGTTCAAACCTAAAAGATGCGGGGTCGCCATGAAACTTGGTACTGATACGACACGATACCCGCGGCCCGTGCTCACCGAATCGAACTACATTTAAAACGCTCTGCCGGACACGGCCGTCAGTTCTCCCATCCCGATAGAGAGAGGTGCTCGACTCACACAAAGGGCCACTAGGTAGGGGTTGCGGCTGACTGCGGGTAGCGCCGTTCGTCATCGAAAGAAAATATGCAGAGGTAATGGAGATTTACACCGCCATATCCGCATGATATAGTACCTAGCCGAAGGCCCATGAGAACAGCAGCTTTAGAAGTGAGGCAAGGCGTTGCGTACGTCTTGACTGATAGCTGAATAAATCCCTGCGAATAGGTGACACGACCGCGCTTACAGCTTGCTACATCGCGTATGCAAAGATCACTTACGTTTACAAGTATGCAGGCCTGCAAGGCGGGTTTATGTCACAATCGTGGCGACGCTGACAAGAAAGTACGGGGTAGACGCTTACCGGTAAACTCCTGCGACAGTCGGAGGTGGGTCAGTGAATAACGACGTGACTAACCAGATTGTTACTCACCATAGAGCGACGTCTCCTGCCGAGGGGTTGTCGAAGTTCTCGACGAGGTAAAAGTAGAACATCTGGATAGCAAATGATTCGTGCACGGAGTCGAGAATCCTGGTATGATCTTAGCCGCCGTACCGCAGTCAAGCATCCCCAAATGGCAGGCAACTAACCAAAGGATCAACACCTGTGCACACCACATTCGTACGGTTTAGTGGAGACGTTTCAGCGGCGTAAATGGACGTACCAAATATCGGAGAGACGCATGATCCGACTTGGACCGGCGGGAGTGGTAGTATTGAAACGTCTGGATGCAGGTAATACCGTAGACGCTATCACAGCGAGAGTGACATGAGAGTCTTTCCTCCCGTAGATGTAAAAGCGCACTCACATTGACGAAGCGATCACGCCCAGAAAACCAACTCCGAGATTCGCGAATACATTCGGAATGGCGACAGGGGAACTAGCAACGGGAGCGTCGGCCATGGTCGAGAGTGGGGACGGCGCTGACGTCCAGGGGAGGGGGATGTTGCTAGTAAGAGAGAGGGCCAAGTATTTGTCAAGACATTCAATGTATATAGGACTCGGAGAGCGCACCTCTATCATCACGATAACACCTCTCGACCGCTCCGGGAGTAGAGAAGATCGCCGAGTTCATGATGGAGGCATGGGAGACCGGGAGAAGCAGATGCAATCAGGTGTCGGTAGAGCGGCAGATGTGTGCTGTCAAAACAGCGATGCGGAAAAGCGGCTCCCCCTTGCGCATTGGAAAAACCCTGGAGATACCGCAGTCAGAGGGCCTGGGTGGGCAAGCCACATGCTTTTCGGCCGTCCCCAGACCCTTGACGCCATAAGGTGGATGATGCTTGGTCACACCTTTGCCTATGATATGGGTATATGCTGGAACAAGGGAAAGGCACGTAAGGAGAAGACGAATGCTGTCAATGGAAAGGTGGTGCACGCAACAGTGGAAGGTTCCTCACCCGGTACCAATTGATGATTCTCTGTCTCCAAGTCCCTTCGTGACTGCTGTGTTTCCCTGCCATACGTGTCACGACGAGGAAACCAGGAGGCGGTACTATGCTGTCAATTTCAACTGTAGTTGGCCGTCAGGTGATGAGCAACGACCATGCGTGAGCACATATGAGCACTTCGAGCAAGTCGCACCTTTACACCGATGGAGCCGAGCGCTCCCAGCGGTGATCATAGGGCGGGTCAACCAGTCGGAAACAGAAGGACATGGAGAAACAGATGATGGTGATATAGGTATTCGGCGTAGAGACTCGTAGACAGCAGTGAGAACATTGTTTGGCTGGGACTTGGCTCGGAACAAACGCGACATGGTGGAAGCACCCGGAAAGTGCCGAAGTCCGATCCGGGGACGATCGTGGGAAGATAGATGGATAATGTAACCCCGACTCCGCCCTCGGACTTCTCGGACTGAGAGCAGTGGCCGCCACCTCCGTGCAACCTTCATATGCATGCCTCTCCTCAGACGGGGCTTGGAGCTAACCTCAGTCCTTAGTCCTCAATGGTTGGCCCTCTGAATCCTTAGGCTATCTTCCCGCTTCACCAAAAGTCCGAGTCCGCTCAGACCGTCACTCATGATTGCGCAAAACTCCTCTAGGCTGCGCCGATCCGACAATTTAATGGGACACGCAGTCGCACTCTACCAGGGTGCGGACAGTGGGTGGGAACCCCCATGGCCAATGGTGTGTCCTCGTTCTGTTCTTGTTCCTGCATTTGTGTACCAATACATACACGTCGCGCGGAAGGGCCTGCCCCTGTCTGCTGGACGGGCCGTAGAAGCTCCCACCCCATGGTCGCGACTTGGACGGCGTCCGGTAGTCTCTCACACTGCCAAACGCAAACACTCCTCGTTTACATAAAGTGTCCTAGTCCCAGGTTGATGGCACACCCCCTACCAACGGCCATAGTCGGCATCCATGCAGATCCTCGTAAATGGTGCAACGCTACCTCAGCGATCATCGGCCGGACTCGTCGCTGTCCCTACGGCGCTGGCAGCTCTGACCTCAGTAGACTCTCCTCTGTTCGGCCGCGGAGAAGCCGAGGAGCTGCAGAGATGTACTCTGTCATAAGTTAGACATATATACATGTAAGCTCGACCATTGTCCACAACGCTAACTTTCGAGTCCTTTCGCGGTGGTAGGACACCATCTCTTCGGAGTCATGCCAGTGGGTGTTGCATACTTGAATCCGACGGGATACTAGTACTGACACCGCTACCTGAACCTCAGAGTCACAAGAACGAAGTTTCAAGACGACCTAGATTGGTTTGTACATTGGTGGGAAGCGGTCAAGGCAGCCGACAATAACTGGCTTGGAGGACGTGACAGAGGTAGACTCCACGATTCTCGCGCAACTTGTGCGTATGTGTCGTAGAAGGAGGCAGCAGGGCCTCACGGAACGCCCTCTCCAGCAGCACCATTCCCAGCCATACCGCCTCTCCCAGTCATACTGATGCTTGGTCCCATCGTCGGTTGCGCCATGCCCTGGAAAGCCCCCGTGTATGTCAGTGTCAGTCAGAGCAGGCACAAACGACGCAACGTAGTGTATCTCGAGGACTTGGACTTGCCAGCTGCGTCCAAGGAGCCATCGCGAAAGCCTGCTGGAAGCACGCCTCGAGCCTCTGCATCTCCTCCATATCCCTCCGCATCATCTCCGGCAGTGTCCGTTCGAGCTCCAGCCGCCTCCGGTCCAGCTCCTTCGCCGTCCTCTCCTCGCAGGCGATCAGCACCCGGAACGCGGCACTCAGCTCGCGCTCCATAGCCTGTCTCTCTGGGGAGTCCGGGTCAGCGCTCTTGAACGCCGGATCTGCGTGGATCTCGCTGATCCGCTTGTCTGCGGCCCTGCGATCGGCGGTGCTGTAGGCTTGCACTGGGTACGAGGCAGAGGAATCTGGGGTTGCAAGGGGGACTGTATCGAGCTCTTCGGGCATCGGCGACAACGTAGACGTGTCGGAGGGGTTCGGGTTGTATAGCAGGGAGGGTTTGTCGACTTCCATCGTGTCCCTCGCATCTGCAACCCTGGGGTTAAACACCAGACCAGATCAAGAACGCGGTACGCACCGATTTGCCTGTCTTGTTCGGTGCGGCTGGAAGGGGCTCCCTGCGAGGCGTCGATGGGCTCAGCCGGGAGGGTTGAAGCACCAGACGAGGTCTTTTGGGGAGAAATGTCGCTCATGATTGCGAAATGCTGGACAATAGATTTGTGCGCCCGGGGAACACGAAGGGCCGATATCAACGACGGCCTACGATTCTAGGGAGGAACAATGCGTACTTGAGGACGACGACGAAGGGTCAGTAACGGGTACAGCAATCGATGAAGCACGAGGAGAGTCGGCGGGGGTAACTGATAGTGGGAGGGGGAAGGCAGAGGGCAGAGGTAGGGAAGGGCTATAAATCACGGAGGAGGGCCGCGTTTTTCGAAGTTCAGCCTAACCGGGAGCAGCTTCGAGTCATGGAGCCAAGGTTCAGTCAGTCGGAGTTTAAGAACCCGACGAGGCTACCATGACCGAAGTTGCGTCGAACGAAATGTTTGAGCCCATGAGATGATCTGTTGACGAGAATGAATTGGATGCAAGTACATGCGTCAGCGTCACGAGCGTACTAGAGATATACTCGACAGAGCGTGTGCGCACGCGTCATCTGGAACGACAATTAGATCAATGCAGCGAATATATTGGCGGGAGGGGGTCATCATACTAGCGAACAATGCTCAGCTTGGAGGGCGGGTAGTAGGAGTAAATATATTCAATATCCCGCATCAACTACAAGCAATATTAAAAAGGCATGCATTATGGCAAGGGGGCGGAGGGCTTCACGCCAGAGACTTGCCATTGCCCCCTCCCAGTACACCTCTCATCTCCACCAGCCCAGTCGAAGCTCACTTTGAGTCCCATTGCCTCTTCCATGTTCTATAGAGCGCCCGTTAACGTTTTAGTCAGCGCACGCGCAAACGATGCAAGACCAGTGCATCTCTAAGACTCGCCTGGATCCAAGCAACAACGGCACGATCGTCATAGTCATCACAGCCGGAAAACCGTTTGGGCTTCGCCATGAACTCCCGCTCCTCTTCCTCCTTACGCTCTCGCTCCCACCTCTCCTTCATCGCCCTCGTCTCCCGCTTCACACGCCGAATTTCTTGTTTCAACGCCATCTTCCTCTCCTCACACGCGAGCATGTCCCAACTCCCCGGGCCGGCCAGAAATTCTTGCACATTATAGGCTCGGGACCCCGTGTTAGCACTGCTGGCCCTCTTCATGCGTTCCAGCGCGGCGACGCAATCAGGCTCGTTGCAGTGAGGCTCGTTGCAGTGAGGCTCGATGTAGAAGGCGGAGGAGGTGAAATTGGAAGGGACCGGAGGTGGGGGGTTATAGAGCGAGTCACAGTAGTGTGACGAGTGGGGGATAAAGCCGATGGGTGGGGAGGGCCTGCCGGTGCCCATTGGCGCGAACGTTGAGCTGTCGTAGAACCCGGCAGAGTCGGACGGATAGTACTCGTTGCACTGGAAGGGCGCAGGCTGGGCATTTTCTAGCTGGAAGTCGAACGAAGAGGGTACGAAGACGGGAGGTGCGGAACGGACGTTCGAGGGAAACGCCGCGGCGGCAGTAGATGTAGATAGTGCCATTGGAAAATGCGCAAGTTCGGGCTGGAGCGTCGCGACAGTCATAGCGGGAGGATGAGGACCAGTGTGCTGAAGATATTCTAAGTCGGGCTCGTTGGGTTCGCAAGGCCATATTGACGCGCCGTTTGGAACGTTTGAGTCGCATAACAAGGAAGTTCTGTTGGCTTCCTCGGTAACGCTCGCAACTGCAGGTCCGGTCAGACCTAGTGCCAGAACACGCCGTGACAATGCGGCACGCACCAGGAATGTGTCTGAGCCGTCCGAGGCCACCAGACTCAGCAGCAACGTAGCAATCGGGGCCGCTCCTCTTGGTGAACTTTTCTCTCAAGCTGTGGGCGGCCTTGTTCAGGATTAGACGAGGGATAGAAGTCACGAACATACCGCGCAAAGAATCCATTGCTCTTATACGGCCTGATCTCTTTCTCCTGGTCAGTGATGGAGGGGACACCACGGTCCGTAATGGGCTCAAGCCGGAGGATTGGATCATAGGGCGAGATGGGGCTGGCATAAAGAGGAGTGTTCATGATTTCGAGATGTTGTATTGTGGGTCCGCGCACAAAAGCACAAAAGGGCGACCTGTGGCGCCGATGAGTCGAACAACCTGCGACTCGCAACAAGGAAGACCACGTACTTGAGGATGACGATGAACGGATAGAGCGATTGATTCAGCGAAGGAAAAGCTAGGAGGCTATTGGGGATAAATGGGAAGAAGGTAGAGAGGGTTTAGAACTGACGAAGGACAGGTCGTTCGAAACTCAACTTAACCAACTGTTGGCGGGAATTGGCCTCACCAATCGGAGGTTCAGTCGGAGTTTGGTATACGTCGACCAAGCGACGAAGGGGAGTCTGCCAACGGCTGGCGAACTTTACCTTGTTGCAGGCCCGCGTACGTTACATAGGTAGACCAAAGCTCAAGTGTATCGGACATGCCGTCGAAAGATCAAGACCGTAGTCACAGATTCACAAAGTCCACCAAGATCCAGATGCTACGCCCTCGACATTCAACTTGTCCCGACTATCGACCTCCAAGGAGGGCTTGAATGGGTTCATTTCGCTCCACGGCCTCCACCACCACCGATGGCGTCAATGAACGGAATTGTACATCCAGCGCTGCCCATTTCACTTCGAGGACCACGTAGAGACCTGCATGTTGCAAGCGGTGTCTGCTTCATCTTGCGCGATTTTGTACACAAGTTTGCGACCGAGCTGATGGTCGAAAGCTGTTCAGTCAGCGAGATACGCCTCAAAGGCCCACCCGAGGACAAGGAAGGATGCACGCGCCGTCGATGTATCGGCCTGGAGACAACCTGACGGGTAAGGTTGAGCGGTTGTTGCGCTTGTGCTTGTGTACAGTACACCAATCCTGTCATGACCGCACATTGCCCGCCATCGCCCTAGTGAACGAGGCTCCCTTCAGCCGGATGGGCCAAAGAAGCCTCCGCCCTCGTGGATGTAAGGTTAACAACACCCTGCACTCACCCGCACAGCCGAACACGACTTCCCCTTGCCCACACCAGGTGTCGAACCCAGCTTCAAATTGCTCAGTTTCAGCCCCAGTGCCCCTCCCAGCCCATACTCGCCCGTCCTCACACAGCCCCCATGCAGCTCTCCGCGAAAAGCTGACGAGCTATCCCAGCCGACGCCGATACCGACGTGGACGTGGCTCCCCATTGTACTCGTCGCGCCAGCGCTTCATCTCCGTTGAGTCGCGAATATGCCGAGAAGCTTCGTATGCTCGAGGAGCGTCAACGGACTGCCGCGCGTGAGACCGGGCGGCTCTAGTCTATCGTCGACGAGATGGTCGCCGAGGGCGCAGGGTCGTACACCCGAATGAGAGACGCTAGGAAGGACGAGCGAATTGTCCGGCTGTATGCGGAGTCGCTGGAGCAGCAGATTGATGCTACGATAGCGTTGAAGACCCGGTTCTTCTCGGAAGGTGAGCTCTGTCCTGCTCATGTAGTGGTGGGTTTCTGTCGTCCTAATGTTGGATGGTAGTTGAAGTCCACCCTAGCGACAACATAGCTGTGCTTAAGGAGCGTAAGGGTATCATGGAGGCATTCTTGGCCGCTCTGCAGGCGTGAGCAGATGTCCTCGAACGCGAGCCCGAACGCAAGCACGAGGAGGCGGTCGCTTTGCCTTCGCAGGACCAGAACCAGTCCCAGAACCAGTAGCAGCCGCAATCCATGTCAACGAGCCCTACCAGCCCTGCCCCTTCCTCGACGTTCCCCATCCGCCTTGTGCTTGCACAGCCAATCCGAGCGACCACCGTCCCAACCCCGGCAACGGCCACGTTCGTTGGTGTACCGCCGTAAAGTTGAGAGACGGCCTGCAGTGCATGTGGTCGTGCGCTGCGGGCCAGCGATTCTGTCGGATCCACTGCGCGGCGCATGGGACTGTCGTGATCCCGCACAGGGTCAAGGAGGGGGTGCTGGAAGCCCAGCGGATGAGGGTCGTACGCGGGAAGGGCGACAGGGCGTGCCGGGTTGGAGACGTTAAGAGTTATATTGGGAAGCTGGACGAAATGGAGGGTATCGTGAAGGAGCACCGACGTCTGTTCTCCTGCAGAGGTGAGTGTGAGGATGTTCGCATATTATTATTTCTGTCCGGAAATGTCGTATTCATGGTGCACGGGGACAGCCCCGGACAGCTACTTGACGATCTTCAAAGACTTGAAGAAGCGGCGCGTTAGCGCAGGCTTGCTGCTTGCGGGACTGAGCGGGAGGAGAGATGCCAAGATCGCGGAGAACCAGGGCCAGGCGGAGACGTGGACCAGGGAGTTCTTGGCTGAGATCCAGGGGAAGGCCGCGACGGAGCACCGCCAGCAAGTAGAGGACCTTCTGACTGTGAGCCATTCAGTCATGCCTGTTCAGAGTGCAAAACACTGACTCGCCTTGAAGGGCGCCATCATTGGTGGGGCGTCGGTGTGGTTTGGGGCTCCATGGGCGCGAAGGGCGATCGTGGGCGCGGTCTCCTCGCTCGTAGGGAAGGCTCGGGACGGTGCCAGTGAATTATGAATGCAGAACGAGATGTATTGGGAGAGAGATAGGGTACAATGCTTTCAAGACGTAAAAGACCGCAAGGCCTTAGCGTCGTACATCACCGCTTTGAGTCCTCCATCCATAATCTTCGAGTCAACCTCGCAGATTGGCTTGCGAGGCACTAATGGACAGGAGAAACGTGTTGACTATGGAACAGTGATCGGGATGTTCACTGAAGGGGAGGAAGGGCACGCGAGAGACGAATGTCACAGGATAAGACGTACCAACTGCGTGCCTCACAGAAGGCATTCCATGCTCTTGCGACTCAGATATTGAGATCCGAGTCATAGAATAATATGTTGATCTAGATACAGTTACCTGCCTCAAAACTGGATCCGTCATGAGTGGGTGCACTATCTTCGCAAACTAGCCGAGACGGCGTCGACGACTCGCGGGATGACGTGGGGTCATCAATGGACCTTCATCCACCGGAAGACTGTCTAGAATCACCACTTGACGTCAAAAACACGATACAGAGTTGTTTTACGCACCGAACACACAGGCCAGCACCCTCAAATGTTTCCACCTTTCAACCCTCCTCGCTTCCCGGGTCCGCCGACGGGCGTTATCAAATCTCCCTCATCCATTACTACACGGTTGCATTTCATGGCTATGTTGAGAGAACACTTCAGAGCACCAGGAAGAAGACAGAGAGAACACAGCTGGCAAGAAGGATGAAGGGAGGGAGACCGTGACAATGTTGCGACGGACTGGTCTGCAACGCCGTCGTCAAGCGGAAGATAATCTAATCTAATCATTCGTGCTCCCCAAACGACCATCATCCCAAACCTTCCCCGTCATGGATGCCAGCGGAACGAATTTTGTACGCTGCTCTCCAACTGTCCAGTGATGATAACGTTGTATTGTATATCCTACACTGGTTCTAGCCTGACAGCTAAGCATGGACTTCCTTCGAGACCTTGGTCGACCGCCAGGCCCTACATAGCGAGAGATTTCCTTAGTTGTCGACGCCCAGCTCTCCCCGGTCCTCCAATCCTCCTCATGAGTGTTGTTCTGCAGCTGCGTATGAGGCCTAGACGGCCTCGCACAGCTGGGTGGAGCGCGAGGTAAGCCTTTCTGTCGCGTTAACATTAAAAGGATATATCAGCTGACTCTAAGCTTGCACGTAGTTTTATAGCTTTAATTTCCATCCGTTGTGGTCGTGATACGCGTATGCGTAGGATATAGACCACCCTGCCTAAGCGTGCAGAGCCCTGTAAGAACTGTCTTTTCGGTTCCGAACACCGATTTTTGAGCCTTCCCAGCACGCATTAGGTAGTATCATTTGTACGTAGCTAACAGCTTAATAAGAATATCCGTTTTCCAAACCTCAGAGACACTTGGCCTTAACCCCTCATGGACCTCAGGCCGACGTTCTCTCCAAGTTCTTTCCCTGTCAGCCGTTGTCAGCCGTTCCGGCCGGTCAGAGCGGCGGAGTGAATAAACAAACCGAGGTTGCGCCTTGCGCTGTCGCATTGTGTGCGTCGCACTGGCTGACTTCGCTACGGTGCACGAAGATCGGCATGGACAGCGAGATCGCCGCGGAGCGGTCCTCGACCCGTAGTATGAGATCGCGGCAGTTGAGTCTGGATGTGCGGTCAAGTGAGTGGCCGCCTGCGAAGCTTTGGATCGAGGCTCGACGACGTACGATGTGAGGAGCGCGTTGATGTCCACTACGGTCGGGTGTTAGCAATGCGAATTTATTCACCCGCTCCACTGAGAGCGACACTCGAGGAGTTACGGGGGTCGGAAGACGACTCACATTTTGCGATCAGCATGTTGAAGAATAGGACGTAGAATTTGGTTGGGGCGGCTACGTACTAGGGAGCGGAGCCTCGGGAATAAGGGTCAGCCTCGACAAAGATTCCGCAGAAAGCTCACTGAAATGAAGTCCCCGATGACGAACAACCTAGACATAGTATAGGTGAGTATCAGGCCTGAGATAGAACCTAGAAGGAGGCTGGAAACGAACGCCGACAGAGAGCCAGTTGCGATGGTCAGCATGACCAGCCGGGAGATGATGTCATTTCCTCGTGTTTGCCTAGTACCCAAGTACGTCAGCTACCGGACGCGACGCTGAAAACGTTAGTAGTATTACCTGGGGTACAAGTCGCCGCGCCTCTCCAGCAGCTGGTACACGCCCCATACAGAAATTAGGATCCCGGTGACGGCTTCCATACCAAGGCCAGTGCTTCCGATGTACTTCGGGGCTTCGTCAACATCCGCTGGGTCCCATGGCGCACAATCGCTGACAAGGAAATGGAACTTACACGAAGCTCGTAAACGATCTCTGCCCGGGACAAGGTGCTGCTCCGGCTGAAGCTGGTCGATGCATGGATGTGGCGCAGTTAGCGGTCCGAGAAACCCAAAAGGCAGGGGCCAAGATCGAGCTCGGGCGGAACTCACAAGAAGGCCGGCCAGTCTTCGGGGAAGACGCTGTCAGGAATGCGACATGGGCTGAGAGAAGAAGTGATATGGTAAGCACGTACAAACGTTTAGAACTGGATAATGTGTTCCAGAACCGGCCGCCGTCAGCCATCGGGCTTGTCGGTCTTGGGATAATGCCGGTCACTCACCAAAGCGAGCGACATTCAATGTGCCCTGTACAAGGAGACGTTAGACTCGGGGACAAACATCGGAGTGTTGCGCAATGGAAGGGGAACAGTTCTTACGACGGTTGCTGCCACGACGTAGTTGCGGCTTACTGGCGAGGCGTGTGGTGAGTTCAACTGGGAAGGTCGTAAGACCCGAGGAGACGCACTTCTGAAGATCCGTACAGCGTAAAACCTATGAGAACGGTCAGCTGATATGACCCTTGGGAGGAGCGTGCGGAGCTCACGTTTTCACAAATAGCTGTACAAGTGCCTAAGAATTGTATTAGTAAAACATCGGCTTCAACAGATAGCCGAAGCTTACGTTCACGAGTATTCCTGCCTGTCACCAGTCAAAGTTAACCGCACAGGTCACAACAGAATGGAAAATTTACGTACTGGAATGCTCCTGAACAAATGACACCAGTGATTGGTGAGCAAGCAACTTGACATGAGGGCGAAGACGGTAAAGCAGTGGACGAACCAGATAGGAATGTCAGACGAGGCCGGATCTGAGAATCCGTCGACGAGGTAAAAGTAGAAGACATGCACCGCGAACGCTTCCTGTATAGAGTCAAGAGCCCTGTACTCGTTTCAACAATCCGGGTCCTTCATATGTGGCATTTCATTTACATACCATAACGCAGAAACCTAGGCCGCGAGGGTTGTAAGCAGTTCGACGGGAGACTCGGAAATTGGGGACGACATACCAAATACTTCAAGCCTGGTGTGTCCCTCTTCGAACGTGGTGACCGGTAGTATTGAAAGGCCTGTATGCAGGTGATGCCATAGATACTAAATGACGACAAAGGTCAAGTTAATGCAGATCGCAGAGGGACTGAATAGCACTCACATAGATGTAGCCACAACGCCAAGGTATCCAATACCTATAGCTTCGAACCGATGGGAGGGGGTGGTATGTGCATCGGACATGGTATCCAACGTCCAATGCCAGTGCGTTAGAGGAACCTGGGGGTAGGGAGCGAAGGTGCGGAGCCGGGCTTGAGTTTAATGGTGTCCTGGGGAGTGGGAACAATCATCCTGAACTCTATCGCCACGGGAGGTTCGCGGTGTCGAAGGCAATCGCGATGATGCCTTAGGATTGAACGACGACATTCTACAATCATCCGTCTCGGTCAAGGCAGGATGCACGGCGATGCACCGATCCTTCAAGTGCGTCTGTTGAACAATCGTCAGTGATGCAACTCAGACATGGAGTCTGCTTCCGGTACCTGTTCTGTTGTATTCCAGCAGTCTGACGGTGTATGCCATCATCTTCTTGGGCGCACGCCGCGGCACTCCCGACTCGGAGACATAAGCACCACAAGGACGTTCAAGTGTGACGTCGTCGCCGCAGTTTGCCGGGCATGCCGGCCGCGAAGTACTGACGAAATGCAAGGTCCGAGCACGCTCGCCGGACGAAGGAGGTGTCGGGATAGCCATTCCAGGTGTTGAGTGTCGGCGCGGACAGTCTGGTGACTCACTGGCAAACTCAAACACAGCAGAAGCATTGTGGCGTTTAGAGTCCAATTCCACTCCACGTGGCCCTGCCACCCGCCGCGCCCGAATAGCCGGCCGCTCTCCGGGTCACCGTCGACGTCTTGAAGCACCGGGACTGAGGCTGTGGACAGCGCCGCTCCGCTCTGGATCAATACGATTATGTATGTGTCTGATTGCATCAGTACCCAAGCAATATACACAGCGAAAACACTCGGACCGTGACACGCCTGAACTTCCTCCGGGCCAGCATTCATGATTTCGGATGGAAGCCATGTCCGCAGCACAGCTTCGAGGCATCCAGAACTGACCAAGCCGGCATACTTGAACAACATCTGCCTGCGTCTTCATGCCACGGCCTGAAACCCGCCGACGATTACGAAGCTCTACGAAGTCTTCCTCAGTGACTCCTGGCCCCCAGCACAACTCAACTAGGTCACATGACGTAGGTCTCGTCGACTACCACCTTGCACTATCCAGCATGACGTCAGTACTCAGTGCCGGTGCGCCGCGCCGCACCTCGAGGTGCCCAATGTGTGTATATATAGGGAAAATCACTCACCACGATCTCTCTGCCAGCGTCGTGCCCCGAGCCCGCTCGCTCGCCACCGCCGGGTCCGCATTCCACTGAAGAGTCGCTCGGCGAGCTGAGCGCGCAGGATATTGTTTTGGGATTCGGGTCGTTGTTGATGCAGACGACGTTCGGGCCCGAACCGTCACGGATGAACTGGCGTGAGTTCAGTCTGTGTGGATGCCGCCACAAGTCAGCAGGTGAGGTCGTTCCGCAACATCGTGAGTCGTGACCGCGCAGGGGACTGGACACGCACGACGTCAGAAGCGCGTTGGCGTCCACTGCAAGGGTGATCCGAGTCCTCTCGTCAGAATGTTTCTGATATTTGAGCTGGTCTGAGAGACGAGGGGAGACGTACGCTTCGCGATGAGGAAGTTGAAGAAGAGGGGGTAGAATGTATCAGGGGAAGCGAGATACTGCGGACGGACGAAACGTATAAGAAAGCAAAGGTTGCTCGATCAGAATCGACGGCGAAGATGGAAACTCACGGCGATAAGATCGGCCGTTCCGATCAGGCTAAAAGAATATAAATGGGGATTTAGCGGAGACGTCGCCCAGCCGCAAAACCTCGAACTGACGTGGAGAGCGTCCCCGTAGCGACTGTGAGCAGGATCAGCCTCGAAAGCATGTCTCCCGACCTATCGGTCAACGTTTAGTGATAGGCTTGCAAGGCTGGCTGGTAGAGAACCCTTCGAAGCGGACTTTACCTGCGTAAACTGTTCCGACGTCCGCGCTGCAGATAGTAGGTCATGCTGATCGAGATCATTAGGTCACAGGTGACCTCGAGGGCCAACCCCGAGACTCCGAAGGGCTGCGAGCGCACACGATGTCAGAAATAGCTAGAGCTCGACGACGGTGACAGCAGGCTAACCTTGAGCCGGACTTCCATCGTGACGAGGTCGGCACTGAGGTCACAGAACCTGATATATTTGCTCAAGGAGATGGAAACCGGAGAGGCGTGAAAACGTACGAGCGAATGGGATAGTCTGGAAAGAAGACCGGGAAGATGAAAGTGAGTTCATGAGGCCCCCGGAGTCAATGAATGGTCACGTACACAAGTTCATAACTATCATGTAGAAGAGGTCAGCGCAGTCATGGACATGTTATATCAAAGGCGATCCCACACGCACCAAAGCGGACGACATTCACGACAGCCTGGACGGCGCGGACAAGGTGAGTATAGGATTGTCGGTTGCGGGAAGACAGCGTACTACGCACCCCAACCACCGTCAGGTGCACATTCCCGCTCACTAGTCAAACGGAAAATTAGCACTTTCCTCAAAGAGCGATGCAGATGATAACGCACATCTCCAGATGCGGATCATGAAGAATCTTCAGATAGGGTGTCAATATATGCACCTGCTCGGCAGTCCGGTGGAGCCCTCACATTTTGACCAGACAGGATATACAGGCCTGCGCCGCCCGCGCAGTGAGCGAACTACAAAAATCTCGAAACCGAGGAGTCGAGCCCTACTCACGTTGACCATGATCCCAGACTAGGTCACTTTTGTCGTTACCAATGCTCGAGTACGGAGCCACAAAAGCGAAGACTCACAGGGAGGCTCCTACCCGTACCGTCCGAGTTCAGAAGGATACGGTTGGATATCGCGAAATGCGCACCAGATGGATACAAGAAGAGCCAGAGGGTTCTCGTAGTTGCTGACGAGGAAGAAATAGAAGGCATGCACGGCCAGGACCTCTTGGAGCGTATCGAGTATCCTGCGCCCGGCCCTCAGTCCACAACCGGATGTGAATCAGTAGCAGCGAGATCATACCACAAGCATAGTACCTTTCCAGGAAGGTGTCCGGTCCGGAAACTCCGAAGAGAAATGAGACCACATACAAGATATTTGATTATCGCAGCATCGGTCTTGGCCCGAGGAGAGCGGTAATACTGGAAGGACTGTATGCAGGTGATGCCGTAAACTCTACACCGCCATCGTTAGACTTGCTCAGATAAACGACCACGGGGTTACTTACACGGAAGTCAAGACAACGCCGAGATATCCTACTCCTATCGTGCCTCCACGGTTGAAGTGATAGGTAATCGCCATGCTGAGGTCAACGAGAAAATAGACGACTGAGCAGGTGTACTTGGGATGGGGGAGGAAGCCACCGTGGGCCATTTCTACTGAGCGAGGGCTGCGACGTGATAGGACATGTTGTCAGAGCAGTCAACGAGAGAAGCCTCAAAGAACGTGCATGCGGTAAATCGCCTACCTCCCCAAGCGGCGATGTGAGTCTCAGCACAGGTCCCGAGGTCAGGAGTCAAATCTTCTCCATCCAGAAAGCCTCCTTGGCTGACAGATTGTCAGAACGTTGCTCGAGACGGGGACCCCTTCCGCCAATCTTGTGTCCCAGAAGGCGAGAGCTAGGCACGTCTATCGGATTGCGTTCCCTCCTGTAGCGCACGTCGTTGTGGAAACGGTAGGATCCTCGGCCGTTAACCCCAGGATGGCAGTCCTAGGACCATTGCGCCGCATCATTGCACTGAGAAGGCATTCTAACATGATGTGGATGTGAACGTACCGAATCCTGAAACGTTGCGCTGTCTAAGTTCTGTCAGTCCGCGCGCGCGAAGCTCACAGCCGTGGTGAACGGAACCTTGGCTCGACTGTCAAAAGCCGGCTCTGGCTTCGCCTTCCATGGTCAAATTACTGTGTGGGATCTTCAGCTCGAAATACCTGGGAAAGGGAGTCCGGTGAGTAGATTTGAGGGAAGAGTCCGAAGTTCGAACAAACCTTGGAAATAGTGGGAGAGCGGCAGCGACAAGAGTGCTTGATATCATGCGATGTTGCTGTTACCGTTTCATGTAAGCAGGCCTAGCAGATGGGACGTCGTCGACGAGAGGAGGTGCTCGTGAGCGCATTGTGATCATGGTTAAACCGTACAAGGAGTTGTGCAATTGCCAGCAATCATAGCCAGCAGCAAGCGCGCGGTTTGTAGGCTGAAGCGCCCATTTGCTTCCCGGTCCTTCCCGGTCCGTGGATCCGCCGAGCGGCTGGGCCCTCCCAAGTTCGTCTTCCACAGGACCTGCCACTAGCTCCTCCCGCTCCTCCTCTGCTTTCTTCATGTCCTCGATGCAAATGGATTTTAGCTCATAAATGGTGAGTGCATTACTGAATATCGGTTGGTGGCACCGAGGGTGCTGAGTCATCAAGAATCTGCCGACGAGACCGTGACTGAGGCTGGGCCACTGAAATTATCGCTTCCCAGATCGCGAGGAAGGCCAGCACCTCCCTCAAGCTCCGAACGAGACTGCGAAAGAACTAGAGGAGTCCCATGCTCAACTGTAGCTCTACTGGATGGACATCTATCGCACCGCTGTCAGAACGTTTTGCAAAACTCAAGTCTGTGAGTCTTTCTCTCGGACGAGGAATACATCCATCATCTACGCCCTCCCTGCTCCCCTAACCACTCGACCCGTATGCGTATCTTCGATACTGGAACCTCCATAGGGTACGGCATGCATGATTTACGTTGCTGGTATGCTCACATTCACTTGGACAGAGAGTTGGCGTCTCCGAGCTACATCTTTCCTAGCACTCCCCTTCGTACCCATCATCCTTGTCGCATGAACGGTTGGTGGAGTCGAATACGCCACGTAGAGGTACGTTTCGTCATTCAACTTTTATGTCCTGCTCTTCATCTCCTTTGTCGTTCTGACTTACTTATCTCCGGCTCAAACAAGTCCCATCTGCCGACTCTGGCGCTACCTCACCTCAACTTCGAGGCCACGCCCCTCAGGTCACAATCCTGGCGATTGAGCAAACATGGTGGGCACCACGTACGTATCTTATGCTTGGTTTCCTTCATTCCTTCTCCCTCATGTCGTGTCTAAGTTCGACCGGGGAGCCAACGCTCTTCCTCCCGAGGTCCCTTCTCATGTGTTGGGATCGCACCAACGTCCGCTCTCTTGCGTGGCCTATATCAAGTTCTTTCACCACAGGCCTAGGGTAACACATATGCCACTGTTGCGTAACCCCTGCGCGCCATAGCACGCCTCCAGAAGCCATCCTTCCGTGGCGATCCTCTTTATCCATCGTCGCTCTGCTCTATCGAAGGCTGTCTCTATTCCGAATCCCGATCCGCATGGGAGCGGTGGATGCCGGAATCGAGTCTTACACGCGTACGTGTGCCTCACATACTCACTTACCAGCAAGCACTTCGTCGCGCCAGTTCGCGTTGATCTTCCTCCTGCCTTTGATCGTCCGTGAACCTGCCTCTCCCCTCGCATCGCTTGCACGTATTGTATGACATCGTGCACATCGCTCCCATCACCGCCCTATCGTCCATCTCGCTTAGTTCTATCGAACGCTCTCCATGCGCGAGTACCGGCTCGCATCGATCCTCCTCGTATCCTCCAAGGCTGTCTCTCTCTGTGTATCCTTCGGCCTTCCGCGCGCGCATCGCGTGCCGCCAATGGAGGAAGCCTGTCTCGACTCTCTAGATGAAGCGCGCTTTCTCCGAAGGTCGGGATTTTCTTCGCCCCTGCACGACTACGTAACCACTGCTCGCCGATTCGACGCCAAGCTCCAAATCACGCAGCGAAATCCGAACTCGTGGCGTGGACGTCACGGACTGTACCCGCTACGGTATCCACGCCGAGGGTATGGCCGAACTGCAGGCCTTTCAGGTGGCGGTCTGGCGTGCGTTCCGTTTCCTTGCTGTCGTTTGATTCCGTGTGCTCATCCTGGCATCTACCATCCTCATGCGCTTCTCCGATGGGTGCAGCCTGTCGTTGTACGGCGTGCTTCGTGCAGCTGTACACAACTATGTCGCCATTGCTCCACTGAGGCATTGGTTGAGCTCTGTCAGATTGAGCACTGGACTCGCACTCCCAGTTCGCGCTACGATACATCATACCTGAAATTCTGTATTTATGTTCTGTTTTCTACTAGAGCAAAATGGGGATTCATAAGTTTCATATAATGGAAGGGAAGTAAACAAAGTAAAAGTGTCAGTCTATGGAGTCCACATATGATGTATATAAGGAAAGCTTTTGGATCAGTATTCTATGAAATCTGACAGAGGGCGGATATGAACTAGTCCATTGCTGTCTCCGGAAGCCAAAAATTGTCCATTTGGAGAAAATGCCAAACGGCTGATCACGGTCTTGTGCTCCGTAAATACTGCTGTGCACGAGGTCTCTCCAATCCTCCACAGCCGCACTCTATACGACCCACTGTTTTTCAATGTGCTTGCGACATACTTTCCATCAGGAGAAAAGCATGCCCGGGACCTCTCTAGCCACCAGTCTCTCCTACCATTTCCCTTGAGTGAGGCAGTTTCCTGCCAGGAGTATGTATCCCAAATGTTCATCAAGCCATCCTCAGAAAGACACAGCAAGGAAATGCCATCCAGAGAGAATGAGACATTGGAGATTGGGTTCACATGTTCTAGGGTTATGAGCACAGCACCACTCGCAATGTCATAGACCAGGACATGCCCAGAACCTTGTCCACCTGGCTTTGTGTCTGTCTTGGAGTGGGAGACCCTTTGTGAGAGGCTGGTAGCGATACACCTGCTCCTGGGGTCAAATGAAAGTGCTGCAATGTTGAAATTGGTACCAGCAGGGTTGATGTGCACAGGAAGCCTCTTCAATTTTTCCTTGCCCAGAGGGTTCCAAATGACAATTTCATAGCCTTCTTGATGGTCTCTGTAAGACTCAGATATCCATGCAAGGTAGCAAGAATCTGGGGACCAATGCAATGTTGTATAGAAGGTATTTGGTGGCCCAGGCTTTGGATTGTTAGGAGAAGACCAATCACATTGTTGGAATGTCAGAGCATCCCAGACTTGCACTGGTCCTTGTCAGTATTGTGATGCAATTACTGTGCCATCGGGTGACCAAGTGCAGGTCCCAGTAGGTTCTTCCATAGAATTTGTAAAGTCTCCAGATTCCAAAACAGCCAGCTTGCTAAGCCCATTGAGGAAGCTCCATACTATGAGTGTCTCGCCAGCCTCGCCACCTTCAGATATGAGTTGCAGTCTATCTGGGGAGAAATTGAGATCTATGATGGGTCCACAGTGTGCGAACCATTGCTGCAGGATTGTGCCTGGATGCTCCACATCCCAGATAATAATGGTGCCATCATCAGAGCCAGTCGCCATCCATTTACTGTTAGGAGAGATAACAAGGCACGATACTGCGTGTTCATGGCCTGGTGGGTCAGAGGGGAGAGCTTTAGAATGGCCACAATTAGCACATTGCAGTTAGCACTGGTATAATCTAATGCTTAACTTACAATATGGCAGTGTGAGAACTTCCTGCGCAATAAGCTTTGGAAAGGCAGATTTGATAATGGGGGACCAGAATTCAGCTCTTCCAGCCCGGAACCTGCCATAGTAAGGTCCTTGAAACTGAACCTGAATCTGAAACTTGATGTCTTGGAACCTCAGAAGTGCTTTTTCTAGCATTGTGCACACTTCTAGCAATAAACCACCATATGAAAGAGGACCAGCCAGAGCAGCAATAGTCTCTATCTCTATCTTGACAGATACAGCACATAGTTGGGCTCTTCCAGCAGCAATTTGTTGAAGAATTCTTGCTGCCAATTGGATGGATTGGATTGGGCTGCCATAGCCATTGTCTTCAATCCAGGACCACTGGTTCCATGAGGTAGTTGGGATTACAAGTGTTAACAAGGACAGCTTTGAGAGCTGTCCCATTAACTTTTCCAGCTTTGCTAGGAATTTGTTAGCACAATAGTATAGTGTTTCAAGAGTGAGTCTGAGTGAGTGACTCACCAAACCAGGTCCCCATGTTCCTTTCATTTTGAAAGTCCTTATATGGAGTGGTTATAATGAGGGTACTGAGCGTGGCCTTGCTCGCATGTAGCAGGTATACAATTAGACAGACATCCACAGATCTGAGGATCTTCAAAGATCATTGCTATCAGCCCTCACCCTATATATATATGGCATTATAGTTCATTAGAACACTCACAGACAAATGCTGTATTTTCAGAGGTTTCGAAAGTTTGCATAGGGTCTCCCAGTCAGGCAACAAGCTCTCAAGTTGGTTTGGTTGCCAAACATGAAGAAAGGCACAGGTTAGACTACAGAGAGCAGTGAAGGCTGAGATGAGGCTGGTGAAGTGGGACACATTGCGGAAGGAGATGTGCACCAACTGAAGCTCCTGGATGTGTCCACCATGGGTCCGATAGCACAATAGTGTAGAGCGATGGAGTGCAAGACAAGGCCTGTCCATGATGTCCTCCCATAGAGATGAGTTGGACCAAGGCTCCATCCTCCATATCCGCAAATTTGGAAGCTGGGAAAAGAGATGAACACGAAACATGTCGAGTACAGGAATGAATTTTTGCTTCTTCAACTTGTTTGCAGTGGATCTGCGCAGATGGTAGGAGAGGGTAACCCTCCGAACAAGAGGGGGAACCCAGGGATGCGAGTCGAGGAACTCACGGGATGTGTCCATCTGTTCCACGGTACGGATGGCGATGCCAGTGAAGAGGTGGACACGAGCACGGGTGAGGAGATCCTTGCACAAGAGCGATAGGGCACGGAGGGACTCAGGGTCATGACTGGCTCGGTCGATGACCTCCTCGATCAGTTCTATGGGGAGGAACTCGGAGCGGGGAGCGATCATATCGCCCTGGATGACGGGAGGGCCGACCACATCGCCCTGGAAGGCGGGAGGGGGGTCCATAACGTCCTGGATAGTGGGATGGGAGTCTGTATTGTCCTGGATGACCGGAGGGAGGTCCATGTAGTCCTGGATGCGGGGAGGAGAGTCCATATAGTCCTTCATGCGGTGAGGGGAGTCCATGTGTGGCGAACGGAGGAGGGAAGAGGGAGGATTTCTGCGATGGTGATTCGTAGGCGAGTGTCTGGGAGAGGGTGAGAGCGAAAGACCAGGGGCATGACCGCGCAAGACCTGGCGACAAAAGCTTTGAGCGTTACTCGGGATCCAACTACCCTCACCCATCCCACGTTGTGGCACAACACCGGTGGCGTTAGGTGCGGACATATAAACCCAAAGTCCACGCATACAAGACCACCCTCCCGGACACGCCGGCTAGAGTATTGTTATGCAATCCACGGTCGAGCTAGCTCCCCGGACTCCCATCTCATTCACACTAACGGCGCGGGACGACATAAAGAGCTAAATCCCCCAGTCAGACCAGCTCTGCAAGTGGTCTCAGCCAGCGCGGGTCGTTCGAAGGAGCAAGTCCACTGCTGGAAGTTTATACATAGCTTGGATGCATGTACACGCTGTGCATGAATCGAACTCAATCGCGACACAGGATAGGAATGTGGTATGAGAAGCAAAGGAAGGCATCGCCATGAACCCTAAGTTATCTGCGCCGGACACACGTCCAGACGCCTTCAATCTCATCGTTGTCCCGGTCTGTGCAAAGACAGTAGATATCGAGACGAGTTTGTATTGGATGCAGGAGAAGATCGCAGATGCCATCGCCTCAGGCAGAGAAACCCTCGAACTGTACTAGCTTGATATGCTTGCACGCGGTCCTATGCCGAGGCCAGTCTTCCCGTTGGCAAGCGTGACTGCACGTACGTCGGCAGTCATACGCATATATGCGTCAGATCTTCGCGATCGCACTCAGTACGTAGTCGTAAGAATGCTCACCTGCAATATCTGAAGGCATAGACAGTTAGCATGCCCATCGAACGGACGACAGAAGACTGATGCGCACTCACCGGGTCATCTTGCACGCGCTGCAGCGCTTCATGTCTACGCGCGCGCTCTCGTCCGTCTTGCACGTCGCGCAGCTCGCGCCGAGTGGGTAGATCTCGTCCGGGGGCTTGCTGAGGGGCGGCGCGTGCGGGCCCATGAGCCAGCCGTGCTGCGAGTTCAGGCGGTCGTGGACGGTGCGCATCGCAGCTCTGCACGAGGCCTTGTCCATGTCGCAGATGTGGTGGATCTGTCCATAGGCGGGCGATGATGAGACAGAGAAAGAGCAAGGAAATGCGAGGTGTAGAAAAGACGAAGAGGACTGACGAAGACGGGCATGCGGCAGACGTCGAGGGTGACATAGGGCACGAACTGCATGTGGGTCTCGCGCGAGGGTTCGCCTGCGAAGGACGACAGCGCAATTCAGGGATCTGCTGAATCAGATATTATGGAGTATGTTTGATGTCGTACCGCAGAATTCGCATAGCCAAGGTTTGGTGTGTTTGAAATCGAAAATCATGAAGAGGGCGGCCAAGCGAGCGTTTTCAAAGTCATCTTCCTTGGGTAGGTGGAGTCGGACGAGAGCATGCTGGCCTTGCCTGATAGTGCGCTCAGATCAGTCTGAATCCTGGTCCAAATATACAGTCAAGTCAAATGGAGCAAAGCGACTCACCATCCATAAGCATTGACCTCGATGTTGAGCTTTGTGGGGTCTTCCCACTGCTTGAGTGGTTGGTGACCGGGCAGTTGGCCGCTCTCGAGGGCCCGTACAGCGTCCATGTAAGTCATCCAGGGACCATCGGGCGGGTTTCCTGGGGCGTGGGCCATGGCGATTGTGTTCGATGGCCGGTAGATTCAAGTTAGATTCCCACCTCCACCCTCGGGAGTAGCAGCGCAGCTGCGTTACGTTGGTCAGGTGAGCGTGACACCACGCGACTCCCTCTACGTCTACGTCACGCTCGGCCTCAACCTCGAGTTCTGATTCGACTCTCTCGCTATGACGCTGAGGTTTTCCTAGTAAGTATTTAGCACTTTGGATGCCATATCCTCAGAGTTACGAGCTAGTGCGACGCTGCATGCCACAGAAGGGAGGGGAGACGTTGAGGATACGACAGAGCGAGCGAGCAAGACGAGACCAGCCTGACCCTCATATGCGGCCTTTCTCCCGTCCGACGAGGCTCTCTGAATCTTCCAATGCTCCCAAGGCAATACGAGAATGCGAATGTATACAGGTGAGCGCTCTCGCTCAGAGGCTTCCTCGCGTATCTGCCGTAATCCACCCGCATGATATTTATCTCAGGAAAGACGTCCCGAAGCCGTATACGAATTCACTGCACGACTTTACTGGAGGCGCAGATCTGAGGGCTCATGGCGATGCAAGGATCTCCACTTCGGCTCCCGTCCCATGGCGCAGTCTTATCTAGTCTCCCAATCGCATCGGATTCACGTATAGCTTCCAGATACCATAACATGGGGCTTGCAAGTTGGGCTCGTGCGCCTTCGTCGCACCTCATACATTCACACAACCGCCGGAGAGGGGGATCGATAACAGAAAGATACATCCACCAACATGGTTTGCAAGTATGTCTCTCAGGACCCAGCCCGACTCGCATGAGCAGGCTACAATATATGGTACAACCGTACAACAGCAGGACAACCAAAGACGCTACCGATACAACTGCTCCCAAACAACGCGTCCACCCCGAATGATCCAGATCCGCGGCCCCGCCCGACGTGCGCCCCTCGTAGTCATTAACGTCAAGGATGGTACTTGACGAACGGCCGGAACTCCTCGTTGAAGATGCTCTCCTGCGTCACCCGCCCCACCTCCCGCAGCTCCGGCAGCAAGTCCGCCACCTCCACCGTCCCCGTCCCCATCCCCATCCCCATCCCCGTCCTACCCCACGTCTCCCGCCCCCTCGTATCCCCGCGCTTGCGGACGGGCAAGCTCTGCAGGTCCTCGCGCAGCATCTTGAACGGGCGGAGGAGCTCGAGGAGCTCAAGCACGTAGTCGCGCGACGACCACCCCGCGTGCGTCGGCGCGGGCGGGTGGCTCTGCAGGTACTCGGTGAGCTTGCCCACGTCCGCCGCGCGCACCGCGCCGACCTGCACGCCGCCCAGGCACAGCGTGCGCACCGTCGCGCACACGTCGTACAGCGACGCCGGCGCGTGCCGTGCGTACCACTGCGTGTCGTACTCGCCGTCCGCGTCCTGCGGCTCGCGCGTGCGTGTCTCCTCCCCATGCCCGTTCCCGTTCCCGTTCCCGTCGAACAGCGTCCTCGTGTTGGTGTTGGTGTTGGTGTTAGTGTTTGCGGCGTCGTGCAGCGTCGTGCGCTGAGCGGCGGCGGACATAGAGTGGGCCGGGCGCGGCTTGGACTTGGACGAGCGAGACCGACGGCGGCGGCGCTGCGCGTACGCCTGGAATGAGGGGCCCGAGAGCGTCGCGCGGTCGGTGATGACGACGAGCGCCCAGTGCAGCTCCTCCTCGTGCCCGACGCCGCGGTACTCGTCCTTGTACTGCGCGACGACGATCGGGCACGTCCGCGGGCCTGCGAGGCGCTTCAGGAGCGCGGGCATCGTGAGAGCGGGGAGCGTCGGACAGGGGCGCCTTGAATTCTGTTTCGGCTTCGGCTTCGGTTTCTGTGGCGGGTGATTGGGATTCGGGTTCTGGGACTGGGCGGGGCGCGCGTCAGGACGCAGGACGCGCGACTCGGGACTCGGGATCTCAGCCGTCGCGGGAACGGACCGGGGGAATGGAGGGAAGGAAGGAAGGAAGGAAGGAAGAAAGGAAGAGAAGAGGACGTACGGGGGCGTTCTTCGCCTGCGTCTGCGGCAGGGTCTTGTCGTATGGGGCGGCACGCGACCGGGCTTTGTGCTTGGCGCGCTCGCGGTCGAGCTGGACGCGCACGGAGAGCGGCAGGAGGAAGGGCGGGATGTCCGCGTAGTTGTCGACTTCGCGGGTGGGTCTGCGTCCTGAACGGGCGCGGGCGAGGATGCTGCGGCTGGTGGTGGGAGGTCTGGGGGTGCTGGGGTCTTGGGGGTCGGACTCGTTTGATATAAGGCGGGCACTCGTGGCTCGCGCTTTGTCAAGCCAGCGCGGCAGGGGAGGCATGGTGGGTGTGGCCGAGGGGCGGCGGACGTGAGGCTGGTCAAAGACGAGAGGTCCAAAGGGGAGACAAAGAAAGAAAGGTGTGCGGTGGTGGTGGTCGAGTTAAATGGCTGCAGCCAAAGCACGATGACGTCCGTTGAGCCACCCAAGCGACGACGGAGATTTTGCCCTCGTGCAGTTATACGAGACAGCTGATCACAGATCAACAACGGTGCTCTGGCAGGAGCAGCACCAAGAATGACGCGGGCGAAGGTGCAAGGGGCAGGCGCAGCAACGCCGGCACGAGCACACGAGCACGGGAGGGGTGTCGGTGAGATCGAGGACTCGGAGGAAGGCAGGCGGTTTATATGTCCTCGCGGCGGCCACGGTCCTGCTCCGTCGACCCGAGGCTCAGGAACCCCGCGGAAGACGCTCGGGAAGCGAGCCAAACGCCGCGTTGGCTGGGCCAGCTGCGGGCGCCTCGCCAGTGCACGTCCTAGGACCAACGGAACCGCGAGGCGGGAGCAAACCGAGACGATCACGGGTTTGGCAAGGGTTCTGTCGACGCGGGTGAAGGAAGGAACGGACTGCAAAGCGAGGCTCCCTACGCGTGCTGTTTGTTCTTGCGAGGCGGGCTGCCCGCGGTCCCGCGTGGGCCTCTAGGCTGGACGCCACGATGCTGTGTGCGCGGCTGCGAAACACGCGATAGCCTCGTGTTGTTCCTTGCCCAGAGCGGATTTGGACGGCTGAGGGACCTTGGTGGGCCTTGTTGGGTGCGCGGAGAAGGAAGTGCTAATTGGCAATGGAGGTGTATTTGGGCCAAGAGATGCACTATGAACATATGGAGAGAAGGATGAGGATGATTGGGACCCGGATGCCCGCTGTGGGAGATGGTCGTGAGACTCCGAGGAAGACGAAGAGCTTGCGTACACCTCTCCTCTCGCGCTCTCGCCGAAGCCGTGACGCCACTCGCTATTCCGTCCATGGCCGCCGGCTGTCGATTCGGAGTTGGATGGTTGGTAGCAGCGCTGGACGAACGCTAGCCATGCGTTGGATAGTCGGATCCTCTGATCTTCGTCATCCGCTCATCGCTCATCGACCATCGCTCATCCTCTGCTATCGATACAACCCTCTCCACCGGCTACTGGGATATCGGGCAGCTGGGTGGGATGTGCGGTTCCATCTTGGTCCGTCCTCAGTACTCGCAGAACCCCGGGTCGCCCGCCGACATCTCCACCTCCGCTCGGGGCTCAAAATCGCCCGGGCTGTCCTATCGCTGGCCAAAATAGACTGTCGTCCGCCTGGGTCCACCAGCGCATCGTATACACATACCCCGCGATCCCGAGCAGATACGCGATTTGGATAGCTGTGGTGTACCGGCGCGAACCACAGAAGCCCAGAAGGCGCGAGGAAGCAAACAAACGCACAGACACGCACACACCGATCGGGCTCCGTCAGCGGAAATTGGTGGATATGGGATGGTAGGAGACGCTCACCGCGGCGCCGCTTCGGGAACAACTTTACGTGAAGACCGTATTGCGGGAGGCCCATAACATTGCAGAATATGTGGGATACCGTTGGTGGCAGGAGGGAGCCCGTTCGGAGGAACAGGTACGCGCAGTGGAAGCCAAAGAGGGTTGTGTACACGAGCTGAGACACTGCCACGGTTAAACAGTTAGTTGCTTCCCCTGGCCATGGGCGATGAGCGGGAGACTGACATGTTTGTAGAGTGGCGATCCGAAGAGCGGAAGCTGTCCGTCCGAATCGGTTGTAGGTGTCCCAGGCGTGGTGGAGGTGCCCTTTTGGTTGAATGGACATGTGAGCACATAGCCACGAAGCTTTCCGAGAGACCGGCGAGAAGGTGGACTGGCTTACCGACTCCGAACGCCAGCGGGGTGAGGAAGATCATCTTCTCGCGGGAGACGCCAGCCATATGATAAACTGCAAGGACACAGGCCCTGAAGACGACCTCTTCAGTGATTGGACCCTGTCAGGAAGGTTTATGATCAGCTTCGAGCGGCCCGAGTGGACGGCATAAGATGGGGATGCACCAATACATAGTTCCGTAACCCGATCCAGGAGAGGGTTGGAAGGAGGTTGTGGGTGAAACTCCATCGTCGTTGGAAGGGAAGTATCTCCCAAAGATAGTTAGCGAAGAGAGGGCCGACATAGAGGACAGGAGTGATTAGGCATGGTAGTATAATGTAAAAGGGATTATTTCCAGCGAAGTCGAGGGTGACGCCAAGGCGGGAGAGCGTAGACTCGATAACAACCAGCGAGTGTTTACTCTTCTGAAACGAAGCCAGTCAGTCCGTGGTCCCTATGAAGGAAATTTAACAAACGTAGCAAGGACAGGCGAGGAAGTCAACAGTAATTTCAGTAACGATTCACGTTAGAGGCCTTAATGTTTATACTGCTCGCTTTTCATTAGTGCATAGAGAGACCCCAAGAGAACAAGTCGAGCTAGTCGTGAATGTCGCGTCCTGCACGTATGGATCCCTCCGTCATGGACGGCAGAAACAATATATTGTCCAAAAACTAGCACGCGCAGCAGGATTGCACGAGTTCGGTCGTTGACGAGCCCAAAGCCTCGAGAGGTACACGCGACCGAAGGTTGGTGGCCAAACTGTGGAACAGCCTGCCTATGTCGAGTTTAGCAGTCCGGGCAACGCGGTTCGTGCGCATACAACAAGCTGTACATCCCAATATCCGCACTCTGATGAACCCCGAGAATCCGAGGTGTCTGGGCTGATCATCCCTCCGCACCCTCGCATATGCGATGCCCGCACCACCCTCTGGCATGCCTGGGTCCGGCGGCGCCCAATGTCTATCAGGGTACTCCACGTTCCCTAGTGTCCGAGCACACCGCATCGAAAACGGGCTCGATCGTCTTCGACGACACCATGTTGCCACGATACAGCAGAAAGACAGCTATTTTAACGTGTACATACCTCAGCTTCAGGAATAGCGCTCCCCACTAGCCAATACACGGCGAACACGCTCGCCACCGTGCTCATGGTGGCTGCGAATAGCCTCGCTCGGATGACGTCCGGGTCATTCCTCCATCGCTCATCGGCTTGCTTCGCCCTCTCTTCTCCGCCACGGACATTGAGCGGCACACCGTTCTTGAACGATAGACGAGCATTCTTTGAGACGTATAGCGAGCCGACGTAGGAGAAGGTGAAGAAGGCGGCGAAGGCATGGGCGGTTGACAGCGAGATGGGAGGAGCATGGAAGACGAGTGGCATCCTTGCCACCGACAGATAGTAGTGTGAGGGCCTGGAGAATGGGATCTGGGTCCCTCGATGGTCCTGGGAGGAGAGCAGGGGAGGGTATAGGGTTGGGTATCGCACTATGTATGCGGTCGCTGGGTCGCTCTTGAACAATGGAAAATTGTAACCCGAGAACAAAAGAGCGCCCCCAGGCAGACAACCAGAACCGACAGCAAAGAGGAGTCAAAGGAACAGCAGAATGATGCAGCAGTAGATATCCCCTCGAGAAGACCCGAACGAACGTCGGGAACTCGGTCGGGCTCGTCGTGGAGAGCAGCGACAGAGTGCGTTGCCGGCGCCTTCCTCTATCTCCCGAGAGTCGCACATGTTTGCCTCCATCCACGATGGCGCCGAGCTGCGAGATTTTTGCACAACCCGTTTCTCCTAGCTGCCTCGACCTTGCATCATGGTCATAGCTCCTTCAGAGTCAGGTGAGCCCATGGTGTCCGTATACATGCACATATCGGTGATTAGGACCTTGGACTGACGGTCGCTCGCAAACAGATCCTTTTACAGACGACCATCATGCAGATCCGCCGTCTCCCGTCGAAAGTTTGCTACCAGAGTACGGTCGCGAGATTCTACGATGCGTTCGGAGCACACTAACATTCCTCGGACGTATATAGCTATACGGCGGCGGCGCATATTCCTCCACCATCGCTTCCTCCGAAGTACGCGCACCAATAAGTAGACCGCTCGCGAGCTGTGGCATGCTAACCGGAGCCAAGCTACAACCTCATTGAGAGGCCTACTGCACCACGGATATACACCTTCTCCTCATGGAGTCGTAACTCCATGTTCCTGCTACCGTCTCGGGACGTCGACCGCACACGCACGCCGATCTACAATATTGCGGTTGGACTCAATCTGGATCCCTTCGTGCCGCTATCGTACGTTACCACCGTCCGACGCGGAGTGGACGAAGAGGGAGAGGTGGTCGGCGAGTTCGAGTAAGTAACGATATTTGAGGTCGCTTTTAGCACTGCTGGCCAACCTTGGGCTTCAACAGGTTGGCTGTCATGCATACTCGCGCAATCTTGAAGATGGGTACCCACTCCACACGGATGTCGAACGTTCTGAAGAAAGACGGCCACTCTTCGGTATGTGCTACTTTTCTGTATCAATATCCCGATGACGGACTCCAACTGTCCGGCCGAAGCGCAAATTTCTCTGGGCGTACGGAGATGTTGAGCTGCGCTGGGACTGCCGCACGACCTTGGAAGATGGCTCCCCCATGTGTATCGTGCGGGCTTCCATTCCCTCTTTACCCGCATAGCATGCTAACGGCGTGCTATTTCCCCTCTCTCCTTCTGATATCCACAGTGCACAGACAGGGGGTCGCACCAAGTGGCTTCGTTCGTCCCCCCACCACTAGAGGCATCGCCACCGCTTCCAGCAGCAACACTCACAGTATTTCCGGACGGGCACGAGCTGTTCGACCACATATTGATGTCGGCTCTAGTTGTAGAACGTAAAATTACCCTTTCGATCTGACATTCGAGAGACGCTTCTGTTCCTGGAGTTCATTTAGACTTTTCATGGATGTACGTTGGCGTCTTCTTCGTAACCTTGCGGTGACCTTCCCGCCATACCAGAAGATGCGCAGGGGTCATACCCAGAATGCTGTGGAGGTCAGACGAGCCTCCCTCGACTCTCATTCAGATTACTCATGTCGGATATTGGAAATTTAGGTATTTGGGCTCTCGGGCAATAACTGGGTTGTGCGCTCGCCTCGAAACACTCCATCGGGCCGTTGCATGAACAGACTCAACCTGAATTGTCCTGTCTAACACTCTTCGGTTCTAGCTTCTTGGCTTCCGGGAGCATCGCGGAGGCATCGGAGTATGCCCTGAATACCAGCGTTGATAGCGCGCGCCCGAGGCGGGTCTCTCCGTTCTGTCCACGAGTTTCGCATTCGATGACGGCTTCCGTTACTTTCAAGTGTTCCACCATGCTGAGCGCCAGCGATGCCGTACTTCTCGTTTTACCAATGCGGTTCATTGTCCGTGGCGCGGCGTTTGACGGCACGCTTCACCACAGGACGTTTCAATATGCTGACAGCTCAGAACTTCATCTGACGGCTCTCGCACACTTCCCTTCGTGTGTCTCGCCCTGTGGCTATGGATAGTCAGATCGCACGCGCCACGACTTGTAAGGTGAGTTCCTACATGCCACAGATTCCGCAAATCGTAGTCGTGACCCACTTGTTGAGCGGGAATATCAGCAAAGTCTGTCGCTTGACTGCCGTAAAGTTACTAGAATTGGGAACCGAGCGACCAAGGAAACCTTTTGCTGCCGCACCCCTCGTCCATAACCTTGTCAACGCCATGCTATCCTCTTCCGAGTAGGACAATTCCTGCTCGCGAAGAGTACTGTCAGATGTCCTCACCATTGTCGTAATTCTTGACGCATGAATTGAATTTGGCGGTCGCCTCCTGGGTATAAAGACTGAGGTCGACCACCAGGTCCTGCAGCGAAGTCCACTTCAGCTACCCACATTCTTTACTCTCCTAAGCAACCGGTCACTCGATCGCCCACCTCTCTTTTCTACTCCTACATCTCCCACATATCCATCTTCGAGATGTTCTCCAAGCTCGCCCTCACTGCCGTCGTCTCGGCTTTCCTCGCGGTCGTCACCGCCCTCCCTACCCCGGGTGCTGGTGCTGGCAAGTGCAACACCGGCTCCCTCCACTGCTGCAACACTGTCGACAAGTCCAGCGACTCCTCGGTCACTGGGGGCCTTTCCCTCCTTTCGGTGTTCTTCAAGGAGATCGACGCCGCCATCGACCTCCAGTGCAGCCCCATCAACGTCATCGGTGTTGGAAGCAGCAGCTCATGGTACGTCCCATTTCTTGCATCCATGCGAATTACAGTACTGACTGGGTCGTCTGCAGCAACGCCCAGCCTGTCTGCTGTGAAAACAACGCCGTCGGTACGCAGACACCTTCCCACTTGTGCCGTTTGTGTTCTCGGCGTACTGACATCGTTGCTTTCCTTCTGCAGGGGGCCTTGTTAGCGTCGGCTGCATCCCCGTGTCCCTCTAAATGCTGGGAACACACCGCTCAGTGGAGAATCGTCTCTGTCCCTCGCATCTACCTGTGCCCCGTGGTGGAGGTTTGGAAGGAGATGGAAGATCCCGTTACTGGTTGCGGACTCGGACTGACTCATCGCGATGATACCTGTATACCTGAATTAATCCTGCGTTACTTTCCACCTTCCCGCTGGCTGTGCTTCAGCTCTCAGTCCTTCCTGGCTGGAAGAACCAGGCTATTCGGTAGGTTGGCGCATCCTGCAGGTGTGCTTGCGCTGAACGGCTCACGAACATGGAGCTCAGCTAGATGTAGATGCATATTGATTAGATTAGATTCGTGTATGATGTAATCTAATCTATTCAGATCTGCGGCCAGCATCCTCTACGACTGGCGTTTGCGCCTGTGCGCACGCTTCTCTATCCTGTTTTCCTCCGTTAACGTGATGGCGAAAAAGAAAGGCAAAGACGCGACCAAGGCGACGCTCAAGGCAGCAAAGAAGGCGAAGGCCGCCCAGAAGGTGGAGAAGAAAGAAAAGAAGAAAGTGACCAAGACCAAGGATGAGTTCGAGGACGACGACCAGGATCTCGAGGGCATCCTCGACAGGGTGAGTCCTCTTCCCACCCCTCCACCAGCGATGCACGGAATCGGGGAACAAGCGGGATCGCCTAACGCGTGGATATGGTCAGTAGATCCAAAGGGAGTGGGAGGAGGCGCACAAGGTCACCGAGGAGCTCGTCGAGGGCCCGCCCAGCCGGCGCGCGAACGCGACGCTCACCCCCTGCCCGAACGGGAACCATCTGTGGTGCATCGGCGGGGAGTTCTTCAGCGACGACGGGAAGGCGGTGCGTATGCGATCTTCTCGAATCTCATCGTTCGCGTGCCTGCATCGAGGTCTTACCCTGGGCAAGTACTTCTACAGCGACGTCTTCCGCTATTCCCCAGAGAAGGTGCGATGAATGCATGCGCGTACGTACTACAAGGATTCTGCTTATGCTGCTTGCATCGCCAGAACGAGTGGCGGAAGTTCGTGTCCCCGACGTGCCCAGGTCCGCGCTCGGCCCATGCCGTCGTCGCGTCCCCGGCAGGGGGCGGTAAGCTCTACCTGTTCGGTGAGTCCTCGGTCCTCGAGCGGCCGTGAGGGGGTAGCCACTCACATAACTGTCATTTATCGCCAGGGGGCGAGTTCTCGTCCTTGTATCAGAACTCCTTTCACCATTACCGCGATTTCTGGTGCTTCGATATCTCCACCCATTCATGGGACCGGATCGAGACCAAGGTCCGCCCTACCGCGCGATCAGGGCACCGGTGAGGACGAAGGCGACTTTCGACGCAGTGCGTGAGCTTACGTGGGGTTCGGCTGTTTCCTAATACACAGGATGGCGATGTGGAAGCACTACATTGTGCTCTTCGGAGGATTCTACGACCCAGGTATCAAGAGTATGTACATTCTCTTTTGCTAGCGCTACTCAATCAAATAACACATTATCTACCGTAGCGAACTACCTGAACGATCTCTGGCTGTTCGACACCCAGGAATACAAATGGCTGCAGATCGAGTTCAAGGACGCCGACCGAAAACCGTCGTAAGTCGCCTGCAGGTCGCTCCCAGTCTGTCCTCGCGTCCGCGCCCACTCGTTGACGTGTCGTACACAGACCACGAAGCGGCTTCTCGTTCATACCCACGCCGGACGGTATCCTCCTACACGGAGGGTACTGCAAGGAGTACGTCAAGGGCTCGCGCCCGGTCGGCGTCATGCTCGACGACACCTGGTTCCTCCGGTCCGTCTCACACTGAAGCTTTAGTTCTGAAAGCCTCCCTCACACCCGCATGCAGAATGACTCTCAACACCCCCGAGGCCGCCATGTCGCCGCCGAGCTCCGGCAAGGCCTCCTCAGCGGACCCGCTCGTGCTGAAGTGGGAACGACGGAAGAAGTCGTCGACGGCGTACGCGCCGTCGCTGCGCTCGGGGTGCACGATGGCGGTGTGGGCGGCGAAGAACATGGGCGTGCTGTTCGGGGGTGTGACGGACGAGGACACGAGCGAGGAGACGCTCGAGAGCGTGTTCCACAACGACCTGTACGGGTACCAGATCGCGGGCAATGGGCGCTGGGTGTCGATGATGCTCAAGCGGCCGAAAAAGAAGGGCGGCGCGCAGAAGAAGAAGGTCGCTCAACAACCGCAGAGGGGACCGGACCCGGATGAGGAGGAAGAGGAGCTTGACGAGGGAGAGTACGAGGATGACGGGGGAGACGAGGACAAGGTACGTGGCGGGCTTGGGGTGCCCCGTTGAGGAGGTTATCTTAGGAGCCGATTCTAATCCGCAGGAGGACGAGAAGCCTGCGAAGTTGCAGAAAGCTGGTCCCCCGCACAAGCCCGCGCCACCCGCTCCTCCTCCGGAGGACGAGATCGACCCAGACGACCCGATGCTGACCGTGCCACTCCCCCGGTACAACGCGATGCTCGCAGTCCTCCGAAACACGCTGTACATGTATGTCCCCGCTTCTCTTCATGTGTCATTCCTAGCTCCTGAACGCACTCTTGTGTACGCGGCACAAATATATGCGTACAGATATGGGGGGATCTTCGAGAAGGGCTCGCGCGAGTACACGCTCGACGACTTCTACATGCTCCCGCTCGACAAGCTCGACCGGTATGTGTGCTTGAAGAAGTCCGAGATCGTCATCGACGACAAGGACGAGGAGAGCAGTGACGATGACGAGGATAGCGATGGCGAAGACGACGACGAGGATGATGATGACGACGAGACGCAACGCGACGAGACGGAGAGCGTCACGGTCGTGGGCGACGACGAAGAAGAGAAGGAGGTCGAGGTGCTGGATACAATCCAGGAAGAGAAGGTGTGTCTGCGCCCCGCTCTAGAACAGCTCAGTTGTAGGGAGGAAAGGTGCTGATCGTCCGTGGCGTTTTCACGGCAGGACTCGCTGCGCACTCAGGCAACTGCATTCATGGGCGTCGCGAAGGACGCGACGCGGTCCCCCGAGGACATCATCAGTACGCCACTCCCGGGCGAAACCCTTGCCATGTTCTACGCCCGTTCCCGTACGTTGCGTGCTCCCACTCGCGAGGGGGTCCCCAGGCTAACAGTAGTCTCCTCCAGGCGAATTTTGGGCGGGGAAGGCGTTCGGGACGAGCGACAACCGCGGAAAGATGCTGCGCAGGGACGGCTTCACCCTCGCGGAGGAACGATACGGTACGTGCCTTCCGCGTATGCGAATAGCCTTTATATGGCCCTGGACCTGACTGACGTTTCTACTGCGCATACAGCGGAGTACAAACCGATCCTGGAGGAAGTTGAGCGGATTCTGGCGGAGGCGGGCCTGGACGAGGAGGAGATGCGCAAGGGCGCCGCTGCGGGGCCACATAACCCCAGCGGGCAGAGCAGGAACCGGCGGTGATAGCCCGAGGGTGTGTACGTACATGCATTGAATAACTGGGATAGAAGGGAGATGAGGATGAATGCCGAGGGGTTTGCATGCAGATTACGAAGACGATGCTCACGTCAGAAGACGGAACTTGAAGTGGGCCGCCAAAAGGTGTTCGTGGTGATACATTACGCTAGAAACCTAGCTCGTCCAGCCATTCCTCGATCCTGGCTAGGCCCTCCTGTCCCGTCAGCGCCGCTTCGTCCTCGACGACCATCTTGTCCACATCGGGGTCCTTCCATAGCCGGTTTTCCTTCTCGAGGACGGGTCGTTCCTGCTTGGTCGCCATGACTGCGACGGGGAACCTGGGCTCGAAGTCGAACTCGGGTAGAGCTGTCGGGAGAAGCGACTTGTCCGTGTCAGAGGCTGCCAGTGCTGAGTTTGACGGAGGTGGGGAGATGAGGAGGAGCGCGGAGGCAGGGTACGAGGAGATGTAGGTCTGCGCAATGAGAGTGCCAGCTCCGCGGGCGACGATGACGGGTGCGAAGGGGATAGCGAGGAGGCGGATGTGGGATGCTAGTTCTGTGATTCAACGTAAGCGTCGGACCATCGGGCTGAACTGGGTACCATATACACGACAGCTGGAGACGACAGAGGCCGTAGCGAAGTGTGCCATGCAGCAACGTTCAAACACACGGAGAAGCATGGACACGGGGATGAATGCGTTTGTTTCGAGATGAAGACACACCAAACTCGTAGTGTTTCATGAGAGCCTCCGATGTTGACGCATCGGCGGGCCGTCCGAGGTCGAGCTCGAGGGAGGTGAAGCCCTTCTCCGCGAACCAGGAAGCGCACCGGCTCATCCTTCTCGTGATTCAGCATCCTTCACGACGCGTCGGCGACTGTCAACGGCTGACTAGCACTGACCCGTGTCTTGAGCTGGGATCCCAACTTCCCGAGGATACGAAGACGAGCGGGGTGGGGACCTCTCTTGGCGCGGAAGGTGGAGGCGTCCGGAGGAGATAGGCGGTCGAGGAGGATGATTGCCTGGCAGGACGATAAAATATGCTGCCCAGTCTAAGTGCGCAAGAGATCCTGGGGCGTAGAGCGATGCGAAGGTGGTTCACTGTCGAAGAGTGCAGCATTCTGACGCGGTTCTACTGCCCAGCGTAACGCGGAATGGAGGAGGTGCAGATTAATGGGATGTGCCCGGTGTTGTTGTGCTCGCCGATCAACCCGGGGGAGACGCCGGCCGGGCCGATGGGCCCGACCACATGGAACGGCGAGGGGAACATGCGCTGCGTCGAGATCGTCGCTCAGCATACAGCCACCATGACCATAGCCTGCGTTCGTCATCGCGAGTCGCGACGATCATCTCATTCGCGCAGATCTCTACTTCAACAGACGGCGATGCTCTGATCTTGCCCGCGACGGCGACAGAATTGTGGCAAAGTTGTCATCGAGTTGGGGAGCAGAGATGTCGGGATCTGGAGTGACATTGCTGAGGTATGTCTGAATTCTTGTAGCCCCACCGATCCGTTTTCCAATACTCTTTCAGAAATATTACCCCGAAGCTCTTCGTTGAACTATCATGGCAATGGACAGCGCGATTCTACCGATCCTCCCCGATCCTCGTCGGTCCACGTACTACCCTGCAGCTGCAGAATCTGCCGTCGCGACGACGCCAAAACGCGGAGGCCTCGGTGGAAGAACGTCACCGAGAGAGATATTCCGACACCACAACATGTAAGAATGTATCCAAAGCAAGATTAAGTGTGTGCTACAGTCACTTGGGGTCTGCTAAAGTACTCACATAGGTGGAACCGTTGGAGAACATCAAGTAGGCATATGCATTCTTGCTAGGGCGAGTGGTCTAGTTGGTACGTCCCACTCTTCCACTCCGTATATGCGGTGCAGTGTAAGTAGTCTTGTTAATTGCTTCAGAAAATGCGCCGTGTGGTACCGCAATGCAGGCACGTTGAGTTCTGCCTCGGCTCTACGCGGCGTTTCCTCCGTCCGGCGCCACCATCCCGCCACTAGGCTCGTTGCCTCACGGTGCGCATACACCCCGCGCCCTCCTTTAACAGTCCATATTAAGGACAGTTTTTACATCTATTTAGCCTCTGCTCTCGCAAAAGGCAACTCCTTTTGCGCCGCGCCTATTCGCGCCTTGCCTGATCTCTCGTCTCTCGACGCTCGTCCTGCGGAGTCCGCGCAGCTTGGCCCCTTCGCACCCCCTTCCTGGACCGAGCAGACCTCAACACGGTCTGTTTGCGAGCCCCCACCGCGCAGACCATTCATTCCCGCCGATACCTTGAACCCGTCATGGACAGTGAGTGTAGCGGGATCAAGTTCCACTTTCAGCACCGCGGCGCGACGATAGGAGTGGGATACCTGGGCGTCGTCTTCACTTCCGTGTAAGTACCCTTCCCCCTTGTCGTCGTTACGGTTTATTTAGACCCGTCTGACGGCGCCGGCGCAGAGTATACGGCATTACCTGCATACAGTCCTTCCAGTACTACCGCTCCCCTCGAGCCAAGACCGATGTCCCCCTGATCAAATTCCTTGTGAGCGTTCTCTTATAGATCCGTTCACCTTTCGCAAGTTGACATCGCGCTCGGGACAGGTAGGGGGTGTGTGGTAAGTGCTACTAGTGTCCGCCGATGTCGTCTCGGAGGCGCCGCGCTCACGGTCCGCGCTCCGCCCGGCGGCGCAGGATGCTCGACACGCTGCAGGAGGTGTTCGCCATGCACACTTTCTACTTCTACCTCATAGAAAACTTCGACAACCCTAAAGGTCTCCTCGTGCCCATCTGGTGCGTGTTTTTTATGAATAGCTTCGAGGACGCCCTGCTGATAAATTGAGGAATGCGCGCAGGAGCATCCCCGTAAGTACCTGCAAGCCCCTCTGAGATGCTTAGTCACTGTTGTTCATGCCGCGCGGGATGCAGGCAGGTATCCTGGTCAATGTGCGTCGGTGCCTTCATGTCCCAGTCCGCATGGTTGCTGATCGCACACGCCGGGTGGTGTGCAGGCATGCGTCTCGTTTTCTGTCAAAATGTGAGTTTTCTCTACTGTTTTGTCGTACGCCTTGCCTCCAACTCCCTTTTCGCTCGAAGGTTCTTCCTCATGAGGATCTGGAAACGTGGGTCCTCCGCTTTGTCCTACCTTCTCTCGACACAGGTGCTTATATTCCTCTCGTGAGACAGTGAGCCGAAACTCATATGTGACAATCATCGGGGTGCGTGTAACGTTTCGTGCTCGTCGTCGTTCAGGTACTGACCAGGCGATGGTATTCAGGCTATGGTTAACGCAGCCCGCCTCGGTGCGTGAAGGATCGATTGTCATAGTGGTCGGCTGAGTGTATTCACGTCCCCGTCGCGACAGTCATGAACCTATGTACGTATCAGGCCGTCCTAGAGCTTGTCGAGCGCTAACCCAAGCTTTCCTGGCGGTCGCACAGACTACCCGATCCGCTCGTAGGTTCTCGTTCTAGCCCACCTGCAATTGTAGGATGCTCAAGAAAGCTCGTGCCAGGTTTTTCGCGTTGAACGTCAACCTCATGATACTAGAAGTCCGGCTCAAGGTCGGTGTACCGCAGTTCTTCTCCCTTTTCCTCGTCGTGCGCTGACGCACCGTCTCAATAATAGCCTTACGGCTCGTCGAGCTTGGCCCTCGAGGTCGCGTGCGACTTGCTGATCTCGATCTGCATGGCGTACTACCTGCAGCGCGAACGCCGGAATGCGTTGCAGAGGTGCGTTCGTTTCGTCGAGCTATCCACGCGTCATGTTGTTCACACAGGGTCGACCTGCCGCACAGGTCCGGGGACATGCTCTCGAGGCTGATCATACTGACCGTGGCCACCGGGACGCTGTCTACGTTCGTTCATGTTCATCGTCCTCCTGCCCCCTGACGCCCACTTACACTTACTCGTCCTCTCATTTGGCAGCCTCATCGCGATGGCGGATCTTGTCGCCGTGAGTCCTCGTCTTCGACGTTCTACGCCGGTCCTGTCTTCCTAACTATGTACTGGTGCAGTATCTCACTTCGCCAGATACGTTCTACGTACTCTTCTTCAACTTCTTGATCGCCAAACGTAGGGGTCTCTCGCTCTACGCTCGAAAACCATGCCATGCTGACAGATTCCGCGCATTCAGTGGACGCAAACGCCCTGCTGACCTCGTGCGTGTCCACCGCCGCGTCCCTCCGCAAACGTATCCGCATCTAGCGCCCTGCTAACCTAGCCTCCCACAGACTCAACTCGCGTGAATACGTCCGCGACGGCTCCGACCCGATGTCGTGCGTGTCCAGCCGCCGTGCCTATGCCCGTTTGAATGTGCACTGACGGCGCGCCACAGGCTGAGCTCCATCGAGCTCTCCCGCAAAAGCGTAGAGCCGAACCGGAGCGCGTGCTGCCTGCACAACGGCACGGACCCCAAGATGGTCTCGTGGACGCTCGGGAGCAAGGAGGGGAGCAGGACGGACGTCGACCGGGACCGCCCCCCGAGCCTGAGCACGAACGGGGAGATCGTGGTGAGTACGCGTCTCGGTCGCGCTGTCGCGCGCGGGGCTCGATGAGACTAGTACTTGCGAGGGCGTCGCTGACTTTGCGTTCGTGTGCAGTGCAAGGTCGTTGTTGAGGAGGCGTATGCTGTGTAACTTGGACGACGTATGCTTCGAGGGTGGGGATCTATGTCCCCCGTGGTGTTTAGGGATGTGTCTGGGCGGTTGGCCAGGGGACCGCCGGGCGCGCAAGTACGGACGACGAGAGAAGGGATGCCCGAGTCTTATCCACCCGGATGCGACCGCGCTCTGTACATTACTTGCGAGCTCTTCGAGGCTCGCGATCATGGTTAGAACTTAGGGTTGCACTCGTCGTTCTAATTAGGATGGTGCATGGGGTGTCTGCGCTTCAGCGCGATCCCATCCCACTACTTATCAGTATCTAAGGATACCTATCGTTACATAAGGAACCTAGCCCGAACGTTGCTTGCGGCGCGTTTGTATTTCGACACCCTTGTTACTGGGCTTGAAGTTATAGTTGTCTCCAACACGGAAGCTCGCGCTCCTGGATGGTTCCGCCTCTTATATACCCCACGCTCGGGATTCGGAAGCTGCAGCATGCAGAGTGTTATTGAAAAGGTCTTAGCGGGATGCGTCAGAACGGAACATCTGAGTTGGAGGATATTGGGCCCGAGCGGGATGTAAATGGAGTCGCGTGGTGTCACGCTCACCTGACCGACGTAACGCAGCTGCGCTGCTACTCCCGAGGGTGGAGGCGGGAATCTAACTTGAATCTACCAGCCATCGAACACGATCGCCATGGCCCACGCCCCAGGAAACCCGCCCGATGCTCCCTGGATGACTTACATGGACGCTGTACGGGCCCTCGAGAGCGGCCAACTGCCCGGTCACCAGCCACTCAAGCAGTGGGAAGACCCCACAAAGCTCAACATCGAGGTCAATGCTTATGGATGGTGAGTCGCTTTGCGCCATTTGACTTGACTGTATATTTGGACCAGGATTCAGACTGATCTGAGCGCACTATCAGGCAAGGCCAGCACGCCCTCGTTCGACTCCACCTACCCAAGGAAGATGACTTCGAAAACGCTCGCTTGGCCGCCCTCTTCATGATTTTCGATTTCAAACACACCAAACCTTGGCTATGTGAATTCTGCGGTACGACGTCAAACACACTCCATATTCGATTCAGCAGATCTCTGAATTGCGCCGCCGTCCTTCTCAGGCGAACCCTCTCGCGAGACCCACATGCAGTTCGTGCCCTACGTCACCCTCGACGTTTGCCGCATGCCCGTTTTCGTGAGTGTCCATCATCTCCTCTGTCTCTCGTTCTTCCAATTTCCTTTCTAAGTTTCAGTTTCGATATCACATTACACACATCTCATCCATTGACAGATCCACCACATCTGCGACATGGACAAGGCCTCGTGCAGAGCTGCGATGCGCACCGTCCACGATCGCCTGAACTCGCAGCACGGCTGGCTCATGGGTCCCCACGCGCCGCCCCTCAGCAAGCCCCCGGACGAGATCTACCCGCTGGGCGCGAGCTGCGCGACGTGCAAGACGGACGAGAGCGCGCGCGTAGACATGAAGCGCTGCAGCGCGTGCAAGATGACCCGGTGAGCCTCGCAAATCTGTCGTCTGTCGTCCATTCAATGGGCGTGCTGACCGTCATCCGTCCTTCAGATATTGCAGGTGAGTATTCAGACTCCGTGATATGTGCGATCGCGAAGATCTAACGCATATACGCGTATGACCGCCGACATACGTGCAGTCACGCTTGCCAGCGCGAAGACTGGCCTCGACATAGGACCGCGTGCAGGCATATCAAGCTAGTACAGTTCGAGGGCTTCTCTGCCTGAAGCAAAGGAATCTGCAATATTATCCTGCATCCGGTACAAACTCGGGTTGATATCTGCTGTCTTTGCACAGACCGGGACACCGACGAGGTTGAAAGCGTCTGGACGTGCGTCAGGCGCAGATAACTTAGGGTTCATGGCGATGCCTTCCTTTGCTTCTCATGCCACATTCCTATCCTGTGTCGCGACTGAGTTCGATTCATGCACAGCGTGTACATGTATCCAAGCTATGTATAGACTTCCAGCCGTGGGCTTGCTACTTCGAATGACCCGCGCTGGCTGAGACCACTTGCAGAGCCGGTCTGACTGGGGAATTAGCTCTTTATGTCGTCCCACATCGTTATTGTGAATGGGATGGGAGTCCGGGGAGCTAGCTCGACCGCGGATTACATGACAACTAGCCGGCATGTCCGGGAGGGTGGTCTTGTACGCGTGGACTTTGGGTTTATATGTCCGGACCTGACGCCACCGGGGTTGTGCCACAACGTGGGATGGGTGAGGATAGTTGGATCCCGAGTAACGCTCAAAGCTTTTGTCGCCAGGTCTTGCGCGGTCATGCCCCTGGTCTTTCTCTCTCACCCTCTCCCAGACACTCGCACTCTAGGAATCACCATCACAGAAATCCTCCCTCTTCCCTCCTCCGTTCGCCACACATGGACTCCCCTCCCCGCATGAAGGACTATATGGACTCTCCTCCCCGAATCCAGGACTATATGCATATGGACCCCCCTCCGACGGTCATCCAGGACGATACGGACTCCCATCCCACTATCCAGGACGATCATATGGACTCCCATCCCACTGTGACTATCCAGGACGATCATATGGACTCCCATCCCACCATCCAGGACGTTATGGACTCCCCTCCCATCACCCAGGGCAATATGGTCGCTCCCCGCTCCGAGTTCCTCCCCATAGAACTGATCGAAGAGGTCATCGACCGAGCCAGTCATGACCCCAAGTCCCTCCGTGCCCTATCGCTCTTGTGCAAGGACCTCCTCACCCGCGCCCGCATCCACCTCTTCACCGGCATCGCCATCCGGAGCGTCGAAGAGATGGACACATCACGCGAGTTCCTCGACTCGCACTCCTGGGTTCTCCCTCTTGTTCGGAGGGTTACCCTCTCCTCCTGTGTGGAGACATACACTGCCGACGAGTCGAAGAAGCTAAACTTCATCCCTGTACTCGACATGTTTCGCGTGCATCTCTTTTCCCAGCTTCCAAATTTGCGGATATGGAGGATGAATCCTCGGTCATCTCTATGGAGCTCCAGCGGGCCTTGGCTTGTACTCCATCGCTCTACACTATTGTGCTATTGGACCTATGGCAGACGCATTCAGGAGCTTCAGTTGGAGAGCATCTCCTTCCGCAATGTGTCCCACTTTGCTAGCCTCATCTTGGCCTTCACTGCTCTCCATAGTCTAACATGTTCCTTCCTTCGAGTTTTGTATCCAGACCAACTTGAAAGCTTGTTGGCTGGCTGGGAGACCCTACGCAAACTTTCGAAACCTTTGAAAATACAGCATTTGTCTGTGAGTGTTCCAATGAATTATAATGCCATATATACAGGGCGAGGGCTAATAACACTGATCTTTGAAGATCTTCGGATCTGTGGATATCTATGCAGTTGCATACTTGCTCCATGCGAGCATGGACACACTTGTTATAACCATTTCAAATAGGGGGGGCTTTCAAAAGGATTTGGAGACCTGCTTTGGTAAGTTGCTCACCCTTGAACCACTATACTATTGTCCTGACAAATTCCTCATGTGGTTGGAAGAGTTAATGGGCCAGCTCTCAAACCTGTCCTCATTGACACTTGTAATCCCAGCTAGCTTGCAGTCCCAGTCGTGGATTAAGGACAACCACTATGACAGCCCAATACAATGCATCCAATGTAGTGTTGCAGGGTCCGGTCCCGGGACTAGTCCAGGACCGGCCAAAAGACCGGGACCGAGGTTATTAGGACCGGACCAGGACTGATCATCTTTCAGTCCTGTCCCCAGTCCCGGTCCCGGTCCTTTCCCTGCAGGCAGGTCAAAAGGACCGCAGAGGACTGGTCCGGACCAGTCCTCATACACCCCAAAGGACTGGTCAAGGACCAGCCTTTCTGGACCTTTTTTGTAATATTCAGGCCCAAACTGGGGCTGAGACGGCTGTCCTAAGCAGATTGGGGTTAGGGTTAGGGGTGCCAAGATACACTCACCTTTCCCTCTAGGACCACCCAGGACTGGTCCAGGACTGGTGAAGACCGGTCCAGGACTGATATGCGGTCCAGGACCAGTCCGGACCGAGGACAGGACTGCAGTCCTGCCCGGTCCTTTGAGGACTGCAGTCCTGTCCTCGGTCCTCACTATTCAGAGCGGTCCTGTCCGGTCCTCGGTCCCCAGTCCTCGAGAAATTACCTTGAGGACCGGGACCGGACCGGACCCTGCAACACTAAGATTCCAATGGGCAACAAGAATTCTTGAACAAATTGCTGCTGGAAAAGCCCAACTACATGCTGTGTCTCTGCAGATAGAGCTACACACTATTGTTGCTCTGGCTGGCCCTCTTTCAGGTGGTGGTCTGGCACTGGTGGTGTGCACAGCGCTAGAAAAAGCACTTCTGGGGTTCCAAGACATCAAGGTTCAGTTTCAAGGACTTCACTCTGGCATGCGCCGGGCTAGAAGAACAGAATTTTGGTCCCCCATTATCAAATCTGCCTTTCCAAAGCTTACTGAGCAGGAAGTACTCACACTGCCAGATTGTGAGTGAAGAATTAGATTATGCTAGTGCTAACTTCAATTTACTAATTGTGGACACTCTAAAGCTCACCCCTCTGATCCACTGGGCCATGAACATATAGTGTCATGCCTTGTTGCCTCTCCCAACAGCAAATGGATTATGACTGGTGCTGAAGATGGGACCATCATTATCTGGAATATGGAGCATCCAGGCACAATTCTGCAGCAATGGTTCGCACACTGTGGACCCATTGTAGATCTCAACTTCTCCCCAGATGGACTACAACTTATATCTCAAGGTGGCTATACTGGCGAGACACTCATAGTATGGACCTTCCTCAATGGGATTAGCAAGCTGGCTGTTTTGGAATCTGGAGACCTTACAGATTTCAGGAGAATACCTACTGGGACTTGTGCTTGGTCACCTGATGGCACACTCATTGCATCACAATACCGACAAGGACCAGTGCAAGTCTGGGATGCTCTGACATTCCAACAATGTGACTGGTCTTCTCCTGACAATCCAAAGCCAGGGCCACCCAATACCTCCTATAGAACATTGCATTGGTCCCCAGATTCTCGCTACCTTGCATGGATATCTCGCAGAGACCATCAAGAATGCAGTGAAATTGTCATTTGGAACCCTCTGGGCAAGCAACAATTGAAGAGATTTCCTGCGCACACAAACAACCCTGCCAGTGCCAATTTCAATGTTACAGCACTTTCGTTTGACCCTGGGAGCAGGTGTATTGCTACTGGCCTAACATGCTTCTCACAAATGGTCTATGGATTTGAGGCATTCACAAAGCCAGGTGGACGAGGCTCTGGGCTTGTCCTGGTCCATAACATTGCAAGTGGCGCTGTGCTCATGATCCAGGAACATGTGAGCCCAATCTCTGACATCTTGTTCTCTCCGGATGGCAAGTCCTTGCTATATCTTTCTGAGGATGGCTTGATGAAGATTTGGGATACAAAATCCTGGCAGGAAATCACTTCACTCGAGGGAGAGGGACATGGTGGGACATGGTTGGAAAGGAGCCCCCAGGTGGCATGCTTTTCTCCCGACGGAAAATACATCGTTAGCACATCAAACAATACCACAACAAGGGCATATGCAGTGCGGCTGTGGAGGACTGGAGAGACCTCGTGCACAGCGGTGATTACAGGACACAAGACCTCAATCAGTCATTTGGCATTCTCTGCGAACGGACAATTTTTGGCTTCCGGGGATTGGGATGGACTAGTTCATATCCATTGTTTGTCAGATTTCATACAATATTGATCCAAAGGCTTTCATTGTATAGTACATCACCTGTGGACTCCATAGACTAGCAGTCTACTTGATTCAACTCCATTCCGGTACATGAAACTTACAAATCCCTGTATGTACAACACCAAGCCTTGTTTCATCCGATTTTATCCCTATAAAACAAAGCTTACAGAATTTTATGCTTCCTGTTGTTTGTCATAACGCCGCGAAATCCGTGCATACTCTGTGCCCCCGAACTTATACAAAAGTTCCTTATCCGCATTCACTTGTGGGGGGTATGTCCCACATCTTCTGGCATTAGTTCACATCAACGACCTCGTACCCCGCAGAACCTCGCGAGCTCCGTCCTAGAAGACACGCGGCCATCGACACTCGGTGCTCACGCCTCCATACATACTACATGTACACAATTTGCTCATGAATCAGATGAGGGAGTCGCTCATGTCGACTATGCAGAATTTCCGCAGGTGCATGTCCACACGCACACGCCAAATCAATGGTTCGCGCGTCCAAGTGCAGCTCGTACTCCCAGTTACTAGCGGGGGTGCGGGACCTCCAGCTCAGCTAGACAAATATCCATAGACCTGCAATGAGTGCATTAACACTGATCCACCTTCAGAGACCGAGCGTGAAGACAACTCCTTGCGGAGGCTGTCACGGCGCGGTATGACGTACCGTAGCGCGAACGGGGAGCGGGAGTCCAATGTTTTATCTGACAGAGCTCGACCGATGCCCCGATGAAGCAACGGCCGGATGGTTGTGTACAGCTGCACGAAGCACGCCGTACAACGACAGGCTGCACCCATCGGAGAAGCGCATGAGGATAGTAGATGGCATGAGCACATAGAATCGAATGACAGTAAGGAAACGCACGCCAGACCGCGACCTGAACCCGCAATTCAGCCATACCCTGGGCGTGGACACCGTAGCGGGTACATTCCGTGACGCCCTCGACGCGAGTTCGGATTTCGCTGCGTCATTTGAAGCTCGGTGCCCGAGTCGAGTCGGCGAGCGGCGGATGCATGGCCGTGCAGCGGCGAAGAAAATCCCGGCCGTGGAAGAATCACGCCTTATGAAGAGACAGGTGCACTGCGTTGGTGGCAGCACACGATGTGGGCGAAGAATATTTAAGGATACAGATTGAGATATGGTGAGATGCACGAGGGGGACGGCCGCAAGCCGACGATGAGTCCGGGAATGAAAGGAGTCCGGTAGGGTAGCAGTGGGATGGACGATAAGGCGGCTGTGGGTAACGATGGGACCCGATGGCTTCGAGACGGATACGGCGCACCTGAGGACTGAGAGCTGTATGCATAATACGTAGTTGGAACAACTGGTTATCGCGACTTCAGGCCACACAAGTCAACTGACGTCGCAAGCCCTGGTGTACTGGATGGATCAACGGGGACTGAAGCTACGGGAGGAAGGGTGTCGGCTCGCCGGTCAATCTTGGGCCACCGGTACCATCCGAAGGGCACGCACACAGCGCCGGCGGTTCTTGCTCAGTCGTCACGGTTACGAGCAGGGAACACGGCTCGGAAGTTGAATAGAACGATCGGAAGGAGCGATTTGTGTGAGCCTACCAGCAACCAGTTAGAGCGAATAGACTTTGAACGGTGAGAAGTAGCTTTACGCGATTGCTCCGAGCCTGCCAGCTGTTTGTGCGGCAAGCATGGCGGGAATGAACGGGATGCGAGGAGGCGGTTTTGGCAGATATTTCCGACCGGGAACGAGTAAGTAACTCACCATCTCTGGGCTGGGATCTCATTGCTCCGAGGGGACCGGAACCGGCGGAGAAGTTTCTCACGGGGTATAAGGTGGAGAGACCCGTAGGGAATGTGTTCAACGAGAGGTTTGTCTCACGGAAGGAAGGAAAATATTGCCCAGTAGGACGTCGTATGCACACATCTGAGGAAATTGTGAACTTGGCGTTGGCGCACGATGAGGAAGATGACGTACGCGCATAAGTCGAATCCAAAGGGCCAGGAAGCAAGCTCACTGGAGCCTAAGTTTGAAGGCAGGGCTGCAGCGCAGACGCACAGGCCTCAATTCAGGTGGCAAAGGTTACAAAAGGGGAGCATGGGGATCGTAGACAGTGCCAGTGGAAACACGCACTCACCGACCTATCTGTCACAGCTATCAAGCACGACCTTGCGCTATCAGACCGTTACAAGCCAAAGACATCCCATATCTGTCGCATCCAGGTGGCATTAAAGCATCCGCCAAAGAGCCCGATTACACTACACCCCAGAAGATGGATACGGACGCGGCACACCCATGGCGCGGGGGAGTGCGCAGGAATCTTGAACCCAGCTACTGCCTCGAGAGAAGCCCCATCGGAGACCTCGACCATACCCTCCGTACCGGTGCCCAAATACGGCACCCGAGATCCAGCGAGAAGTCAAATTGAGCTGATGTGGCCTGAGAGGAGTTGGAAGAGGTCTCAAGCAGCTACCGGGAGGCGAATGGAATGCGTTGATGGTAGGAGATGAACCCTGGATACTGGCCAGTAAATGTCGATGATGAATGTGAGCGAATGGATGGTCTGGGAGCGGAGGGCCTCAGAAGCCAATGCAAGATCTTACACATCCGTAGAATGCCAGTTGGAGTCGTGGGGGGGCTGAGCAGTATGTGGCGTACTAAAAAGGTGAGCCTTCCATACCACGAGGGCAGGGAAAGAGATATCATTGCATGGCCGACGTAAGGACGCCGATACGCCTGAACGCCTGACATGGTCGTACGCAGACTTCCTGAAGAAGGAGCATGGCGAATGCAAATTTGCCCATAAAACTCGCGAATGGATGGCACAAAAGAGACGAAAAGAGCTCACAAGTTTGGATGTAAGCCTGGATCAGAGACTGGGATCTGCTCTCGGTAGGGTACGATCGTCATCCTAGAGGCAGAGGATGACGTGGCTCTGTGACAGCAAGAAGTAGTCAAAAGACATGGAGATGGTGCAGTGGCGAGCTGGGCTGCATACTATAGAGAGGAATCCATATGACGGGAGGAGAACCGAATGAGACCGAGGTCGGTATCCGATGGGTGCCGTTCGGTCCGCAGGGGAACGAGCTTTCGTGCCAGACAAGCAACGGGGACGACAAAATGCTGCTCAGCGGCGGAGAGCACGTACGCTCAAGCAGGAACAGATACATCGATCCGCGAAAGACGAGAGGCAGGAGGAGCACGAGTAGAAGGAGCTCGAGTCAGGACAAGAAGGAAATTCGGTCACCGTGAGCATGGTGCAGCCAGATTTCTCATCTTCCCACGACCTCGTCCCATCCGAAGTCATCGTTCCAACCACTCAAGTCTGTCATTTTCAGGACTATGTCGCTTCTCTTAGGTGGTAGTCTGCTCTTATTGTTTTGTACGTCCACATTGAGGTGTATTGTATTGGCGCACTAAGCTGAAGTCCGGAATCCCTGAAGTTTGAAGCCTACGCAAGTATGACCGGTACAGTGATTTAGGACGATATCAACTCGATCCTCCAGGAATCCAGCCCGAGGTGAGCGCGGAGCATCTGCAAGTACGCTGCACGAAGAGTCTTTCGCGTTGCAATTGAAGACCGCGGGAGAGGAAATATAGAGCGCATTCCTCAACGATGCGGAACTTACTGGCTCTGCCATTCATCTTCGACCCGATATCGATTCTACATTCTCCTAGCCTGCTCCCGCCCATTGCTGGGAGACGGGTACCTACGCGTGGCATGGGCAGCATAGAGGCGTGGCGAAGGTTCCGTCACAGCTTCAGGCGGCCAGTTCCGCGTTCCAAATATTGGCGTGGTCGACTTGCAGACGGGAAAAGCCCAACTCTGTCGACAACGTCGGCTTCTCTAGGTACCAGTCGCCCTTCGATTCGCACAAATAATGCGATAAACCACTTCACGGGCTGTCACTATCAGCTTTCGATGAGCATCAGCTGCATGAACCAACGGAGAATCGACACCGCTTACTCACCTGCACTAGCATCTACGGCACGAGGGAGTGAATTCGGTCAGTTAGGGCACACCGACTAGCGGTCCTAGTCATCCCGCTGGCCAGCGCGAAGGAGGTGAAATGGCTAGAACTACAGATAATGCCGAGATATTTACTGCAGAAAGTCGGACGAATATGCGAGTGGTATGTATGAAGTGTGAGTAAGATGCGTTCTCCGGCCACCCTCCCCAGGTCTCCTAGCCCCGACAATAAATATATGACAACGCACACCAGTCCATGTCCCCACAGCCCCTCGTGCGCAAAGCGGCTATCGATGTAACGAGAGAGAGACTCAAGACCAGGATCATGGCAGCGCCCGGTCTTTGCCCTTGTGCGGGGGACTCGACAGCTGTACGCCGAGATCTGGGGAGCTTGCTATCGCCGCGGAGGTGAACGAGGGTAGCCGGCGAGTGCCGTTTAGCCCTACGGGAGATATACGCGTCGATGCCTGTGTTGGCGTAGAGGGCAAGGATCCGTTCGAGCGCGACGGGGAACGCGGGGGTGGTGGCAGCCCGCTTTCGCCGGACGAGGCCTCGGTGAGGAGGAACTCCACCCATAGACGGGAGAAAGACTGAACGAGCCTCAGGGTCAGCGGCAATGAAAGCGGTCAAATATGGTCAAGTACAACGAACCTCTGTCTCGTCGGTCTTCTGGAGCTCCACGGGCTTGACGGCGGGGGAAGATGTAGCGGATCGTCCCCATAAGGACCCACCGGAAGGGGACTGGGCAGAAGACGCGCTACGTTGGAGCCCGGCTTTCTCTCGCTCGTCGTCGCTCCATTGGAGGATGGTAGACAGCAAGGACAACATCTCGAAGCGCTTGGAGTCGGCACGAGGGGTAGTCAGGAACGACAGTAGAACGTTAGTGACCAGACGTCTGTCGACGTTCGTATCGGAGGAAGAGCGTCGTAACCGTCGCAATGCCTCCATGAGGTGCTCGTTCATGATAACAGCTGCGCGCACAGGAAGTTGTTGGCAACTGTTCATGTTTATAGAAACCTCGTAAAATCCGCGACTTACCTTCCTGCCGTAGCTTGCCAACGAGGACGCTCTTCTCCTTCACCTCCTTCTCCAGTTCCTGAACGCGCGAGTTGTTTGTCGAACTTTCTTCGAGTTGGAGCTCCGCATTCAGGGCACGGCTCTTAAATTCTGCTAGCGACTGGGTGACCTGAATTAGCTGTGTCTCGTACTCCTTGACAGCCTGTTTGAGGTCATGATCCTTGGCTGCTAGAATGTAAGCCGGCTGCACGACAATTCCGTCGGTTTGCACGTACAAGTTTGGAAGTCCTCCAACACCGACTGCAAGTTGACGCACTTCTCCCTCTCAACCTCCAGGTTGGTCTCCGCGTGTCGCCTCGAGTCCCTCTCGATCTCTACGTCTCTCCTGAGAGAATCCACCGTTGTGCGGGCCTCGTCCGCCTCGATGTGCTCCTGAAGCGCCTTCTGCTCCCACTCGTCCCGCTCTATTCGACACTGTTCCAGCTCCGCCTGCAGCTCCCTGAGCTCCCGTTCGCGGAGGAAGGTCTCCTGGGAGCTATCGTGTAACGCGCGGCTGCGCATGGTCTCGAGCTCCCGGGACGCCCACTCGGCCTCCTCGTTAGACGCGATCAGCTCGGACTGGAGGGTCTCGACGGTGGCGGCAAGGTCGTCGTTCTGCGCAGTCAGCTGCTGAACAAGCTGCTCCTGACGGTCGAGTTCTTCCTATGCATCCGCTGGTGAGGACGTGCGTCCACGGTTGAGAAGGACGGACGGGGGGTAGGAGAGGTACGTACGGCGTCTTGCTGCAGCTTGTTCCCGAGCGTCGTCCGCATCGTCGTGAGCTTCGCGAGCAGGTTGCGGTACTGCGTCGCGAGCGCATCCTTCTCCTCCCGTGTCCGCTGCAGCTCCTGCTCGAGGCGTTGTACCGGGTCGAGGTGCTCCGAATCGGCGTCGCCGTTTTGGTGGGCCTGGGGTGCATCCCCGTCGGTCTTGAGGCCGTTCAGCGGAGGAGGCGACCCCAGGATGCGTTCCCGGTCGAGCGAGTTGCGCGACGCCGAGTCATCGTTGCTGGCGACGTCGGATGCGGGAGAGGAGGACATGGAGCGGGTCTGAGACGTGTTCGCCGTTGCGGTGCTCACTTTCGGCGACAAGTGGCCTGCCAGCTGTAATTCCCTTATCAGTTAACACACTTATCAGGACAGGATAACTCAATCAGCCCCTAACCCCGCTGCCAATCAGCGAGATCTACAAGCTAGATCTGCCCATCGTCAGTGTGCAAAGGCTTGTCCTGTCTTGCCACAAATGCATCTTGACCACGTACCATGTACACGCCGCGATTCCATGCAAACTTTGGGCCTCGCTGCAAGCCTCGAGGACGAGGGTCGGTGAGTAACATTAATATTGCCTTGCAGCCGTCTGTTTGCCCATAAAGGATAAAGCGCAGGAACTCCGTCGACATGTCAAATTCGTGGTCTTCTCCGCTGGGCGGACCCCGCGTGCTCGGCGGCCATCAGCGTCAACACCCGAGCGGCCGCAGGGTCAACGAAGGCCGTCGATAGCTCTCCACGACACATGTTCTGAGCCTGTTCTGAGCTGTTCTCTGCCTCAGTCCCCTCACGACCCTTTCAACGACCCTACGACTCTGGTGAACATAACTACATACATTTGCGCCTATCGGCGTCTCGTCCTAATACTTTTCAAATACAGCAACCCTGGGTTAGCCCGGTGGCACGCCGATCCCCCAAACCATGGGTCGCGGTCAGTTGCCACGCCCATTGTCGTAGGTTCAATGTCGAGTTTGCTAACTCTGACCCTCGCGCTCAGGACTCAATGAACCCCCCACGAATCCCAACGACCTCACTGCCATACCCGCGGGTCCCGGCACGGAAGGTCACGACCCTACGAAACACAAACGGAAACAGACGCTGTTGAGCTTGTTGGATGCACTGGCGGAGTTGAGCAAGGATGAGGAGCTGGATGGAACAGGTACGTCCGTCGCAGAGTTTGGCACTTCTTCTTCGTACATCCTGGGGTTCCTGTGCGTCAAGCTGTCTTCTTTTCTCCCTTGTGCCCTTCATGCGTCAGACAAACTTGTTCCGGATGTCGTGGTTCAGTCGAAGATCGCCTGCCATAGTCTGGTCACCGGTCATGTCGAGTCTTGCCCTGAAAGGCAGTGGAGGCCGCGGGCGATAAGAAGGTAGGCGTTGAGCGTGATGCTTGCTATGGAGAGGGTGAGGTACCTTCTCCTTGTCATGCACTGCGACGGCGCCTTCAAAGCGCATTCTCCATCTTCGTAATGCGAAATTTTGGACAGTTCAAGAGAGAAGGCGCCAGACAATCGTCGCGTAAAAGGCACTGCGGCGCGTAACGACTGCTGCAGCTACGTGTGTGTGCGCCCGTCGTTACATCCTGTTTGCAGGTAGGGAGAACGCCTATGGCAGCGAGTGCTCGAGAGGGTTGCTCCAAGTTACGAACACGCAAAGGGTATGCTAGTGTGTGGGTGGCTGCACTCTGCGACGTTGGGATTGGAATGGTGTCAAGCTCCTTGTCTGTCGCGCTGGCGCCACTGGCCTAGCAGCCAGCCCCAACTTCGCACGCAGGTGGTGGGAAGCGTCATGTAACGTGTTGACGATCTTCGTTATCTCCATGTGTACCCCTCGAGGATTACGGGAACCGTTTACCGGCCCGCAAATCTCCTGCGACCTTCCCTGCATGGCGGAGCTTGGACGGCCGTGTATCAAGGACGAGCCTTCGTAGTTTCCTCTCCTCCTTCCCGACGTACGCTGCTTATTATGATGAGTAGTACGACTACAAGGGTCCCTAAAGGGCATTTGTTGAGAGCAGATATGAAGTTCATTTTGGGTTTCCGATTGCATGTCAACTCGTGGGTAGTTAGGGACTAATCTAAGCCTTACAGTGGGTATGCTGCAACAGCCAAGCTTCGAAGATGATCACGATGTCCGTGAGTACTTGCCACTACCTATACCCTGGCGTTTTGCCTTATGATCTCGCTCCCTATAGCGACCGTCGATGAGCATCTGCAGAAGGTCGGCGCGGACGCGTTTAACAAGTTCCAGCGACGGGTTATGAACCTCGACAAGGAGGTGCGCTCGTGATAAACTCGCGCGTGGTGTTTCGACCTAATACATCCTCAGTTGCGCAACTTCGCTAACGCCGCCCGTCAATTGGGAAGCTCTGTCGGCATCCTCTCTTCGTCGTATCACCTCCGTGGTCGTTTGGCGCAACTCCTATACCTGTTCCGCGAAAACGCTGCTGATCTCTTCCCACGGAAAGTCTCGCGTCAGTCACGGGACTCCCTAACGAACCCTCAACTAGCGCAGTACCGCAAAAGGGTGCGAGATAGAGCGCCACCACACGTTCATAACCCGATCGTGATGGAGAAGCTGGATCCCGAGGACTTTCCCGAGCAACTCCAGATGTTCGCACAGGACGTGACGACGTTCCTGGATTGCTTGAACGAGTTTCCGGAGTTTACGGACGAGGCGGTCAATGCAGCAGTCCTGTCATTAGAAGGCGACCTGAGGGTAAGCATCCTTGTCTTCGTTCGGGGCACACAGAGAATAATCGTGAATTGGCAGTACTGGGCTTCGTCACTGAGGCAGTACGAGAAGGAGTTTAGATTCCCGGCTGTGCAGCGCTACTTGCACGATCTGAGCGGCGAGATGGGCGAACACATAGATAATATCACTGCCTCGTTGTCGGTGTTCATAGAGATCGGTTTGTTTCTGCAACTTCATTGCTTTCCATCGTTTCGAAGGTTAACATTAGTGCTGGTAAAACAGGTGTCCCTACCATTCGTTTCGCCCAGAAGCATGCCAGTCAAAACCTGCTCAATCTCAGTACCGTGGCGACCTTCTTCTCGGCCGTTACAGCTACAACCATGCAGTTCTCGTTTGATATGCACGATAACGCGTTAGAGAACGCTGTGAACTCGTTCTGGTTCACGTCGCTTGTGTTTAGTATCGGGGCCGCAGTGAACAGTCTCCTCGGTGTCACATGGAAGCAGGCGATGTAGTACGTCGCTCGCTTCTCTCTTTGGGTCCCAATCGCATTCTAATCATCCCATACAGCCGCTCTCCAGGCCACCGCGTCCCATGGTGGGTGCTCATCTGGATCAAGCGGTCTCCACTCGCCTTCCTCGTCCTTTCCGTCGCCTGCTTCTCCATCGGCCTCGTCCTCTTCGCCTACTCCTCGGGGCAGCACCAAGTCACCTGCACGCTCACGACCGTCTTCTCCGCCTGCAGCATCGTCGGCCTCACCGCCGTGTCCGCCTGGTTCGCGTCCGAGCGCTGGACCTTTTCCCGCCACAATGGCACCAAGTGGCTCGCGGACGTCCTCTCCGAGACCAAGGTCCGCGTCAAGTCCACGCGCGGCGCCAAGTGGCTCATCTACGAGCCGCGCGAGGCCGCGCGCGGCTTCTCGCGCTGGACGGCGGGGCGCATGCGCCTCCTCGGCGAGCGCGTGTCCGAGCTCAGCGCGCGCGCGGTGTCCCGCCTCAGCTCGAGCAGCGGCAGCGGCGACGACGAGAAGTACGGCGATGCGGAGCGGGCGGTGACCCCCGCCACGGAATGCGCGAGCCCCGAGCCGATGTCGCCCACTTCGCCGTTCAGACGTGTGGGGTCGGACGTCGGCCCGCTGCTGCCCATCGCGGAGGTGCGCGCGCCGACCGTGACGTCGTTCGACGGGGGAGATGGTGGCGATGTGGCGAGCGTGATGAGCGACTCCCCGGGGGGATTGCCGGTGGTGTCGCCGGGACGGGGCCGCTTTGCGAACGCGGTGCGCGCGGTGATCAAGATGCGCGCGGCGTCGGCGGCGTTCCCGACGGTCGAGGGGCGGAACCCGAGAAGGCAGAGGACGATGTCGTCGGACGGGAACGGGCGCGATGCGGAAGAGCCGGTGGGGGTGCTGAAGAACTCGCGCGTCGGGACGCTCATGCCGAAGCTGCGGAGCCTGCAGACGACGCAGAGCTTCGAGGCGCATTCGGCGCTGGTGCGCCATCTGCAGTTCTCGCCGAACGGAAAGTTCCTGGCGACATCCAGGTGCGGAGTCCGATATCTGACTGTGTATGTGGGGAGACGGCGCGGTGCTGACGTGTGAGGTGGTTTGTGTTGTGCAGCTGGGACCGGACATCGGTGATCTTCAAAGTCGGCGTAAGTGTCCCCGCTAGTAGCGCAGGCTCGCTGCATTCCAACACGATGCGCTTCAGGAACAATTCACCTCCCATCGTATCCTGGCGCACCCGCAGGGCTTCGTCGGGCAGGTGGCGTGGTCGCCCAGCGGCAATCTCCTGCTCACAAAGCTCGGGCGCGGCGTCAAGGTCTGGACGGAGGACGGCGTGTGTAGGAAGACAATTGATCGCCGCAGGAACGTCCAGTCCATCGCATGGCTTCCGGGCGGCGAAGGTGAGTGGTCATCCTGTTTCTGAGAGATCTGTGTGCTCGTTCTAGGACGGCGCTAAGCTGGTATGCTTGATCGTCCAGGATTCCTGTCGGTGGAAGGCAGCGACGTCACGAAACTCGATCTTAACGGCACGGTTCTGGCTACGTACCACTTCGAGCGACTGATAATCCACGATGTTGCGATCACGCAAGATCAGGCACGCATGGTTTGTGTTGGGACTATGACAGCATCCATGGACGGCCTACATCCTAGCAAGTGCCGAGCGGAGAAGCAGATCCTAGGTAAGCAGCGGCGAGAAGTAGACAGTGTTGGGTTTACCTTAACCCCGAAATGCAGTGTACAACATGGAAACTGAAAAGATCGAGAAGTGGGTCACTCTCCAAGAGTACAGTAATTCTAAGTTCAAGCTGACATGAATCTAGTCGCGTACCGGTATTGCACGAGGTTCGTGACATCACCTTAGCCAGAAACGACCATGTGGCTCTGGTCAGTTACGAGAATAAGGTAATGTCGACCACATTCATGATGAATTGTTCATCGTTACTCACGTCAGTGCTTTAGGCACCACCGCAGCTTTGGAAACTCGACCCGATCAAGAAAAACGCCAACTCGACATCCTTAGAAATGCGTTTGTCATTAAGGCATACGTACATGCCAAAAACGCCAGTCGACTTTGCTGGGCCAAGTTACTTCGGTGGCAAAAACGACCAACTGGTACTGTGCGCTGGGAAAGGTTCGTAGTCCCTTCTCTCGACCCTAATCAAGCTTTCTGATTCGTCCCAGCCGGGGACGTTCACATATGGGATCGCGAATCCGGCACACTCCTGCACCACATCCGTTCTCAAACGGTCGGTGGCGACCTGACCTGCATAGCCTGGAACCATGCCTGGGACACCTTCATGTTCGCAACCGGCTCACATGACGGCGCAGTCAGAATCTGGACGTCGCCTTCGCCCAGCACCCTGCTAGGTTCGGAACTCAGCTCTGTCTTTGCCGCGAGTCGCGCGACCACTAATCCCACCAACACGCCTGGCACGACCACCCCCAACCCTTACGACGCCGATTATCGCGCGGACAGCCCTGTCGCCCAGCTGACCGGCGAGCCGCCAGATACACCCGTCCCATCGGGCACTCCAGGGACTAGCACTACCGGCATCTTGAACGCTGGTCAATCTGGCTATGGGTCTGCTGCGAATTCGCTGGGGACGCTGCCGCAAGCCCGACCTTCGGTCGTCACCTTCAGCAGCCAAGTCTTCGGTAGCAGCTAACGTTGATTTTTAATGCCCCCGCCTTTTGGCCGTTTACGCCCAAGATGTCCATAGATTCATTCCCCAGCACTCGGATGTTGATCTACCATGTTATGCTGGGGTATGTGCTGCTAGAGCAGCGCGTCCCCTCATATCGCACTGCTTTGCTTTCTTGCTCAGGCTGGGACTTTGTATTACTATTATGCGTACCGTCCACGGATTTCACGTTAGACAAGCTCTCCCACATCACGTATCCATTACGACTACCCCACACACATCGCGATACCTTGTTCCCCACATCGCATCACTTAACACTCCGCATGTACCTATACAGTCTATAATGCCCAGATTTCATGACGATGGTCCAGCACACCGCGGGAAACGATGGCGAGCTTAGGAGGTGATAGGAGAACCAGCGTCCAGCGACGACTATGACTCGGATACAGCTTTCCGGCGACGCAGCTCATCGTCATACAATCTACCTCCAACGTTGTCTCCATTCCTCAGCTTTCTCTAATGGCGACAAAATCTATGGTAGCTACACTGGGGATTCCACTCACCCCGAAGACGTTCCACGTTGCCGTCGTCGGCGTCGGCCTCGTGGGTGCCGAGGTGATCAGGCAACTCCAAGCCCTCGATGCAATCCACTTCCGCCTTGTCGCTCTCTCCTCTTCAAAATCCCTCCTCTTCAACCCCGACGGCCTCACCCCTCCCCGCTCATACTCGCAAATTCCAGCGGCACCTTGGAACTGGAAGGCGGAGCTCGCGGCCTCCAAGCGGAAGGCCGACCTGCAGTTCCTGTTGCGCGAACTCCCGGAGCTGCGCGAACGCCCCAGGCAGGAGGTCGTGCTCATCGACAACACGTCCTCACTCAAAGTGGCCGAGTTATACGCGTCGTTCCTCCGGGAGGGCATCCACGTCGTGACCCCGAACAAGAAGGCGTTCTCTGGGGACCTCGACTGGTACGAGGAGATCCTCGAGGCGGCGCTCCACGCCGGGGTCCGCCTCCTCAATGAGGCGACTGTCGGCGCGGGCCTGCCCGTCATCTCGACGCTCAAGGACCTCATCGCGACCGGGGATCAGGTGCGTCTGCTTTGGGGTCCCTGCGGAGCCGCGTATCTGCGATGGGCGGCGGCGGCGGCGGCGTGCGTGTGCGAATGTGGATGGGATTGCTGATTGAGAGGGGGATTGTCTGGGGGGCGTGTAGGTGACGAAGATTGAGGGCGTGTTCTCGGGGACGATGAGCTACATCTTCAACGAGTTCTCCACCGGCAGGGAGGGGGGCCCGAGCTTCTCCTCGGTCGTGCGCGTCGCGCGGGAGAAGGGCTACACGGTGCGTTGTCCTCGTGTATTGTTCCACCCTTACGCTTCCCCTTGTGCTTGTGCTTCCAAGCTTCCCCTTCCATTCCACGGCTGCTCATCGCGCCTTGACTGCTGTTGTTGTCGTTATCTAGGAGCCCCACCCAGCTGACGACCTCAATGGCGTGGACGTCGCGCGCAAGCTCACGATTCTCTCCCGCCTCATCCCCTCGCTGTGCTCTGCCCTCCCAGCCGGGTACGAGTCCGTGAGCACGCGGTCGCTGATCCCGCCCGAGCTGGAGGGCGTGGCGTCTGGCGACGAGTTTATTCGACGCCTGCCGGACTTCGACGCGCAGTTCGACAAGCTCCGTCAGGAGGCGATCAGAGAAGGGCACGTCCTTCGCTACGTAGGCGTGGTCGATGTGGAGACTGGGACTATCAAGGCGGATCTGGAGAAGTGCGTGTCTCTTCCTCTTCACGGCATGCCTCAAACGTTTTCTCATCCGTCGTATGTTTTTTCCAATATATTCCAGATACCCGGTGACGCACCCGTTCGCTACCGCGCTCGGGGGATCGGACAACATCATCATGATCCACACGGCGCGGTACGGGGCACGGCCGCTGGTTATCCAAGGAGCGGGGGCGGGGGCGGCAGTAACGGCGATGGGGGTGATGAGCGACCTGTTGAAGCTGTCTTGATGGGGTGGTGGCGGGTGGCTGCGTCTCTCGGGCGAGTGGCACGTCCGAGATGAACGTTTGAATGTGTGTTTGAAAAGAAGTCAAATCGTACGTGTTGTACTACCCTATTGCAATTTGACATAGCGACCCCGCGCGTGCGTTGTTCGCGCGAAAGGAGAGTGGAAGTTGCGCCTATTTGGGCCGACGGTTCACACTGCAGAGTTCTGTGACGTTCTGCGTTTCATTCCTCTGCCGTCAAGTCGCCGACGAGCATGCCGCTGCTGCGCCGCGTGAGGGGCCCGGCCATGCGGCGAGGCTCGAGGCCAGCGGAGAGGAGCGGCCGCGGCAAACGGCGAGACGCGGTTGCTTGGCGTGCTGTGCCTTATGACACGCGAGACAGATGAGGACAGATGATGCCCAAAATGCTCGCAGGAAGGCCTTCGCCGGACTCGGACGGTGGGATAAGTATAAGTGAGATGACGGCGAGAACCCCTCACCCGACGACCATCGCCTGGCGGCCTTACCGACGGTCCTCGACCGGACGACACGCGCACCGTTCCTCAGCCTTCCTGGACTCTCCGCTGCCACAGCCAACCCGCGCAGCACGTAGAAAAGGCAGGCTTTGGACGAGCCCCGCGAGCGGCTCATCCCCGATCACCACTCGCACTACTGCCTGTGCTGATGTCATCGTGGCGCGTCTTGGTCCTCCTCGAACTCGCTCTCCCCGCACTCGTTTCCACCTCCACTCTCTTCTCCCTCAACGCCGCCACACGGGGCGCCGTCCTCTCTTTCGCCAAGAGCTCCGGGATCCGTGCGCTCGACGGGAATGCCGTGGGGGGATCAGTGGGGTTGGGCGATGTGAACGATCTGTACGTCCTCAGGCTTCTCCGCTATCTGGGTTTGATCCGCTCCGCATTCGCGTTCTAACGCGGCGGCAGCACCTACCTCGTCGCGGTGACAGTGGGCAACTCCACCGTCGCCCTCAACCTCGGTGAGTAATCCGTCCTGAGATCAGCGGCCGCCGTCGGGCACATGGGCGCATTGGAGGGTCCAAGGGCCAGAATATTTTTCTGACGGCCTGGGTTTAGACACCGGCTCCTCCGATCTCTGGGCCATCTCAAACGCCTGCCAGACGGACACGTGCAAGCTCTCTTCGGCAGAGCGTTATGCTGTTACGACATCCTTCCAACAGTCCCAGATAGGCACTGTGGGCCTCCTCTTCGGCGACTCGACGACGGGGACACACGCCTCGGGACCCATTGGTTATGATAACGTCGTTCTCGCCGGCCTGACAGTCCCCAACCAGACCTTTGCCGCCGTCAACGACACGAACAACGTCGCGGTGTCGAATGGCGGCGCTGGAATCCTTGGTCTCGGCTTTCCTTCGCAAAGGTGCCGTTTTTGCTCTTCTACTCCCCAGGCCCCTGGACCTCACCTGCCTTCTGATAGTTTCGTTGGTCAGGCGGCTGTGACGTCAGTGGTAGGTCCATGGGGATGTGACTATATGCGATCCGAACATGACACTATTTTTGCGCGATACAGTTTGGTAACACCGCCGGCACCGACAACTTTATTCGTCAATTCGTAAATTACGGACCGATCGTCCCACGACTAATACTAGCGGGTGTCCTGGACCAACCGCTCTTCACAGTACGTGACTATATGCGCTCGTGTACGCTGCGGTAGCTCACCTCGGATGCTTGAAGATCACGCTCCAGCGTGACCAGATAGATATTTCCGGCTCAGGCCAGCTTACTATTGGGCAACTCCCGGATGGTGTAGATAATTCAAGTTTGACCTGGGTTCCCGTCCGCCTCTACTCGACCTCGGAAGGAGGACTCAGTGCACCCTCGTTTGCTCCTGGCGAGACCTATCCATTGTGAGTATCAATCGATGCATACATCATCCCACTTTTGCCGATCGACATACAGGCGTTGGGAGATACCACTTGACGGGGTCTACCTCGACGGCGAGAAACTAGCCGATACCACCGAGACGGCAAACGGTATCAGCCAACCTAGTCTTTCTGCCCTCATAGACACGGTATGTTCCCTCCCGTCCTTCCTCGACTGGTGTTGCTCAACTGGTCATCAAATAGGGCAACTCTCTCGTCCGTGGCCCATCTGACGTCGTCAGCAGCGTCCTCTCAAAAGTCTCCACCACCTACGCCGCCAACTCCTCGCAGTCACCCCTCCTCCCGTGCGCGAGTGCGCACCGCCTCGCATTCCAGATCGGCGGCAAGCTCTTCCCCGTCGACCCGCGCGACTTCATCACACAGAACACGGTGCACAACGCATCGACGTGCGTCGCGAGCAACGTCGTCGCTACCGACGCACCGAGCTCCGGCGCGCTGTTCAGCTGGAGCCTCGGCGACCCGTTCCTGAAGAGCACGCTCGTCGCGTTCTACTACGGCAACCTGACGCACCCATCAGCGGATCCGCCGCGAATAGGGTTCCTGTCGCTCGTGCCGGACGACGCGGATGAGCTGCTCGCGGAGGTGGTCGCAGAGGCGCAGGCGGACGGCGGGACGTTTGATTGTGAGTGCTGCTTACTTCTTACTCTTGTTGCACTCCCATCGCATTCGGCATGGTGCTGACGGGGTATATGCGCTCGTCTTCGCGCATACAGCGACGACCGAGGCTGCGCCCACAAGCACCAGCGTCATCGAAGCGTCCACGCCGCGCACGTGGGATCCGGCGCACGGTCTGCCTGGGGGCCTTGCGACGGCCGCCCCGGCGAACGGTGCCGCCGATGTTCGGGGATTGTCGTTGTCTGGACGGTGGTCTGCTTTTGTCGTCGTGCTTTTGTCGTCGTCATTGCTTTCATTGGGCGTGCTGTGATGGGAATCGGAATCGTCTCTCTGCGCTTTTCTCTGCTTGCTACTAGGTTTTCGTCGTCCGTTCAGCATTTGTATAACTACGCAATGGATATGGATCTGGTTGGCTCGGATTTCTCTCTGTGTTCTGTGCTGGCCTCAACTCGCGCCGAGTTCTGGATATTAGGCGTTTCTAGGTGCGTGTTGCTAGACCTTCACAGCCTTGCGAGATTATTGATGAATTCCACGGTCCCGCGCCCCGCTTCCAGTGCTCCCCCTCGGCAGACAAGCGACTACGACGGAGTTCATCAATGAAATGCCCCCTCAAGTGACCGCAAGTGCGGTCGAGTGTGTGCCTTGGCTCCACTGCTTGTTCCGCACTAGTTACGAGCGAGCGTTATGCACCACTGCGCTGATGGTCGAGGTTCCTGAGCGGGACGCCCTTCGTACTTCGCCATGCTTATGGAGTATATGCAGTGGCTGTGTCACGTTCCGTGAACGCAGCCTCCTAAGAAACTCCGGCGGCGCCGTGTCGACGCCACAGCTCGGCGCGAGCGTTGGTCAGTTCCTACTTCTCCCTGATCGTATCTGTGGTTCGGGCGCTGACCATGAGACTCGTCCAGCGCAACTCAATGACTCTTAGGGATTGGGAGAGGAGACCAGGCCATCTCTTTCGCCGCCCTCGAGAGAAAGTACGCCCACAGACGCAGAGCTTGTGGACGGCGGGCATCGATGCCATGCGCTGGGCGGGATGCCCTCGGGTATGATAGACACTGCACCTAGACGTGGACGCGGTACATAAAGCGTTTGCGTCCGCGAGATGGGATACGGCCGTGTAGCTGCGATGCCCGCCTTCAAGTGGTGTGCTCTTTCCTTCTCCCTCTTCTTGTCTGCGGTGTCGGCCAGCGGGACGGCGCTCACTGACTTGAAGAAAGGTGGGGTGACCATCCCGTTGGTGCGCAGGCGACTGGGAAGGCGCTCCTTCCAGGATGGCGATGTTGTCGGAGGCACAATCGGCCTCGGCGATTATCTGGATACGTAGGTCATCTCCACTGTTCCGCTATATCGTCATATAATGCATCCATAGATCATATACCGCTGTTGCGATGGTTGGGAATTCAAGTTTCGCGCTGGAGCTCGGTAAGATGCTTTCTGTCGCGCATATACTGAGGCTGTTACTCACTCCTGTACACTCCGATCTAGACACGAAGTGGGAAGACATCTCGGTGATCTCCACTTCGTGCAAAAAGGGCCTGCAATGCACCTCCGAGACCTTGCCGCGATACAACACTAGCATCTCTTTCGAGCCAATCGGAAGCCCTATCATGGGTTACAACATCACAGAAGACCGCGCGGGCCACTCCATAGACATCGGTGCCCGTGTTGGCCGAGATACGGTCACCTTCGCCGGGCTGACGCTGCCCAACCAAAGTCTCGTCGCCATCGACAACTTCACCACCGCTGGTGGAGCGTACCCGTTCGACGGGGCTGTTGGGAGGCTAGGACTTGCCTTCCCGACGTCGGGGAACAAGTACGTCGAACATCCCGCAACCGCAGATCCATCGTGATTCACTGATACATTGGACCACCCCGCACCATCCGTAGCCTGGCCGGTCTTGTTGCGTTCGGTGCTCTGGTAAAGTGGTCTATCTCATTCGTGGACGGCCATGTTCTTACTCCCAAATACCAGCTTAACAATTCTCCGTCGCTGAGCACGCTTGAATGGGAAGAACAGTGGTTGGAGCACATACAGGATATTGGGGGCTTCATTCCTCGCCTCGTAGCCTCAGGCGGCATAGAAAGGCCTCTTTTCGCGGTATGTTACCCTGCCTGTATGAATGATCTCGAGTCCAGATGTGCTCATTTTATTTCTATCCTTAGATTACACTACAACGTGAAACCATAGACATCTCTGGCAACGGCCAGCTCACAATCGGTCGGCTACCCGACGGCATCGACGAGTCCAATATCACCTGGGTTCCCGTCCGCCTCATTCCGCCAGAGGATGGTGGATGGGCATCACCATCATTCGCTCCGAACGAGACATATCCTCGGTAAGTCGATAGCTTTAATGTTCAAGTACTTGCGCTCAAAGTGTTCTCGCACCCGGCCAGCGGTTGGGAGATAGTGCTGGATGCCGTCTTCTTCGACGGGAAGAACGTCACAGATAACACAACCCGAACCTCACATCCTACGCTGTCCGCGGCCATTGACATCGTAAGGAACCGTTCTGCTCCAATTCCTCGACAGAACGTCCTGCTCACTCGAGCACACAGCATAACAACCACCTCGTCGCGCCCAACGGCGGGTTCGGCGCCATACAGCACGCCCTCGGCAGCGACCTCTACCTCGACTGCAGCAAGCCGTACAACCTCACCTTCCAGATCGGCGGCAAGCTCTTCCCCGTCGACCCGCGCGACTTCTACACCAGCCTCGGGGGCGGGAACACGGCGCGATGCTCGCCCAACGTCGAGGACCGCTCCCTGTCGCTCTCCTACGACGAACAGAAGGCGCCGTACAACTGGACGCTCGGGGTGCCCTTCCTGAAGAGCAACGCCGTCGTGTTCTACTTCGGGAACCTCACGCACCCGTCGGCCGACCCGCCGAAGATCGGGCTTGTCTCGTTCGTCCCCGAGGATGTGGGCGAACTGCTGCAGAGTGCGGTGAGCAAGGCGGAGGGCGCCACGGCAAATCTTCCAGGTAAGTCCGTCCGTTACGCATGGACCCCCGATATCAGAACGTTGAAGGATGTCTGTTTACTCGGTAGAGGCGAGCCAAGCCGCCCCCACGAATAGCCAGGCTATTACCAGGGGTGCCTCCTCTGCTACTGCGACATCTAGGTCTAGTCCTGCAACGACGAGCGCGTCTAACGCGGGAGGTGTCTCGCATTCTCCTGGGGAGGCCTTCGTTCGAATGGTCCTTCTCCTGGTTCTCCGGGCCTTCATGTTGTGATGATGCCGTACAGCAGTGGTTAGATGTGATTTTGCCGTGTATAGTAGTAAGTTCAGAAACAGATATGATCTTTGGTATCGATCGGCCCGTGTCATAGCGATCTCAGACAACGCTCCGTGGGCTGACAAATGTCCCACTGATAACGTTAGGTTTTCTGTCTTCCAGAGCCCCTATATGCGCAGCCGAGTGGCGCGGGCAGCTGCGTCATAGCGTACCACTGCGGCCTGCCACGGCGCGAACACGCGTTACTCAGCCCCCCCAGATCTCCAGGCGTATAACATGCCGGGAAAGCACCTTGCCAAGCACCAACACAACTCTTCCCTTGGCCATCCCAACTCCCAACCTCTTTCGCCATGATCATCGACGAGCCTGAGAAGCAGGATCCAGTCGTGGCCCCAGCGCCACAAGCGGCAGAGGACCTGTCTTACGCGCCTCCAGAAGACGACGAGGAAGTCCCGGCGTACCCGTACCCACAAGAGGACGGCTCCGCCTACCCAGACGAGAAGCCCCAGCCCCAGCCCAAGGCGTACACACGACCCCCTCCCCCGCCGACGCGCACGCCGCAGAGCATCTCGAGCGAGGACAGCTACGTGCGCGACCCGCACAAGCTCGTCGCGTACCTCATCCCCTTCCCGAAGCCGCACCTCAAGAACGTCGCGCGCTCGGACGTGCCCGACCGCTTCCTCGTGTACACGCCGCCCCCGCCCCCACTGACGAAGCCGGCGGAGGGCGAGAAGGAGGCGAAGAAGCACCTGCTGCGGCGCAAGTGGCAGGCGGAGGTGCGCGAGGCGAAGACGAGCACGGCGAAGGCGGGGAGCTGGAAGGGCATGAAGAGCCGCGCGACGCGCGGGATCGACCGCGCGATCGGGCGGACGACGAGCAGTGGGCTGGACTTCCTGACGAGGATGGGCGAGGACGGTAAGGGGGAGAAGAAGGGGAAGGACAAGGACAAGGACAAGGACAAGGACAAGGACAAGGACAAGGACAAGGACAAGGACAAGGACGAGGACAAGGACAAGGACAAGGACAAGGACAAGGGCGAGAAGGAGGAGGACGCGACGAGGGCGCGTGCGCAGGAAGAGAGTCCGGCCGCGGACGGAGCAGCTACCAGTGACGGGGCAGGTGGGGCGGATGGTGGTGGAGAGGAGAACGCGAAGCCGGAGGAGACGGCGGGACTGACGGAGCTTGTGCTCGCCTATCCGTCGACGTACCGCAACACGCCCGAGGAGATGCGCAAGGAGTTCGTGGAGAGCATGTTGCGCACCAAGTCGAAGGCGGAGAAGCACACCATCCTGGCGACGGGCTTGTTGCCCGTCGCGCTCGCCATCGACACCCTCGCGATGGTCGTCTGGCCGTTCGGCGGGCTCTTCGAGATCGACAGCGTGTGGGCATACGCGTCCTTCCGTGGGGCCAAGATCGCGCGCTCGACGACGAAGCGGCTTGAGGCCTCGGAGGGGACTGAGGGACCGGCCGATGAGAGTGCGAGTCAGACCACGGGGGATAGCTCTGGGACGGGGGAGAAGGGGAAGAAATCGAAGAAGGGGAACAAGCACAAGCATCTGAAGCTCACCTTCACGCCCTCGGCACGCGTTCAGACCATAGCCAGATACCTCACTGCTCGCTGTCACGACCGCGACCCACGTATGTTTCCGCCAGCAGGCGGAAGTCCGACGGAGACCGAGGTGCTGGAGGCAATTGGGTGGGCGCCGAGCCAGATAGGCGGGGAGAGGAAGAACTACCAAGATGAGCAGTGGGAGATCTCGGAGCTGAAGGATGACCTGAGGCAGGTGATGCAGAAGGGCGCGAGGGAGTGGGATAAGTGGTGTAAGGCGTTCGAGAAGAACCCAAAGAAAGCGTTGAAGAAGTAGCTCTTGGTGTTGATCATCGTATGCTAGTGTCCCCATTATTCTGGCGATATTGGATTGTACTGAGGAGATGGCAGCGAGATGTCTGGTACAAGTTCGGGTTCAAGTGGTGCGGAATTGGAGGCGCCCATTCGAAGGGGAATTGTCATGAACGTTCTTACCTGTTATTACCGAGGAGAGACAAGATTAACATCTCGCAGGGAGCGGAAACTAGATACTACAGTAACACTGGGTGCAAATCAGGATATTTTGCCTGAAATACGGTAAAGAATACGGTAAAGATAGCTTGAATAACTTCACAATCCTTTGCTGCAACGACCGTATAACCTCATTGTAGTGGATTAGTACAGTCCTATCACAGGATGCGCCACTTTTTAAGGGTGGGCTACAAAGGGCTTTACGATAGCCATCACAAAGGATTGTAAAGATATAAAGACTATTTTCACAGTATTCTTTACCGTAATGGGAGGTATATTACCTTGATATGTACCCCGTGTAATGATTGCTTGGCCCCTTCACTGGGTGAGTGAATGATTGCACTGAGTTGATCTAATAAGCAAGCAAGAAAGTAAGTGTATAGAGCACTGAGGAGGATTCGATGTGGGTATCTTGGAAAGATATACGCTGCTGCGTAGGACACGCGGAGGAATCAGTGGAGGTGGAGAAGAGACTTCGGGAAGCGCCAAGCGGACAATGACTCTCCCGAGTTCGGCCCGAAGTCCATGCTAACGGGCGCCTCCGACACAACCTCGACTCCGAGTCCCCGACTGAGCCTTGATTTTCTACAACCCACCTCACCCTATGCTTTAAGTCAGTACTGCAATATTCTCCGCCTGTTCATGCGCTGATCAGGATCCAGATATTCTAATAGCTAGGATTCTCCATCACAAGCTCATTATTAGAAGCAGGCGAGTCGCCACAAAGTGCCCGAGGCCTCAGCTACCTCTACTCAATGGCGGCCAACACCCTCGTTCTTCGTCACACTCCCTCCTGAAGCTGGTATCAGCGTGCGCGGATCGCGGTCGTGGCAATGTGCTGAGTGGGATGACGGCGTGCTAAGATGTCCGAGCTGGTGCTGGGCATGCGTTCCGGACGGGACGGTGAGCCCTAGTTGTTTTTTTCGTCTACCCCCCATTCCCAGCTCCATCGGCCAACTCAGGACTGTCAGCCCCCTGACCAGGCTCCTTGGACCCTCACCTGTCTCGAGCCGCTTCACCATCGAACATACAGTCCTAGCACACGAGGCGGAGGGAACACCCATCCGCTGTCGATCTCCATGGACATGTGCACGGAAGACATAGATGACCATTGATCATCGCGATCGGCAGGAGACCCGAGGTCCGGAGGATATCCTTCGCTACCTTTGATTTGGTGCGTAGCTCGCCGTTCAAAATCCCTCGCGCGTCTTTTGACTGCTCGCAGCGCAACAAGGTGCTTGCATCCCCAGCACGGCGAACGACTGCCTGTGAGCTCGTTCAGGATTGTCCCTGCAAGCAGGTTATCCTAGCCGCCTGAAGAGAGGAGAAGAGCCTGGACTCCCGGTGAGCTGTTTATGTTCTTATTGGCTCCGACTACCGGCGAATCTTTTCCGACTCTATATAGGCGCCGACTGGACGTTACAAGCTTCAGGGTACCGGTTCCATCCCGCATGCCATTAACGGTTTCTTGGAAGAGTCAGGGAAGCTCGCTATGAATGGAAACGACATAGCCTCGGAAATTGAGGACGCTCAATCCTGTAAATACTCCCAAGTAATTTATGCCCTCAGAGTTGTTACACCTGGAAGACAAAAATCCAACCTCAAGCATCCGTACTGCTCCGGGCCCGGTAAGTTCTACACCCGCTGTCAAGGTTGCGTCTGGCATTTACAGAAGGTTGGACACGCCCATGTGCAGTGCTACTAGAAGGTTAAGTTTCGGCATGGCGTTCTCCACCTTCTCTCAGGGATTCATCACCCCGGGTTGCCAGGATCCCGGTGTCGTGTCAGCGACTTTCCACGCCAGCGCATGTCTGAGGCCAAGACGACATTCCTTGCTCCCCTCTGTGACTCTCCTCGCCTTCAATCGTCCATACGCCCAGTCCTATGCGCAATATTTCTCTCATTCACACGACGGCTCTAGAGTTCCGGCAGGTGAATGACATAAATGACCTTGCACTGAACGACACGCTATATTATGCCGCCGACCTGTCTTACGTCGCTCTGGACATCGGTTTATCCAGTTTCCTCTTTGGTGAGTATAATGTCAACTAGTTCGAACGTCGAGTACGCAGCTCACAGCGCAACTAAAGGAGTCCTGACCCTGCTCGTCATCCTTGCCGTGATTTTTCTCATGTATAGTCTCTCACGCATTCTTGACATCCCAGGCGTTTATTGATACGCGCCGATACATGTGTAGACGCAAGGGGCTGTCCCATACGCCCGTACGGATACTGTTACCGAGCACCTTGTTGTTGTACGGTTCGACGGCTCTCTACATGGCTGCTCTGGCGAGCCACGGAGCTAGCGTCGACAATCTTACCGCGCGCGCTCGAGCTGGCCTCTTTTCGCACGCATATACCGACGCAGACGTCGTTCCCTTCCAAACTGGCGTCCTGAAGCAGTCTTGGATGATGACCATTGCCCTCATCATAAATGTGAGTCTCCGTTACTTTGACTGGCATACCAGTAACCGCTCAATACTTGTGCATGCGTTGGGTGCGTCTTAGATCCTCATTGGCGACAGCATTGTATGGTGGCGGGTGTGCGTAGTCTGGAGGCACTGGGTGGTGTACTATACCGGCCCTCTGCTTATCGTGGTTACATGCGGTACGTCTGCCTCCTGCTCCCACTGGCACTCCTCTGCGAAGGCGATCTTACCGATTTTTCCCCTAGCGCTTGGATTGAAGGACCTCTTAGATGTCCATCATTGCGTGCACTCGTGTCGGCAGCCGCAGATGCTCCTCCCCGCCGGTGTTTTCGCGATCACATGTGCCAGCTTGTCGTTCGGGATCAACATCCTCGCAACGGGACTCATCGGGTACAAAGCATGGTGCGTAGCCCGCCGGCCGTGATATACTGCATTTAACACTGATTGGGGACAACGTCGACGTCGACGTCGGGTCCTTACCTGTACATAGGACTCATTGGCGATTTCTCCGACAGCATCTAGGCTACAGCTTTTCGAGCTCGTGGGTGTTCAAGGCGCTCGCGCTGCTTGTCGAGTCCGGCACGATCTACTGCTTCTTTCTTGTGAGTGTTATTGGCCGAGGAAACGCATGGGTGTACTTAACGCATGGTTCTGTCTGTATATAGATCATAGTGGTTGTCTACGAGGCGAGCCCCTCGCTGTTCGCCGGGCCCGACGTGCACCAGAGCGCGTTCCTCCGGATTGTCGCGGACTACACCTACGCGTGTTACATCCACGTCATGGTGAGCTAGTTGCCTCGAGCCTTAGGGCGTTCACTGACCCCGATTGGCGTGACTCCGTGTGTGCGAGCGCGCATAGGCTATCTATCCGGTCGTGATCATCGTGATCGTCGCCCTCAACTCGTCGCCCATCGACCACGGGCTTACGAATGCCGTGCATCTGGGAAACGGAGATGACCCTTCTTCGCTGGATAGCACTCTGGATTTTACCAGGACTACAGTTAGCATCGGTACGGTCGTGGGTACGGCCACCATGCCTACTCCCCGAGCTCCGGGTGGCGAGGAAGGACCATCGGCAAAGCAAGATTCGCTGGGCGTCTGAACCAACTTGCATTCAGGCTCTTCTGTGGGGATCGCATGGTGCTCCGAGTCGCGGGGATGTGACTGTCACTTGTGTCCCCTGTAGCGGGACAGTATATTCCACGCTGCTGACATTAGCAATCTCAGACCAACATCAACCTTCGTGTTCGGAACCTCAACGTTGAGATCATTGGTTACTAGAACCGTCGTGGTCCTGGGACACTGTACATCTCTGCCATTGGCGACCCCTCGACTCGGTTTGGATTGTGCATATAACGAAGGGAGAATATATGGATATATGCACGAGTACAAGACAAGCAGAATATTGGCACGAACAGGATTCAAGGCATCGACGTGGGCCCCTTCAAGTTGCCTGCAGCCAGTCTTTCTGTGCGTGGCGTGGAGTCGGAGCTGAACCTATCCCTTACGCGAGTAGCGATGTGAATGGGGAGTGCACGATGAATCAGGTGCGTTATGTCCGTGGAAGCCGATGTTGCTGGTCCTCATCCACGCAGCTAGCTCTAGGCTCCTATCCGGAGATTACGCGGGCCATTTGAGGGGATCAGCGCGACCTTTTTGCAGAACTGGCGGAGAAGATTTTCGCATAGAAGGAGCTTCCACCCGTTGGCTCCGGAGTTCGCCTTCAGCATCCCACTACTCGCCCGACTATTGGGATGCAAGGACGCTGGCCGAGCTACCATTGGCGTTTGTCGGGTCATCTCAGGAAGGTCTAAAGACAGGCGTTCCGGCGACAGCTCACATGCGGCCTGGTGCTATGGTGTACATGTGCCCTACCGGAACGCCCAGACACTCCAGCAAAGATAAACGGACGCAATCCATGTGGAGCTCCCTGTGGAATCGAGGCTCCTCTTCATTTCACAATCTCTCGACTGTGTCCTCGTAAACTATGGGCGAGAAACTGGCCACTGGTGATGCGACAATAGACTGTTTCCGGCTTCGCGTCAATCCCAACAACGTGGTGCGGAAGCTCGACTTGCATTTGCTTCCAGCCGCCTGTGCCTTGTTTTTTCTATGCTCCCTGTGAGTTCCCGGGATGCTACTGTCTCCGTGACTCTGTGCGAAGAGTCTCACACCATTCTTGGCGAGCGATCGTACTAACATCGGTATAACCTTCCATTTCAATGCTTCCGACTTCCCGCTGATCATGATATAATTACGGTCTCCGCCTCTCCGGGATCCGAGAAGAATCGTGTTGTGCGGTCTCGCTATATCTAGGCTTCACATGCTCAACCGAAGCAAGGTCGTGCAGTGCGAGCGCGAAGGGAGTGACTTACGGTGGAGAAAGCAGAAGCGTTTTCTGAGCTGGGCGACGGCTCGCCTTTGTACCGGTACGTGCTATGTTCCCTTGAGATGCCTCCCGTTGGTCAATCTGATCTGTTTTACCAGATATACACTCTAAATGTATGCGCCACGATCACTGTCTTGAGTTTCGCCTTCACAGAGACGGACGTTCTGACTCGCTCGGAACTTTGCTGATGGGCCTACAATATTACTTTTGTAAACTTGTTGGGGTGATCGTCGTGCATCGCGGATACCATTGTTTTCTTCTGTGCACTCGCAATGGTTTAGACCAGGCCGCCTATGATGTCATCTCCACGGAGTTAATATCCAGTCGCTCCCCTCTCCTCATCGAAAGGCGAGTGCAAGGGCTCCCTAGCATCGTCACCGTGACGCTCTATCGTCCGAGTCCGTCCATCAGCCTCTTTCTCCCAAAATTCGCTCAACATACCACTGGCTGTCGTGTTTACAAAGAAAAAAATGTTGCAAAGATGATGCACGCCGAACACCCACAGAGACAGCCTTGGGCTGCGTCGCCGCTCCTGTGCGCCGACATATTGGATGGGAGTCTGGAGGGTTGGAGTCCCACGGGCGGTAAGTTTCCTTTTGTTTGTTCTGGTGGTTGAGCCGGCGCCTGTCACGCTGCTCAAAACATGCTATAACGTTGCCCCCGAAATTTCAAACGTTCAACCACGACCACAACCGTCACTCCCGGGCCCACCACCAACTCCTCCTTCTCTCCCTTGCTCTATTGCAGGTACGTCTCCTTCATAATAAGGATTGTGCTGAATGATAATCTGGCCGATAGTTTCAGCTGAGACTTGGCAGACGGCACTGTGAGCTTAATCAACGGGAAATTGGGATCAGTGGTACGTCTCCCGTACATGTATCAACTATCTTTCCTCTTGAGTCTGATGCCACTTGCAGAAAGATCACAGATAGATGAGGCCAACGATATGTCGACGACTCGGAAGGGAGATGCGGAGTACGAAGGGATGGTTTGGCGAAGCTGCAATTCAAGTAAGTCTTCATGCAATCGTGGCATTGCGAGGGGGATTACTCACCTCCACGCAATCGAATTCCTGCTTAATACATGATGTTCTCGGATTTACAGCCTCTCAAATCGTGCCCAATCTTCCATCTCCCCACTGAACTCCTCACCTCCATCTTTGCGACAGTTGCTGGCCTCGAAGAGCACACCACGAGGACGGAAACCATGTATGGATCCCGCAACAGCATACCAAGGCTTATGAAGTCGGTCAGGCTCATGCTCGTGTATCGCCTTTGGCGTGACATTGGCCTCTTTTCGCCGTCCTTGTGGCGCCGGATCAGCGTCACCGAAAATTTGCAATCCATTCAATACCGTCTCTCCCGGGCTCTGGGATGCACCATTGACGTCATTCTAAGCAAGAATGCTACCATAAATAAGTCAGCCATGCCTTTCCTCCTTCCCTTGGCGTCCAAAATACGGTCCCTGCAAGTTGGCGAGGGGTTCCCTTTCACCGCGCTTCCCTCCATCGACGAGCTCTTCAAGGTGTCGCTCCTATCTCTGGAATCTCTCATACTGCTTCCAGAACTTGACTTCATGGACTCACCGCAAGAACAATCGGGAGAATGGGCTGACTTGGGTCTGTCTTGTGACCTTCTTCCTCGCCTACGCAAGCTCGAGTTCCGTCAGATAGTCGTACCCCTTCCCGCGGCGTTCTTCACGACACTCAGGGCTCTGAGTATCGATATGGACTACATCGAAAAAGCCCCTTTTGGCGCCAGTGATATCGTCGAGATGCTGGCACATTCTCCACGCCTCGAGGAGCTGAAGATCGTCTCCTCGTTTGAATGGAACTACGAATCGGGTTCACGGGGTACTGCGAATGCCAATTCCGACAGAAAACGCCGATTGAGGCTTCCCTACCTCCGAGATATCTTCGTCCGATCTCAATATCACTTTGTCGCCTCCACCTTGCAGTCTGTCGACGCTCCGAACCTCGCCGTGTTCCGTGCTGAAGTCTTCACTGATACACCCGTCATGGGATCCGACATCTTTCCTCTATCTCTCAGCGAGATCATCCCTCGCTTTACCTCGCTCCACGTTGTTGGTGATACGCACTACAGCTTTTCCATCCGCGGTGTCGCACCCCTAGTCCTCAGTCCCTCCAAAAACGACGGACACCTTTGCAGGGTGGCCATTGCTTGCAAGGACTACACGATGGATATGAGATCTCTCGACGTTGCGCTGAACACCTTGTGCAACGTTTTCGCTACAGCCCCTCTGGACCTTCTGGAGATGTCCGACTTCGAGCCAGACAATGCCCCGCCTGACGCTTGGAAGCGCCTCTACACGACATTCCCCGCATTAGGCACTCTCCGCGTGGCTTGTTCGGACCTGATCGTCGTGTCTTTCCTCAACGCTTTTCTCGCCGCGTCCATGGAGGGCTCGTGGCTGGCACTCCACAGCCTTACCATCGACACCGTCCACCAACACTGCGCCGCGCCACTAGACTCACGCGGAGTGCACGACATATTCCAACTTGTGCTGGCCGCGCTGCTCACACGACGGGAGCGCGGCACCCATCCGAGTCGTACGGCGCTCACTTTGAAGCACACGACGCGACCTCCCTCCGCCCGCACCGGTGGATGCTGCAGAGCATCTCTTCGCTTTGCGAGGGCGGCTTTGTGCTCAGGAGACACAGAAATCGGTTCGATGGCTTCAACGTCGATCTTCAAGGCCTGCTGCAGCCTGGCAGGCCGCCGAAGTTGCCGAACACATCTCGGAAGGTAACGGGAGGATCAGCCAACTGGACTCGTGGCAAGGCATGGATGGGAGCGAGGAACAACTCGGAGGTAGGTCATATGGGCAACACACCGACAAGTACGGATGGAAACCTGCCCCGGGGCGAGGAAGGCAGCGTGGTTCCCTATGAGGACAAGCGGGGGGGATATGGACGCGAGGAGTACTCGGTGAGCTTCACGTTTTTCGAGGTGACGGGTTGACGCTGACTGGCTACCGGGTACGGGGTCGTGCAGGGACTTCGGTCAGCAGTTCTGGAGGAATTGTCGGGAATTCAGACCATTGCGTAAGGATTACATTTCGGGGAACATTGACAAATTCAATGTAGCTATTGTACTTGTCGCTGGCCGCTGTCCACATAAACACTGGGGGTGGGGCTTGGAGAACAGAAGTCAGTGCTTGCGAGGATTGTTTTCAGGAAATAAAGAGGCGAGGGATGAAGCAAAGGGGTTGTTACGGGTACAGCTCTTGGCGGAGGACTCAACAGTGCACACCTGAGGCATGCGGACGCACGTTTCCACAGATAATGACCTTCCAGCCCGACGATCGCGGCAGTGCTCTTTGTGAATCGGAAATGGATCGCACAATACACGAGAAGGAAGATCGGTCGCGAAGGTTGCAGCTTTCGGGGTCCTGGCGCATCGCTAACTGCCTGCAAATCGCCTGCGTCGGCTTTCCGGGTCTCCTTGGGCTCGACGCACTACACGAACACTTGAAGGGAGAGAGGAGTTTCTCTGCGGGCTCCTATGGGAGACAATGATCCGGGTTTTTCGTGGGCCCTCTGTCGACACGATTTGAGATACCCCATAAACAGTAAGAAAAGGTAGAGGACTCGGAAGAAACTCTGAGAGTGGCGCGAGGATGGCAGACGAGAGCAGACGCCTTGGAGGAGAGGGACGAACGCGAGCACCCCGGCCCGGACTTACAGGCACATCGGCAATGACCGATACCCCACAATCGTCTCCCTGCCCAACGCTGAGCCTTCTGCAGTCCCCTCCACTGTGCGCCGACCATATGTCTGACGCTGGGCAATTTCCGTGTCAAGTCTTCTTTACCACGACTATCTGGCCTTGTGAAAGCCGTCAAGACTGCACTCCCGGGAGACAAGGATCTCCGTTCGCCTACCTTCAAGTAAACATTCTCTAGGTCGCATTTGACGGCTGGATTGCCTCGCCGAGCGAACACATGAGAGGACATGTGTAAATACAGCTTGAGGCTGCAGTGAGCCGTCGTCAGGTGAGCACGATCCAATCTTCATCATGCTCTGGTTCACTGCACGTCGGAACTTACATGTGTTCGAGGGTTGCCAGAAACTGGGGTTTATCGGCAGATTCGTGCGGTCCAGAAGCTTCTTGCGGACATGCGTCTCGCGCCGAACAAATCTCCAGGCCAGGTATGTCGATGACTTACTCAATTTGTCCCAGCACCACCCTCCCTATGCTCGCATTCTCCATTGTCCTTCCAACTATCATTTGGTGCCCTTAGCTCAATAAAATGGCAGCCGACTCACCAAAAACGACAAGCTGTATCTTCGCATTCGCTACATGCGACCTGTCAGACCGGAGACGCGTGGGTAGAGCGCACCATTCTTCTCGGAATGTTGATTGTGGCAAAGCTGCTGTCGACAAAGACCCCGGTGGCCAATGCTGCAGCGCCCTCATCGTCGATGCGTGTCTCCTGCGGACCATCAAGCGTCAGCCATCGTCGAAAGGAAGAAAATTAGGTAGAGATTTCAAGAGGGCAATCATCATCGCGATCATCGTCCACTGCGGGAGCCTCGAAGGGTGAGGACGAGTAATGAAGTCTCCGGTGCATCTCCAGCTTCAGGCCTTCAGATCGAGGCGGTTGACAGAATGCTGGCACCTGCAGGCGTTTCATCTCCTCTGCGCCACACAGCGGTCAAACGGTCTGCAGTCTCAAGTTATGCATTGGGACCTTGCGCGTACAGTACGTGCCTCCTCATCGTCCAGTGCCGATTTGAATTGACCCCAAGGGTCTGTGTAGAACGAGAACTTGCACTTTGGTTCGAGCTTCCGAGAACTTGTCGAAGCAAGATCGCATAACGCAAGTGCGAGGAGATCTCAGCCAAGAAGGCGAACATAGAAGGTACGTACGTCCGTTCATTCCGATTCTGGCCCAGAAGTCAGTGGAGGTCTCACTCGGACTGACTCCCACAGTCGCACCATGAACTTTCATCAGAGATGGCATTGGGGATACCAACTGCACACACACCCATCGAACCGTTCGTGCCATCTTTTATGTGTTCCGATCCCGGCGCGCCGACGACCGACCAAGCTCTGGACCCGTTTCCGCCGCCGTCCGCGAACTCCTCTCTGACCTCTGCACCGGACTCTTTCCAACTGTCGTCCCTTATCTGCAATGAAGATAAGGATAGCACTCACAAGAGACCGACATACCTATTCGTTGCGTCCGCCTACGGAAAGGAGTCCTCGAGAGCGGATTCCTGCGTCGTGTTCAGCGCTGCTCAGGCACCCTAGATGGTCCGAGTCCGCGCACTGGGAGACGGGAGAAGTTGCCAGTGGAGAAAGCGGTCATTGGCGCACAGACATCACCCTCAGCGTTACAGGACGACTCAAAGCCTGGATCACGAAAGCGAGTTCTACTAATCTGGCGCTGCAGGCTCAGGCGGTCGGACCTGTCCATCCGACTGCGTCGTGCGTGTGAGGAAGCGGTACGAGAAAGACAACTCAAGTACTCACCGCCCAGGGTCCCGCCAAGTACACGTCCTCCGGATAGTTACGTGCCCATTCGGCGGGCTTGTGGAACTCGACAGGTCCTTGGAAACCCCTGTGATGTGGTCTACAACAAGGCGTTTCGAGGGGTGAAGGGCGCAACAAATGCACACGGTGAAGCTAGCCGGCAGGTGACGGCGAAAGGGGTCTGGCCTTACTCTTCCAGGAGGAGGTTACACTTCAGAGAACAGTCTGTTGGAGGGCATTGCGTGGGCGCCGAGAAGTGGGGAGAGGAAGAGTCAACGACGATTGATTTTCGGGATTGGCGTGGCAAGTCCGCTGGGCTCGGGCGGATACATCGGCCCGAAGTCGATTTGACGGAAGCGCTTAGGCGCTTGATACAATGTTGACTTTGCTTTTGCCGGCCTCCACCACCCGTCGCAGACATCTATTATATATAAGTACTCTACTGGCAGCTTGACAGCACTCAACCGTACCGCATAAAGCGACGGAGATGTACCAGTATGACCCGTCTGGCAGCCATCACTGTATGAAGCCCAATGCACTGGCAGATTGTTCCGACCTCTGGGTGTCTGCTACGCCTAAACGCTGCGACTCGGATCGTTCATGGAGGTGCTTCCGGACCTGCTTCTCACTTTAGGAAGGTTTTTAATTGGTGATGGGCAATTGAAGATGGCTAGGTACGTCGTGTCGCGGAGTATGACACTCCCCAGTGTGCTCAACCGGTTACTACAGCACTGTATACAGATATGGAGCGCGCTGCTAAAGTGGTCAGATGTCGCATTACTAACGCGCATGGTGATTTGAAGCTGTCGGTGCACCCGCCGTTTCTAGAGCCGCTCGCCAGCATGCTAGATATAGGAACGCCGCCGTTCTTCCCAAGAGTTGTAGTTGGCGTTTATGCTCCGTCATACGGAGATGATCAAGGCCGTCCTAGTCAGGTGAGTGCCGGCAGCTCACACGAGGCCTGTCGTTATCGGATACATCCACCCGCCCCCGACTTGGCTCGGGCACAGATAAGTAAGGTGCGCGAGTCGTGCCGAGTCTTGAAAGCCTGCCGTTCCCGTTTGGCACCCGGCAATGTCCTCATTTACCACTCCAGGGAAACTGGTCGCTGGCTCTCGTAGCATGAGCATCGGTGGTCCCGCACAATCTGTTGATCCAAAGAGGGTGCTATGGAAGCTGGACTCGCGACTGCTCCCCGTCGCATGTACCCTGTATTTTTTATGCTCCCTGTACGTCACAGTTCACATGTTTCAGTCACTGCGTACTGCGATAACTCACCTCATTCTTCGCCAGTGACCGCACCAACATCGGTACGACCGTGTATTCGAATCCTTTCGGCCCCGCTGATGGTGACGTGGCCATCGCCGTTACAGGGAACGCGAAGATCGCCGGCTTGGTTGCGGACTTGCACCTTACGGGAGTGCAGTTCAATCTCTGCGTTGCGATCTTGCTGGTATGGCTTCGTCGGCTTCCCCTGTCAATTCCATGACTAAAGCTCTCCGAAGATTCCGTACAGCTTGCTGGACGTACCTGCGTGAGTGACACAAACTACCTGTAGCCCTTGTCTCACTGCGTGCTGTCCAGGTTAAAGAAGATCGGCCCTTCGCGGTGGCGTAAGTATATTTCCTGCGGTTAGATGGCAGCCGTCATTAATGGTTGCCGTAGTGCCTCTCAGTATGGTTCTCTGGGGGTGTATCATGGTCTCGATGTCCTTCGTCAAGAACTTCGGGGGGATAATGACGTAAGTGCACTTTGATTCGACACCCACGCTCCTACTGAATGTCTTGACAGTGCACGCGTATTCCTCGGGGCCGCTGAGGTGCGCTATACTCACCTCGCTCCATATATGCGTGCTCACCACCATAACGAGAAGGCCGGTATACTCCCCGGGCTGACGTACTACCTGTCAGCGTGGTATCCGAAGGCATCGCTGGCTAAGAGGATCGGTATCCTATATGCAGGCTCGACGCTCGCTAGCGCGTTTGGAGGTCTCCTAGCTTTTGCTATCGAGAAGATGAATGGGTGAGGTCTTCTTCATGGTCTGCTTATCCTCTCACATTTGGTCAGGATTGGGAGATTAGCGGGCTGGTCATGGATTGTACGTCGTTGGATTCTCCCCAAGAGATGCTGCGCTGATATTCCTGCTTAGTTCTTGCTGGAAGGGCTATGTACGTGCAACAAAGCAACTGAAATCCGCGCATACAGTTGACCTTTCACTCAGTGACGGTCTTGGTCGCCACGCTCCTCCACTTCTGCATGCATGACGTCAGCCTCTCTTCCCTTCAAAGTTTATCGGAACTTTCCTGACACATGTTTGGCTACAGTACCCAGAAAACGCAGCTTTTCTCAGCAAGGCGGAGAGAGACTGGCTTCTCGATACTATCAGAGGTGACACTGTCGGGCTCTCCAGGCACTTCAAGCGCGAATTCGTGATCCAAGCTCTACGAGACCCCCAGGCATACATCCACGCTGTGATTTTCTTTTTGTAAGTCTAACGCCGCAAGGCCGTTCCTCTTGTTGCAACCTAATCACTCCCCTAGCACCGCCCTCCCCGCGCTCTCCTTCCCCATATTCCTCCCGACGATCATCAACGGCCTCGGCTTCTCCTCCACCAACGCCCAACTCCTCTCCATCGCCCCAAATGCGACGGGCTGCGTCTTCACCCTCGCTGTATGCTATCTGTCGGACCGACTGCGCGCGCGCGGACCGTTCATCCTGGCGGGATCTGCAGTGGCGATCGTGGGGTACGCCATAGTGCTCGGGACGAAGACCCCGGCTGCACAGTACGCCGGGACCATCGTCGTCGGCGCGGGCCTCCTTCCGAGCGTGGCATGCCAGCTCGCGTGGATGGGAGGGATGTTCGGCGGAGAAGTCAAGCGTGCGGTTGCGATCGCGCTCATCGTCGGTTGCGGGAATCTCGGCGGGTGCGTCTGAGTCTCTGAGTCTGGAGTCTGGAGCGGCTTCGATCGGGGGATGGCTTACCGGGGCGCGACGCGACGTTCTTATCAGGGTCGTCGCATCGTTCATCTATAGGCAGCAAGACAGCCCGAGGTACGTTCCGGGCCACGCGGTGTCCATTGGGAGCCTTTGCGTTCTGTACGTGCCCCGTGTCTGTCTATTGCATCGTCGGCGATGGAATACTGAACTGACAGGGCTGATGCAGCATCGTGCTGTGCGCTCTCGCTATGCTCAGGCTTCACTTGATTAACCGGAGCAAGATCGCCCAATGCGAGCGCGAGGGCATTACGGCTGAGAAGTCGGATGCGTTCGAGGAGCTGGGCGACGGCTCGCCGTTGTATCGGTACGTGCTACATTCCATTGAGGCGAATGCTGTTCACCGAACTCATCTGTCCTCCCCAGATACACGCTCTGAGCGTGTTTTCTCACACTATGGAGTATTTGTTGGTGAAGATTGCACGCGGATTCCAGACGTTATCGATTTTGTCAGGCGGTTCTCGCGACATGACCGCATCGCCACCGCGAGCGGCGTGATGCTGTGAAAGACATGTCTTCGCCTTCCGAATCATAGGATAGGACAGGTTCGTTCAGTATCTCGCGCAGTTCAGACGCTTCAGCGAGCAGCGGCACTATCGCCGATAGCTTGTCACCTGCGACTCACCACGCAGTTGGGCCACGGCGCCCCCGTCTCGGTGCGTACGATCGCTCGTCGAGGTATCCGGTTCAGATATCTGCAGAGGACTCACTCGGATGGATTTTCATAGCCGCCGGCTGCGCTAGCTCTCTTTCCACAAACCTGGAACCCACGGTCTAGCTTCGATAATGCCAGCCGAAACACGCACATATCGAGCTGCCCGCGCCCTCCACCTCTCTACATTCTGATCACAGGGTAGGTCGAGCTAGCAGAGGATACTTATCTGGTGGTCGCAAGCACGTTCGGATCCATCGGCCCGAGGTTGACTTTGAACCACGGACGGGCGCTTGATATGGTGTCGCTTTTGCTTCTTAGCCTCCACTGGTTGTCGCACACACATATTTCAACGGCAGCTTGGCGATACCCAACGACCCGGTGTGACTCGACTACGCTGCCAGTCCTCATTTACCTGAAGCCAAACCCATATCGTTGCAAACTCTGAGTCTCTGCATTGCTCAAGAGCGGACTAGATGCGATGATTCGGCGGACCGCTCGTGGAGTTGCTGTGATTCCATGGAGGCGGAGGTGCTCAAGGAGAGTTTTTAATGGACAGAGAAGGGTTGATCTGGTGCGTCCCGTCAGCGAAAGTTGACATTCGCCGCGCTCAATCGCAAGGCCTACGTGGCACCTTATCCGGAGATTGAGTGCGCTGCCAGTGAACTCAGCCAGTGCCCAATACAGTAGATGTGTCCGGGTTGGTGTACTGCATGAGGTTTGAAGTCGCACTCGGTACACAGGCTACCCTGGGAGTGGCTCTTCATTATGCCCGTGCGTACCTCGCTTTCGTGTTTGGACATGCGTATATGTATTCAAGATGCCTTTCACCCAGAATTTGCCGTACGCAGCGGCGTTTTTGGCCCGTCACCAGAAGGTGCTAAGCACCAGTCAGCTGAACAGCGGCTCACAGAAGGTCTGCTGTCAAGCCACTGTCCAACCTTGCTCGCGCACAGATAAATCGCGCGACCTGCCAGTGTGGCGCCCCTCGAGGCCTCGCTCCCATTCCGTGATTACACCCAGCTGTACCCTCGTTAACCACTTGCGGGATGACAACTCTTCGCCCTGGCAGTGTAACGGACCGCTTCTCGACGCCTGTAGACCCCAAGAAGGTGCTACGAAAGCTCGACCTGCGTTTACTGCCTGTGCCATGCACCCTGTATTTTTATGTTTCCTGTAAGTTGCCAAATGCTGTGATCTCTGTCGATCATGGCGACTCACCCCTTTCTAAACTAGTGATCGCTCAAATATTGGTATGACAGGTACCTGCCTCCCTCTACCCCGCTGATGATGACATCGCCATCGTGGTTACAGGGAACGCGAAGATTGCTGGACTAGTTGCCGACTTACACACTGGGGTACAGTTCAATCTCTGCATCGCAATCTTGCTGGTATGACCTCGTCCGCCTCTCCTACCAGATATAAGCCTCAGGTGCTCCACAGATTCCATACAACCTTTTGGACGTACCTTCGTGAGTGACGCGAACCGCTTATCCGAGCCCCTGTCTCATCCGCGCTGTCCAGGAATATCCTGTTGAAGAAGATGGGCCCTTCACGGTGGCGTAAGTGTGTTCTCTCCGGTCGGCAGATAGCTGTCGTTAATTCGTGGCTTAGTACGGCTCAGTATGGTTCTCTGGGGGTGCATCATGGTGTCGATGTCGTTCGTCAAGAACTTCGGCGGACTGATGACGTGGGTGTCCTGTAACTTGACATCCACACTCCTACTGAACGTATCGACAGTGCACGCGTCTTCCTTGGGGTGGCTGAGGTGCGTTACCGCCGTTCTCCTCTGTCTATTCTGTGCTCAGTTCCACGACGATAAGGCCGGTGTACTCCCTGTATTAACGTACTACCTATCAGCGTGGTACCCGAAGGCGTCGCTGGGCAAGAGGATTGGGATCCTATACGCAGGCGCGACCCTCGCAAACGCTTTTTGAGGTCTCCTAGCCTTCGCCATCGAGAAGATGAATGGGTGAGATTCGTTCTGTATACATAGCTCCGAGTCGGCTAGTTCATGGTCTGACTTCCGGCCAGGATCGGCGGATCGGCGGGCTGGTCGTGGATCGTAAGTTGTTTGGTTTCTCTGCGGAGAAGCTGTTTTGACGTTTCCATTCCAGTTCCTGCTCGAGGGCTTACGTACGTGGAGATAAGCATCTAAACGAACCGTTCAGCTGACATTTTGCCTAGTCACCGTCTCGGTCGCCACGCTTCTTTCCTTCTGTATGCATGACGTCGGCTTTTAATCGGCGTCTTTCTAGTCTGTCCGAAATTTCTGACACAAATTTGTCTCTAGTACCCCGAGAACGCGGCGTTCCTCGCACAGACGGCGAAGGATTGGCTTCTGGAAACTAGAGTCAGAGATGACAACGCAGGTCTCTCCAAGCAGTTCAAGCGCGAATTCGTATTCCAGGCTCTGCGCGACCCCCAGGCGTACATCCATGCCGCTATCTTCTTCTTGTAAGTTGGAGCCGCGCAGCCATGACGGTTCTCTGCTAATACTCGATTTCTTCCCTTCCCAGCACAGCCATCCCCTCTCTCTCCTTCCCTGTGTTCCTCCCGACGATCATCGACGGCCTCGGGTAGTCCTCCACCAACGCCCAGCTCCTCTCGATCGCACCGAATGCGACGGGATGTATCTTCACCCTGGGAATCTGCTTTCTTTCCGACCGGTACGCATGCGCGGGTCGTTCATCCTTGGAGGCTCCACATTGGCCATCGTCGGATACGTCATGCTGCTCGCGACGAAGACCCCGGGGGCGCAGTATTCCGGGACCGTTTTCGTCGCGATGGGGCTCCTACCGAGCGTGGCGTGCCAGCTCGCGCGGATGAGAGAGACGTTTGGTGGGGAGGTCAAGCGGGCGGTCGCGATCAGGCTCATCGTTGGCTGCGGGAACCTTGGTGGGTGAGTCTCCGAGTCTGGCAGCAGTGTCGATGGCTCACGGACCGCGGTCGGCGACGCCTTCGCCAGGATTGCGGCGTCGTTTATTTATAGACAGCAGAACAGCCCGCGGTACTTCTCCGGACACGTGGTGTGCATCGGGAGCCTTTCCGTCCTGTACGTGTCTCCTCGTCTCCTCCATCGTCGGCGGTTGTCAGAGAACTGACTTCGGGCTCTATGCAGCATCGTGCTGTGTGCTATCGCTATGATCAGGCTTCACATGCTTAACCAGGGTAAGATCACCCAGTGCGAGCGCGAGGGAATTACGGCTGAGAAGTCGGACGTGTTCGCGGAGCTGGGCGACGGCTCGCCCTTGTATCTGTAGGTGCCATGTTCCACCGGAGGTATATACTCACCACTGAAATTTTCTATTTTCCCAGATACACACTCTGAATAAATGGTCCATAACGTCAGGTCCCAGCTGACAGAATTCTTCTGTAAAATGTCTCTACCCTCGCACGTACATTCTTATTGATTGTGTTGCGACTATGGCTGCACTGCAACCGGGCCCACGGCCTGCATAATGATTCAAAGGACGTGTGGTCGCGTCCTCTGCTAATTGATGCTGACGATTAGATGGCGGGATAGAGCTTTGATTGTTCGCAGTCCTGACTCCCACTCGACATCCGCCCACTCATACAGTGATAACATGCTCGAGGATAAGGGCAGTTAGAGTCACAGGCCTGGATCGATGTCAAGGATTCAATTCGCAGCGGAGAAGAGGCAATTCGCAGCGGAGCGGGCGGAAATCGGAGAGGAAGGAGCGCACCTTCGAATCTCTGCTCCTCGACGGCTTGTCGACACTGAATTGCGCGATCATATGTCCCGCAAACGCTGGACCCGTCTGTGTTGCCACTGGCTGGACCGAGCGGAGATGAGCGGCGACATGGTCTCCGGGCCCAGAAGCACGCCATTCAGGTGCGTGGTGACCACCTGGTGACCACCGAAGCGGCTGCTGTGTACGTGTACTTGTCAAATGTGGTTGCGAAGCGGATATCGCGTCGCCGATGTCGCCGCTCATGCTTCTGCGTTTGGCCTCGTGCTGAGTTAGTAACAGTACTTAGACTCGGTCAGGCACGAGGGCGTAGTATGTCCTTTAGACTCGGCACTTTGTATGCACGCTAGATGGGCTGCGACCCCCGTCGAGCCTCCGGAAGATAGATGCTTGTGCAGATAATTGTCAATGAGAGGAAGATGTAAACAAGTCAGGGCTGACATTCAAATAACAGTGCATTGTAAGCACCTCTTTCTGGCATGATAACTCACAATAACTACTGGAATGCATGGATTATGAACAATGGCTTCACTGGCATTTTGCTCTTAGCACAAGTACTGCTATTTACTAGAATAGACCTCTGGGAAACTAATCCACAGACAGCCCGACTCACGCCAATGGTGAACTACTTCGCAGTGTTCTACTAGACAGACGCTGGAATAGTTATTGCTCAGGACTAGGAGCAATCTCAATGGGTGCAGCTCAGTGTTTCCTGGGAAACAAGTCTCAAAGTGCATTCCACGTTGTTTGCAAATCTCGAGTGCTCTCAAACTGTGACGCACTCCCGCCGGATTTAGATCGAAGAGGCGCTAGAACCCCCGATTGTATATGAAGGCGTGAACCCGATGTATCTGAGAGTTACCTGAGGGTGTTGAACGGAGACTGCAGTCAAACCGATGACAAATAGCTCAGGCTTCGATCTGGTAATGTAGATAGTACGTAGACGGGCTTCGATCTGTAACGTAGATAGTCGGCTTCGATCTGTAATGTAGATAGGCGCCTAGTACCCCGCTGGCCCAATGGGATCATGAGAAAAGAAAAATACACAACGATGTTACAGAAGATGAGCGAGATGGGGTAAGGATAGGGTAGAGTAATGCGCGTTTGGAACGGGTAGGTTGCATGTTTGTACGAGCCCCAGATGTAGAATGCCCGAGGGCGGCGACACGGGCAAGAAGATACGAGTACTAAGGGAAGTGAGCGCTTGAGCCGCGCCTCCGATGTTCACGCATGGCACCAGATACAATCGGGGTTTCTGCCGAGTGCAAGTATCGTTCCCCCATGAAGACTTCGTGCCGGTATAAATTAGAGCACGTAGGGCAAAGATGTATCCAGTGTTCCGCTCTCTATCACATACCACCGCTCAGGTCTCTAAGAACTGCCATGGCCACCACCACCTTCCGACTTTCCAAAGAGTACACTGCTCTCGTTGTTCCAGATAAACTATTGCCAGTAATACGTTAGTCCTGAAACTCCACCGACCTTCTGGTTTTCCCCCGACTCATGTGCCCTTGTCAGAATCCCGTGTTGGAGATATCACCAAAGCTGTTGATTCCGAGCAGGGTTCAACAACCACTGCACAAGCCCGTGGTGAAGGAGGAGGCCAACCACAAATATGTCTTCAGCTCAGTAGTTCGCAGCTTGGTGAGCCTCTCCTCGATGTCATTCGTGCCATTCGGCTCACGTTAAAACATCTAGTCAAGTTAGAAGGCACCTCGAATGACGGCATTCAGTCCTCGTGCCTAACCGGAGCGTGCGCATCACTCCCAGGCTCAACCGCTGTGGGGTCCCAAAAGGGCCCCGGAGTCAAAGCAGTGGTGAGTGATCTGATCATCTTCGGAGACGCGACGCAGGCGCTGAGACACGTTCACGGCTATAGTGCGTCAATTGCCGGAAGGCGAAGAAGAAGTGCGACTCGGACCTAGGTCGCCCTTGCATGCGGTGTCTGAATATGCGACTCGAAGGATGCGAGGATGCTCCAACCAAAAGGCTGAAATCATCCCCCAGAGGTAGTCGCGCAGGGAACCGTCCCCCTGGCCAGTTGACCGCCGTTAACCCTACGACCATGCGTCAAGGTATATGTCGTCTGTGGCTCGTGACGTAGATCCCCGGACGGCATTCATATCATTCTCTATTTATAGTCCCTGGGAATGACCTCACGCACATGGCGCCACCGCCGGATACCGAGGCCATGTACGGCAGCAGCGCGAGTCGCTCGTACTATCCTCCTGCGGGGCAATCCTCCCACGACGCATCATGGTACAGCGGCCCCTCTACCTTTCACCCCGGAATCATGAGCCTCCCGATGCAAATGAACAGTCACTCTGCCCAGAATTCTACCGGGTTAGCCCAGCCCAGTGTACCTCCTATGGCCGTACCGCAGCCGGGATATCCGGGGACGACCGGCCCCATCATGAACATGCCCGCGTTCCCATCCTACTTCCCGGAATACACAGCCGCGGCTCAGGCCGATGGAAGTGTCCCCGGGAGTGCTCATCCAGTTCCCGAATCCTTCGGGATGTATCCAAGTTCGCAGAGCTTCGCTACCAGCCCCCCGTTCCAGGGAGACTGGTGTAGCTCGTGAACGCGCAATAGTGGCACTCGATGGTGCGTGGGTCCGATACGCGTATAAGTGATGGCGCACCACTGATGTTATCCTCTCTCATGGCAGAGAATATATCCTGGCGTTCCCTCCGATATCGTTCGCTTTCCGACTTGCTTTCTTGGTGTCCGCCCCGTCACTTTGTACGCTACATTGATGCCAGTGCTTCATTAGTTTTTTGCGTGAATGGTATGGCTAGACATAACGTGATACGTACCAATAAACCTATACCTATAGACGTTCTCGAACACTGCAGTGGCGACCAGTTGACAAACCACCATCCGCCTACGGCGTTCACTACCAGTGCGTTCAGCAACTATCGTGGTTCAACGTAGTTCCTGTGGATAAGTTGAATAGGCCTGACGCAAAGGGTCTATGAGGGAAGCTAGAGAAGGTGATCATTGTGGAGGACAATTGCCAGTGGAACTTGTTGTTGCCCCGATAAACGCGATCCAGGCTGTGCGAGGTCTAGCGGAAATATGCTCAGCGAGCGCCAGGTTCCTTCTCCGACTCAGACGACAAATTCCTACGACAACAGATTTCTCAGTTTCCTCTTGGATCTCTTCTAGTATGAGAACATCTACTGAGGGGCCCGAATTCAACTTAATATTTCCGTATCACATCACTTGTTCGGCGACAGCACCCAACAGCTCATGAACAGGACCCCCATCGACCGACAGCACAGTTTCACGTTTGCCGCAGTCTAGAGAGACTCAAGGGCAGAGAGGCAAGGACCTGAGGAGACTGGGAGGTTGTTACAGAGGGGTTCTAGGTAAGTAACATTGCGAACTGGCAGTGTCACCGTGCTCGCGCGATTGCCGAAAGTAAGAAATTGACCCAGTCGAGCAAGGGTCGCCTCGGTTCCCTGGTCAGCGAAGCAAAACCGTGAAATCTTTGTGTGCATCTCACCCTCTCCATCCACGTTCATCGGCAGGTCAGAGATGGTGAGCAGGATGCACAAGAGGCTATTCGCAAAGGACAAGGTACGCGTACAACCCTCAGTATTGGTCGATTTAACTGAGCGTATATATATCGTGGGTAGGTTCTCGTCTTTTCCCATGGGTATGAGCGAAACAAGGTCGAAGATGCCGTATGTGGCTGCTAGTACAGAGGACTCGGAGCGGTGAGTCGCACTCTTGACCCTCCCCTTTCGTTCCAAGCTCTCAACCTCCGTAACGACCCCGCGTACTGCTTCGATAGTCAACCTTCTGTTCGTAAGATCGACTCGTCTGGACTTCGCCATCGCATGAGCTATGTTGGCCTGCTCCCGCGCTACCATACATGGACAATAGGCGCGAACGACGTGGGGACGTCAACATGTGCATAACTGTGGTGGACTAGTGGATAGGTGCGTTCATACACGTATCGTCAATAGCGTTGGATCAAACATTCTCTGGTACATGCAGGGCATACGGTTCGACTTCAGAGGGACTGTGATGCTCTTCGCCTGGTCGACTACCACCGGTGCTTGCGCCTCACCGCCGATACCTGGGAAACTTCGTTAGGGGCTTGCACGGCCGGCGTTCTCCCTTCCCCCGAACGCTATCACGTTGCCGCCTCAAGGTCGTCCCGTGGATCTGTTCTACGTTTGGCGATGCCTAGCCCAGGCTTCCTAAGGCTGCGTCGAGCGTTGAAACAGCGGTAGTTCGTGCATTCGACTGCCTGACACGCTGGACGCTACCAATGGCAGCCTCATCGATCATCTCCGGCTGCCTCCCCATGTCCTCGTATCGCCAACGATCCAATGTATAGACTAGTCTCCTCACCGAAAACTGTGGATATGTACATGTACGAAGACCTCTTCGACGTCGATCCGGCCCCAGGATGGCTCGCCTATCTCCAGCTACCCGGGGGCCGCTCGAACTCGAACCTTTCATGTCCCGCCGCCCTGAATGCCCAATGGGGCCGCGTACCTCGTTGCGAAGATCTCGGCCTTGCTCGTCGCGCACCCTTGGAGACTGCGCGCGCCATTTTCTCGCTTTACAGCAGCTTCAAGCTCAGGAAGTGTGATGCCTTTCGCTTTCGAGTTCTTTTGAAATTTCCGAGCTCTTCATGTCTGCGGAGTCGCGAAGGCCGTCTCAGGCTGAGAACTCTCCTGGACCCCAAACTTCGGGGTACTCCAGAACACGATCCAGATGGGCGAGTCGTACTTCCCGGAATAACTGCCCCCGTTCGGGCGTGGCTTCGGGCACTGGATCAGGTCGAACGGACGGCTATTGGATAGAATTGGATCTTCTTACTGCTATACATAGAGGCCGCTATGAATGCACCAAGCTGGAGATTTTTGTAATGGAAGCCCTGACCAGTCGGGATTCGGACCCGACACGCGGCAAGCGAAGAGGTGGTTGAACATTGGGCATCATGCATCATGCATCATTGTTGGTCCAATGCGTGAACGGTGAGAACGCCGCGTCTGCGATTGTCTTCATTGTTGTATGCTATTTGTCATCAAATCGAGCTCCAGCAGGCGATACGCAAATGAACCTGCTTTTGTTCATTCGAACCGGCACCCGAGTACAGAACCCATTCCTAGCTTGTTCGTTTGATCTCGGTTGAACCCCCCCCCCACCTCCATCGACTCCTCCCTTCTTCCCTCGCACGGCAATAGGTTCTATCATATTTTGGTGGCTTTCTAGACCACATAAATCCGTTGGCAATCGCGTTGCGCCCCACCAGTTGGTTCTACGGGAACGCTGCGAGCCTAACCACCGGAAAGACTTTTGTCGACGATAGACAAGGTACGCATCCTATTGCAGTGTATTTTCTTCTACCTCATGACTAACATGACAAATATGGCGGATAGATGCCGAACGAGGACTATGAGGAAGTCGTGATTCAAAGGCGGACAGTGGGGTGTGGTGAGCCCAATCATCGAGTAAGTCGCCCATAACACTCCGAAACGGCCATGTAACTGACTCCCCTGCCCGAAAATGTCCCCGCATCGTGGAAATATACCAAATCTCCCGTTTGTAGTCCCCACCTATTGCCCGCCTTGCAAACGAACTTCTCACCGCTATCTTCGAGATCCTATCTCACGACTACATTAACGGCCCAGGGATTCGCCCTCGCCCACCATACCCTTACCCACTACGCCCAAGGCGCCGTCCGGAGACAAGGATGAACTGGGTTCCTCTCATGCTTGTCTGTCGGCACTGGCGGGACGTTGGAATCTCTACCCCGTGGCTGTGGCGCAGGATCAGCATCACGCAAAACAAGGAGTCACTTCGATACCGTCTCTCGCAGCCAGGGGAGTGCACCATCGACGAAAACAGTGTGGTCAATGACTCGGCGATGGCGGATTTTATCCCCTTGGCGCCACGCATTCGATCCCTTCAGACCCCCAACTGTTTCCCTTTCGAGTCCCTTCCCTCGATCAGACCACTCTTCGAGGTTCCATTTCCGGCACTCGAATACGTCAAGGTGCCGTATATCGACTTCGCTCGACCCCAGCCTGGTGACCGGTTCGACCTAGGACTGTCTGGAGACCTCCTTCCTCGCCTTCGTGAACTGGAGATTGACCTGCTCGCCGTATCCCTCGTCCCTCCCCCGGCTGTCTTTTCCATGCTTAAAGACCTGGTCATCAACTTCAAAGGCCCAGTAGCTACACCTCTGCACGCCAAAAATGTCCTCAATATCCTCGCACATGCTCCTCGTCTGCACACCTTAAAGATCATGTCCGCCGATAACCACCAAAGGGGTTTGCTCTCAGAGGCCGATGTCCAGCCAGACGGAGAACCCCGCACGTGTCGCCTGCCCCACCTTGAGAAGCTTGTCCTCAAATGCTCGTACCAAGATGTCGCTGCAATCCTTCGAGGAGTGGATGCACCCAACCTTGCTGCATACGCCGTCAAAGCCATCTCCAGGACGCCTGTCACAACGACCGAGATAGGTGCACGCTTCTTCCCCCCGCCCGTCCGCAACATTGTCCGCCGGTTCCCCGAGATTCACGTCTTCCCTAGCCCCGTTATCCATCCTCCTGCTTTTCACATCCGTGGATCCATGCCTCCCAACTTCTCCCAGGCTTGCCATCCCACCGGTCTATTGAATCTCTCTTTCCGAGACCGCACAGGGAGCATCGAGCCTCTGACCGCCGCGCTGGACACGTTGTGGAGCGCCTTCTCAGACACTGGCACTGGCACATCGCTAGAGTCGCTGCACATCACCGGCTTCAAGACGAAAATCGCGCCCTCGCCCGCCCTGTGGGCGCCCCTCCACACGACGTCGACATTCTCGGCCCTGTCCTCTCTCATCTCAAGGTCGCCTGTGCCACCCCGGTCGTCCTCTCCCTCCTCGTGGCTTTCCGGGCCTCGTCCATTCGCAGTCGAGGATCGTGGCCGGCTCTCCGTCGCCTCACCATCGACACTGTGTTCCCCAGGGCCGGCCGTCGAGCGATCGACCCCCCACACTGCCGCGTGCCGTATTCGAACCCGCCAACTCGCTGGCGCTGCACGACATGTTCGAGTCCCTCGTCGACGCGCTGCTCGCGCGGCAGGAACGCGGCGGTGCGAGTGCGCGGCCAGTAAAGCTCAGCCTGGGCCTCGCGGCGAAGAACTCGGCCGCGCTCGTTGTGCATCGGTGGACGCTGAATGCCGTTTCGTCGCTTTGCGGCAGCTTCGAGTTGAGGACGTGGGACACGTATCGCTTCCGAGGTCAAGAACTTTCGGAACTTTTCACGCTGGGGGAGCCGCGGATGCTGGCAAAGTCTGAGGACTCACCAGGTCCTGGACAGTCTGGCAGCGCGACCGCAGACCGGGTGTCGCAGGACACTATCCATACGGGAGATCACGAGCTTGAGCTCGAGAGTGCGGAGAGGAAGATATGCGACTTGGAGACGGGCGCGAGTGAAGACTGCCACTCGGATCACTGGGCGACCGTGACGCCTGATGCTGGCGAGCACGACCGAGGCGGACACGTATACGATGACGAATTCTCGGTGAGTGTTCAGTTCAAATTGTTTGAGATAAGTTGATTGGCGGACGCTGACGAGGACTGCCGGGACTCTTTCCTGCAGAGATTTCGATCCGTAGCTCTGGGGGAGTTGTTGAGGACTGTTACGAGGAAGGAGTAAGGACCACGCTTTCTCCAACGGACTGCTGCTCCAGGTTCCAAGGCGGGGCATGGTACGCACCTAGGACATAGCAGTGTCGCCGAGCGACTTCGTTGTATGGGGAGGGGGGTTAATTTCAATCTGTTCCGTCAGATCCCTGATTGCACAGCAGGTGACTGGGAGGTGACACGTAAGACGAGGACGCGGACACGACCTGCGTGCGAATCATTCTCAGTAAGCATCTGTCCACGCTCGAGCTACGCACATACAGTATCATAGCCGCGCGGCCGCCGACATATGCTTCAGCCACAAGAATCCATCACCGGACCCTTCCAGGTCCAGACCCCAGAACGGCGGCGGCACCATCCTTGTACTGAACCCTCCGCGGAACCGGGATAAACATCGATATATCAGTCTCATATGACTAGGACTGTGACGTCATCTCAGCTCTCTCGCCGTCTATAAAGCGGCCGTCCACCTGCCCAGCGGCATGCAAGTCCCCAGACTAAATAGCGTGGCAAGGACTCACTGGTTCGCATCGACTCGACCCATCGCACTCCCCTGCGCAAGGTCCCAGTCTGCCTTCCTCAACCATCACGCTCAGGTCCCCACACGCACGATGAGCTCGACCCGCCCCGAGAAGAAGCAGCGCACCGAGGACTACGTCCTCTACTACGTACGTCCCCCTCCCCCTCCCACCCCATCTCACCCATCTCCCCAACAACGCACCTGACCCACTCACCACCACACGCAGTGGCCCGGCATCCCCGGGCGCGGCGAGTACGTCCGCCTCGCGCTCGAGTACGCCGGCGTCCCCTACACCGAGCAAAACTCCCCGCCCTCAGGCCTCATCCCCTACCTCGCCGACGCCGCGCGCGTCGGCCACCCCCGCACTTCGCCCCGCCCGCGCTCCAGCTCCCCTCGGGCCGCGTCGTCTCCCAGACCGGCGCGATCCTCCACCTCATCGCGCCGCGCTGCGGCCTCGCCGGCGCGCACGGCAGCAAGTTCAACCTTCTTACCGCGGAGGGGCGCGCGGCGCTCAGGGAGCTGAGCGAGGACGAGCTGGAGAGGGGGGAGGAGGAGCGCGCGGCGGTGACGCAGCTCGTGCTGAGCGCGCTCGACTGGCAGACCGAGGCGCACGATATACACCACCCGATCGCGAGCGCGCTGTACTACGAGGACCAGAAGCCCGAGGCGGCGCGCGCGGCGGAGCCGTTCCGCAGGGACCGCATCCCGCGCTGGCTCGCGCATTTCGAGAATGTGCTCAAGACGAACCCCGCGACCGCGGGTGGGGAGCGGGTGTACCTGGTCGGGAAGCAGACGACGGCGGCGGACCTGGTGCTGTTCCACGTCGTGGCTGGCGTGTCGTTCGCGTTCCCCAGGCGGATGGGGCAGTTGAAGGAGGAGGGCGAATACGCGAACGTGTTCGCTCTCTATGAGCGGGTCAAGGGCGAGAAGGGGATCAAGGAGTACCTGGCGAGCGGGCGGAGGCAGGAGTTCAGCCTTGGGATCTTCAGGCACTACGCAGAGCTGGATCAGGAAGAGGGCAAGTAAAAAGACTGGGGGACGAGCCTCCACAAAGAAGTTACCCAAAACCCTTTACCCATAGTCGGTGTTCTGTCATGTAGCACAACCCGTCAACGTACATTAGCTACGTGACAGAGCGAGGGCTCACCCATGCAAAGCACTTCGTATATCCACATTGACGAGTCTTCGGGAACCAAGGGGTATTCTTCGCCAGACGGCATGCGACGAAAAGGAAGGGACGACTCGGATAATATGCACAATTTACACATACACACACGGGCCCGCCCACGACCCCAACGTAGCGGCCGGCGCAGCGCGCCCGCGCCACACGATACACGGCGACACCATGCTGATACTTACCATAAAGCCTAACGTTGACAAGCGTCCAGCGTCCAACCTCCAACAAGCTGAGCCGGCTGCGTTTTCCCCGTCCCCCCTCCTCCCGACCCTCCGGTGGTCCGTCCGTCCGGCATACGCATACGAGGATCGTCACTCTCACTCGGCCTTGCCGTCCATGACGCGCCCGACGACCTCCCCGACCCAGCGCTCGAAGCGCTCCTGGTCCATGACGCCCGCCTCGTCGAAGAACGCGGTGAACGGGCGCTCCTCGGCTGCGCGGCCCTTGCCCAGCAGCGTCTTCCCGCCCGCCGCGGAGCGGACGTACGCGAGCCCGAGCGCGTAGCCGGGCGGGGACGAGGGTGAGGACGGCGTCGGCTTCGCGGTGATGGTTATCCGCTCCGTCACGATCTGCGAATGCGGCACAGAAGTGGGGAGAGGGCGTCAGAATCAACGACGGGGTGGATCAGGGGTTACTCACGCGTTTGTCGAACGTCTTCCGCCGGCCGACGAAGACGGTGTCGCCCTCGACGAAGTAGGCGTAGAGTGTTTGGACGACGGTGAGGACGACGTAGCTGGCGGATGGACAGTTAGCTGTGCGCTCAAAAAGGAGTTGTCTGTGATGGATAGGGCAACGGGTCAAGGCGGTTGCGCTGTCGACCATCCTGCATGTGATGCAAACAAGCTGCGGTGACTGGACGCATGAGGGGTCGAACTAATGGGGGCGGCAGCGGTGCTGGGGACACAGAGACGGCCCAACTAGGACAACGGAAATAATGGGAGATAAGGGTTGCGCCAATCTCACCCGCCGACACACCTACCGAAGTGCGGAGAACGATTGGAGGTAGGCGACACGGTACCGAGACGCGTGGAAAAGGCAAGGCAGGAAAAGGCGGTCTCAAGCGAGATGGGGAGAGAATGGATCTCGCCAAGGAACGCGTGATCTCTTCACTGAGGAAGAAAGAGCACGCAATTGTTCAGAGAAGTTGAAAACACTCACAGGATGACACCAGCCCATACTGCGGGCTTACTCTGCTCGAAAGGTATTTTCCAGCCGTAGAGACCTGTAGCGCCAGCTACCAACACGGAGAGCCAACCAAGGGCGAGACGGACGTCTGTATGCGTGTGAATCTGCTTGAAGAGGTCGGGTCGGGAAAGGAACTACAAGACATCGTGTCAGTACCAATGTATTAGTCTCAGATATGCACAGTAAACCGGGATGGGAGGGCTGGATGGCGGCACAGGCACGCATACAGTCGCTTGATGCGGCTCTATGATACTTGGCGGGCACGTTGAAGTGCACGCTGCCGGCCACGCCTCCATTCTACATCAATACGGGCACAACCGCGCACGCGACCACCAACTTGGGGACCAGCCGCGGTGTGCAACGCGGTCTGGAACACATTGCACGGGCACGACGGCGGAGTTGCGACAGAAAGAGGGTCTCGTGCTCAGATGCACAGTGGAATGCGCTGAGAGCACCAGGCGCTCCGCAGACCACTGTGCGTGTGGTTGTGGTTGGGAGATGGCATGTACCCCTCCATGGCCGCCGCAGTATAGAGAAACTATGGAGACGAGATGAGGGAAGACGTACTCGTTTGAGGGCATCGTCGCATGCGTGCTTCATGTCTGTTGCGCTCGCGTTGTTCACCTTGACCTCCTCTCGCTCTGCGGCGGACACAGGGACCAGAAGCGCGTCGATACTCGACCTATGGGGTGCGCTCTGTTCTTCCTTGGGTGGTGGCGGGGGTGGCGTGTCTCCATTAGATGCTGGGGGAGCGGGTGAGGGCGAGGAACGACCCTTGCGAGATCGGGGAGCCATAGCGGTGGATGTCGATGTGGTTTGGAGTAAAAACTGTCGTAGGGGTCGTACGTCGGCGATCCTATAGGAGAACTTGAAGGGTTCGTGGTCCTGGGTATCGCGTTATGAACGAGGAGATAACAAGCAGGGACAAGGTGGAGAGGCGAGTGGGGAGATGAGAGAAGGCAGAGAGGACACGATGACGGGCCACGCTCCAATTGAGCAAAGCGCGCTTCGCAACGTGGCCACTCGGCTCTCTCTCTCGCTTATGCGGTGGCTTCTTTGGTTCAATTTATAAGCGCGCGGTGCAGCTTACGGGGTTGGGGTTGGTTCGGTTCGGCGCACGGTGTGTCATTCTTGTTGACGAGCGCGAAATGGAATGGGCCTGAATCGTTCCACTTCTTGAGTAGGCCGCCGACTATAAATCCTGCTCCCACTTGTACGTCGACTGTACAGCCCCCACCTCCCATTTCACGACCTTTGCTTACGGTTCGGTCGACGGCATGCCCTCTACGAAGTCGGGAACCAAAGCGGCACCAAAATCCGACGCGTCCGCGTCCTGCCTCAGGAAATGGGTGACGCGGGCCGTAATCGCGTTCGTTGTATACGTGACTTGCAGTTTCCTTGACCGTATAAAGGTGTGTACTTTCTACACCTCAAATAGCCTCCCCATTCCCATGCATATATTCGCTGCATAGGACCGCTGGTACGTCTTCACTCCCGAGGCCCTTCATGCCCTCGCGCAGGACGCAGTCAAGGCGCACCCAAACGACATCAACGCCATCATCCCCCACATCGTCTCCAACCTCAGTGCAGAGCACCCCTCCTCTGTCATCGCCTTGAACACCAACTCGTCGGAGTGGGTGCTCAGCAACGCTGGCGGGGCCATGGGTGCAATGTACATCATCCATGCGAGCATCACAGAGTACCTCATCATCTTCGGCACGCCTCTCGGTACCGAGGGCCACACCGGCATGCACACCGCCGACGACTACTTCAACATCCTCGTTGGGGAGCAGTGGGCGTTCAGTCCCCCGAACCTCGCGATGGAGGTCTACCGTCCCGGCGACGTGCACCACCTACCGCGTGGGCACGTCAAGCAGTACAAGATGCATGAAGGGTGCTTCGCCCTTGAGTACGCGCGTGGTATGTCTTTTCCCCTGCTATATGCGTTCTCTCTCCGCGCAGACACTGAAGTGTACCCGTTGCGTCCGCGTAGGGTGGATCCCACTCATGCTTCCCTTCGGCCTTGCCGACGTCTTCACGTCCACGCTCGACTACTGGTCTTTCTACCACACTGTCCGCATCACCGCGCGCGAGAACATCCGCAACTTCCTTATTGGCAAAATCTAGACCTAGACGACCTCGCTCGGTATCGCCCTCCATCCAAAAATACCGGAGCTAATGTAATTGACGCATTTTGCATATCTGTAATGCCCTACATACCAAGTTGCTTTCGATGACACGCTTGCTTGTTGGACCGTCCCTCCTGCCCGTCCCGTCTGTCTTCCTTCCAAGACGGACTTTCTTCGGTCCATCGCTCGAAGACCTGTTACTGACCAATCCGCCCGACTACAGGGTGCGTAGATTGCAGACACTGGACTGAGTCTCGTTGAGTGTCGAGTTACAATTGTGTCAGTTGCACCTCTCTCTTACATAACCATGCTAGGTGTAGCATGCGCCGAGGGGGGACGGCGAGGGCGAGGGCGATCCCGGAGACTATAAGTTTGCCTCTCCAACTACTCGCTAGCGTAGTGTTTCCTTCTGAGACCGTCCTGGCTCGGGCAATGCGACGAAGAAACGGTATGTAATATACCCTTACCATCCACAATTGGAACATCGAAAGCTACTTACAAAGCTATTTACAGCAGGGAGGCCATGGATGTCCGCGGTCAAAACGGACTGCACGAGCCACGGATAATCAGACCGCATGCAAATGAATGAACGCACGGTACAGCTAATGCGAGTCATTATTTCGGGTTTGTTCGGCCTCAGACTCATCCTGCTCAGATGGAAGATGCGAAGCCCAAGAAGTAACGTCCGAGACGCTCTACAGCGGCATTCTGTTTGAATTGACTCTCGGGGGGAACAGGGTTTTGGAGATGGTCGGCTCGTTCCATACCGATAGCAAGCCTTCACATGAGCATGGAACCATATTCATTGCTCAACTACGTTTCCGATACACGAGTAAAGTGACTGATATCCCAGATCGATGCCGTAGTCGAAGGCTAAGCATGTTCAACCCTCCATGGAGCCAACCTGAGGCTTCCTTTCATAAAGCCCCACCATCATTGGCATCGAGGGCTTGGGGTTAGCGCCAACGGTGGGGAACCGGACATTCGACAAGTTCCAGGTGATTTTCTTCCCAGACGGCGCGAACGTGAACTTTGCGAGGAGGAGACACAGGACAATCTCTGACGAAAGAAACGAAATCGAGTTAGCACTCGTCTAGAGAAGCCGGATAGGAGGTACGAAGGCGCACTCATCTCGAGTTGCGAGAATTTGAATCCGCTACCGGTGTGAAGTGACCGTCAGTCCGCAGGCAACATTGAGAAATTAAAGCGCCGACGTTAGAGACCACACGTACATGCATGCTCGTCCTCCGCCCATAAATGTCATCCTGCAGTGAAAACGAAGAAGTGATGATCCATGCCGGCTGCACTCATAACGTCTAGACTGGCTTACTCACAAGTTCGAGTATACGCCTGGGATCTTCGCCTCCGAAACAGTTTCGGGAAGAGGGGACAGCCAGCGCTCGGGCTTCCACTCCATGGCGTCCTCGCCCCAAATGGCTTTGGAGCGGTTGGCGGAGAGAATGCCGACGCAGACGGTCGTGTCTTTCGGGACCAGAATCTCGTGGATCATCTTGCCGTCGACCCCCTCGATAGGTCGGGAGAGGGGCAGGATGGCGTCTTGGCGAGCCCTGCAAACAACTTGAATCAGCCTCGGCGATACAACTTACAATCAACTGGCAGCGTCAACACACTCTCGGAATACTTGAGTCACCGGGGCATGGCTACACGATCACGGATGAGCGATGGGACAAGAACGCAGGCCAAGCACTGGCAAACGCAAACGCACAGTCGCAGCGTCTCACGGCAGACAGCATCGAGGAACGGAAGCCCGACGAGCTTGTCATAGTCGAAGTTGTCCTGGTCGTCGAACGTCTCCAGGATTTCCTCGCGCAGCTTCTGTTGGACATCAGGCCGCTCTGCGAGCAACATGAGTGTCATCGCGAGCGCATTGGAGGTCGTGTCCATTGCTGCGACGACGAAGGTGCTGAGAAGCAGGTCGTTAAAACGTCAGGGAGAAGGTTGAATCATGATGTTAAGGGTGAGAACATACGATATTTGCGCAATGACCTCTTTCTCAGGCAGCCTGTCTTGCTCAGCAGCCGCCATGTTCGCTCTCACTGTGAGGATTCAGGAGTTGCCAGCAGTCAGGACTACACGAGATCCGGGATGGGAAGCGGGAAGACGAACTCAATATACTCATGATATCCTTACCCTCCCCCACCTGTTTGGCAACGGCTTTATCGCCAAGCTCCAGAGCGCGCACCTTCTCCCGATATATTTCGACCGAACGGCGGTGCATGGTGTCAATGAAGCGCTTCACTTCCTGAACGCCATCGTGCGGGAACAGGTCGACGAGCTTCGCGCGGAAGGCAGGCGTGCCGAGCTCCGGGAGGTACGGCAGGACGCGACGAAGGTGGTTCATCTTAGCAAGACCGGGCCTAGATACCAAGCGCGAAATGTATATCACCGTCTCGACGACTGGAGCTGTGGAGGGGACGCACCCGAATGACTTGATGGCGGCCGCGAACTCGTCGGGGGACTCGGAGACGAGGGGGTCAAACGAGTACCCGAGACCAGCCTGCCCGATCAGCTCCAGGGCGGTACGGCCCATCCAAGGAAGCATATCGACTTCGACGGGTCCATCGTGGCCGTGGACAATGTTCTCGATGCCCTTCTGGAGCTACGGTCGCCGATTAAGCGGGGTTTAGAGGTGGTACAGAGCTCGTGGAGCACAAACCTTGCGAGAGACAGTGTCAAAGATTGGAATCATGCGACGCATGTGGTTAATTGAGAAGACTGGGCTCAACATCTTACGCTGCTTCCGGTGATGGTCGCCTGTAAATGTGGTATGTGTGAAGGACAGTCCTGAAGGGTGACGGGCATACAAACGCGTACCCAACGTTCCCAGCAATCCAGGTCCGAAGCGGAGATTATTAAACCTTTTTGGGCACGTCGCAAAACAGTGAATGATACTAGTCTTGTAGAGAGAGAAACCGTGCAATAATGACTCACTTGATGTACCATGCAGGCTCCTCGTAGATGTGCTGGTCCTTGAGGACAATGCGGTGCAGCGCAGTTGGCTCAAAGACGTAAAGCATCCGATGCTGCCATTGTACACAGAAAGACAAAATCAGCCATAGAATCCCAGAAAGCTTTTGGAACGCACACCAAAGGGGCCGTGTAGCTTCACGACGCCCGGATAGTTGTCCGTAAGATTCTGAACGAAGTCCCAGCCGTTCTTGTTGAGGACTTGCTTCAAATTGCCTATTTTCTACATCAGAGTTTGGACGATAGTTCGGAGGGACGATGAACGCACCGTAAAGCCATGAGGACGTAGGGGGGCCAGGAATATTATCGAGCGGTGACGACACGAGGAATTGGCGAAAATACTTCCACAAGACCCAGGAGATGGCGGAGACGACGATAGCTTGCAAGACTTGGAAACTCATAGTCGACGAGTTTGGTGGTGTGTAGACAGTTCTGGAGGACGAAGCGGGGCCTGCAGAGGTATACGCAAGAGACGCAGGTATAAATAGGAGAGTTCCTATAGAGAGCGGCAGCTTCAATCCTGCGTGACCAAACGGAGAGCAGTCAGCCTTATCACGGGAGGTCACTCAAGATGAATTGAAGTAACCCCGTGGATTGTAACCGCTCAGGAGTGTGTGGCCGCGGTGACGACGTGCGAGGTGGATAGCATTGTCGGATTTGTTCGGACTCGGACGAAAGCTGGTCGGATGGGAGATGCGAAGTCCTTCGGGCCCCAGGAACCCTATCTTCAAGCTTTCAGGTCAGCATGTCGATCAATCGACTCGGTTGAGCGTCCACGCTCTAGCATTGACCTCGGAGCGCTCCCCAGATTCTCCCATAACGACGCATGCCAAGATAACCCCATTTACTTCCTCCATAGCATCATCTATCATCTACTGGTGCCGCGTTAGTAGACTGACTGAGTGGCGGCAACAGTCATCTTGGGGGGTATGAGTGCACACATAATCATCAGCATGGAAGTATGAAGCGGCACCTCTTTTCGAGTTTTGACCCATGAATATCGTGGAGGCCACAGCTCCTGAAGACACGCTAGGAAGATGCTGCAATCGGGGTTTTCACTGGAAGACAAGGGATACGGTTAGAAGTCCAGGATGAGCTCGTACCCATAAAACCGATATACCAACTTCCGAGCATCTGTTAGCTCGAGTCCGCTCGTGCAGCATGATGGTTGAACTTTACCGCAGCCTTAGAGCATGTTCACTGGCAAGTTCAAGCTCAGTGTGAGACTTTTGCCCCTGCACACAGGGGAACACCTGACAGTTAAGAATCGGGAGTCGGAAGGGTGGCATGGAGGCTGAAGGAAGATTCAAGCTGGTCTAGACCAATCCTTCGTCACTACTGCCAGACGCCCAGGCATGGTGAAGTGGCAGCGTAAGCGCCCTTTCGGGCCATACGGTCCGCCCCCTAGCTTATGTAATCGCTTCTAACCGGCAGCCCCCGGCCCCTGGCGCATGGCGCTGCTGCTCGACTCAAACCATCATCATCCACTCAGTTCTCATCTCCGTCATCCACTGGACCTCCTCTAGCAATGTTCAGACAATCATGGAGGGGAAATGAACTCTGTAAACTTATAAACGTTCTCAATATGCAACTCGTCCACATGGAACAACTCGCAAATGAAACTGGAGCAAGGTGTGGCTGTCTCTATTGAACGCCTCCACCTACCGCAGCTAGCTAACCGCCTGCCCCCATCTATCCAGTCCCATAGATCCGTCGTTCGTAAGAGGCTCATGTATGGGATTTTATATGGGCCGCTAAGACGTCTCTCCTAGTCAGAATCCATAGAGACCATGCTTCTCGGCACAGTTGCCGCTTTGCGTCGCATTCGCAACCTCGAACAACCCGTGAGCAAACTTCCCCCAGAACTCCTAGGACAAATATTTTCTCTTGTGCCTGGCCCCGTCCGTCTTTGTGACCACACCGACAGCCTGAGGCGCGACTTCGGACCACACGCCGTTGCACCTTTGGTCGATCTTCTGCCCTTGTTGAGCGTTTGTAGCAGGTGGAGATCCGTGGCTACGACCTCGCCCTTCCTATGGTCTACCATCGACAACCACAGCCCTCACGCATTTTCAATTTCATCAAAATACCGGCCAGTTCGTGGTCTACTCAATGCACATATTCGGGACACGTTTCATCCTTCTCACGACGACATCCTGCGTGACATTGTGGCTGGAATGCGCCGATTCCACCAAGTCAATGCCGCCTTCTTAAAGCTTCTGCAGAATGAGGGCCATCGCATCCACGAGTTCAACCTTGAAGTGCCGGCAATCCTTCTGCCAGCATTGACGGCCTTCCACGGAGAGAATATGCAGACGTGTCACTTGCGACTGCTAGAAAATAGTGCCTACACGCTTGAAGCTGTCCAGCCGCTCTTCTGTGGACGCACACCGGAGCTGAAGTCACTCATCATGGGGGTCTTCCTGTTCATCCCCACCAACGACTTCCCATCTCTGACACATCTCATCCTCGACGGAGCAGTGATGCACAACGATCCTGAAGGCCCCTACACCTTCTTCAATTTTCTACGGTTCCTCTCTCGATGCCCCAACCTCGAAGTCCTGCATTTCACCGCCCTTGATGTCGCTCGCCTTCAAGAGGTTCCCAACGGTCTAATAGATGCTCCCGTACAACTTCCCCGGTTGCGCAAGTTTTCGAACGAGGAGTCGCTTGTCGACGAGACACGGCTTTATCGTCTTCCTCACATCGGTCCTCAGTTCCGCCGTGCTATCCTCGAGCATCTCCAACTGTCTCCCGACTGCGTCATCCGACTCGCCACAATCCTCCCCCATGAATTAGGACAGACCCTCGAGTCCCTCCCGTTCGACAAACCCTTCACCTCACTCTACCTCAGCGCACACAACCATCTAGGCTCTTCGCCCCTCACGAGCGAGCCCAACGGCATCGAGCCAGAGTGCTTCTCCATTATGGCGACGGACCCCCTGCGCCAGCGCGGCGTGCGCATCGACTTCCAGATGCCCGGCACGCGCTACGCCCCCCGCAACGTCACCACACAGTCCGCGCGTGCGCGCCTCGGCGACGGCATCCGCGCCGCGCCGCTGCTCTCCCGCGTTCACGAGCTCTGGGTCGTCTCGACAGCGACACTGCTCCTGGGCGAGCCTTGCTCGCTCCTCGGCTGCCTCCCGCATCTCACGACGCTCGTCCTCGGCCTGCACCCGCTCGCCCTGGACGCCAAAGACGACGCGAGAGACCACTGGGAGCCGCTCCGCGCGCTCGAGGTGCGCGACGACTTCGTGATCCCCTGCCCGCGCCTGCGCACGCTGTGCGTGTATGTCAGCGCGGAGGAGCATGTCATGCAGCTATATGACGTGCTGTTGTCCCGTGGGGACGCAGGGTACCCCGTGCATCGGCTTGTCGTTGGGTTTTATGGGAAGCCTACTCTGGGTATGCTGGAACTGGCAGAGGGGCTGTGGGGTCTTGTGGAGGACTTTACGCTTCTCGAGGGTAGGGGGCGGTGTCCGGATGACTTGCTTTGGGTGGACCGCCTTCCGTCCGTCTGTCGCGACCGCTCGGAGTGGAACGTGCACTGGCCGGCGTGGATGTAGTATGATGATGGTTTTGTTGTTGGATGTCGAGCTAGAATCTGTTTCCGAGTGGAAAAAATAGTGCTAGAAGCCTTGTTACCATCGGGCAAGTTAGGGAAACTCGTCGAACAACCTCCTCCAGCTCGCAGAAAACGAAGGGCGTCGGATGGGAGGCGACGGAGGCCCATGACGGGCAGGCGCTCAGAGCGCCAGTGGCAGGATGGAGACCCGGCTCGAGAGATGCCCGCCAGTCCGCCAGTGTCTGCCGAATACGACGGCCGTGCTCTGTGCCCTTGAACTCGTCTCGTACCCATCCATGGCAGGCTCGCACAGTTAGCGTAGTAAGTCCAGGCCCTGGAATGTCCACGATCCTATCCGAGGCTACTTATAAGGCGCACTGCATCCCTGCTGTTGACTTGGCACTGGCAGACCCATATTTGTAGAGTTATGGTATCTTTAGGATCGGGCTTCCGTCCTCGACTCCCGTTGGTGACTACTCCCGAACCCTGGTGTTCCTGGTTCGACCTCCTTGCCCTCGCTGCGATGGCTGAACCCTCACTGGTTTGCGTGGCGACATACTTCCTCTGGGTGGTCCTCAGACCGTACTTCGTGAAGACCGCTCTGGATAATCTGCCCGGGCCACGGAGCCCTTCTATCCTGTTCGGTGAGTCAGCTCCCACGCGCGAGCGATAAGGCGGCTGTCCATTCTGACACTGAAATCCCCATGCGACTGCGACAAGGGAACCTCAAGCAGCTATACGACAAGCAGGGTTGGGCGTTTCACAGGCGACTTGAGCAGTATGGACCCATCTCCGTGCTTCATGGCCGGTTCGGGGTGCGCTGGTCGCGTTACGTTTTTTCTGAAGAGCCCCGCCTCTCATGCTTGGATCCTTGGATATCCAGCGAAAGATCGTGTACGTATTTGACCCGAAGGCGATGCATGCGATCGCGGTTAAGGAGCAGTACGTGTACGACGAGGCGCGCTGGTTTCTTCGGTAAGTGTTAACCATGCAGCATATTGTATCGCTCAGTCAGACGGAACGTTCGCTTCGCTCTCCCCTTCAGAGTAAACTCATTGGTCCTGGGACCTGGCCTCTTGGCCACGACCGGTGAGTACTCGAGCTCGGGTTCCGGGTTCTGTACTTTCTGACCTGGAGGTCGCCGACATGCATATGGGTGAACAGGCGAACAGCACCGCCAGCAGAGGAAGATGCTGAACCCCGCTTTCAATATCAACCACATGAGGGAAATGATTCCGATCTTCTACGAGGTGACGCACAAGGTGGGGTTTTTATGGACGATGGTGGGAGTAGCGCAGCTAACTAGCAGGTGTTCGACAACTTCGCGGGGCGCTCGAGATTATTCTCAAGGATGGCCCGAAGGAGATCAACATGGTTAACTGGATGGGGCGGACGGCCGTCGAGCTTATTGGACAGTCCGGGCTTGGGTACTCCTTTGACTCGCTCGCCGAAGAGAACAGCGACACATACGGAGGTGCCCTCAAGCTGCTCGTGTAAGTCTCACCTCTCTCCGACGAGAGGCCGTCATCTGTGGGGCTAAGTTGTCGGTTTTCAGCCCATCACTATACAGTCTCGCAGCGTACCTCCAGTTCTTGCCATACATCGAAGCGGCTATTCCCCTATCGCTGAGACGGTATCTCGCTGAAAGAATTCCGCACAAGGGGTTCCAACAGCTGCGGCGCGTGGTTAACACACTGCACGACCGCGCCCTCCAAGTTTATACTGAAAAGAAATCTGCACTATCGAAGGGCGATGAGGGTGCCAGGGAGCTGTTCCGCGAAGGGAAGGATTTAATGAGTATAATGCGTACGTCTCCGCTGCCCCACTGAGATGTCCCTCTACCGATGAGAGAACTGACCTGGGGATAGTGAGGGCGAACATGGCTGCAGAAGACAATGACCGGCTGTCTGATGAAGAGTTGATCGGACAGATGTCGTAAAGTGCCCGTCTTCCTCTCGATTCTGCTACCTGCGTAATGTCTTCCACGCAGGACTTTGACCACGGCAGCTATGGATACAACATCCAACGCTCTTTCGATGATCCTCGATTTACTGGCGAAGCACCCTGCAGCTCAAACCAGACTGCGCCGAGAGCTTCTTGAGGCGAGGAAGAGCAACGGTGGCAAGGACTTGGGCTACGACGAGCTCGTCAGCCTCCCGTACCTTGACGCGGTGTGTCGCGAGACACTGCGACTGTAAGTCTCCACTCAGCCCAGTTGACCGACTACTTGTTGACTCCGTCTTAAAACTACAACAGCTTCCCTCCTGCTCTATTCCGGTTTCGAGAGTACGTTCCCAGACATCGAAGTTGCTCTTCATGCTCACTCGCGCTGACTCTCCGATCCCGCCTTGGTTCAGGACCCGCGAAGACGTCGTGCTCCCGCTGTCCGAGCCTGTCCGCGGCCGCGACGGCACGATGATGCACGAGGTCCCGATCCCGAAGGACACCTCCGTATTCGTCGGGATCTACTCGTCGAACACCCGGAAGGCGCTTTGGGGCGAAGATGCGTACGAATGGAAGCCGGAACGTTGGCTGTCGCGCCTCCCTGAGGCTGTAATGGACGCAAAGATCCCGGGGGTGTACTCGAACCTGTGCGCCGCATTTCAGAGGCGTTCATTGATGAGGCACTGAATACAGCTATCTGTAGGATGACGTTCTGGGGCGGCGGACGGGCCTGCATGTGCGTAAACCCTTATGTTTGCTTACGCGTTCGAGTGCTGAGCTGCGAATTCCCTACAGTGGCTTCAAGTTCTCCCAACTGGAAATGAGTGCGTATTATGCATGTTGCCGCCGCTTGGCCTTGCTGCTTAATTCTATTCTTGCCTGGTTCAGAGGTCGTTTTGGCAGTCCTCCTCTCAACATTCACGTTTGAGCACACGGAAAATGAGATCAAGTGGAATCTCGCGGGGATCATCTACCCATCTGTCGGAGACGAGAAAAGCCCCTCCCTCCCCTTGAAAGTCGGGTTAGTAGCTACACTTTGAGTCTGGACAGGGGTTGGCGGGTGTATATGAACGTGATTGTTCCCAGCCCGACATAGTTCCCTCCACCCGCAGTGCCACAATGTAATATCATCCTGACCCATCGAAGTACCCATTCTCGCGGACAAGACAGAGTATGTGATTCAAGCACTTCATTACATAAGGAGACGCGTTGAACACGTTCAACATATGCAGGTTTAGGATACAGTTCTTCAACTTCTTCATCTCACATCCTGTCAACTACTGCGTGCGATACCACCACAAAGTCAAAACAAAACCGCCATCCACACCGCAAAGAAAGGTCCGTCGTCTTCGAATATTTGAACCTGACCACTCTGCAGGTGAATTGGAGGTTCGACAGGCCCATTTCATGGAGTACTCTGCGCTAGACAATTCCGAAGTTGTAAGCACGCAGTTTGGCGGGGATGTTAATTATGTCAGATACCATACCTAAGAAAAGCTGAAGGCTACACGATCTCCGGAACAGCTTCTTCCAGTTCATCTAGTAACATTTCCCAATTCGAAGTCTGAACGACATCCAGGCACTCCGTCAGAGTCTGCATTGGAAGGTCCCAAATAGAAACAGAATCAAACAAGAACTCACCAAGTTTTCGATCTCACCCTCAGTGAATTCGAACTCTTCGTCGTCCTCGTCGTCCTCGTCGTCCTCATTGTCCTCGCCCTCCTCGTCGTCCGTATCAGTGGCCCCGTCAGCGGCCTCGTACGTTCCTTCATACTCAATCCAAGTTCCGTCCAGAAGACGCTGCCGCTCGGCCGTCGTGAAGAGCTGGTCGAGCCTTTTGGGGGAATCACTGGGGCCTTCCACGATCCTGAAGTCGAATGCCTTGCACGCCGTATGGAGGGCCCAGAGCGTCCACCGGTGGGGGATGAGTAGGGTGAACGGCTCGACGTCGTGCTCCAAATCGACGAGCGCGAGAGGCGCACCGCGCTCTTCCCGAACGCGCACCGTGGAGAGCAGAAGATTCGCGATGTTGTGCACCCCGAACGAGTTGGGCTCCAAGCTCTCCCCCGTCCTGATGTACAGTTTCTGCACAGTCGACCATGCGCCCTTCTTTGACAGCTGCAGGAAGTTTTCGAGGAAGGAGGTCACGGTGTCCGGACAGCAGTTGCGTAGGGTGACAGAGCGCACGGCGGGGAATATGGTATGAATGGGGTCCCAGAGAGCATGTGAGCGGGAGGAACAGTGTTCGAAGCCGCGGAAGTACAGGGAATGCACTTGTGGACAGACTTCAAAGGTGTTGGCCAACGTGGAAAACGCGGCCAGGAAAGGGGACATTGTATGTGTGTAGTCCGAGACCTGCAAGTGCAGCCGATTGCTAGTTTGCCTGGCCCGGTACTTCACGGTACCCCAGTCCGCTTCCAAGTGGGGCTTAGCATTGCAAATTATGAATCCCCGTCGATTCTTGTGGGATTCCCCTGCGTCTGAAATCAAGAGTTCCGCGTGCTGTTGGACCACATAACGGAGGGAGGGCGGGAAGATGAGATATATGTCGTCTACTGCCGTGGGAGTGTTAATGGATACCTCGATGTCGAGAATGGCGAGGGCAGGTGCATCGATGACCCGTAATACCGAGGCCGCGAAGAGGAAAGGGCAGTGGAGATTTACGTCTCGGAGGTAGGGCAGATGATATTGGCTTAGCGGAACAGTCCTGAGAGTCTCGAGGGATATCGGGTTCTGTGGGAAGTGCAATGGGGAATCGCATCCGCCAACATACAACCTTTCCAGACAGTGTGCATGTGCGAGTACGTTGACAATATCTTCTGGGGACAGGGGGTGGTGGTGGTACATGTTGATGTCATCGAGGTTGACGATTAGTTCCCTCAATGCTGAGAAGGTGGAAGGAGAAGGGATAACGATCCGGTGCACCATCAGCCTGCGGATGTGAGGATGGAGTTTGTCAGAGAGTCCTAAGTCAAACCAGGCTTCGGACGGGTCGGAATCGCGGCCCTCCGAGCTGAGAGGTAGCCCTAGGTCCGGTAGCACTGTAACAGATTCGAGTGCGGGAAGTGCGACTTGAAATAGTGGTTTTATGGAAGGTAAAGCGCAGAAATGGAAACCCTCGGCGGCCTTGATGGATCGAATCCGAGGCGCCAAGGGGATGAGGAGCGACATTGCCGAGTCGTTTCCTTCACCGTCTCCCCTGAAGAAGACATCGATGGTGCACCCCACAGTTCGCGAAAGACGGTATTGGAGCGAATCCATGTTCCTTGTGATGCTGATCCGCCGCCACAGCCATGGGCTAGAGATTCCGATGTCGCGCCAGCGGCGACAAACAAGCATAAGCCTGACCCAGTGCATCAGAGTTTCGGGAGCGAAGCTTTCGGGATCAGGCGAGTACCCAGACACTCGATCATCAGACAGCTTTGCGAAGACGGCGGTGAGGAGCTCAGGAGGAAGCCGCAAGATGGGGGAGGGATTCAGAGCCATGTTCTGACGTCGCATATCCTATGGGATGAAGCGGGTTTCAAGGGAATACAATTACTTGCAAGGTATTTTAGACATATAGGTATTGCGACTTACTCGAAGACCAAGCTCGTTGCGACTCGCTTTCCCCATTCGATTTCCACCCCTTGTACGATTTCCGTTCAAAATCTACTCACAATAACTTCGTTTCAGATATGGAAAATAAAAATCAAAGTTGTAATAGCCACAAACCTTGCCGATTTCAGACCCCAATTGAAGTGGAGGCTAGTAGTTAGGCTCACGACGTTGCCACAGATGGAACTGGTGAAGCAGTATGGTAGATTCTCGGGGTGATTAAGGATGGAGAGAGGAAGAGGAGAAGGGAGAGGAAGAAGAGGAAGAGGAAGAGGAGCAGAGGTTGATGGTGGTGGTTGAACGAACTCCAACCGCTCGGACCGCGCACTTGGCCATGACAAGCGCCAGCCCATCAGGTTGAACAAAAGAGAATCTGGTGACGACTGTGTGAGACATACAAACAAGAGAGCTTTCTCACGCGTTGGACTCCCCCAGCAACAATAACACGGCCCAACCCTCAACCACCGCACCCCAAGCACCCCGCCTCCCACCCACACTTCCACGCGACGCTCCCGGCGTGCGCTCCCAGTTGCCTACGACCTCCAGTACCCGGGGCTCCTGGTGTTCGTGTACGCCCAGCGGCCAGTAAGTGTAGCAATAGAGGTGCAAATCGACCTCGTCCAGCCGCGAACCCGCCTCCGCTCGCACCCGCACGCATTCGTGCAGCGCAGCGAGCAGCTCATAGTCTCTGTCCCTCCCGGGGGTACCCTCGTGGATCGCCAGCGCCCTCAAGTGGGGGCACCGCGGGATATCGAGGCCGCCATCGCTCTCGCGCCGTTCGGGTTGGAGGGCAAGCAGGAGATCCTGAGTCCCGGCCACGGAAAATGGACAGAGTGCGAGCGACTCCAGGGACGGAAAGCTGGCCAAGAACCTTTCGTATGTGTCCGCCTCCGTCGAGTTGGGCAAGGGCACGAGTCTCAGGTGCCGTACCGTCGTCCACGCGAGGACGCGAGTGGGGCAGCGGAGGGGGAGGCTCGGGTCAGCGTCCGGGTGGTCGACCCCACGGTGGTACTCAAACGCAATCGAAGTGAATGTTCCGTCGGGTACCACGCGCGTCGCTCGACGTGAGGGAGAGGTTAGCTTGAACTGGCATATAGGAGATGAGCAGCCATAGGTAGGGATGATTTGGAACGAGACGTCGGACATGCGCTCTAGAATAAACCGAGAGTGACGAGGTACGACGTCCGAGAACGCGCGTTCGAAGCGTTCTTTGGGACTGACTATGCGTATGTCTACGTGGAGGATATCCTTCGGGAACCTGAGTTCTGAGATGAGATCAGATGCGAGCTCCAATGGTCCATAGAAGACGAATGTGCGAAGGACGGGACAGTGGGTCTTCGGCGATGGCATGAGAGATGGTGTTCCATCCGGGGACTCCTGCATATAATTCATCGCCAAAAGGTGAATCTCCTCAAGCGAGGGGTTATGTTTAATGACTTTGAGTATATCCCGTGCGGACATGGCAGCGGATAGCGAGTCTGGAAAGCCCAACAACTTTAGCACTCGCAGTGAGTGCCAGAACTGGGAAGGAGGAGGCAAACGTACATCCCTGACGGCCAGAGAACGGAGATTCGGTTGCATCACCCGTGACAGGTTTGGGTTGAGACCACGACGCGGTTGTAGCCTGACCTTCACCGGCATGATGGAGACGTTTTGAAGCGCAGTCAATTTCTCCTCGAACAGCGGTTCGACGAGGAAGAAGTCATCCGGGGAGAGGTCGATGAACAGCGAGCGGACACAGGCGGCGTGAGGTACAAGGAGAGATATTGCGTCTCCGCCCAATCCCTGAATCTGCTCCGAAAAGAGCTCGACTTCGGTTTCGGGCAGGAGGGAGAGAAGTACGTCGATCAGGGACCCGCGTGAACGCCGAAGGCATAGGGAGATGAGCTCGAGAGAGTCCGTTGTGTCTACGACTCGCCAGAAGTCGGACGTCGCGGAGATAATGGAGTGCCATTCCTTGCATACGAGCATGAGTTTCGCGAGACCGCTCCTGCGGACGCAGCCAAAGAAGGGACTCGGTGGCTTCAAAGTGGGTGAATATCTCGAGCAGGAGCTCAAGGGAGAGATCTTCAAGAGATGGTTTTTCCTGCCTGTATGCCACGCTACTGTTCGTATTGTATAAAGGGCCCGCGTCGGGAAAACTATCTGCACTTGGGCTATGCGATACTAGATCATCGTTCCAGTCGCTTACAGTAAGTACAGGCATTTTTCCATGGACAAAGCACACATACTATTCATTGCTCTCGGGCGTAGAAAACTATAATCTTGAGAGTTAAAAGAGCAGCGAGCTGAGGGTAGTCGATACTGATGAGACCGAGCCCGAGAGAGGCCACTGAAGACAACACCGCTGGCAGCGAGTAAGAGAAAGGCTGCAAGCGCCGATCTAGAACGATCAAGAATCAAAAAGTACCGATAAGTCCGCAGTAACGCCTTGTTTGGGCCAGCGAAGCTTTTAAAGTAAAAAGAACGCGCCAGTTAGCTTGAAGAGGGCCAAGGTCCTGGTCAACAGTGGGTTGAGAGTGGGTTGAGATGATGCTGCGTCTGAGCTCAGAGCTGTGCTAGCGCCGGCGCTGTCGGCGCCAAAAGGCACAGCATCCAGATTCAGATCTGCGCTACCATCTAAGTAGCACAGCAACACCTTCCGTCGATCCTCCACAGCCCCCAAACAGCGCCTTGTTCCCGAATCTAGATTGCATCATTCGACGGCCGAATGACGCCCTATAAATTACGTTAGTTAGGATGAGGGTCTAAGCGCGCAACCACAAGATGTTGGCAGCACTCAAGAGTGCATATGCTTTAATATCCGTACAAGATACTGATACTTTGTGTAACAATGAGACGGCCGCAATAGTAGCGGAGCCATCATGAACACTAAGGTATATATGATATATGGAGATATATGTACGCATTTATGCAAAAGGGAGGAAATGGAGGGAGTGATTACGGGACAGATGGCAGCGACATAACAGAGAATCAAGGAAACGAGACTCGGAACAGACACAATAAGATAGGATACTCGATACGCGGACCGTTTCGCCACGCGGGCGTTCCCCCCTCTACAAACCCCCCGTCCTACCCATGGCCCAACCAACTAACCAGAAGACTACTACTACAAGCAATGCCCAGCGAAACCTATATGCGATGCGCGTGCGATGTAGATGGATTCCGAAGTGGAGTAGATGGAATATGGAGATGGATATGGATGTGTATGTGGATATGGGATATGTGATATTGGATATGGATGTGTGTGTGAAGCTCCCCAGTCCGACCGCCTGAACCGACCAGATATTAACAAGCCACGCAGAACCCAGACGTCACCTTCATTCGACCCCAAACAACCTCATGCCCTCCGCACGTCTCATGTCGACCCCACCGCGACCTTATTCCCGGGGTCCGAATCCGCCCTCGAGATCGACCCCCTCGCGCTCTCAGCGCCCTGCGTGCCGTTCGACTGGGAAGAGTACGCCCTCGGCTTCGCCCCGTTCGCGCTGCAGTGCCCGTTCACGTTCACAGCCAACGTCCCCGCGACCGCCGAGTCCTCCTCGAACGTCTCGACGTCGCCGCCACCCCGCGCACACGCCTGCGCCCGGATCTGCGCCTTCGGGCTCGCCACCTCCAGCACCTCTCCAGAGCTAGAGCTTTCCCCGTTCTGGTGATGCCCGTTAGTCAGCGGCGCGCCGTCGTCCCGCTCCCGCAGAATCTCGTTCGCGAGCCCGCTCGATCGCTGCGCCTGCGTCTGCGTCTGGCCCTCACCCTGCCCCTGCGCCGGGGGCGGGACCCACGGGAAGTATCCCCCGGGCTCCTCGCGCGCCATCGGGGGGAAGTACCCCCCGTCCTGCTCGCCCTGAGACTGCGAGTGGGACTGAGACTGCGGCTGCTGCTGCGGAGGGTACGCGTAATACTGGCCAGGGTGCACAGGGGCGCCCACAGCAGCGTTGATGAACGGGTTCGCGCCCGAGCCCGGCCGGCCCCACATTGCCCCAGGGGACATCGTCACCCCAGGCGAGAACGGTGTGTAGGACGCCATGACGTGCCGCATGTGCTCGTACATGCCCATCCCCGGTTGGGGCTCGGGTACTGGGGCCACCGGAGACGGCAGCCCGGGAGAGGGTTGCGGGAGGAAGGTGAAGGAAGGCATGCTTGGGGTGATCGGGGGCAGACCGTGTGGAGTCATCATTGGCATACCCATGATAAGGGGATGATGATGCAGCGGGCTCATCGGGTGCCCGTGCATGTGAGGGGAGGGGTATGGCGGCGAGAGCGTGTGCGGCGGAGGGACAGGGAACCCCGTTACTGGCGGTGGAGGAGGAAGGGCGATAGGTCCGGGGTGGGCGGGATGATGGTGTTGCTGCTGAGGCGTCGGGTGCGATCGAGAAGACGATGACGCGGGCGAGGTCGTCTGGGGCGCAGATTGAGCTGACGACCGCGCTGGAGGGGTGACCTGGCTTTGTGTGGGAAGCGCGGGCTGCGATGTCGAGCCCGATGTTGACTTCGGCGGAGCGGCCGCGCTCTCCTGCGCAGCTTGAGCAGCGAGTCTTGACTGCTGCAGCGACTCGCCCGTCTCGACCCCGTTCCGCGCCCCATTCAGCTCCGGGTGTGGCATCTGCTGAGGATAAGCGTACATCTGCTCTTGTGGCATCGAGTACACGTCCACCGCTCCCCCTCCCATCCCCATCCCCATCCCCATCCCCATCCCCATCCCCAAGCCCACACCCGCATTCATCCGCTGATACGTGCCCAGATCGTACACGTCGTACGGCGTCGTCGGCCCCGAGTGCAAAAAGTCGAACGTATACGGCGACTGGATCGCCGGCGGGATGGGTATGTGGCCCGGATGGCTCGCATGGCGCACGAACTGGGACTGCGACTGGGGCTGCATCGGGGACTGCGACTGGACCTGCGCGTGCCGGTGCGGGGGCGACGACGCCGACACCGCGAGCTTCTGCGCGATCTGCGCTGCGAGAGCCTCCTGCTCCGCGCTCGGGGTAGAAGAGCCCGCACCATACGGCGTGTACCCGGCCGCCTGGTCACTGGACTGCCGTGAGCCGAGTAGCGAGCCTGCGACGACCCGTGGGTGCTCCACGGAAGCCTGGAGCAGCTCCCGAGCGAGGGACGTTACCCGCGACAGGCCTGGCTGTTGGGCAATGTTGTGGGCGAAGGGCGATCCGAGCGCATGAGTCGAGCCGTTCAAGAACGCAGAGGCAGCAGTGGGACCGACGAGGGGAGCGGACGAGCTCGCAGGAGGGGCGAATTTGTCGAAGTGGACCTTGAGCGGGCGGCCGTTGTACTCGTACCTGGCATCGATTACGGAAATAAGGTCAGCATGCGCTTCCCCGGTGCTGACAGCCAGGAACGAGCAATGACGCGCGTAGATGTTGCGTCTGTAGACCAGCCTAGACCGCCGGTCCCGTTGACCTGGGAAGCAGCCACCGTGCGTAGGAATCACGGTAGGTTCGCTGAGTGCGGTCCCGCACCCGACGTTCGTTCCTTGCGAACCCTGGCCTAGAATGGATCCTGATATGCTCAGACGAAGCTTCCAGAGGACAAGATGGACAGCTTTACGATAAGCGCAGATCACACTTCGCTTGTTTGTTGTTCGACAACAGCAATGTACGGCAGCGACACAACCCACAACGACAGGTCGAATGCCAAAAGTACAAGACCCAACACTCACCCGTTGAACATGCGCACAGCCCGCTCGGCATCTGCCTCGTTTGAGTAACTCACCGTCCCAAACCCTCTTGAACGCCCATCTGCGCCTAGCGCGACGTCTGCTCGCTGCACCGCGCCCGCTTGTCGGAACAGATCCTTGAGATCCTGCCACTGTATGTGGAACGGCAACTATCCACGAACCCGTCTCGATGTCAGCCTCAGGTAGCGGCAGTACACCGAGACCACGAGGACAGCACTCACGTTTCCGACAAACAGATTCCTGGTAGGCTGCGCCCCGCCAGTCCCGGGTCGAGATCCGTCCTCTTCACCCGTCCCATATGCCGTCAGTCCCACATACCTCCCGCCACCTCCACCCAATGATGGCGCCGGGGATGCCATGTTCGCGCCGCCCGCCGGAGCGACTGCTCCGTTCGCGCCGAGCGCCGCGGACGCGTGCACGGGTACAGGTGACATGCTCCCCACGAGCGGCGCTGCGAATACCCCAACACCGAGTGCGCCTGCGCCAGCGGTGGCCAACGGAACACCTCCCATACCTACGAGCCCATACCCCGCACCAGCAAGCGCGATGTCCTCGCCCATTCTGTCGGGGCGCACCTCAAGCGTGCGTGTCTGCCACGTATACCCGTTGAACATGTCGATCGCGCGGCCTGCATCCTCGGCCGTCGCGAGGAGGACAGTGCCGTACCCGCGCGAGCGGTTGTCGGGCCCCAGCGAGACGTCTGCACGGAGGACGGTGCCGGCGCGGCGGAAGAGGTCTTTGAGATCTTGCCACCGTACGCGGTAGGGGAGCTAGATGTATGCGTTAAAAAGCCGGCTGTTAGCATTGGGTGGAACACGGGCAGCCCGACAGGCGATGTTGTTGGAAGCGCGCGGGGAAGGAAGCATCGGAATTGGGAACTCTCGTTACCGAATGTATGAAACTGCATCCCGATAAGTCCGGACTGAAGTGAAGACTGACCAGCCCCCCATACCAGAGGTTTGTGCGCACGGCGAAGACGCCCTCGATGAACATTGTCTAACCCCGCTACCCGCGGCGTCCAGCACGTTACCTTGAACGCTCCTCACAGCTCAGGATGCCATATACACCCAGCGAACGATGAAGGTAACCCATTGCTGTGGCCCTACACTGCGCGCGTACCGACGCCACGCCCCTTCCTGCAGACCGTTGACGATCATAGCATCCCGTGCGCGCTAGCATACGTTTGCAATCCTCCCGAGTAAACGCGCGTCGGAAATTACACCTCCGGACGCACGCTATTCGCAGCACCGGGCTCAAGTTGCATCGTCGCCGCGGTCGTACGACTCAGGATGATTCGCATCACCGGGAAGGGTACGGAAGGGGACTCGGACGGGTCTCGCAGCATCGAACCGTGATCGGGAGGCGGACATCTTCGTGCATGCTCTCCGCTCACAAGATGTCGAGCGAGGTCAGTCGCTGCGTCGCCTGCTCCCATGTACGGGTGGGGTTCGTGGGAGGAGTCTTGGCAGGTCACACAACTGAGAGAAATAAGAAACGGGGGTGCACGGCAGGCGATCGGCCGGAACAACAGAGTTTGCGTGCTTCGTGCTCGAAGGACGGTGAGCCGACCGTGCCACAAGAAGACCAGCTCCGCATACAGTTGGCGCCTTCGCTCGGCTCGAGGCGGGGACGCGGAGCCTCGCAGAATCCGAGCGAGAAAAGGAAGAGAAGGGGAGAGCATGGCAAGAGGGGATGGACGGGACGTACGTTTCCGACGAAGAGCTGCGTGCGCGTATCGCGCGGTGGGTTGGAGGTGCGCGCGGACGAGCCGCTCGACGCCATGGCCATCTGGATGACGGCCTCGATGTCGTCGTTGGTCGGCCCAGAGCCTGCAGGGGGTGATGCCGGGGTGGAGCTCGTGTTCGCCTGGCCGGCAGAGGCGGAGTGGGAGGAGCCGGATTTGTCGCTCGGGTATGAGGAAGAGGGTGCTCGGGTGGGTGCGAGCGAGGATCGTGCGGAGGATGACGAAGTGGATGGATGGGAGTGGGAATGTGGAGGAGGGGGAGATTGGGCGGGGGTCGAGGACGGCTGCACGGAAGGAGGACCGCTAGAACTCGGATGAGATTGGAGGAAGGGTGGTTGGGGAAGTGAGGCCTGGGATGAGGGGGCGGGGGACAGATGAAGGCTGGCGGCATGCTACAAGAGCGAAAGGCGGGCGAGAAATCGATGGTGTGTTACGCACCAGATGTGTATTGGGCCGCGGGGTCGGAGTGGACGGGAGAAGTTCGGGATGGGTCAATGGAGGGAGAGCGGTGAGTAGAGGGCAGACAAGAGGAATGCTCGCAGGGCGGACAGAGACACACACCGAATTAGCTAGTGACGGGCCTGCCATTTCGAGATCGATAGCGGAGGTCGTAGCCGTGGCGAGACAGTTGGTGGCAGGCGGCGGACAGAGTCAGAGTCAGATGGAAGACGGCTCGTCTGCGTCTCCCCGCTGAAGACGCGTCGTGAGTCGTCGGCGCCGTGCTGGCAGGCAGGAGTTGGGCGGAAGGAAGGTGAGAGTGTGTGAGAGGGCGCACAAGCGGGGTGTGCTGGGGAAAGGATGCTGGTCGTGGCGGTGTGCAAACCGAGGTCTGCGAGGCGCGTTCGCGGCGTTTGGCTGCCACTCAACGCACTCCACTCCCCCCACCTCGCTTCCTCTTTTTCACCCACGTGGAATGACGTCACAGACCCCGTTGTCAAGCTGCCTCCATTCAAGCACCACTGCATTCCACGGCGAAGCCGTCTTGTTCATTGCGACTCCTTCGTGGCGCTACTGGATGGTGGCCAAAACAGACTAGCCCATCGGTCGGGACGAGGCTCAAATGCGGAGAGTTATACATAATGACGCTGTAAGCAGCCATCAGAACCCTGAAATCACCGTTGACGTCATTTTGGGTTAGTATCCGACCAGCAGCCGCGCGCAGTCTCCAGAAGACGTCTTGCGAGTTGCGTGCGAGCGTGGACGTCGCGTGAACCACCTCCTTGACCACCTTCGAAGAGCCCCCAGAACGAAACGTTCTCGTCGACCATCCGATGACACCTCCCAATGTGCAAGAGCGTTCCACTGCCTCTACTAAGCCTCCCTATACGGCAACACTTGCCAATACATTCGCGAATATCAGCAACTGGATGTCATCGTTGCGAAATCACACCTAATAACGTCCAGGACGCAACTGACACCGATAGTGAAGTAAACCTACAGTACAATACTTGTACAAGACATGCCCCCAGTCAACAACGCATAATCATAACGCGCAGAGGCATGAGCCATAACGAATCAAGCAACGAATGGTCCCGAGGGTGATTACACCTCCTGGGACGCATCGCTCTTGCGACCCTTGCTCGTCTTCGAAGGAAGAAGCTTGAGAAGCAGAAATGGTCAGGACAATTCTCATTCGACGAGTAGATAAGCGTGTGGCTCACCTCGGGGTTGATGTGTGGTACGACACCGCCCTGCGAGATAACAACATGACCGAGGAGCTTGTTCAGCCTACGTGAGACCGGTCAGCGTGCGCGTTCGACTTCGCGAAGATACAATCCAAGGTACGCACTCCTCGTCGTTCCGGATAGCAAGCTGCAGGTGACGGGGGACGATACGCTGCTTCTTGTTGTCGCGTGCAGCGTTGCCCGCGAGCTCGAGGATTTCAGCGGCAAGGTACTCGAGGACGGCCGCAAGGTAGACTGGCAAGATCATCCCTCTATGAGCCACACACTAGCGCCAGAACGCGAAACAAGACTCACCAGGTGCGCCCGCACCAACGCGCTGGGCATAGTTGCCACGCTTGAGGAGACGGTGGACACGACCGACAGGGAATTGGAGACCTGCCTTCGCGGACCGAGACGTGCCCTTGCCAGTAGACTCGCCAGCCACCTTGCCAGACTTAGACTTGCCGCTGCCCTTGCCAGACATGTTCAGAGTGTGGATTGTGTTCGAAGGTGCAGTAGGGTGGTGGTAGATGAGGGAGAAGTTGGATGGAGGCTGCAAAACAGAATGCAGCGTTAAGTACACTCTGAACCTTCGAGCGCTTCTCGCGGTGACAAAGGGACCCACTCACCACAAAAGGCGCGACGGACAAGCAAGGCGGGGAGCGATAGGGGAGAATGCAAAGGCCACACGCTCTTTCGCGCGGGCTCTTTATACGTACGACGCGCTTTGATGCGCGCGTGACCGCGACGCGTTTGTTGAATGCATTCAACAACGCGCTGTCACGCATCACGTGACCCCTAAACGCGCGTGATACGCGTCTCCCAAGCCAAACAGGGGCACACAACCGTGGCGCTCCTTTATAAGCGGCGTGTCTGTCGCGCGACCGGCCTCTCGAGAACCACCACCATCCCCGCCGCACCCCGCGCCCTCTCTAGGCTCTACCACCTCTTGTGAAGTGCATACGCTCGCAAGCCTCACGCAAATCCGCCCCCAAACGCACGATTTCCACCGAACTTAGCTGAAATGGCCCCCAAGCCCGCGTCGACTGCCGGTAAGGCTCCCGCATCCACCGCTTCCAAGGCGCCCGCGAAGACTACCGCGGAGGGTGCTGCGAAGGGCGCGAAGAAGACCGCCAAGGCGGCGAGCGGCGGCGCTGGCGGTGAGGGGGAGAAGAAGAAGCGCAGGAAGGGACGTAAGGAGACGTACTCGTCCTACATTTACAAGGGTGAGTCGCGTTTCGAGGTCGGCCTCTTCGCCCAAAGGAGAAGATCAACCATGGGAGGTGGCGTAGCCGTGTGGTTGGTCTTACTTTGGGTTTGAACTCTGGCCGGTATCGCGTCGTAGACGTGTGCTTGTGCTGACTGGGTTTGTGCGCGTCAGTGCTCAAGCAGGTGCACCCTGATACGGGTATCTCGAACAAGGCGATGGCTATCCTCAACTCGTTCGTGAACGATATCTTCGAGCGCATTGCCACCGAGGCGTCCAGTACGTGTGCCACTCATGCTGTTCCGAGCTTCAACGACTGAGGGATCGCATCACAGAGCTCGCGTCGTACTCTAAGAAGTCGACAATCTCGTCACGCGAAATCCAGACCGCTGTCCGTCTGATCCTCCCCGGCGAGCTTGCTAAGCACGCTATCTCGGAAGGCACCAAGTCCGTCACCAAGGTTCGTCACTTCGTTTTCCACTTGCAACTCCCCATTCTGACCTGTGGGTCTAGTTCTCGAGCGCAGGAGCCAAGTAAATGTGCTATGTCTCCCGTTTCTGTTTCGCGTACTGGGGCTGTTGTATGAGGACAACATTGCCCGATCTCGCAGTCGGGAGCTCAACGTTGTATCTCTGTTTCTCTCTTGCGGTGTGTCGTCGGCGCGTGTCTCGCCTAGCCATGTATTGTATGATCATTAGTCTCATGTCCTTATCTCTCTCTCTTTCCCTCTGTCTATGATAGTACTTGAATGGATTGCAAGGCGTTACGCCTACGCAAGGTCAATGTTGCGATCGCCTTGTGGGGATGCTGGGTCGACGACTCGAGCCAACATGCTGGCAATATGGGTATGTTTCCAGACAATCCCGTGGTGGGGCGCAGTGGTCCGAATCCTCGGTGAAGTCGCTCGCCGATATATATTGAAGATGGCCTCTGTACATGTCTGTTTAACGCCGCTGCAGTACGTGATATGAGTGGTGGACTGCGGTACCCACTCCCTTGACTTCTATCCCCGTCGCTGACACCGCCATCTATGACTCCACATGATGCATATGGCAATGCCTCGAAGCTCATAGCGGTGACGAACCGCGAACTCCTCAGTGCAGGTCGCGTTCGTCGACGCCAAGTCTGTATGGGTCGCAACGGCTCAGTCTGTATGAGTCGCGCCTCAGAGAACGTAGAACAACATGTATGTGCTTCGCGAAAAACATTACAGGACTATTTGTTGACAGGGAAACAGATTCTAGCTCGACATTCCGTAACAAAACATCATCACTGTACTACATCCACGCCGGCCAGTGCACATTCCACTCCGAGCGATCGCGACAGACGAACGGAAGGCGGTCTACCCAAAGCAGGTCATCCGGACACCGCCCCCTACCCTCGAGAAGCGTAAAGTCCTCCACAAGACCCCACAGCCCCTCTGCCAGTTCCAACATATCCGGAGAAGGCATAAAACCCAACGACAAGCCGACGCACGGGGTACCCCGCCTGCCCGCGCGACAGGAGCACGTCATACAGCTGCACGACGTGCTCCTCCGCGCTGACGTACACGCACAGCGTGCGCAGGCGCGGGCAGGGAACCACGAAGTCGTTGCGCACCTCGAGCGCTCGGAGCGGCTCCCAATGGTCCCTGACGTGCTTCTTGGCCTTTCGAGCCAGCGCGCGGAGCCCGAGGATGAGCGTCGTGAGGTGCGGGAGGCAGCCGAGGAGCGAGCACGGCTCGCCCAGCAGCACTGTCGCCATTGGGACGACCCAGAGCAGCCTGCATTCTCTCGACTTAGTTACGCTTCACCGATCCGACCTTCAAAGGCAGAGAAGGACTTTTCTCATCTCCGACAGTTGGGTAGATAACGCCAGCATGCCAGTTCCACTTGATCTTCTCGTCCACGTGTGAAAGTCGAAATGAGCACAGCTGGGACGATCTCTGAAACGAGTATGCATAGCGCAGATACCTGCCGGTGAGTGCTAATCCTAGATGACAGTGGTGCGTGCCTTACAGACGGACCACTGCGAAACGAAGGGGAGTGAGAGGGGGGGGGGGACGGGGTTTGGGAAAGGCATTCCCAAGCGACGGCGAGAGTGCGGACCGATTGTTTCGCGGAAGTGGTAAGTCCTTGTATCGTTATCTGGGCAGCTTCAATGACGACCCGTATTTTTGGCCGGTGATGTCCAGAATGCCAATCGGAGAAGCCTGTGTGCGATTATTCTGGACCTGCGTCCGAGTCGATGGCCAGCCTTTTCAACATCTCGAAGGCTTTCCTAAAGGCAAGCTCACATATGAGCATGTTTCTCGGTGACTTATCCAGTCGGGACGCCTGAAAACAATTCACAGTCCTTGACATGAGCCGATAACCACTGTATACCAACTAACCTGGCAGCAATCGCTGCTTGCGTCATGCGTTTATTGGGGTGCGGGGTTCGCACAGGTGTACCGATGGTCGCTTCGATACGAACCTTGCCGCGCTCGTCGGACACGGCGCGAACGGAGACAAGCGGAAACAGCGATATTGTCCTTGTCATGCGATCAAGTTTTGCGATTTTGTTTATTAATTCCCGGTCGGCCGACACTTGAACTGCATTCCGTTAAATACAGTAAATTCGGACTTTGCGAACAATAGGGGGCCGAGCATCGAGCATCAGGTTGTGAATAGCTACAGCTATACGACGTACCTGCTTCCGACTCTGGGGTGAACGGCTATACACCAAGCAGGGAGGCGCCTTCATCGAACCTATCCCTCTCTCTCCCGTCTCTAGCATATCCACATCCGATCTACAGTAAAACCCGCATGCGATCAGTGAGCCTTCGGGTGTGCATGAACGTCTACCAGAGGAATGGCAACGAGTCACTCACGCAAGGCACGATATCCTGACGAAGGATGTTTGCCGTGCGTCCCGAGCGTAGCGAGATCCGCACCGCCGATCAGGACTTGGGGCGGAGAAAGCGGAATCTCAAGGGGACGGACGGTACGAGAACTCGGCGAAGTTCAGAGCAATGAACACCGTTGACGTAGACATGGGTGAATCTTGAGAACATATAGAAATCCTGTGAGACTCACAATAAAGAAGTAGGAGGCCTACTCACTTCGTATCTGTCCGGCCCGATCTAAACTAACCGTGTCGAGGGCCTTCGCGGTATGCTTGCCTGACCGCGTGAGGCACTTAGGCTGCTTCGCCAAGGGTGACTTGTCGGAAATTTGATCCCACGACAGGGGTCGGCCAGCCTTCTGTTTTCTTGAGGGTAACGCTCCAGACGCTGATGACGAGTGAGACAGGGTCTACAAACAGGGAATGGGAATGAGAGAGTGGGTTCAGCAACCAAGGAGTCAGGGACAAAGAGCCGGAGGAGAAATCAGGCGTCCCGGCCCGGATCGGCAAATCCCGCCCATTGCCAGCGCTAACTTCAACTGGTGGCCACTTGTCTTCCCCAGCTGGTCGCTCTCTTCTTATTGGAAACCTCCGACACACCAGGGGATAAGCCTAATGACCGACAAATGAAGCTTTATCACTGGAAGTAAGTAAGTACAATTCTGGACTCCCTGACTTTGGTTTGGACTTGATGCGCGGGCGGCATGCGGGCTGTTAATACTAGAGTCCGAATTCATCCCAGGTCGTCCGACCCCCGATTGAGCAGGGATTGAGACGCGACCGATGTTATTAGCATATACTGTCGCCTTGCTTATAAGTAATTAGGAGCGAGCGACGCTTGTCTTTGCAACGGCTGTGAAGCTCTCTGCAACTGGTTGCCATCCAGTGAGAGCATACGCTGGCGGTTGAACAGCGAAAGCGAGACTTGATACAGTCCTAATTGTCCGCCGCTTTTGATCAAAGCGGCCGTCATTGTTCGACTGGGAGTCACAGTTGGGCGCCTGTTTTAATTGATGGCCAACATCAGGGTCGCCGGCCGATGTTTGGTTTCGACCACCACCACCACCACCACCACCACCACCACCGCCGCCGCCGCCGCCTTCCTCCCGTCCTCCCCCAACTTTCATCCCCTCGACTACAGGGTCTGTCCACTAATCTAGAAACCCGTCCCAGGTCTGTTGACTTCAGAATGACGGTGGCGTTGACTAAGAACTGATGAATATTTCATGCGGACCAGCTTTGACTCCGCGCTATGCAGGAATGTGCTGAAGAGGGGGGCCGGGGAGTGGTTGAACATAAGACTGGAGAAGACATAGAGAAGGTCGGAGCCTTCATAAAATTTTTCTCTATCCTTTGAGTTGACATTCAACTCTTCATGAACAGCTAATGTGCGCCGGCAACGTTAAGACTCGATACAGACTTAGCGTACTACGACGCAAGACGCGCCGCACTGAGCCTCAACTTCGAGTAAGTCCTTTTAAAAAGTGATCATTGTATCACTGAAACAAAACCATTTAATCCCCCGTGAACATATAACAGATCCAAAACCGCCCACCCTCCGAGTTCCCTTTCATCAACCGGCTTCCCAACGAACTTCTCACCACCATCTTTGCAATGCGCCGTGATGGTGACCCTCGGTATTCTAAAAACTTCAAGGAATCCTGCTGCTTCTTCCACATGTCGATGGTTTGGGTTGATCTCATGCTTGTATGTCGGCATTGGCGCACCGTTGGGATTTCTTCCCCGTGGTTATGGCGTCAGATCACAGTGACGAAAAACATGGAGGCGCTTCAATATCGTCTCTCACGGGCCACAAGCTGTACCATCGACGTCGCTTTCAGCGGAGACCCCGGCAACAATGAGCGCGCCATGCCTCTTCTCCTCCCCTTCGCTCGGTACATTCGATCCATAGAGACTCCCCGTTATTACTTCCCTTTCAGTGGGTTATCCTCTATCCAGCCACTCTTCCAGGTCCCTCTGCCAGCACTCGAATGCGTTGAATTAGCAACAGAAGGAGGAAGGCTATTTGACTTGGGACTATCTAGGGAATTGCACCCTCGCCTCCGCAAGCTCGAAATCCATCGATTCGTGGTCTCCCCTCTTCCCCTCTGTCTTTCCACGCTTCAGGATCTGGCCATCAATCTCAGAGACCTCAGAAAGTCGACCTGGGCAGCACTGACTCCTGAATGTCTCGTCAACGTTCTTGCACATTCTCCCCAATTGGTATCCTTGAAGCTCTACTTCTCGCCTCTCTGGAGCCACTACTACCCGCCAGACTGCCCGATAGGTGCAGATCGTCCTGAAAATCTTGGGCCACCGACGTATACCGGCCGATGTCGCTTGCCCCACCTTTGGGCGATCGATTTTCACTGCCCCTACCTTTTCGCTTCCTCGGTCTTGACTGAGCTCGACGCCCCGGCAGTCACCTTCTTCCACCTCACAGTCGCTTCGAGGTTTGTTGCCGAACCTTCCGAAATTGCGGATCGCATTTTCCCGCCTTCTCTTCGCAACACGGCAGATGGAAAGATGGCGCTCTTCGTCGAGTTCATGGGGGACCACTGTTTCGGAATCAGAGACTTCGAACCCCGTCCAATGATTCAATGGCACGAGAAGGACCCTCGCAACCAGCTGTCGTTTCACTACTTCGACCTAACGAACACCCTCCACCCGCTCGACGCCGCGTTAAGCACCTTATGCACCGCCTTCCCCAACACATCGCTCCAGTCATTGAAGGTCTTCGGGTTCACGGCCCCTCCCACGGGCGCCGTGGACGGCGCATGGGTGCCTTTGTTCACAGCGTTCCCCACGCTAAGCTCTCTCATGTTGAACAACCACCCCGAAGTCGTGTACTCCTTCCTCAGCACCCTCAGCCCGTTGACGACACAGAGCCCCACCGTGCCCTGGCCCGCCCTCCGTTCCCTACACATCGACACTGATCGCTGCTCATGCGATGGCATTTACAACCCCTGCGGGCCCATCAACTCGGATACCGCTCACATCCTTTTCGAGCGCGTGCTGGAGGCAGTCCGTGCGCGTGCGGAGCGCGGGGTGCCGCTCGCCAAGTTCCGCTTCGAGCCCTCCGTCAGGAGGTTGTGCGGAGTCGCCGCCCACCGGTGGATCCTGTACAGCGTGTCTTTGCTCTGTGGGGAGTTCGAGCTCCATAGCTGGGACCATGAGCGGGTGTACGACCGCTCGGGCCTTTGGGACCTCTTCTCTGCGTCGGAGCGGCGGAGATTGTCGGAGAAGCGTCAGGACTCGGAGGCCGCGGCCACGGACGGAACCTCAACAGACTTGGACGCCAAGAAGATAACTGAGTTCGCGGAGAGCTCGAACTTGGAGGACGGGGGATCCGAGGTCACGGGCGTCCCGGAAGGTACGATTGAAGGCCGTGCTAAGGAAAGAGAAACCGTGGAAACGTCGTCTACAGGCGTGCCCGAGATTTGCCAATCCGATCTATGTTTGGAGACTCTGGTGAGCTTTGTTCACGATTTTGAGTATCACTGATACTAACGGTCCGATTGGGTCGACGCGGATGCCATGTAGTCGAATCGACGCGATGTTTTGCAGGAACTGCTGAATATTGTAGGGACTACCCCGTTCGATCCGGAAGAGCAGTAAGCCTTATTATGGGGACAAATTAGCACGTCTGCGATATCTTCATGACATCGGATGTAATGATATACTACGACTTCAGGTTTAGTTGGCGGAAATGCCAAATCGGATGTGGGTACTCACGATGATAGTATGGCCACACCAGTGTTTGTTCTCACTGTCCGCAAGTGTCGATATGATGATTCAAGCTCAAGCCGTTCATTCACTAGAAAGCCAGATCAAGCTGCAGCCTTTGCGTCTTCAGCTATCGGGTTTGGTCGGATCCAACTTCGATCTACCCAGGAACTCGAGCGCCAACTTATACTTACGACGCTCGGCTGATCCCACGACTCGTTGAACAACTTTGCACTCAAACTTGTACTGACACGTCACCCTACTTATCCTGCAGGTCTTGTCACTCAACCCACTTCGGCAGGAATGGAATTGTGAGCTCGCGATATTGACCATCCGACCGCAAGGCAATGAGGTATCAAGTTGAGGTGGGTGGGAAGATCCCTTTGTTCCCAAGTCGTTAGCAGGCGCGCGTTAAGAGGCGACCAGATGTTCCGCAACTTTATCCTATCCATCCATACAGGACGCCAGTTAAAGTAGGTGGGCACAGCTCCACTACTATTTGAAGCCCAAAATCTAACGAGATCGAATAGCAGCTTCCCTCTAGGTCCCTAAATCTCGAATCGACGGTCGGGGCTGGCCTTTCGATTGCACTGCGAGCCTTTTGGTGAACTTGGGAATAAATAGTCTTTGCCACGTCATCTGTTGGTTAGTTCATCTCGAATGCCATGGTTTTTCGCTGACTTCCTTTTGTCAGAATACGTTATAATGCAAGATAGCGGGATCTTGTTCCGACGACCCACGGCGCCGTTGATCCACAGCCTTCCCGTTGAACTTGTCTCTGAGATATTCACTATCGTCGCATGCATGGCGCGTCAGACGGTGACCCCCGCCGCCTGGATGCAGCTACTACTCGTTTGCAAGGTTTGGAAAAGGATCGCCTGCGACATCGCGGAGCTCTGGCGGGTGATTTACGTCAACTCCAACCCAGACTGGCTCCGCTTGTGTCTCGATCGTGCTGCTCGATCCCTGATCGACCTCCATCTCGCCAATGTCAGCGCTAGGGACGTTCAAGCCACAAAGCAGCTGATCCTTCCCCACCAGGATCGCATACGCGCGATTCGCATCAACGACTCTCACCATAGGCTGACGGCTAGCATCGCCGAGTTGTTTACTATCGGCTTGACCGCTCTGGAAGAGCTCTCGTTCATACCCGTTGAGTGGCGCGTCAAACGGGAGACGTCGTTTGGTCTCTCTCCACAAGCTTTTCCATGGATCCGAAGTCTCACCCTCAGTGGCATCTCTCTTCCCCGCGACCCTACGTTCTACAGCAATATACGGTATCTCGAGCTCCACGAGCAATGCTGCAAAGGCAACGGGTTCACCATCCGACACCTCTTTGACGCTCTACGCGCCGCCTCGCATAGCCTAGAAGACCTCGATCTGTCCCGATTCGACCCCATCCAAGAGGACCGACCCGTGGAGCACCCGCCATTCCATCTCAACAATCTACGGAGCTTTTGCATGGACAATTCCTTCAGGTTGGCGTCGCAATCGTCAGGCCTCTCCTCATCCCCCCACGCATCCACCTCCGACTCCGTATCGTGCTCGCCGAAGGCGAAGCCATGGAACATCAAACCACCGAACGCCTTCTCGGCGCCATGGTCCCTCCGAACATCCGCGCCGCACTCGATCAAGCGGAGGAGCTCGCCGTGCTCGTCGAGCGCGAGCGGTTCCGTGTCTGCGTCCTCGATAGGACACTCTCGTCCGAGTCATCATCCCCCGAGTTCCGCGACCAGGGTATCCTGCGTTCGGAGCGCGTCCGCGTCGAGCTCTTTGGCCCCTACTTCCCCGCGGAGGCCCTCCGCGCCGTTCCCATAGTCTGCGCAGCCCCGCTGACCACGCTCTGCATCAACTCGGTCGACATCCAGCACGACATCAGCGACTGGAGGCTTGCCCTCGGCGCGTTCCCCCTCCTGCAAAACCTCGTCCTGCACGGGCGGGAAGTGGGCTGGATCAGGAGCATCGGCATCCCGTTTACCGCGCTGACGAAGGAGGCCGATGCGAACCTGGGGCTGCCCCCCGCGGCGGCGGGTTCCAAGGGCGGTGCACGTTGCCCGTTACTGAAAGCTGTCCGCGTCGAGGGGCTCTCATCCGGGGCCTTGTTAGACGGGCAGGAGGCGCACCGGTTTCTTGGCGTCGTCGCGGGTTGCCTTCACTCACGACAAGGCCACGCGCGGAAGCTCGACACGCTGGCGTTCCGGTCGTTCTTGCGTGACGTGGACTATGAGGAGTTGGAGGGTTTGGTTGACAAGGTGGAGATCTTCCTGTAGATCGAAGTTCTGGCATTATTCTCGTCGTGGGATGGATAGTTGAGGTGTCGGAGAAAGACGAGAACTTGATGACCGCGAGGTAATCGCACTTGCTTGGATTATTGCAAACCCTGTACTATACTTACGATATCAATGCTTCACGCCGTCTACAGTTTGAGGGCTTCCATCCCCCAGGTGAATTTCAGAGTAGTCATATGATGTCCAAGGGTCCAAGTCCAGGTGGGCTACAATACACAACGACTTGTACGCACTAGCACTGCATCACGACTCTGGCTTCAGTTGGGCCTCACCAAGCCGACCTTCAAGGGCAGGGTGGGATTTGTCTCGTTACCGACAGTCGGGTAAATGACGCCGGCTAGGTTCCACTTAATCTCCTTGTCTGTGTGCTCGAACGTGAACGTGGACAGGAGTACTGCCAGGACAACCTCTGCAGAGAGATGGAGATGAATTAACGTCATTATATCGCGGCAGAAATTTGTCTACGCACTCATTTCCAGCTGGGAGAACTTGAAGCCTCTGTTATCCAATTGTCGGTCGGTCAGTTCACGAAATGATGCACAGAGCGAACTACGCACATGCAAGCTCGTCCACCGCCCCAGAACGTCATCCTAAAGTCAAATATATTTAGTACGCGGTCGCACCGTTTTCGTGAGACGTACAAGTTCGAGTAGACACCGGGGATTTTCGCCTCCAATACGGTGTCGGGAAGACGGGACAGCCAACGCTCAGGCTTCCACTCGTATGCATCCTCTCCCCAGAGTGCCTTACGTGTGTTCGACGTGTAGATCCCGACGAATACCGTAGTGTCCTTCGGGATGGGGATTTCAGACATCATAGTCCCGTCGAGACCACGGACGGGTTCCGACAGTGGAAGTACGACATCCTCGCGGGTCCTGTGGAGAGTCAATAACCCGTTAGTGCGGGGAATCTTCGGCGAAATGTTGCCGCAGAACGTACTCCCGGAATCGGAAGATGGAGGGCGGGAACCTGTTTCGGGACCAAGTTAGCAGCCATTCTGCTGTTCGAACCGACGGGCCACCTACAGTCGTAGCGTCTCGCGACATACGGCATCGAGGTATGGAAGGCTTACGAGGTCGTCGTAGCCGAGATCGCCTCCTCCGCTGTTGATCTGAGCGTCGAGAATCTCTTGGCGTAGTCTCGTCTGAGCCTCGGGATGCTTTGCCAGTAGATCCAGGGTGACGGAGAGAGCGTTCGACGTGGTGTCCATCGCCGCAGAGGTCAAGGTTCTATGCGGCGAAGAGCAAGCGAATCGTATCAGTTCCACGACGTCAACTAACGTGCCTTGCAAGGGGGCCGAAGCGCATACTTACGACATCTGACCAATTAATTCTTCGTCAGACAATCGGTCGACGTCCTCCGCAGTCATGTTCGCCCTCACTGTGTCAAGATAAATTATTTCTGGCGTGCCAGATTTTCAAGGAGGTAGGCAGCACTCACGCAGGATACTCATAAGGTCCTTGCCTTCGCGGAACAGCTGCTTGACACCCTCGTCGCCCCTCGCGATAGCGGCCTTCTTCTGGTTGTAAATGTCCATCGAGCGGTCGTGCATCGTGTTCACTATCCCCCTCAGCCGTTGGAATGGCTTGTGAGGCAGATTTCGGGCGAGAAACCTTCTCACCGAAAGGGGAATCGCTGCTTCGATGTACGGCCAGAATTGGAGATACAGGGCAAGGTTGTACAGCGAGGGGCTAAAACGGACGACTCAGCGAAAGCTTGAATGAGTTGCAGGTTGGAAAAATGAGATACCCACATAAACCGCTTCAGAGCAGTGCCGTACGTGTCCATGCTCTCTTCCACCAGCGGATCGAACGAGTAGCCGAGTCCCGCCTGACCAACAAGCTCAAGAGCCGTCCGTCCCATCCAGTTTACCAAGTTGATTTCCTGAGGACCATCCTTCACCGTGCCCTCGAGCGCGGAACGAAGCTGAAGTCCGTCCGACGTCAGCCGTCCATCGACCACGCTTGTCCGTGCAGGATGTCAGATTACCTTGTGCGTCACTTCGTAGAAGATTGGAATCATCTCCCTCATGTGATTGATGTTGAAGGCCGGGTTGAGCATCTTCCTTTGTTGACGATGCCGGTCGCCTGTATGCATGCATGAGCCCTGAAGCAGCATTTATGAACGAACGTGCGTGGAAGAACTCACCACTAATGGACAAGAGACCGGGCCCGAGAGTCGTCATATTCATCCTGACAAGAACAATAGGTTTTACATGCGTCGCGAAGCACAGCTGAAGGAAAGCTCACCGAAGAAACCATCGTGCTTCGTCGTAAATGTACTGCTCCTTGACCGCGATGGTGTGCATGGCTTTGGGGTCAAACACGTACAGAATCTTCCGCTAGATTCCACGGCTGAATCAGAAGCGCCGCACCGCAGTGAGAACCTCGCGATGATGCGCCGAGCTGCGTACCCCGAACTTTCCGTGAAGTACGGAGACCGGGCCATATTGCTCCAGCTGTCTGTGGAAGGCCCAACCTTGCTTGTTGTATATCTGCTTGAGGTTCCCTTTGATTAAAAGGCATGTTAGACGAGGTACGCAACGAGCCGAGGGAGGTGCGTGACTAACCGAGCAAGAAGGAAGCACTTGGAGGCCCCGACAGATTATCCAGAGCGCTTTTCACAACAAACTGTCGGAGGACCTTCCAGAGGACCCAGGTCGCGCCGCAGATAAGGACGGCCTGGAGGGGGGTGCCAACAATCATCGCAAGCATGGGGAGAGAGGGTCAGCAGTGAAGGCGGCGACAGCCCCGAGCGGAAACGGGAGGGGAAGGGAACGAGGTCATCGAAGGCCAACCTTATTATATGGGTATGGTGATGCAGGCACCCGTCTGCTAATAACCAATGACAGGAAGGCGTGTATTACGCACAAAGCATTGCCGAAACGGAAGGGGTTTGCGGAGACCTGCGTCGCGAAGCGAGACTATCACGAGAACGTAGTGAGATCTTTCCGCGGGGTCTATAGTCATCGTGGGAGATTTACCTTCCCCCCGGTTCTTCCAGACTCTTGCGTGGGAGTGCCTGGTGTTTCAGAAATTTCATCCGCGAGCGTTGATCCTCGTCTCCGATGAAGAGATGTCGGATCCCGTTGCGGTCGGAGTAGCGCCAGCCCCCCGAATCCTAGGAAGGATTTCGTCCACTTAGAGTTAGAATTTACAGACCGGCCGTCCATCTTGACGTAAAGATGACCGCTGCAAATCCACCACCACCATTCGCGCGTACCGCAAACTCCGACTCTCGCGCACGCCTGAAGGAACGTGGTCGACCACGAAGGAAGTTGGCTTGGACTCGACAGGGCGATATCGGGTAAGACGGGTAAGGCCTTAGGCCATCCATCCTCGAGCCGAGCGCCGTCCACACCAACGACCGCCACCGTTCTAGTCTGTGCAGACTTAGGTCAGGTCAGTTATGCATGTTATAGGAGTTAATCTGATAGGCGCACGCACAGATGAACAACGGGCCTGGAACTGCGAATGAAAGAAAGGTTTTAGGACGTTAACGCGTGAACTCTAGCGACGAGCCACCATTACTCGCAACTCCTTGCAGTCACGATGACGCCTCCCTTCGCACCCTCGCCGGCGGAAGGATCACCCCGCGGCTAGACTCTAGAGCTCTCTAGAGAGACAGGTCAGGGCGGTGCATGCACCACGCTTTATTATGGTATCTACACATTCCCTATGCTGCGGAAAAAACCCAATTTGCGTGTAGAAGATGGATACAGATGAACGTATGTCTAGCGCATACAAAGGAAATACAGCAAGAAACTCACACACACACGCCGCCCGAGAGATGTTGCGGATGCAGATATCCACACGATATGGCCCAAGATGTAAGCAAAGAATATTTGTTGTACGGTGCGTTGAGGGAACGAATATCGAGATGCTTGAATGGGTGGCCGGGGGAAGACGGATTCAGGTCCACGCCGATGTCAGGCGGCTCAGGCGCGCTGCAGCCAGCCGACATCGAGGCCTGTCATAGTACGCATATTCTCAGGATACGCCCCATTGCTCTCCTTGAGTAGTGCCGCGAGCCGCTGGCAGATGCCACGAGGATAGTACAGATGCTCAGCCTGTGGGAACCCGGGGTAGCGCCTCAAAAGCCTGTGGGATTCCCGTGAGATTCGGAATGATGGGAATACAAAACATCGAAGATCCCGTACCCGTCTAGATCCGAATATGCCGCAGCCGTATCGAGGATTTTGAAAAGGACCTTTCCCGCTCTTATCGAGGCGCTCTTCGCTAGAACGTACTGCGTAGGGATGGCATACGACAGACGCATGCTGGGCTTGAATAGCCAGATCTACAGGCAGGTGGGAGCGGGGCAGTCAGATACTGAGAAAACAGAAGAGTTAGAGTCTGATAGGACTACGTACGAGAAGACGGGGCCGCTCTTCCTCCTCATCAAAGATGACAAAACGGTAGGTCGCATGAGCATGGACGAACTCGTTCATATCTTCGGCGATGAATGCCGACAGCGGTAAGCGTGATGGACTGAGGATACGATTGGATGTCAGAAGGAGCGTTACGACATACGGAAGCATTCCATACGTACCCAGCGTTCGCGTTCATGGGCCGGACCGCGTATTTCGCCAGACGATACACTAATGGACCATTACCCTCGGGCGACGGACGTTGTTGACAACGTCCGATTATGGCACCACATATACAACGGGTTCGCCTCCACCCGTCATCCTGCTAAGAGGTCATTCGTCAGCACACAGTCCGCCACGGATCGAAAATCGTGACGGGAAAAAGAAGACACAAGGCAGATATATCATGAAGACGCGAAACGAAAGATGTGCCCTCGCGTGTAGCTCCCGCAACGGTGTGTTCGGTCACACGAGAGTTGTTGAGCAAGCGACCGGCAGCGGCGGGTCAGCGCACGCCACCGTCCATCTCGGACGTTTTGTATCAGCCAAAGGAGGTATGCTCCTGCCATCGCCGGGTACCACCGTTGCAGCAAAGGACGACGCCCCAGAACCGACGTGGGCTCTGAGACGCACCACAATGTGTTCCGGTGGATGCGACAATGGCCGCTGGTAGGGAAGCCAGCGATGGCCTTCTTTCCGTCCTTCATCCACCCATTCACCCACGCGGCTTCGGCCATGAGCACGAGGGCCACCATAAACTCCAAGGTATCCTACAATGGAAGCCCCGGTGGATATCGTACGCACCTTGTGATCCTCCTCGTTCGCAGGCCAAAAATTGCTTTGGACGACTGCGGACTCCTCGAACAAGACGTAGCTCCCTCCAACGAGAGCCTCTCCCTCCCGCGGCCAGAATCCTTGCGCGGAGTGTTTCTTCACATTCTCGTGTAGCCGCTGGTCCGAGTGGCACATCCACGCATCGACGAGCTCCGCCCAGTGCTCCGAGGGGAGGTCACGATACTCATGCAGCTTCGACGCCTGAACGAGTGGCAGAGAGCACGCTGCGCAGACGAAGCTTGTAGGTGGGGTGGACAGAAGTTGCGTCGCATCGAGGATGCCGGTCGGTACGTCGATTGGCGTGGGCGGTGGGGATGCGACTGGGAGCTTGATCTCGTAGAACTGTCCTACCACCTTCACCTCCTTCACACCTGGGGAAACGGGTACGGGGAGGCTGAGTAGAGGAGAGGTCGACGTGCCGCATCGCAGCAGGAGACGACAGTGCTCGCCAGCGGAGGATTCGGAGGTGGGAACGACTTCGGCCTCGAGGTTAGCTCCCAGGGTCATGCCCTGGACGTTCAGGAAAACGAGTATATGTTGTAGCGTCTCGTGGTACTCCGCGACAAAGTGGACGTCGAGACCGGCTGTGCCTGCTCGTGCGCATTCATGTCATCGTTCTAGTCTCAATAGATCGACTTCGCTTACCTTGGACTGGTGGAGTAGGGGGTACGATCCCACTGGATGATCCAGGCCGCTTCGACCTACTCAGTCTTAACCTCTTCCTCGAATCCTTATCCTTCTCTCCCTCTTTCTCGCTTTCAGGTGTATCCGGCAGATTCGGACTTGAGGACCTCGGGCTAGAGTTGAGCAGCCAGGCGAGGGGAGGTGCTGAGAGGCTGCGACTCCGGAGCTGCCTGAACGACTTCCGACGCGAAACTGTTGAGCCCGCCGACGAGGGCGTCGACGACCCCTGCAGCTGCTCGGGTATGGGCTCGCGCACGAACTCCGGAAGGGACAACATGGCGCGCGAGTCGTTCAGCTGCATGTGGAGCTGGACGTCCTGCGGCACACCTTCGCGAATGAACTCGGGGAGGGTAAGCATCGCGTCTGGGTCCTTGAACTTCTTCTTGGCGAGGGTCGCTTCTTGCGAGTGCAACCTGCCTGCATCAGAATGTCGCGCGAGGCGCGCGACGAACGCTTCCCGCTATGCGTCAAAAACATGGTAAGGGCGGAGCACGAAACGGCATGGCATGCATACGCACCTTCTCCAGATCCTGCTGCCTCGCCCGCTCCAACTTCGCCTCCATCCCCCCGTCCAGCACGACCGCCTGGTCCAGCATCCTCCGCTCGCTGGCTTTCCCGATCAGCGCGACCATCTTCTCCAACTCGCCCTCATCCGTCGCCCGCTCCTTCCCAGGCCGTACTCTCGACCTCTCCCGCGACGAGCTCGCTGCGCGTGCCCGCTCCATCTGCTCCATCTGCTCGCGCTTGCTCTTCTTCAGCTCCACCCTCTGCGAGTGCAGTTGTGGGGCAACAAGATACAGCCTGTCGATCGCGAGCGCGACCGCCTCCAGGTCCATGCGCATCTTCTCACTCATCCCGCCCGTCTCGCGATCGCGGGTGCGCGCGGAGGTCGCGGAGGACGGCGACGCCTTCTCCTTCTCTGCTGCGTGGTCATGGTAGTCTCCCGCGTCATAGATCGGCAGCTCGGCATCCGACGCGAACGGGTCGTACGCCCCGGCTTCGTACTCCGGCGGAAGGTGGTCGAAGTCATCGCGCAGCGCATCCGCATCCTCCGGCGCAGGAAGCTGGTCCGCAGCAAGCGAGAGTATCCGGTCAAACTCCTCGTCTACGCGGGTCCACAGCAACGCCGTCTCGACCGCCTGCACCGGCGGCCTCGAGGAGTCCTGGCTGGTGCGAGCGTCACGCTCGACCTGTAGGTCTGTCAGCTCGCGCTGGAGCCTGACGAGCGAATCCTTCTGTTGTGAAGGAGCGGAGTCAGCAGGGGATGTGTCCCACGACATCGTGCGCGCCAGCGCGGGGGATCTTGGTCGGGTCCGGCGGGGGTGCAGCTCAGCAAGCCTGCTGAAGTGCGCGACGAGTGAGACCAAGGCACGAGCGAGTGCGCCGTCGGATGGCGGCAACCTCGTGCTGGCCAGACGGCCTACGCTTATCTGGAGCTCACGGACGAGCGAGGGTTCGTCTACGAGGGAGCTGCACTCGGTCATCGTGTCCTGTTCTTGGGCGCGGAGGTTGAGGACAAGGGTCTGAAGGGGGGTCTGTGCAGACGCCGTTGCTGACAGCGATGCGGGGGCAGTGGAGGACGAAGATGCTGTGGCTGATGCTAACGAGAACGCAGATGCAAACGTGGCGTCCTGTGGAGTGCAGGGGACCGGCAACGAGTGTCTCCGGTCGGGTATGATTGGACGCCAGTTGGAGGAGGTGGAGAGGAGGTCGTTGAGGGTCGTCAGACAAGACTTCTGTACGTTTAATATGGAGGAGACCAGTTCGTCCTGGGAAGAGGGAAGTAGTCAGTTGGTGCTGTTCATCTTCGTATGATGATTATGCCCCTCTCCATCAAGCATGGAAGCTGCAGGATAGGGAAAAGAAGGGAACGGAAAGATGCGATCTATAGTATTCCGAAGACAGGCCGCAGCATCGACGGGGTTGCACCAGGAGACTAAAGGACAGAAACAGTTGGTTTCCTTTCGAGAGCGGCGTGCAACATGTATGAGAGCGACCGGGTGCTGACATGGTGGCTCGCCACTAGGTACACAATTAAGCAGCTATACTCTCGACGTTTAACGTCATTGATCTTACAACCAGGCGACACCGCTCTTCCCTCTTGCCCGTCAGATCCATACGCTCGAACGGTAAGCGAGGCATCTGCTTTGGGCATCGAGGATGGAAGCAACGGGATCAGTGACAGGTGCAAGCCGCAGCATGCTGAGAAAAGGAACGACATAGCGAAGGAAACGACATGAACAGCAAGCGTCTCTTAAACATCCTTCGCCGCAGCAACTGTGATATTCCTTTGCAGAGGACAGACCGGCTTATAGTGAGCTTTCGACAGGCACGGCGAAGGATAGCAAATTGGGTCACTCTCAAGTTACGATAGTCATTATAGAAACGCGGTCCAGAACACCCTGGTATTCGTCTGACATTGGATAGTAGATTAAACAGCGGGGTACCAGGAAATGTCCGGGCAAGGCACCTCCAGCGGGGGCAAAGAAGAATGAGACGGTCCCACAGGCAAGCCACCGGGCACATAAGGGAAGACCCGGCCAGAAAGTCATCCTCCATTCGCGGCGCACGATATGTGGCAACGAGAACGGATCCTTCCCAGATGCAGGGGACAGCGTTACGTCCGCTCTCGAACCGCACGCCACGGAGCGTGTACATCGCGCCGAGGAAGTGCAGAGACAGCGATAAGACGAGATGCGCGCGATGAGAGGCACATGCCTGCCATCTGCGACGATGGTGCGGACCTTACCGCGATGGACTCGAAACGCGAACAGCGAAATCTGTCACTGCGAGGGAGATCCGTTTCCACAGTCCCTGGAAGGACTGGGTATTTCTCACCCGGGAGACAGGTCGTTCCTCACAAGCATGGACGGGAGGAGATAGCCACAACGGGGCGAGCATTCGCCCATGTTTGTGGCTAGCTCCTCACTCTGCACGGCGATCCGACATGCATGGTCTCAGCTCGAGGGACTTTTGCGAACGAACACGACCCACGACCGCAGCCAATGAGAGCCAGGATCTATCACTCACCGCACTGGCCATGTCCGTCTCCGTCTCCGTCGCCTCTGCACGCGATCCTTCGACCGCTGCTGCGCTCCCAGCCGCCTGCCCCACCTCCATCTCTCCCATGGATGGTGTCGTGGCCACATCTTGCGGGGTGTTCGAGGAGGAAGAGCCTTCCAAGCGCCTGACGTTGGGAAACGGCGTCGGTATGTCGAGATGGAGGGGCCGATGATGTTCTGCGTCCGACGATTCCTCAGCCGCCTGGAATGTCGGCCGGGTGCGGGTCAGAGTCGCCATGTCTTCCCTTCCCGTCCGGTAGGCGTTCAGTCAAGCAGTGATGAGGGTGAGGAAAAGCAGGAAAATTTGCCGGAGCAGAAAGGAACGTTGGGGGTGAAGGAGAGGAGGCAGCCGGGAGGTACTTAGAGAGTCGAGAACAAGATGGCGGCGGCGGGCAGTGACGGCTCTGGCGCCAATACGGCGCCTAAACTTCCTGAATTGGTGCCCTCGCACCGACCCTGACTGCGGGGAAAACGTTCTGGTGACAAAATCAAAACCGCGTGCGGCGGCTAACATAGAGTACTAACCAATTCATCAGTGCATCAGCGTCCTATGGTGCGAGCCACTTAGACGCCGCTACTTTTGTACAGCGGCCAATTTGACCGGGAGGTCATCCTAACTTAAGCGCCTTTGGAGGCGCCCGTCTGGGAGGTATGTTGGGTGGTAGCTAGTCACTTTCTGGGGAGGATATCAGCCAAACGAGTCTGCTTTATCAAGCGGATAACGCAGCGAATGTGCTAGTCGCTCCGTTTTCGCCACTTCCAACATCGTTAGCGACGCTGGAGCAACCCCTCCCAGCGTCTATGGTCCTGTATATAGTAAGAATTACCATATATAGAAGGTAATTCCCATCCCTGGCCAATTTGGCGGCTGACCAAATTTGTAACTCCGTCAGTTTTTCGAATTTGGGAAAACGCCTTGACAGATTTATTCCTCTCCTCAAACGGAGTCGATTGGTCAAAAAACATCGGACTTTTCGGCTAATCTGAAGGAGCAGTTGCCCTTGTACAAAACTAGCGGTGACTAAGTGGCTCGCACCATAGGACCTCATGTAGAGTTCGCGATGGTCGTTCCTTACGACTCAACCACGACATTACAACCAAACTGAAACCACTAACAGCGAGAGCAAGCCAATGATTTGAGGCACCATACTTAGGTGAACAGGACCAGGAACGACCACGACGGGCACTGCCCGGAAACCCTCTAGACGAAAATCATGTTAACGAAAATTCTACGGAGATGGATATGCAGTCTTTGAAGCGCATTTACGAAGTCAATCGCAAATGGGGAATATTCATCTTTCACGCCTCCTTCGTAAACGCTTGAGATAGGCAATGTTCACCTCTACTTTCCCTGTCTGTTCGGGAAAGGTTACCTTGCCTGCACGTCTCCCTCCTTCCGTGCGGGAAAGCTCACCTCGTCCATGCATTTTCCTTTGACCCGGCAAAGGGTTCCCTTGACCACTCGGAAAAATGGGAGCAACAAGTGGCGAAGGTGTCGTACCGCCCGGGCCATAACTCACCTCAATTCTCTGAGATAGGTAGGACTACCCCAGAAAACAACACGATTTTCCGTGGGCGGGGTTCCGAGCGGTGCCCGTCGTGACGTCGACAACCCCTCATTGCAGTGCAGCAAAATCCGATTAACAGAGGATAAAAAGAATAGTACATAAATAATACAACAATGATGTGAACACGAATCATCTCTACACCTCCTGGCTGTCCTTCTTGCCCTTCGATGTCTTCGAGGGCAGAAGTTCGGGGTTGATGTGGGGAACGACACCGCCTTGCGAGATGACGACGTCGCCAAGGAGCTTGTTCAACCTTACGCCACATGTAAGCACACGCTAGAACGAGGATGCGAAGTACTCACTCCTCATCGTTCCGGATGGCAAGCTGCAAGTGCCGAGGCACAATACGCTGCTTCTTGTTATCGCGAGCCGCGTTACCCGCGAGCTCGAGGATCTCAGCAGCAAGGTACTCGAGGACCGCTGCGAGGTATACTAGATACGAAGTCCCAAGTCAGCTCCAATTCCAATCACTGCCACTGAGAATACCAAGTACAAGAAAGGCGACTCACCAGGTGCACCAGCACCGACACGCTGTGCGTAGTTGCCCTTCTTCAGGAGACGGTGGACACGACCGACGGGGAACTGGAGACCCGCCTTGGCCGAGCGCGACTGCGACTTCGTAGAGGCTTCACCGGAGGCCTTGCCAGACTTAGACTTGCCGCTGCCCTTGCCAGACATGTTGCTGAGGTCGTAGTGGTGGTTGTGAGGGTGGTCGAAATGGTGCGCGAGGGCGTAGGGCTAGAGTGGACGAGCGTGAGGAGGGACGGAGTTGAAGGAGAGCATGCGTGCAGCACGGTGGCTTTATACAAGCGCGGGCGCTGGGAAGACGCGACAGGGGCTGGGCACGTGATGGTGTTGATGGCGTTCAACAAAATAAGGTTCAGCGCGTTGACGCGTCGCGGCCAAACAAAGACAACGCGTCCGTATAAATACCTTCGCGCCTCCCTCCAGCCGCCCTATCCATCCCTCGTCCTTACGCCCTCGTTCCTCGCCTTCGCACCCAACACCAACACCACCCCTCCAACGCGTTCTATCATCACCAATGGCCCCTAAGCCCTCTTCCACTGCCGGTAAGGCCCCCGCATCCACCGCCTCCAAGGCTCCCGCGAAGACCACCTCCGAGGGCAGCGCAAAGGGCGCGAAGAAGACCGCCAAGGCTGCCAGCGGCGCTGCCGGTGAGGGCGAGAAGAAGAAGCGCAAGAAGAGCCGCAAGGAGACCTACTCGTCCTATATCTACAAGGGTGCGTCGTTCTTTGGTGTCTGCGTACGAGACACGAGGATCTGACTTGGACTTGCAGTGCTCAAGCAGGTGCACCCTGACACTGGTATCTCCAACAAGGCGATGGCCATCCTTAACTCATTTGTCAACGATATCTTCGAGCGCATCGCGACCGAAGCTTCGAGTGCGTGGTTTCCTTACCTCTTTGTGCTGTCTTTGGCTCTAACAGGTTCCTCGTTCAGAGCTCGCGTCGTATTCCAAGAAGTCGACAATCTCTTCGCGCGAGATCCAGACCGCCGTCCGTCTCATCCTCCCCGGTGAACTTGCCAAGCACGCTATCTCAGAAGGCACGAAGTCAGTAACAAAAGTGAGTCTCCCTTCACTTGCATGGGAATACGCGACAGGTTTCCTGACCGTGCTCAACCACAGTTCTCGAGCGCTGGTGCCAAGTAGATTGTTCCGTTGTTCGTCACTGTTGTATTATCTTGTACTTTTTATTTATCCTATATTTCGGATTAGTACCAGACCCCGTACGTGAGACATGCTTTGTCCTCCGTGGCGACGAGCTTGGCCATGAAGCCTTCAAGGACCTTGAACCTGTTTGGATCCCCGTATTCGCGCCTCGCTTTGCGGCTGTTCGAGGATTGAGGACAGTTTTGGGCGAGGCGCGTAACTACCGCGACTTACGTTGGTTGTATGAAGCTACTGATTGTCCTCAAGCTATCTCCAGAAGCCATGTATTTGCCATACGGAGAAAACCTACTCGGACCATACTATCTATATCTATAAACTTGCGGCCACCAAACGCAAACAATCACACGCCCTCCAGACTCGTACCCTGGCCATTCGACTGCACCACATACCGGCGGCGACATCAAGGCGACGTACTTCCCATCGGGTGGAAAACATGCCCTGGACTAAATCACCTCCCCGTTTTCCCTCAGCGAATCAACTCGTTCCCAGACCTCGCTCCCCAAATCTTAGCAACTCTGTCGGGCGAGACGGACAAGACAGGCCTGCCATCCGGAGAGAATGTGACGTTCCCCATGGAATCCAAATTTCCTGCTAGAACTGCGAACGTCGTGCCAGTCGCGACGTCCCCAGATCCGTACAACGTACTCATCCGACTCCCCGCCAATGTTCCGGCCGTGGGCCGTGGGGACGCGCCTGTTCTCGGAGTCGAACGATAGTCGGACATGGACGGGTACAGTGTATTGGCTCTGGTGCGACCAAAGCACCGTCGGCCGCTCCTCCCTGAAGGGCTTCCAGGCGCTGCGGCGAGGACCATACACTCATGTCAAAGTAATGTATGTCTGGAGAGAACTGCAGGTGATGCGACTGCCAGGGGCAAGCGTCTGACAACCCTCGAGTAGATCAACCTGCTGGAACGACTGAGCATCCCAGACGTGCACCGTCCAGGGAAGATAACGAGCAGGGGGCAGGGATGTGCGGCCGTAGAGATACGGAATTGTTGCCGCTGGCTTAGTCGATGACCTGTTCAAGTGTGTGTATCGGGAACATAGAGGGCTACTGGGGACCGTTGGTACAGAAAGGCTGGGTTTGTCTTCGTCGAGGGTTGAGAGATATCTTGAGAAGGGAGAAGGCCGATACATACATACCACAGGGCGCTGGGGACGAGCGAAGTAAAGAATATTGTGCCCTAAAGCTCGTTGTAGTCTTTGTGCAATGGATCACCGAGTAACCACTCACCGAAAGGCCTAGGTTTGCGATCACCATTCCTGAAGTGCGCCGTCAGGCCCCGTCCAAACCACGTTCCGCCAGGCTTTCTCGCTAGCATGTTTCGAAGCCGCCTCGCGAACGAGAGCTTCATCGACCTCTATTCCCAATCCTGGTCCTGAGGCGACGGTTGTAAGCAGTTGTATCTCGATTGAGAGCGAGAGAAAACATTGCGAACCCTGTAACGCCTCCACATAACCATTGTGCACATTGAAGACCGAAGGGTCAACTAGGTACGTGAGTAGATCCGCGCCTTGGTTGTAGTGCATCTGGGCGGTAGCCATATGTCGGCATTAGCCGCGACTAAGCATATCGTATCAAAGTGCGTACCTGTAAGCTCATCTCCTGAATGAAGACTAGAGCAAACAAGTAAGTCTTTGAGGAGATGAACACATAGCAATCAAGTGAGACCCACAGTTCGGTGAAGCAAGGTCGACCTGTATGCATGCTGCGAGAGCGATCGGTCCTAAAGGACAGTGTGGCGCGAGGCCCACGTCGTACGTTTCCGTATACGCCGCAAGCCGATGGAGCTCGCTGATACCACCGCAATGGGCAACCTGTTCGAAATCGAAATAGCGTCAACGGCTGCCAAATGCGCTCTCGAGAACCCCACGAACATCAGGTTGTGCAATATCTATCGCGCGGCGCTCGAGGTACGGCCGAAAGTCGAAGCGCGAGTACAGTCGCTCTCCCAGCGCGATCGGCGTCGAGACCAGCTTCGCCAGGTCTGCGATCTCCTCCGGCTGCGTAGGCAGCAACGGCTCTATAGTAGATCGCAATGTCAGCTAGACCACGCCTTCCGCAGGTCACCCGATTACCTACCCTCGATGAACAACGGCTGCACGCTCTCTAGCACCTTCGCCAGCTGCCTCGCCATCCCCTTATGCACCCTCCCATGGAAGTCCACGCCGACATCGAGGCCGAGCGCCCGCACCCCCTGGACCCTCTCTACCACCTGCTGGAGGAGAGCTGGAGAGTCGACCCAGCCGATGCCGTCCGTGCCGTTCATCTTGACCGCGGTGAACCCCTGCGCACGCCGCGCCTCGGCGCCCGCGACGACGTCCGAGGGTCTGTCACCACCGATCCAGCCGTACACCTTGACACGGTCGCGCACGCGCCCCCCAAGGAGCTGGTGGACGGGCACCCCAAGGCGCTTTCCCTTGATGTCCCAGAGTGCGATGTCCAGCCCGGACAGTGCAGACTTTTGTCGTCAGGAATCGAGCCGCGAGATGTCGTGGTAACACGATGACTATAAGTCACGATAGGCTGTAGGAGACTGATCTGCACTAACCATGAGGACGGGCCCGCCTCTGTAGAAGCGGGCCCTGTATGCGTGCTGCCAGATATTCTGGATCTGGTCCGAGTCCCAGCCGATGAACCGCTCGGCGAGGTCCTTGTATGCGCCCTCTATCGCCTCGGTGTGGCCTTCGAGAGTGCCTTCGCCCCAGCCGACGATGCCCTGCTCGGTCTCGACACGCACGAAGAGCCATCGCGGGGGCACGCGGAAAGTCTGCACATGAGGAGTTAGGTTATCTATGCTAGACGAGGATAAAGTGGTAGCGAACGTACTTCGATCTTGGCGATCTTGTCGGGAGACGTCATCTTGGACCTATTCGTACGAAATCTTCCTTACAGGCTCTGGCGTGTTCGCTGTGGTTGAAGTATGCGGTGGGTTTTGAATGTCAATATTTATGCCCGACTGTGAATGGCCCAGTCTTCGGCATCCTGAGAATGACGAGGTCAGCTGTACAGATCGGGCCGCGAGCCGCGCACCTGATGTTGCACAATTCGTTCTGCAGCCAACTGTCAGGGTCAGATAAAGGCGGTAATACGTTTAAGTCCGGATGTGAAAACGCATTGAGCAGAAGCGAAGAATATACAATGCTTGTGCATGGATGAGATAGTCCGAAATCGAACGCAAAGTCACCAGCTAACCCAATGATATCGATACGCATGAAGGAACCTATCAACCCATCCCGTCGTTCTCAGGAGATCCGAGTAACACGAGTAACGACAGTAGTGCCGCGAGGTGGGGTGTCGTCGACCGCCTTCTCGTCTCCATCCGGCCCGGAGAGCGTCATGTGTGGAAGCGTGCCCGCAAGAGGATGGGCGCGAGGGTTTGCCCAGTACAACTTGAACGTGTGCGCCGCAGGGCTCTCGGGGCCCATGGTGTCGCACGACGCCTCCCAGGCTTTCTTGACCCACGCTTTCGCGTTGACGAAGTCGGACACCTGTCGTGCGGTCGAATCAACGCTCTATCAACGATTATTTGGGTCGTACCATGACGCAAAACTGGAAGGCATCGAAGCAGAAGGATGCCTCGTAGTGCATGACCTGTTCTTCCTTCAGGAGACGCATGGCGATGCTGACCTGAAATCAGGGAGGTCAGTCCGGCTAAGCAGAAAACAAAATTGAGGACTATATGCACACCTTCCTCAGCCCAAGCGTCGGTTCCTTACTGCACGTTCCAATCTCCTCGAACAGCCTCTTGATATCGGCCCTCCGCCGGTCGCTGTCCTTCCCTTCCTTCCCCTTCAGCTCGCACACCTCGCACGCGCACACAAACCCAAACGCCTTCTCAATCTCCGCAGCCCGCTCCTCCCGGGTGCCCAGGATGTCGACGTCGGCGTAGTTCATGCAGAGCTCCTCGTCCTGCGCGATGTCGCGAAGCGCGCGGAACGTCATCTCCTGGCTCGAGACGTCCCACGTCCGCCAGACGTTCGGCCGGCAGGAATGGTTCAGTCGCGCTGCACGCAGGAAGATGCCCTCTCTACCGCCGTGGTCCGCCTTCCCCGCCTTGGCATCCTTGGATCCGGACGTCTTCGCCTCACCAGTATCGCCGGACGCAGGCGGGAGCGTGCTCCCGCAGGGCAGTGCGTTCGTCTCGAAGATGCCGAGGGCGGGGAGGAGGACTGGGCGGCCGGGACGTTCCGTCTTGTGTGCGTTGGAGAGAGCGAAGAACGCACATTGCTCCTCGCGTGTACGCTGAGCAAGGACATTGAGGATCGACGAGTTCGTTCGGGTTGGGGAGAGCGGCTGGGTGAGGAGCGGGGTCTCGGCGAAGACGAGTGCGCCTTGAGAGATGGGGCGCGCTGCAAAAAGCCCGAAGCCCCCGATCGATGAAGAGGACATTTTGTAGCAAGGGGAGAGGTCGTCGGTCTTAGAAGCAGACTCGCGCTCCTGACCATGGTGGTTGGTTGAAGGAGACGAGGCGTCGTCCTCGTCTTCGGTCTCTTCGTCGATCATGGGCTCCAGGGTGGGTGTATGCAGTAGGTAGATGGCCGAACGGGAGTGTCGGCGTGATTTTCCAGCAGACCGCCTTGGAGGACGCACGGTATGTCCTTGCACGCGAGTCGTCATGTTGATGGCACCGAGCTTGGTGGACAACGGTGGTGCAGAGGGAGAAGAGCAAAGAGACTGCACGGGCGGAGGGAGAGTAACTGAGGTGCGGGGGTCAGGGAAGCTGACCACAGAGGTGCCGGTTGCGGAGACGAGTAGGGGGACAGACGTCAGGGAAGCCTTCCCGTTCTAAACACCAGTGTTAGATCCTATAGCCCGCTCTTCGCATCGGACAAGTGTCATGCGGAAGTCATAGGATTAAATGACTGGAAAATCCATGCGAGCTGTGTTATAAGAACCAGGCGGAAAGAAGTGCCAGAACCACAAGGTAACGTAGCCGGTCTCCAGATATCCAAGCGAATTACAGTGCCAGAAGAAGTTGTCCCCAGCAGATGGAGGCAGAGCGGGAGCCAGAAAGCATTGACCAGGCCGGCGGTCTAGGACCAAGTCAAAGACAACACAGGAATAACAGTCCGTTTATCGCCGCTTTTCAGGGAAGACCAGTCTAGGTTGCAGTGATCGCGACACTGCGAGCTGCAATGGACGTACTGCAGCCGACTGCCAGCTGCTTTACATCCACGCCGGGGCAAGAACTGAAGGAGGTCATATACAGCGTTGCCAGACAAGCATCTCTTCCAAAGGAGTTGAATGTGGAGGGCATACAAGCAGAGTATCTTCGCAGCATGGGGTCAGCGCTATATTACAATAAATTATTACCTAGTACACCAATAGCACAATCTGTAGGTTCGACTCACAGTGGTGAAAGCTTTAGGCTTGACGACAAACGTAGTCTCCAGGTAGCGGTATTTATATGGTTGAGACGAAGCCAGGACGATACATGGTAAAACATGGGGAGGGAAGGGGACGGTCGGGAAACAGGTGATGGTTCTGCTCCCGCCGCCCGGGTGCGATGCAGGCGCTTGAGGCACCATTTTGGGTGTGGGCGGCCACCGCCGCCCTCTTCTTGGTCTGACCTGTCTCTTGACTTCCATATCCTTTATCCTCCCCACGATCCTACTTAACCACCATGGCGGATGCAGGTACGCACACATGTCCACACAAGTAGATGTGCGCATGTGCTAACAGCCTTTTAGGGTTTTTCAAAGGCACCTCTGCCGACCAGGATCGTCGGTTTTCCGACAAGGAACTCAAGTTGCTCAAGTCGATGAAGTTCCCCCCTGAGTTCGACAAGAAGGTCCGTACTTAGCCCTCTGCTGAGTATATGCGTCTGTGTTGATTGCGCGCCACGTAGGTCGATATGCGCAAAGTGAACCTGTCCGTCATACGTCCGTGGATAGTCAAAAAGGTGGTGGAGCTTGTAGGGTTCGAGGACGAGGTCGTCGTTGAGTACGCGATGGGACTCCTTGAAGACGACTCGCAGCCGGTACGCATCTCCCCCCGCATATATTCGCGCCACCGTGACTCTGACGGTGTGGCGCCATACGAAGACACCCGACCCGCGCAAGATGCAGATCAATTTGACAGGTTTCCTCACGGGCTCGACCCCCGCATTCATGACCGCCCTCTGGAGCCTTCTTCTCGAAGCCCAAGACTCCCCCGCTGGCGTGCCACGCACTTTCGTCGAGGAGAAGAAGGAAGAGATGCGGCAAGCTCGCGCTGGCGACACACGCGCTATCGAAGAACGCGATCGCCGCGCGCGTCTGGATGAGATCCGTGCTGCTGAACGCGAAGGGCGGGGTGGTGGACGTGGCCGTGGCCGTGGCCGGGGTCGAGGACGCGGGGGGTTCGGTGGAGACAACCGTGACGATAAGCCGCGAGACAGCGGGTGGGGTGGCAGAGGTGGCGGGAGAGGCGGGGTGCGTACATCCACCCCTTTCAATAGCAATAAACACTGATTCTCCATGCAGCGTGGCGGAGGTCCTCCTCGCTCACCCCCTCCCCGATCTCCCCCACCAAGAAGACGTCGCTCGCCCTCCCGCACCCCTGCCTTTAGCACACGCAGCTCGCGCTCACGCTCTCGCACCCCTCGCCGCCTCCGCTCCCCACCCCCACGCGGTGGCAGGTCGATGTCCCGCACTCCCCCGCCCCGATCCCCCGTCCGCCGCAGACGTTCTCCTCCACGCCGTTCACCATCCCGTTCGCGCTCTCCCCCGCCCACTCGCCGGCGCCCACGTTCCCCTTCCATCACTCCCCCTCCTGCTGCCCGTGGCGACCGCCGCCCCCGCGACTCTCGCAGCCCGCCTCCGCGTCGCCGTCGTCTGTCCCCGCGCTCCCCCTCCCGCAGTCGTTCCCCGCCCCCATTCAGGGGTGGAGGAGGGTATGGGCGCCGTCGGAGCCCCAGCCGGAGTCGCTCTCCGCCCAGGAGACGCAGGCGGAGCCCAAGCGTGGATAGGAATCGAGATCGCAGCCCGCCTCCGCGCAGACGGAGTCCCCCGAGGCGCAGGGGTGGCCGGAGCCCGTCGCGTGAGAGCAACAGGAGCCGGACGCTGGACACGGCGCGGGGCGCGAGCTCGAAGATGGACGTGGACAAGGACCCCGGCAAGGAGAAGGAGAAGGACGTCGAGCTGAGGATCCGGGGCCAAGCCGATTCGGGGCGGAGAAAGACTGACAAGGACAAGGACAGGATGGACGTGGACAGCGGGGTACGTGTGTAGTGATCGTGCAGCCTGGGTCCCGTCTCTGACGAAGGGTCGGGCGGCTGACAGGTGGGGAGGGCGGAGTTGGAGAAGCGGGAGAGCGAGCTGAAGGAGAGGGCGTTGCGCAACAAGGTCGTGCGCACGCGCAAAAGCAGCGCCGCGAACGGCGCAGGGCCGTCCACCAGCGCCGGCAATTGATATTGGGCACTGGTGCCTGAGGAAGGCGCAGCATTCGTAACGTCCCTACACCATCTAATTCCGTCTTACTCTCCTTCGTCGACCCTATGCTCACATCCTGCTCTGTGCGTTGGTAGAAAACTTGTATATCCTCCCCCCATGCCCTCCCTGCTCTTCCCCTCTTTCGTACCGTTCTTGGCCCGAACGATCGAGGCTCCGAAGGCGCGCACCGCGTCCGTTTCCTGGCCCGGGTTGTGATATGTCTAAACGTAAACCCCATTGTTGTGCATGTACATGCCGTGTTTGTCCCGTATTGATTGTGCTTCTCCCATGCCAGAAGGTCATCTGCAGGCCATCACTCGCGGGACAGCACACAGATCGCGAACGCTCCGCCACGACGATTACAACGGTATGTCGTGATACCCCTCACAAGCTCTGATGCGTTTTCCTGTGTGATGCAGGCATACGATCTCGACACACGGCACCCACACGCCTGCGTATCGACGTTGTGTACATCTTCAGGGGAAAACACGATGATGGGGCGTTATCGGTCTCAACCCTCACTGCCGTCTCGCGCCTACCTCCACTGCTTGCGAGACCGTTCCCCATGTCCCCCCGCCTCAGCCACCGACCGTCCTCATCAGACAAAGGGATACTGAGCATGCAGTATATGACAGGGAATAACGGGCACCACGTTCGGTCTGAGAGACATGGGTGATGCTTTCATCTTGCCCTATCGTGAGCATCCGTTGGTTCTCTCGCCACGTTCCTTGCCCTACATACGTATGTACATTGATGTTCTGTTACATGGTATGGGAAATGGTCATACAAATTTTCTGGAGTCGCCGAATCAAGCCTAGGGCCCTCAGCCTCCAGGCTTCCTCAGGTTTACTCGGGGGAGGGGGAGGGTAGGAGCAATTGCTCGTGTTAGTAAAATTTCCATTCAGGCGGTTATCATTCACAGTTTTCGACATGCAGGCGTACAGGACGAAAGACGTGCGTCTGTGAGGGACATGGTATATTGTGGTAGGAGGGTATATTAACTTCCAGGCAAAACACCGAGCCTAGGGTCGCAAGAAAAGTCAATAACGAATACGTCCAAGAGAAGAAATACTCACAGTATTAACATTATATCATGATAGATCCACTATTTGAAGCAAGCCAGCACTGCCAAGATTGGGCAACACCTTCCTCACCTCCTTCCCAATACCCTCCGGATCCCGTTCTCGCGGCACCGCGATCTCCACCGTCACCGTGTCCAAGCGTGGAAACTTGTCCTTCGACAAGATACGGTCAAGGACAGACAAGTCCCACAGCTCGACCCCGTCCTCCAACTTCTGCGTCGAGCTCCCGACGAACGTCGAGTCGATCCTGACGATGACCCGGCGAAGCGTTGAAGGGCCCGAATGCCCTGTGCAAAGAATGCCCGCGAATATCGTGTATCGAGCCTCGAAGTTGATGTGGGTCCTATCGTTGACCCGTCGCGTGCGGCTGGGGGGAACGCGTATCCGGACCGACTCGAGCTGGCTGCACTCGCACAGCGCCTTGCCCAGCACGCCCCAGTCGGGCTCGTCCGAATCCAAGGCGGGAATCCTCGACACTGTAATACAGTACATACGAAAGTGATCAGCGAGTGCTATCGGAAAGGGGTTATGCTGTCCGCGATCGGCGTACATATCAGCTGGTCCCGCTGGAGGAGCAGGCACGCGTCGAGGTCGACCTCGGTGAGGCCCGCGGCCGCGTCGCGGATGAACGCGCAGGCGTTGCGGATGGAGAGCCAGCCGTAGAGCTGCGCGGTGAAGGACTGCAGATGGCCTGGGAGCATGACGGCGCGGAGGAAGGCGAAGTCCCCCGCCGTCGTCGCCCCATACCCGAGCACCAGCCGGCGGATCGGGCGGTGGAGGGGTGTGTAGTCGGGTGGGACGACCTCCCCCGAGCTGTTGTGCGAGTCCGCAATCTCCAGTGTTTCCGGGCTGAAGAGGGACAGGAGGGCCGGGTACGGGTACGGGATCGTGTCGGCGTCGGACAGCAGGAAGCTGACAAGGAGTTTGCGGACGCCGATCGGGCGATCGGGCATTGACGTGGCCGGGAAGTTCGTCAGGATGAGCATGTCGAAGTGCAGGTCGCGCACTGCGGGCAGATGCGAGAGGACGCTGATGAGCATGGTGAGATCGAGAACCTCGAGGATCATTCGGCGGCGGAAACGCAGTTTCTTGATCCACATCGCGATGTCGAGATGTCCGTCGATGAAGTCGGCGATCTGGGCGAGCTCATGGGAGTAGATGTCGACTGTGTTGAAGAGGATCGGGCGGGCCACGTCGGAGCAGGTCCGGGAGAGGAGAGCGCAGGCCGAGAGGGTTGGCTTGTCATCGTCCGGGTCGAGGGTGCTGAGAATACTCCTGAAGACATCTATGGGAAGATCACCAAGGCGTAGAGCGGCGGCCTGATTTTATCGTCCGAGACGGATGAGTGGACACAGCATGATCATAAGGAAAGTGCACTCACCTGCATGCTCTCCCTAAAAAGTAAAGGTTGGTAAACCTCACAGACGGCCTGAGACACGGAACAATCAAATCTGAGTCCCAATTTCGACATTCCGATAAATGCTTACTTTGACCCGATAGTTAATGTTATGATGTCCGACATATGAATAGTTATAAGGATTTTAATGTCCGACTCCGAGTCCCACCCCGCGACATCTGGGTACCTCATTCCCTTGTCAACCTCAAGCTTCAAGTTGGCTGCGTCGCGATCGCCTTCGCTCCCTATACTTTACGTCAAGGCTACGTTGAATCCTTCTATCACAATGCAAGGTATGGATACGCATCTTCTGAGCACACTATTCCCCCGCGATCTCCGTAGAACAATACGGTGTCAACTGTTACAAACAAGCCACAAGCCGAAGCATTATGGTCGCAATACCTGGGTCCCTGTGCGCTTCCATGCGACTTCTAAACGGCGATCCATACTAAATAGAAGCCACGGGAATCGTCCCTAGGAGGAGGACATTGCTCCAGAAATACTCGTGCTATAACCAGAACACGTTCGCCTTGTCTTTCTCGACGTCATTGCCTCCATTCATTTGGCTAAATGTCCCTTCCTGAATACCCGAGCGGTCCCGAAAAGCTGGTGGGTTGCCCTGTCTCCGGTATGTTTTCGGTTGATTCGCGGCTAGGCAATATTGGCATCATGAGGGATCCATCCGGCCTCTGTCATCTTACCAAAGCAACCTACTCTCATATGATCCTTAGATCCACAGCATGTTTTTCCTGAGTTCTCCCAGCGTGATGCCAACCTGCTCCGTGAATGAACTCGTATAATTAGCACACGTATGTCCGCCTCCTGCGCTGTTTGAGCTTTTGGAGCCAGCAGCGGCGAGCTATTTTTGAGCGCGATTGTTTATGCCGCTGCGAACTTCGCCCGAGCTTTTAGAGCCCGAGCTTCGGACTCACAATACGGTAGGACGTCTACGGGAGCACGGCTCCGCGTCGCGAATCTATAAAAGGACGTCTAATGTGGTCGACAGCGACACCACGACTCACCTTATAATCACGCTCAGGACTCGTGAAAAACTCGCCCCAAACATCGTCGTAGGTTCCGAAGATGTTCAAGAAGCTTGTTGTCGTCGCGACCCTTGCTGCCACTGTGGCCGCCCACGCCACCTTCCAGGAACTGTGGATCAACGGGGTCGACCAAGGCAACTCTTGTGTCCGTCTTCCTCTCAGCAACTCTCCAGTGACCAGCGTAACGAGTACGGTGCGTTCACTTTCGGTCCTTGGACGCAGACTCAGTCCTCGAACTGACGGCTTACATGTCCCGCCAGGACATTGCCTGCAACGTCAACCCGACTAGCAGCCAGGGGATCTGTCAGGTCATGCGTCAGTACCGCCCTTCATCCATCATGAGTGCGTCTCAGCTTACTGGCTCGGGTCTGCAGCTGGGGACCAGGTCACCGTCGAGATGCACCAGCAGCCTAACGACCGCTCGTGTGCGACCGAGGCTATCGGCGGAGATCATTATGGCCCAGTCCTAGTATGTTTACTTCGGGACAGTATGACTTGCTAATACCGACGCTGACGTAACGCACCGCGACCTATAGGTCTACATGGCCAAGGTTGAGGACGCCATAACCGCAGTCGGGTCCAGCGCAGCGTGGTTCAAGGTGTCTGAGATTGGTCTTCCGTCGAGCAACCCCGACTATTGGGGTACCGGTACGTTGATCCAATGCCTCCCTCTTTAGTAATAAACGCTAATGAACCTTTTATTCCAGAGGTCTTGAATGTACGTGCGCACGGGTTTCCAGAGGAGCACAATCGCTGACGCACCGTCCATGCACTTGTAGGACAACTGTGGCCACTACACCTTCACGGTCCCTTCGAACATCGAGCCTGGAAACTACCTCATCCGTGCTGAGGTCATCGGTTAGTGATCTCAGCTTCCTCATACATGTGGAGGCAAACGAAACTCACACCTAGTAATGTAGCTCTCCACGTCGCCAGCAGCGTCGGTGGTGCCCAGTAAAGCCATTCCTATCCTACGACTGGAAAAGTGCTCACGACTTGCGCTTAGATTCTACATGTCCTGCTACCAAGTCAACGTAAGCACTCGAATAACCCCTGGGAGCTAAAGGTCCCTACTAACCTACCTCAAAGGTCGGTGGTTCCGGCTCGGCCTCGCCCGCCACAGTCAGCTTCCCAGGCGCGTACAGCGCGGAGGACCCAGTGAGTGTCCCCCCCCGTTACCCCTCTCAGCGTAATCCTTTGTTAAAATTCTCCCTAGGGCATCCTTATTAACATCTACCAACAACTCAACACCTACGACAGTACGTACCTGTATATTCACTTTTGTTGATACCAGCTGAGTTAGTGATGATCAGTTCCCGGACCATCACCCTTCGCGACCACCTCCCCGACCGTGGCGGCAACCCCGTGGCCGACAACGGCTACCTGGAACACTGCAGAGCAGCCGTCCACGGTCCCGACTGCTGTTCCGACTGCCCACTGATGGGTGTGACTTTTATTGGCGGGCAGATTGGAGACCCGGTTGTCGGTAGACTTGAATCAGATGAATGTGCATATACTCGTGCAATAACACGTCTGTCCCAGCAATTCCAGGGAAGATATGCCAGTGGAGTACGACGTACAGTATAGCTCACCCAAATCGAGGGGAAAATTAACCACATCGCATTTCAGGCCTCTGGGCCCGTCAACGTTCTCCTTGGCAGCTGATCGAATGCAGGGTGTTTGCGGACGTCCTCCATGAACACGGCCAACTCCAATGTATCTTCGCTCTCTGGACCCACCGAGATGCAATATGCCTCCCAGGTCTTCTTGATCCAGGCCTTCGCGTTCTTGACGTCGGCAACACCTATCGATGAACGAGCGGTTAGTCAAACAGGTACTTGGATTGCGACCCGCAACGATACTACGCACTGACGCAGAATTGGAACGCGCTCTGATAAAGGGGAAGGCCGATGTGCGGGAGCAGGCCCTCCTCCGCAAGGAGGCGCAGCGCGGTCTTCACCTAGTAACAGCGTATGAGTAGGTCGGTTCTGGGGACGAGCTTCAGCGCTGCGAACCTTACGAACACCCACAGCCGGGTTGTTCTGACACGCGCCGACTTCGTCATAGAGGCGCGCGATGGCCACACGGCGCTCGTCGCTTGCCCGGAGCTCCGCCCCGTCGCGCGAGCACGCAACACACCTACATTCGAACCCAAACGCGGCCTGCAGCACGCGCCTCCTTTCCTCGCGCACGGCCAGGACGCTCATGTAGCTTATGCACAGCTCCTCCCCGGGCGCGATGGCGCGCGTCGCCCAGAACGTGATCTTCTGCATGCGTTCGTCCCAGTAGTTGTTCACGTTGGGCCGGCAGGACGAGTTGAAGCGCGAGCCGAGCAGGAAGATGCCCGCGCTGGAGGCGGCGGCCCCGCGGCTGACGTCGTTGTCGCCACACGGGAGCGCGTTCGTCTCGAAGATGCCGATCGGCGGGGGGACCCTGCCTTTGCGGGCGTTCGCAAGGGAGAAGTACTGTCGTTGGTCGGCGCCGGAGAGCCGGGCGAGGGCGGCGAGGACCGTCGCATTCGAGCGAGAGAGGATCTGGGTGAAGAGGGCGGCCTCGGCGAGGACGAGTTCTCCCTGGGCGACGGAGCGCGTCGCGACGATACCCTTCCCTTTTCCTGGAACGTCTTGCACGGCGAAGGGTACTGTAGGATATCTATTGGGTTAGTTGAATGTTGAATACCGTGCCGAGTGGACATACAGTCGGTCATCGATGGGACGACTGGAGATGGGTTGGTGGAGAGGGACCTCTGGCGATCGCCTGCTTCTGTAAAAGAGGGCTATATACCCTGCTGCGGTAGCTGCCGATGCAACGGAAAGTTTGAAGGCGGCACACAACGTTGGACTTTGGAAGTCAACGTAGCCTGCTATTTACCACAGGATATAATCGCGACCATACTTATTGCCCCTTTGGCATGTTCTGGCGGATCCAGGGCAGACGTCGGGCATCGGCGTCGGGAAGATTGACTCCCGACATCTCCAGGTGTGGATATATGCGCATATATAGATCCGTAACAGCCCAAAGTCGAGTACACTGAGCACCAAGAAGTGTCGGCGCTCAAACAAAGTCTGTCAAGCCTGGGGATATGTTCATCAGCGGGTCATTTAAGAAGCTAGAAATGGCCACGGGCCTACCGTATCGGATTGGCTGTGGGCCAGAATTGGGCTGACATTTTTGGCTGCGAGGTCGCTCTAAGAAGCGTCTCAGAAGGCATACGCATGTTCATCGGCGTTGCCTCGAGTCGTAGTGGATGTCGAGCCGAAAGGCACAATGGTGGTTAAGAAGAGAGACAACGAGAGACCACGTCGCGTCCGCAGCGAAATACGAGCGCCACGCGACTGCCAGCAAACCCACTAGGCGCCCGCTTTAGACTTTGCCCGACGCTCACCTCCCCTCCCTCCACGTCGACAGCGGCGACGACGACGACAGTCCAGGACTCCTCTTCACGACACTTTGGCCTGCTCACCACACGCCGGCTACCTTTTCTCATATTCGCATCTTGTAATGGCCCTCATGGCACACTTGGGCCTACACGCCATCCCCCTGCTCCTCGTCGCCCTGCTCGTCTGTCTCTCCCAGCCCGCGTCCGCCATCAAGTTCAACATCCCAGCGAGCCGCTATCCCCCAGCGAAGTGCATCTGGAATGCGGCGCACACGGGTGCGCTCGTAATCATCACCGCCAACGTCGGTCCTGGGGATGGCCAGCGAATCGACATCGAGGTCATCGACTCCAGTGAGCACAAGAATGTCTACCTGAGCAAGAGGGACATCAACGGGGAAAAGCGGTTCGCTATCACGGCGCATGCGGAGGAGGACATTGGTGTTTGCTTCAGGAATTACCTCGATGGCGGTGAGTAGGACGGTCTCAGAGAGCTCGAGCAGTTGACGGGGTTTGCTGACGCTGGTGTACGTATAGACGTCAGTGACACCAAAGTGCGTTCGCGAGTGATTGACCTGGACATCGACATCGGCGCGGATGCAGTTGACTACAAGTACGTCTTCATTATCCGCTTTTCTTGCGCCTTCCTGACGTTTGGGACATCTCTAGCGCTATCGCAAACCAGGAGTCTCTTTCTGGGCTGGAGACGGAGATGCGGAAGATCGAAGGCATAATCAAGGAAATTGTAGACGAGATGGAGTATCTCCGGGTGCGCGAAGAACGTTTCTCGGACACAAACGGTGCGTGTCACTACTCCTTTCCTAAATTTCATACCCCACCACCGTCTTTCCACCGTCTCCCATTCAATTACAATCTAGTGTCCTCTACCTTACACCCATCCCTGGCCGCGGTTACCTTCGCGATTTATGACTTCTGGACTAATGCATCCCCTTGTTACAGAGTCGACAAACGGGCGTGTGCAGAATTTTGCCTGGTTCATGATTGCGGCTCTCCTGAGCTTGGGTATCTGGGAGATTTTCCACCTGCGCGCATTCTTCAAGCGCAAGTACCTCATTGACTGAACGGCTGTCGAGCTGGTGTCGAGAGGAATAAATATTATTTTTATTGCTTTCACCTTCCTCTGTTTGCCCTTTTCCGTTGGCAGGGTAGGTAAGCTTCTGCTGGAGTTGGTCTTGTGGCACGCCCTTCCAAGGAAGCTCCAGGAAGTACAGGTGCGTATTCGGTTTCCGTCTTGAGAATGGGAGCTAATAACACTTACGAATTCAGTTCCGTATCTCCTGTTCGTGGAAAGTTTCTGTAGCGGAGCCGCATCCAACACGGATCGTGCAAGCAGTGAATGGGGCAACGACGTCTACAGTCAATTCATGAGACATCCGCTGTCGCTTGTTCTCTGTGGAGGGTGTATTAATCGAGCATCGAGGCCTCGAGGAAATCTCAGAATGTAGAAGGCGTGCTCGGGAACTTCCGCCCAGCAAGGGTCAGGACGATGCGAGAATCTCGTAGATCACAATTTAGGGGTATCGAGCTTAGATCAATCCAGCTTGAGAAGTGTGGCGGCGCGGTTCGCGGAAAGTCGGAGTGTGGAAATGCTTGTGGTTCCATCGAATGACCGCGACGGACTGCATAAGTAGCGTGAGTGCTTGTCTGCTTTTCCGTCTGAGACACCCCGCTCTAACGGCGATTGCAGCCAAGGTACACTGACTTAGATAGGGTCATCCTGCCGCTGCCCAGCGGGTCCACCTGCCACCGGACCGCCCACACAAACTTTACCTTTACTCTGCCACGTTCGCACGGGAGCGAGTCGCTCTTTGCCGTCGGACGCTGACCGCCGGAAACTAGGTGAGCACAGTGCACGTTCATTTACCGATATGCGAAAAGTTCTGCCAGACTAGAAGTCCCGGCATGCGGCTGCAAGTACAAGGCGTGGTGAGCTCCGTGCCTCTTCTTCCGCGGCGATTTGAGCGATGACATAAAGATCGTCATGCAGGCCGGCGCCGCTGCAGCCTGCAGCACCGTGCAGCCCTTCACCCGCGTGCTGCCAAATGGTTTTGACGTCGTCGAGACCGCAATTCGAGTGTCTCGCTCTTGTTTCCCCCACTTCCCCTTTCCGAGCCCCTCTAGGCTCTAGCACCGACCCCGCCCTCATATCGATCTTCCAACGGTCCATCGCACACATCCTGATCCTGACACCACCTCTCTCAGCTTCTCTCGATCGACGTCGACCATCGAACACCGGACATCCCCCCTCAGCCAACATGCCCAGCTCGCTCGACATCGACGCGCTCGACCCGAACTTCGCCCCGCCGACGCGGCCGCCCAGCGCGCTGAGCACGGCGAGCGACACGTCGTACTTCGCGCTCTACGAGGAGCCCGCGGCGGAGCAGCCCGTCGACGAGAAGAACCCGCCCGCGGAGTACCTCCCGCGCCGCATCGTCGTTGAGACCATCCGCCGCCACGGCTGGGCGTGCCTCCTCTGCGGCCGCAAGGACGACCTCGCGGTCGTGCGCGCCGTGCTGCAGCACGGCCGTCCCCAGCACCAGCACCAGCACGAGAACGAGAACGGGATCGGGGACGGGGACGGGGGCCAGGACGTGAGTCTGCGGTGATCTACTTGATGATATTAACGGAGTGAAGGAAGAGCTGACTGACGATGTGCGTGTGTTCGCGCAGCCGATCGCGTGGCTCAAGTCGCTGGGCCTTCTGGCTCCGACGTACGAGCGCGACGACTGGACGAATTTGATGACATGTAAGTTGGGCTCTCCACTGACGGACGATTCTTCTTTAATGCTGACCTCGGATCTCTGACTGCATAGTGTGCGGACCCCACGCGCGGGCATACGAGGACGGTGTGTGGCGCTGGGTTCCAGGCGCCAAGCTCCGTGGCGAAATGGCAAGCGCGGTGCCCTTGCGCAACGGCACTGCATCAGAGAACTCTGAAGACGAGGATGGGGACGTAACGATGAGCGATATCACGGTCGAAGAGGTGCGGTGCGGTTCCCCTCTGCCGTGCACTCTTGTGCTAATACTGGTTGTGCTTTCTTGTGTCTGCAGCTCAACAAGGGGTACGTGGAGTCCTTATCCAAGACCATTCCCGAGTCGGAGGAGGGGCTTGGAGTCCCCGCGGAAACTCTCGTGGACGACGGGATCTCCGGGAATACCAAGAACCCCGAGATTCACTTCAAGCCGGTACGTCGTCTTCTCGAAGGCTCGCGGTACCTTGTGCTTACGCTTAATGCGTTTACGAAACCGGTAGATGGAACTGCCTCACTTCGACATCGTCGTATTCCGACCAGAGGCGATGTCTCCTGTTCAGAACATGCCAGCTAACCCATCCACGACCGTCTGGCGCGATTGGCGGAAGCTCACGCTCAACCCTTACATCGCTTATGCCTCTTCCTTGTCCATAATCGGATCGGACAGCTCGTCATTGCGAGGAGAATCCCTACGACAGGTGTCGGCTGAATGTTTGGCGATACGATCCAGATGGGATGTTGGTACCTTGTAGCACTTAGGCTCCAACCGCCTTCTAAGGGGCCGTTGTGTGGCCGATTATCTATTTGATGAGCTCTTCCTTGTTCGACGATAGCGAAAATTAAGCCATGCCACTGTCACCGAAGATGTGTGGTATAGCTCACGATGGCCCCCTGTGAAAAGAGACGAATGACTTTGAAGTTGAAAGCTGAGATAAATATGCATCTGGCGCGAAATTCTATACATTTAAACATTTATACCTAGGTGTAGAGTGCCCTCACTCGGAGTCCGTGTGCATCGTAGTACCTGGGAAAGGTCACCGTTGTACTGGTCTCTCCGCATTAAGATTAAGCGTGTCGCGACAACTGGCGCCACTTTGCAGTGCACTGCCTCGATTTCCCATCGATCTGGGCTGAGTGGCATCGGCAACGACTCTCTTGAGTCTTTCGTCTCCAGCCCCTCCATTACTACTCGGGACGAAGTCTATCCTTATGGCCCATCGACGTCACCTTCCACTGTTCCCTGTAGAGACATTCGAGGTGGTCATTGATCAAGCCAGTGATAATGCCTCCTCTCTACGTTGTCTCTCGCTCGCTTGTCGCACATTCCTACCTCGGGCTCGCTATCATCTTTTCAGCAGTATAACCATCGAGACAGAACAACAGATGGTGTCCTCCCGCGAGTTTTTCGACTCCCATCCATGGCTTCCTCCCCTGGTCCACAAAGTTACGCTCTCCACTGTTGTTCCTTCAGACAACTCGATTCCGAACGTCCGCCTCCTCGACAACGTTGGTCCTGCACGTCTCTTGTCCCAACTTCCGAATGTGCGTGCTTGGAGGCTGTCACTCACTCAGAATTACTTCACCCCGGCCAAAAAGGAGGCCTGGCTATCCCTCCACCGCACTGTGCTGTTGTGCTACCGTAGCTACGGCAGCCGTATCCAAAACCTGGAGCTCTCTCACGTCCCCTTCTACAACCTATCGGACTTCAAGGGACTCGTCTCGGCGTTCACAGGCCTCCGTAACCTAACCTGTGCCAATATTTACTTTCGGACGACGGATCGACTTGGCGCCTCCGACCCCAACCCGGACCTGGCAGAGACGCAAACAGTTACCAGACCACTCAAAATCAGCACCTTGCATGTGGGTGATTTCGGCCACCTCTCAGACAAACAAGGGGACTGATGGTACCCGTTCATTAAGATTGACTACATCGACATCCTTGCAGTGAAGTACCTGCTAAGTTCTAGTCTAGCCACCTTGAATATTCTTGTCTTGAAAGCCAGGTTAGACAATTTGAGTGAGTACATGTGATATGTTAGTGCTGCCTTCACATGCTTTCAGTCTGAGACCACATCTTCATAATTCTGAATAGGTCGCGAACTCAACTTGGAAAATCTATTGACTCTACCCACGCATTTATCTTCATTGGCACTTGTGATCCAACATGGGAGCATCTCAGAGAGGACGGGATACGAGTTGCATTTCATGTTCCGGGATATATTAGGACCCATCCACTCTGCTACAAGAATCCTCCAGCATATCCACAAATCTGGTGTTCAAATCGGAGAAGTCCGCGTACAGTTTGAGTTGGAGGCAATTGCAATTCTTGCGCGTCACCTTGCTTTGGATTACTTTGGGCTCGAGGAGGCATGTAGAGCGCTCGAAGAGGAACTCCTCAAATTCCCCCTTGGTCGCGTGCTCGTGCATTGGCACTCCTCGCTCAAGCGCAGGGCTGGGAGGACAGAGTTCTGGTCTCCGCATATCAAGCGTGCATTTTCCAAACTGAATCAGCGTGGGTTCCTTATCTTGCCATACAGTGAGTAATAGAGTCCAAGTCGGGCCTCTTCTTGCGATCGCGCGCGCGCGAGTAACAGTATCCCTGACTGACCAGAAGCACGGTACAGCCGACGCCAATAATCCTGGCCCGTCGGGCCACGAAGGTCCCACGACATGTTTGATGGCCTCCCACGACAACAAATGGATAGCGAGCGGATCATCGGACGGGACCATCATCATCTGGGATCCAGAGCAAGGCACGGTCAGGGAGGAGTGGTTAGCGCACCAGGGTTCTGTCCACGCCCTTGCACCATCTCTAACAAGCCAACGACTCGTATCTACCGACTTCATGGCAATCCATAGCGCTATTGCTTCCGCACCTCATAATCCTGGCAGGATTGTCACCGTAACCGCCTATGCGTGGTCTCCCGATGATTCTCTGCTTGCATCAGCATCCTCAGACGAGACGATGAATGTCTGGGACGCCCGGACGTTCGAGCTACGTGATCAGTTCCATGATTTTCTGGCTGTTTCCCCCTATCCCCGATGCTTGCTATTCTCTCCGGATTCACGCTACCTCGCATGGATACCCCATTCGGCATTCCTTGGAGTGAGTATTTGGAGGCCACAGGCAGGAGAACATCCCAAGAACCTTCAGTCCCACTTGAGTGGCGTATACACTCCCTTGGACAACGCCATTTCGTTCCATACCCAGAGCAGACGCATTGCTGCTGCCCAAGGGCTCGAGCTTCGAGGCCGGGGGCTGCCCAGTGAACACTGTGTCGTTCGCATTTGGGACGTCGCTAGTGGCGACATGCTCGCCATCCTCTCAGGTCACTCGGACAATGTGCTGGACGTCTCTTTCTCCCCAGATGGCAATTCTGTGTTGTCCGCCTCGTGCGACGGCTCTGCAAGGGTGTGGGATGCCGAATCTGGCGAGGAAAAAGGTTCCATTCGAGAGGATGGAGCGACATTCTCGAGGGCGTGCTTTTCGCCTGATGGGAAGTACATCGTTACCTCATCAGGGCTACGGGAGGACTACAAAGATTGGAGGAAAACAGATTACGCGAACAACGTGCGACTGTGGAGAACGGGCGAATACGGACATTCTATGGCGGTCGTTGCGACGCACAGGGAAAGTGTCTCGCACATTGCATTCACTCCGAACGGCGAATTCTTGGCTTCTGGAGATGGGGAGGGAATAGTCCAGATCTGTCGTCTGTCGAAACTCACCGGACATTGACCTTGTGGTAGTCATTCGGTGCTTGAAGTGTAGATCGCAAACATACGAGCTTCATCAAATGTTCGTACCGCTTCGTTTAGGAGGATTAGGGTTCATTTGACTGAAATTCCTGGACACGAAAGTGGCCTAGGTCTCGAGAGCAGTAAATACGAGTCCGTGTGGGGGGTGCCAGTCTTCTCTCGTGTGGTTTCGCGTTTCAGATGCTCGGACGAGGCAAGTATCGCGCAGGGTACCATTGGCACCGCCGGCCTCGGAGCATACTTTCAGTTACCGGACGCCGTTGATTTTGATAAGTTTATGCCACACGAGTGTGCTGCAGGAGGGCGAAGCCCGACTTCAGCATGCTCGTGCTTGCGTTTTTCGGTTTAATGCCGCTTCTTCACAGGCTAGAACACAGATCATGGCATATTGACATACTGGAGGAGCCTTCGAATGAGGGCCATAGTACCACCCAGAAATTGCAAGTAATAACCTACTCATGCAACTGGGCGACTGTTGCTGGCGTAGTTGAGATTCGAACTGCATACCAGTGTCCAGGAATGCCCGGAGGGCCCTGTTCTATGATATAGTTCCTAGACAATGTACATACAAACACTTCAGTATCGTAGTAATACAAGGCATACAATCGACCGACCTACACGATACACCGTTGAAACAGTCACCCGGTCCCACTAATTTCGCCATCCCTCCATGGCACCCTCGCAGTCCCGAGCAAATACTCCCCGATTGTCGTGCCCGCACTCGCCTCCGAGTCATCCTCCCCACCAAACATCCCGCTGCCCCCGCTCTCGCGCCGGTCCGCCTCCAACGCCTTGGCCCGCACCCTCGCCGCCCGTGCGCGCTCCGGCGAGGGTAAAGATACGAGGAACACGACCTGCAGCGCCTGCACCTCCCTCTCGCAGACCTCCGCCGCCTCGTCCGGCCCCGGGCCCTCCGCGCGCGCGTCCGGATCGTTGAACCTGGGCCCGTCCAGCGAGTCGGGCATGAGCGGCCGCGCGATCCAGTCGGGGACACGGCGTCCGCGCCAGTGCATCTCGGGCGCAGCGCGGCTCGGGGCCGCGCTCGCTGCAGCCCCAGTGCCAGTCCGCGAACCAGAACCAGAAGCGTTGGGCGGCGCGCGGGGGGTGGGAGGTGGAGGTAATCGTGGGATCGCGCGCATCAGCCCGCGGGAGGGCACAAACCCACCCCCGCCCAAATGCCATCGGGACATGGTCTCCGTTTGGGGCCCGGGGGGCCGGAGCGGGGGTGCTGGTGCTGCGGGGGGAGAGGTGCGAACGTAGGTCGCAGAGAGTGGCTAGAAGCGCGAGAGCGGCGGAAGTACTGGAGCTGATCGGGGCGAGGATGGGGAACTTACGGCTAGAACGTCCCACGGATGCGAGAAGACCCTAACGCTATCGCCGTCGCCCGCGCGTCCGAGCGGGGAACTTGTGCTCGAAGGGGCCTCGTGGGGAAACGCATCCCAGAGGAGCGGCCGTTTGCGCGGGATGCGCGCGACGCGCCTGTCGCTGTCGCCCCCCAGGCCGGTCACCTCCAGAGCGAGATTGCGGCGGAGGGTGCGGGTGACGCGCCGCGAACCTAGGCCACAGCCAAGGAAAAATAGGAAGATGGCGACGAACGTGACGAGAAAGCTGAACGGTAGGGACGAGCTCGAGCCGAGGCCTGGCATTCCTGGGTTTCCAGTGCCATTACCATCCATCGAGGACGCGGTATCGGAAGGCGCAGATGTGGATGTTGCGGCTGATCCAGACGAGGAGTGAGACGCCATGATCGTCAGTGAAGACTGAGGCGGCGAGGAGGGTATCGAGACATGGATGTAAAGGTCAAACAGCCGGTGTGTGGCGTGCAGGAGGTGCAGGAGTATCGTGTCGCAGAGATTGTCGTAAATATGGGTGTGGGTTCATGAGAAGCATCGGAGTCTAAGGGCGGCTTCCAATACAAGTGTAGTCCCGTCTTGCTCCCGTCCCGACTCCCCTGCAGCGATCACACGAGTAGCCATGTCCAGCTGTACGCCACAAGTCAGCTGTTGGCTCTTCTTGCTTATACGGTAGTTTACCATCTCTAAAGGGAGCACTGGTGGTCAGTAGAACACTGGAACAGCCCAAGACTCGAAGGCAGACTTACTCAGGTTTCCTTTTCCTGCGATGGTTCAAGGTGAAAACTTTGTTCGTTCATTTACTTCCCGTATTATTTCCGGTTTAACTCGAAACCCTAACCCATTATAGCTGAGCCTGTCGGAGCTTCAAGCCGCTCACCGCCGGAAAGTGCATACTTATGTTTGTCTTAAAACCACTTCAGTGGAGTCTAAGTGGACCTCTAGCCTTGACTCAGAAGAATAGTGGGACCAATTTTTAGCTGAAAACATTACAAGCTACGGCAGGTAGCGTAAAACATGACGTTCCATGGCGAGCATCAACATGAGCGAACGGCGGGAGCAACCGCGACAAGTACGGCGAATCCGGACTTGTGACGCGCGGAGCTTGAGGTCGCATGGGTGACCGTAGACGAAAGGCCGTGAACGAGAGCCGCTGAGTAAATTTCGTAAAGACGGGCTAATACTAACGTGCCCACACCAACAACAGAAAATCCAGACCAAGATTGCTACGGTATGTATGAGAGGCGTCCATGGGTCTATAAATAACACACGAAATGTCCCGGTATCGTCCCCATCATTAAATGCCTTCAGAGTTCGTTCGATAAGAAGCGCAGGAAGTTTGGGGAATAGGAATATCGTAAGAAACGTGAGTACGGGCGTATGCGGAACCGTGCGTGCGGCAGCTGTTCGCCAGCGATCCGAGTCCTGACTTGAGTTATAATAACAGCTGTCGGGGGCTTTCGTCAACGTGAGAGGCCGTGAGTGTCGTTCCATACTATACAACCAGGCCAGCGCCGACGAGGACCGCCGCGCCAGCGACCATCAGCTCGAGTGTGGCCCCCCGGCCAAGGAGGGGCGCGGCACCGTTCCCAGCGCCGCCCGTTGCGGACGCCCCCGCGCTCGATGCGGAACGGGAGCCAGAGCCGGTCTAAACAAAGACAAGACTACGCGTGAGCGATCCATTCGCGAACCTTGTAGATCCGGTAATGATTGATACACGTACTGCGGACCCGGACTTGGAGCCCGCGCTTCCAGAGGCAGACGCGCCGGAGCTCGTCGCGGACGCGGCGAGGCCATTCCCGATGGTGCTGGTGGGGACGCAGGAGGACGTCGCGGGCGCTGGGTGTGCGGACGGCGTGGGGTTCACGCCCTGGAACCAGGTCGAGGTGCCGTAGACACCCATCGGCTGCGCACATATACTTAGCTCATGCTTTGCCGCGATAAGGTGCGAGGGGGGACACATGCACGCACCTCGCCGGTGTCGCCCTGGCACGAGTCGAAGGTGCCGTTCGAGTAGTCTCCGGGCATGTTCCACTCGCAGCCCATCACGTCGTAGATGTGCTGGCAGAGCGCGGGCGCGTTGGGGCCGTCCTTGCAGACGCGGATGCAGAACTCGTCGAACGCGACGAAGTTCTGGGTACGGCCAGGGACGTAAGTGTCAGTCGGCGTTGGCGTTAGGACGGTTCGGGAACAGCGCATGTCGCGCTAGGGAGAGACACGCACCGTCCACTCGTGCGCCTGCGCGAGCGTGCCGAAGGCCGAGGTAAACACGAGACCACCGATCGGGTTGCCTATCGGAGCGCGATGTGAGCAGCGAATAAATGAAATGTCAAGGTGCGACATATGTAAGTATAGCACAGCTCGAAGGTCGGGCGACACGAGACGGACAAGTCGCCCCTTAACGTCAACGCCCGCACCCGCGACGCCCGCAATAATTCGAACAGCGCGGAGCACTCACCATTACCGTCAGCGCCGTGCGGGTCGAGCTCGCCGCCCTCGTCGCCCTGCGGGATGTTGATCTTCGTCAGGTCACCGACACCTGTAACCTGGACGTAGTCGGGGGTCTGGACGAAGTGCGCGCCAGTGATGGCACCGTCAGGGATCAAGCGTGTACCATGGCCTGGCTTAATGCACCATGCGACTTCGATACGCTCGGTGTTGCCGATGACCGAGTCCGGTCCTGGGTCGGGGGGCGCGAAAATACACCAGTCATCGATCGCGTTCACTGCTCAGAGGTCAAGTACAGTGAAGGCCAGCGAGGAGAGGACGGACGCACCGAAGAGGTTCTGGCACGTCGAATTTTGGCTGTTGCCTGTCCCGCATTGGTTCGTGCCGCTTTGGCCCTGCTCCGTCTGGTTGGGTGCGTTGGTTGGGAGGTAGGTCGCGCTGTATGTTTGCGCTAGGGCACCGGATGCGAATGCGAGGCAAAGAAGAGAACCATGTCGGAACATTTTGAATAGATTAGGACGAAGAATATGGGAGAACGGAGAGAGGGGGGGTGAGGGGAGGAGGGAAGAGGAGGACGGGGCGGAGGGGAGGAAGTGGGGGAGGACGGGGTGGAACACGGAAAGGACCCACCCGTTGATTGAAGCTTATGAGTGGTCGAAGCAGTGGAGAATGGTGGCCGTTTTAGGCGGGCTGGATATGCCATTCGGCGCTTTGATCAGCTATCAGCGGACTAACCAGATCTCCAGCTTCAGCTATGCATAGAAAGGCTTCCCGTCTGAAGTGCCGAATAAGACAGAATCTATGATACCAAGACTTATGCCAAGGAGTGTTCTGAGCATATAGGAGGCATAAATCGGAGTCGCATCCTGGGCGAGGACTTCAGCTTTCGGAAACAGGTTGCACTTGGGCTGTTCTAACATTAGCATCCAGATTCTCCGCAATGTTCTGGGAGGGCAAGGACCTCCCACAGGCTGTGTTAATCGGACGTCGCTCCCACACCGCGTTGCATCTTGCGAATGCATGCCTGAACATGATGTTGTTTGGGCGGTCATTCGAGGCCGAGGACGGCTGTGCACTCCCATCGTCCACTTAGTGCGAACTGCGCCAGGTGACAAAAATGTCCGAAGAGGGACCTGGAAGACAAGGCAATGTTCTTCCTCAAACCAGAGCAGTTTCACATGCCCATCACCGGCGCAGTCGGATGTGATAAAGAACTCACGATCTACCGGACGGCCAACGGCCAAAGAAATCTCCCCTACTGCACCGGAGTCATGCCGAGATGCGGATACTCCGTCAAAGGGAGTGAGATTTCATCTTCAAATTCGCATCGGCGATCACTTTGTGCTGTTAGAGCCCGATTAAGTGTCCTAAGGAAACAATACCGGTCAATATAGTCCATGAGACATGGGAAGATAAGAGCAAGGTCATACGGTACCGTCTTTCTCGCTATTCATTGCCACAAAGGCACTCAAAGATGCCTCCGACCAGTTATGATGGGCCACTCCTGTGGTGATCCAGAGCAAAGCATGTATTTGGGTGCGACGGGGGGACAGAGGCCTAGGATGCATTTCAACGTGATGGACGACGTTAACGAGGGCTTAGCACGAAATTATGAGCGGAGAAGGCGGCTTGTTCCGAACCTAAACGAGTGGAGGCAAGGTGGCAACTAATTTCTTCGGAGATTACAAAACTTGAGCTCCGAAATACGAATGTTTAAACTCCGAATTCCCGAAACCCACCGACCTCGGGCCGCCAGCCTGGGTCCCGGCTACATCGTCGGCGAGACTCTCAGGACTGTTCGAGACGACGACCACGCTTGCCATGACCTTGCTCAACCTGACACCACTCTTTCGGGGCTAAGTCGACTTCCTGTTCTATACAGGAACAATCTGCAGAATGGCCTCTCCTTCCATCGCCGTTCTTGGCGGCGGCATCTCTGGCTTGTCGACCGCCTTCCATCTCGCAAGACGCTTCCCCGTCCATTCTGGGACCCGCATCACCCTTGTTGAGAGTTCTGAGCGGCTAGGAGGATGGATGAAGTCTGAGCGCGTCGCCGTGAAAGATAGCGTCGGACAGGAGGCGAACGTGGTGCTCGAGAGCGGACCAAGGACATTACGTCCTGCATCGAAGGCCGTGTTGGAATTGGTTAGTGTCATTCCTCTTCGGGCACAACACACGGAGACATTCAAGTTCTACACCCGGGTCTATGAAATGAAATGCGCTTGGCTCTGACTGGATGCACAGGTCCATTTACTTGGCCTCAAGTCCTCGCTCCTCACCGTCCCTCGAAGTGCACCTGCCGCTCGCAATCGCTTTTTGCATCTCCCGGGGACAGAAGGCATTGTGACCATCCCGGGTTCTCCGCTTTTGGTCCTCCGCTCTCCTCTTGCGAAGATCCTAGTTCCGGCCGTTTTAAAAGATGCAAGAAAGTCCACAAGCGTAGGTAAGTGGCATGCACAACTGTACTCGGAGTACGATATCCATTGCCCAAATTCCAGTTCTGAACAACTCCTCCCCCGATGACGAGTCTGTAGACGCGTTTCTCACCCGTCATTTCGGTGTGGAGTTTGCGCGGACCTTCGGTAGTGCGCTCGTGCACGGCATATATGCGACGGATTCACGGCTTTTGAGCATACGGTCCGCATTCCCAGTTATGTGCCAACTCGAAGAAAGGGGGAACGGTAGTCTGGTTCGGGGAGCCGTCATGGATATGCTGCGTAACTCTCGAAAGAGCAAGAGCACAGCTGTGGAGGAACAACCCTACGAGCTTGGCGACATTGCCGAGCTCATGAGAGATGTCAGCGTCTTCTCGTTCCAGGATGGTATGCAGACGTTGAGCGATTCGGTGGCGAATCAGCTACAAGGTCTCGCTCACGTCGAGGTCATGAAGGGAGATCGTGTTGTTGCATTGAATAAGTCGAAATCTGGAAATGAATTTGAGGTGAGCATGCCCGTTAGAATGTGGTTGGAGTGGCATAGTTTGACCTTTGCTCCGTAGACGATAACTGAGTCTGGGAAGCGACTCTTATCATCGCATATAGTGAGCGCGATGCCCCTTCCACACCTCCACCGGCTGCTGTCAGCACCCAGCGTCACACATTCCAGCCCCGGGCCACTTCCACACCTCCTCGCGAACCCATCCTCCTCCGTCACGGTGGTAAACCTCGTCTTCCCGCCCACGCCCCATCCCATCCACCCAGACGGCTTCGGCTACCTCATCCCGCGACCCTCCACAGACTACCCAGCTTCCTCTCTGGGCATGCTTGGCACCGTCTTCGATTCCTGCGCCCTCCCTACCCAGGACCGCCTCCTCCCCTCTTCCTCCACCTCTCCGCCCTCATCCGGCTTTACGAAACTCACAGTCATACTTAACGGCCCATACGACGCACCGTCACCCGCGCCGTCCTCCCCGTCGTTCGTCCAGACGCTCCTCGACACGCTTCGCCGGCATCTCGGGCGCGCAGAGCCCCTCCCAGAGCCATCCCTCGTGCGGATCCGCGAGCACCGCGACTGCATCCCGATCCCCACCGTGGGGCACACCGCACGCATGGCCGAGCTCACGGGGGCGGTGAGAGAGCGCTGGGGTCCAAACGCAGCTGTGATCGGTGCGGGCGTGGGCGGTGTAAGCGTAGGTGACTGTGTGGAGAGCGGGAGGCGTGCAGCATATGCTCTGCGCGTGTAGGTGGTACATATGCGGTACTGTACATAGGCTTTGTGGTTGCGGTCGTATGCCGCCCGGCGTGATCGTGATTGTCGCGTAGTACAGGGCGGTACTTGCTCCTTGTGTTGCGCAGCTAGCAATCCATCCGGATCCTCCATATATGCTCTGCGCTCTGATCAGTGTGCAATGTGTTTGGACTCCGTAAGTATTCAGACGCATCTTTTCCAGCGAACCGCCCTGGCCGTTGATTTTGTTTTGCGTCTGCGGGATGTGTCCAAAATCCAGCCGCGCTTCGTGGCGACATCTAATCGGGGAGTCCAGATGGTCGAGCCATGTTTCAGTGGTGAGAATCAGACATCGAGACCACCTGTAACAGATTTTGCAGCGGCTGGGGTCGGCGCGTCATCTGAAGTGCATCTTGTCTGTGCTAAATAATTGCTAAGTACCGTATCAGGTACGTTTTGTCTCGCCTTCTGCAGCTGGACATCACGTACAGCGAGAGGCCCATTACAGCGATGGACCCCCCCTGACTTGGTGCGCAAGTTATTTGTCAGTCCAATGTAGGTTGAATCTGATTCCGCAAGGGAAGTGTACATCGTATACACGAGCGCGTATATTGCTAACTAACTACGATCCATGTCCATGAATGAGGTATGGGTGAGCAGCGGCCAGTACTTAAGGGTGCCGCCGGCATACATTAACATTGTCCATTGTACGAGTAGTAACGGTATGGTGTGCAAAGGAGCGACAGGGTGGTATCAGCAGGCTTTCTTCCGGGGAGCGTTATGCACCCCATGAGCCCGCACGATAGCATGAGGGAGACACAACAAACAACAAAGTATATAGTAATAATGTCCAAGTGGAGTAGTCGTGACGAACGTGAAGCCGTGAATATATTCAATGTCCGACAGGAAAGCCGTAATAAATGAAGTATTGACAGAAGAAAGAGAAAATTGTCCGTTCGTGTGCGTGCAAGGGGTTGGTGTATGCGTGTGGGAGAGGGTGGAGGGTGGTGGTATTGCTCCATACCATCAGGACTCTGTGCAGGATCGCTTGCGCGCAAGAGCAGCCTGTCGTTGCTCCGAAATTATGCGATGACAGCAGCGCCGATGATGACGGCCGCAGCGGCGACGGAGACTTCCAGGCCGCGGCTGAAGAGCGACGCAGCCCCGTTCTGGGCCCCACCGGTGGCAGAAGGGGACGAGCCAGCAGAAGAGCCAGAGCTCCCCGTGGGGGCCTGCAAACCACACATGAGCCACACTGGTTCTACGCTTAACACAGGTATCCGTCTGGAGAGGAGTGCTCACCGGGGGCGCGCTGGTCCTTGTTGTGGTCATCGACTGGCCGCTAGAGCCAGAAGAAGTGGCCGAGCTGGCCGCGGCGGAGGTGGTCGAGCTCTGCCCGCTGGATGTCGTACTGGACGCAGTGACGGAGGAAGGTGAAGAGGTACTGACGGAAGAAGAGCCGGACGCTGCGCTGCTGGCGGGTGAGGTCGTCAAAATCGCAGAGGTCGAGATGGATTGGCCGTTGCCAATGGTGTTGGCTGGGTTGCACTGCGACTTCGATGGGGCCGGGTGCGCTGCGGGGGTCGAGGGCTCGCCTTGGTAGAAGGTAGATGTTCCGTAGACACCCATGGGCTGGGCGTGATTACGATGTCAGTGCAGACCCGTTGCGTCAGTAAAAACGAAACGTACCTCGCCAGAATCACCCTTGCAGGAGTCGAACGAGCCACTGGAGTAGTCGCCGGGCATGTTCCAGTCACATCCCATCACGTCGTAGATGTGTTGGCAGAGCGCAGGGGCCTTTGGACCGTCCTTGCATGCACGAATGCAGAACTCGTTGTAGGCCACAAAGTTCTGAACATTTGAACAGTCAGTCGCAATTCACCCACAGCTGTATCCCGGCCTGTTCAGCCCACTGTAGCAACGTGCTCACCGTCCACTCGTGCATCTGAGCCATGCCTCCGAAGGCACTTGAGAAGACGAGACCGCCAATGGGGTTGCCTGTTTTAGTTTGTCAGCATCGAACTTGTTGGGGGTGTTGATTGACGCCTGGCGTTGAGTAGAGAAGCGCAGGGGCGCGTATGGTTCCTAGTTCGGTCTCGCGCAGGTCTCCGACCTCGCCCGGTTCTTGCGCCGGCAACCACAACCCGCTCCACCACCACCCGGATCCTCCAAACCTCGCACGCAAAATAACATCCGTCCGGGATCACCAGCCTCCCGCGACCGGTTCGCCCACAGACCGCATCGCCCTCCATCACCGCGCGAGACCGCCTTGCACGATAACGCATGCGCTTGACAGGACCGACAGTGATAAGTACGGCATCCGAATTCGAAACTCACCATTCCCATCCGCGCCGTGCGGGTCGAGCTCACCGCCCTCGTCGCCCTGCGGGATGTTGATCTTCGTCAGGTCGCCGACGCCGGTGACCTGGACGTAGTCGGGGGTCTGGACGAAGTGCGCGCCCGTGATCGCGCCGTCGGGGATGAGGCGCGTGCCGTGGCCGGACTGGACGCACCACGCGACCTCGATGCGCTCCGTGTTTCCGATGACGGAGCCGGGGCCGGGGCTGGGCGGCGCGAAGATGCAGAAGTCGTCGAGCGAGCTCACTGGTCGCCATCATTTCATTTCCGGATCCGAGACAGAACGGGGCGCGCGCAGGTCAGAATTTGCAGGAAAGACAAACGCGCGCGTGTGTGTGCGAGCGAGGATGGGGGTGGGGAGGGGGGGCTCACCGTAGACGTTCTGGCACATTGAGTTCTGGTCGCTGCCGGTGCCGCACTGGTTGGTGCCGGATTGGCCCTGCTCTGACTTGTTGGGGGCATCCTGGGGTGTGTAGGTCGCCGAGTAGGTCTGAGCGAAGACGACTGATGCGAGCGCGAGCGATACGAAGGGGGCGGAGCGGAACATGGCGAAGGTCAAAAGAGCGACAGAGGATTACGAGCTTGAGCACGAAGAAAACAAGAACCACAGTCCCAGGGAGAGAGCAGCGCACACGAGGAGTATGACGGGCGGGGAGGGCGCATTTGGAAAACTTGGGAGAGGTAGTTTTAAGTCAAATCCGATCTGGGGAACGATGGCCGTGCTGTGCCTCACCGGGAATAGTATCCCTGCTGTATCACCTCTGTATCAGTGCGATGTCATGACATATGATACAGTGTGGACGATCAGCTGGAGTCAGCTGGCCAGTAATCAGCCGGGACTTATAACCTTCCAGACCTTCCACCGCGTCTTAGTTGAACGCCACCGTGTCGGCTCGGGCTGGCAGGCGTTACTTAGCGCGGTGACAGGAAATGATCGGCCTTTGCACAACGGTTTCATTCACTTTGAGCATATACTTTGGCAGAGTTGCTACTGAGCAGTAAGTACTTACATAGATCTGCAATAAAGAATCAGAACTCTGGCGTAAGTAGCTTGAAGGGAGCAACATTAGCCCATCTTACCACGACAAGGGAATTTCAGTTAGCCATGTACCTAGGCCCGAATCCTCGAGTGCCATGGCGGTCCAAATTGCAATCATCGTTGCCCAGCCAGAACCTCACCCCACTTCAAGTTCAAGCTCAATTGAGTACTCACTGTAAGAAGTGTAGTTTTCTCCCGGCCCGCAGGTGCCAGCGGCTACCGGCGTAACGTTCTCCGGCATCGGAGCCCGTTCCAGGGGAGCACAGCATTGCCATCAAGCCGCCATCTGAACTTGAAACGGAGAGGAAAATAAGAAAGTAGAGATTACAACGGACCGAAATAAACCATGGCTCCCGTTCCCGGAGGTCCACGGAGGTTTTGTACACTACAAGAACTACAACGACGTCCAAACAATGTAACTGACAACATACCGTAAGTCGTGATGCGTGTTTCATACACCTCTCGTGCGCCCCGCCGGGCACAGTGCACACCCACCTGCATCCCCCGCAGCTTCACTGGAACAGGCTCCCCCATGTGAGACACGGGCACTGTACATCTACCCGCAGAACTCAAATCCTGGGCAGCCGATCGCCGTGCCGTACACTGCAAAAGTTGAAAAAAAACACGATCAGCGGACAAGCACGCTGCACGAGAGACGAGACACTTACAGCCCCCATCCACCTTCGCTACCGCGAGCAGCGCCTGCAGCACGCCGCCCAGGCCCTCGCCCGCGAGCATGCCCGCCGCGACGGCGAACATATACATGTCGTACCCCGCGGGGCTCCGTAGCGCCCAGACGTAGTTGAACACGGACCCGGCGGCCATCGCGATCGAGTAGTACACCTGCGGCACGACGAACGCGAGCCCGACCGCGTTCCAGTTCGGGATCCAGGCCCAGTAGCGCTTCGGCACCCACAGGTGCTTCGCGACGACGGACAGCACCGAGAACAGCCCGAGCGCGATCGCGGTGTAGCCCGAGGACGCGGGGATGGGGAGCTTGGGCGCGGAGACGGCCTGCGCGACGGCGGCCCACGCGCTGACGGAGGGCGCGCCGTACGTGCAGTCGCCCGAGGCGGGGAGGTAGAGGATGCACGGGGTCGCGGTCGTGAAGAGGATGAAGAGGCCGACGTTGAGGAAGACGGCGACGACGGCGCCGCAGAGCTGCGCGATGAACTGGTTGCGCGGCTTCGCGCGCAGGAGGTAGCCCGTCTTGAGGTCGCCCGTCATGTCCGTCGACTGCGCGGCGGAGCCGGCCGAGATGACCCCAGCGGTGAGGTTCATGACCTGCGCGGGGCCCAGCGCGAGGTGCGCGCCCTTGCCGATGCCGCCGAAGATGAGCTGGGAGGCCTTGGCGACGGTCGAGACGGGGTTGACGTCGGTCGTGCCGGCGGACTGGACGCCGATGAAGGAGAAGAGGAAGCCGAGGATGAGCGAGAGGAGCGCCTCGCCGACGTTCATCGAGAACATCGTCGCGAGGATCGCGCAGCACATGATGATCGACGCGATGAGGCCTGTCACCCACCAGAGGGTCGGCACGCGGTCCTCGCGCGGGGAGAGATCCTCGTCGTCGTCGGGGTTGTAGTCTGGGTCCTCACGGAACCACGAGATGGGGTTGGGATTGAAACCAACCTTGCGCATGCTCGCGATCATGGAGCCGGAGTTCATGGCGAGGTCGGCGAAGGAGTAGAGCAACATCATCAGGACCCCGGGCCAGAGGAGCCAGTAACGGGGTGAGGGGTGGGTGGTGTAGAGCGTTGGGTCTTTGAACGACAGCGCGTTGTAGGTGATCAGCGGATATTCGTCCGAGGCCGCAAGACCGAAGGCAAGACCGTTCTTGACCAGGGATGGGGCGATAACACCCCACGCGAGGATGGAACCACCGAAGAAGCTCCACGATGCGTTGATGCCGGAAAGCATACCGGCACCGAAGAAGGCGGGGGTGAACTCGATCCACCAACCATAGTTCTCCAGGGAGATGATGCTGGTGAAGCCGACACGGTAGAGGGTCCAACCGATATGCCAGTCATAGATCTACATGAACCCATTTGATCAGCATCTGGAAGTTGGTCGCTGCAGGCGATCATCTACTCACAACACCAGGGGCGTATCCAGAGACGACCTTGAACACGAACACGGCGATGAACGCGTACAGGAGCGCGAGAGACTTCTTGCGCGCCGCGACGGCACCCGTGCGAGTGTTGTGCAGCGCACGGATGGTAATGGCGGTGGCGGCAGGGGTAGGGAACGTCAGTTTCTGCTTCACAATGTAGTACTTGCGGAGGGGGATGACGAAGAAGACACCAAAGAATCCAGCGCAGACCGTCAGGGCGATAAGTTTGCCGATATCCTGTTTGGGGAGCTCCGAGAGCAGGCCGAGACGGTACATGGCGGGGACAGCCGAGACGAAGAGGATACCGATACCACCCGCAGCCGTCGCCGCAGACTGGACGGTGCAGTTTTCCTTGGGACCAAACGGACCACCGAAGAGCCGACCGAGGAGGCCAGACTCAGGCAGTGCCTTGGAGAGTGGCTTGATGATGGCATAACCGAAAATGGCCTGTGTACATGTCCCAGCGGGAGCGGAGAAAAGGCAGGTGATCGCTGGTCAGCAGACGGCGTATGTGGATTTTGCATGACTCCAAGCGGGGGCACTTACACCGAAGAGCTGTCAAGACAGCGCCGGTCAGTAAGCACGCACACTCTTATCGATTCACGGATACTCACCTGGGGACCGAACGTGAAGCCAGTTTTGAGGCCGAGGTAGATATTTGAGGCACCAACAACCGCGCCAAGACAGCACCCAACGAAGACAGCTCTGGGCGCGACCATGAGCCGAGCCTAAACTCACATGGAATATGAAATGTCGTTATCTCACCGGATAGTGAGCTGGTGTGTCTCCTCAATTTCATCGGGGTCTATGGGGAATGGCTTGGTGCTGTGGACGGACAAAGCCCCACATCAGTCTCTCTGCGCCCCCAATTGGCCCCTAGTACGACCGCTGGGACTTTGGATAGAAAACTCACATGTCCGGAGCTGTGTGGTCGAAGCCCTCATCCCCACCGTGCTCCACCTTCCCCAGGTTCTTCTCGTCAGACGTTGAACCGCGCGAGCTCGTGGTGCGGTGGAGGTCGTCGTGTGCCCTCAATTCGGGCTCGAAGGCCGTGGACGACATAGCGACAGCACAGGCGCAAACACCGGCAGGACAGAGATAGTCGGCCGCAGTGGAGGCGGGGCTGGCACAGAGGGACCGCGAAGGCCGTGGACGCGAAGGTCGTGAGGAGGTCAGAAGGACAGAAGACCCCTGGCGAGCGAGGGGGCGATGTTTTATATCGTACTTGCTCGGTTCGCTGACTCGCCACCTCTCGCCCGCCGTTCCCGGCCTATCTAATTGTCATCAGCCCAAGCATCGCATGGAATGAGATAGAGACCGCCCTGCTGATGGGTTGGCAGCGGGGGGACCCGGTGGCACTGGCGCCCCGCACCATCTCGCGCCATCTCCCTGTGCGGGAAGCAGTTGGAAGCTCGCCACGATGAATGAAGTCGCCATGTGAACAGGCACCGACACGAGCAGATTCTCACGATTCTTCCGTTACGCCGGGCATCATGCCAAGCCTCTCCGTACGACGATCCCTGTAAAGGCAGGCGCGGACCTGCGATACGGAGTTTCTGAGATGATGGACACGGCGAGACGCTTGCAACTGCTTCCTCCGCCAGTTTGCGCGATTCCAGCCCTCGATTTGCCTATGTATGTCAGTGCCTGTGATTCAATATTCAATCCTTGCCGGCCCCTGCTTATCGCCAGGTGTGTAGATCCGCGTGGCCGTGCTCATGAATAGGAGATTGTTTCGAGCTGTCTTGCAATTGGCGATGCAGGACTGATGAAGGGAGACCACAAAAAAAAAGACGGCGACCGATTTTGATCCAGAAAATGATCACACGATGGGATTTAGACCTTCAGGAAATAGGTGAGGTTGTCGACGGACTCACATGCACAGCCAAAAGTACTCCAAAGGTCTCCACTTGGACGCGTTTCTGCACATGTATTCATGTCAAAATGTCCGGCTCACAGTGCTAGTCGCCTCCCCGGCGCGCTGGAGGCCTCAGTCATAAAATGTTATGTCAAATCCCGGTCACGCCCAACCCCGGACGATAAGGTGGGACTGAGATACAAACTTCCTGCGGCACCCAGGGTCTCTTGCGCATCCGAAATTCCAAATCCACTATCATAGCGCACTCCTTCCCAACAAATTTCCCAACCAAGGGCGGGTAGCACAGGGTAGCATGAGTCCCCGTACACTGCAAGCTTTCGACGTTAGCGGTTCGCGTTCAGCACTGCCATTGCGAGAAGACCTTAGACGGTGCCACAAAATCGCCGGCTTGGCTACGTGTACTTAGTGGCAGCGGCTAGCGACATCTGCGGGCCCGATCGTGAAGCCATCCAGTCTAAGCCTCTTACGTATACGCGCGTACGTCTATGTACCACGCCGACGAGGGGGCTCGGCATTGATGGCAGTTCAAGCATTTTCCTGTACACACCTCGGTGCGACGCAAGAGCCCCCTGTGATATCGACTCGGAGTCGAAGGAGAGATACTTAAGTGGAAGGTTTAGACGTTCGAGAACACGATCACAGGCTGCCGCAGGTTGCACGTACACCGCCCAGAAAGGAACACACCCACGCAAAACTGCCTCGCGACGCCCGCCGTGAGCCCGAGAAGGACTGATCAGAACAGACCGAGAATGCCGTGCATCGAAGAAAGAAAAGAAGCGTGTGGGAGGTAACGACGACTTAACCATCGTCCCAACCCCTTCCTAAATATATCTCTGGATCCTGTACATAACCCTTCTTCCTATGGTAGCCGACAGCATAGCATCCCCCCACGGATCGCCATAGCACCCATCCCTCCCGCGATGGGGGTTAACGTTAAATTGGCCAAGAGCCAACCGCGATCCGCGGAATTCAAACCACACAACCACAACCTCCGCTCGGGCCGTGCGGGGTTATTCTTGATCGCAGGTCGCGGGGCCGGCCAGAAATAGAACGAAGGGTGGGCGACGGACCAAATTATCGCGAACGTGGAGAAGGGAAGAAAGCAGAGATGTCATTGCGATGCGTTAAGTATATGCGGGGGTGACGAGGAGGGAAGGCGAGGGACACGGGGGAAGGGGGAGATGCAACTAGGTGCCGGCCATACCCATGAGGCCGACTGCGTCGCGAATCTTCGCGATTTCGCTCACGGAGAGTGTCCCTTTGCTCGCGAGCAGGAAGTTCTCCCAAGCTGTTGCAGCGTCTGATTGACTGGGGAACTCCACCCTGTAAAGAGAGAGGAGAGCAAAGGTAAGTTTCTGAGAGTTACCGTTTTCATGTAATTGTGTGCATGACGAAATTGAATGTTCTCCAAAAGTGGAGAAAAATGGCTCGCACCAATGAAAGTAAAGATGGAAAAGGTGCGGAGAGAAAGGGTAAAGTTTGGCGATACGGGGAACGGTGGAAGTGAATGAGAACGAGAAGGAACGAAAGAGTGGAAGAGAATGAATGAGAGGAAAGGAGCACTTACTTGAGGAACGCATGTAACTTCTTCCAGAACTCCGGCTTCGATATTGTCGTGTGGAAAGGCGTGTCAGAGACCGACGAAGGCGAGGCCGGTATCACAGACGCGTCCAACACCAGCGGGATATCCACCAGGATCTCCCCCGGGCTCGGAGTGAGCGACGGCGACGGCGAGAGCACCACCGACGGTATCCGCCCGTGGCCCCTTGTCCTCGCAGGCTCAGGGCTCGGAAATAGCGTTGTGGTCTCGCTCTTCGGTTCGGGCTCGGGGGCCAGCGTCGGGGCAGAGACTTTGGTCGGGTCCCAGTCAAAACCGGGCTTGACCATGAGATTGACGGTGTCGCCATCTTTGACCGCGTACTCCTGGAGGAGCTTGGCGTCGGCTAGGGCCTTGCCTTTGAGCAGGAGGCGCTGCGCGTCGGCGGGGGGCGCGCCTGGTGTGCCCGCGAGCTGCGCCTTGATCTGCGCCACGGTGTCGGTGGGCTGGACAGAGAGTGTGTAGGACTGGACGGGCTTCGTGGACTTGAACGTCACGCTGATCGATCCTAGGAAGAGTATACGCGACATACGGTCAGTATATGCGTTATAACACGCCGCAGACAGGTGGGCGCAGAAAGGGGTTGTGGTGCACGTACCTGTCGATGCAGACACAGAACCCTGCCGTTCTGGGGGTGGCGGAACATCGATCTACACAGATCAACCGCGCCACACAAACCACATTAGAACTCACTCCTTCCCTACGTGTCTCAGGGACCACGACGAAGCGCGGGGACGAGGATAAGCACTCACGGGCAGGACGGGGACCTTCTTGAGCTCGTTCTCCGGGGCCTGCTGGTAGTCGTTCGGGTATACAACAGGCTGGGTACCGAGCGCGTTCACAAAGTTCTTGACGAACGCAAGCTCAGCTTGTTCCGCCATGGTCGCGATGAGTTTGGATACGTGGCGAGGAGTGCAAGGGGGATGAAACGAGGGAAGGTCGAGGCGAGCTCGACGATGCGATTCGCGAATAGCCTCCGCCTGTGGCGGTGTGCCGCTACTGAGACACATTGGCGCCCATGACTGCGGCACGTGCCATTGGTCACGAGTGACCTGCGTCACGCTGCAAGGCGGAAGACGCCGGAGTGTGCTGGTCGCCGGCTTTCGCAACGACCCCGACTATTCAGCCCCATTTCCCTTGAGACTCTGAGCGATGGCCGTACGTATCCTCATTTCGTGGTATAGACGTTAGGCTGACACTTTGGCACCCCATAGTCAGGGTTTGGTTATCACGGAGGTATGTTTGGACGCAACAGTGATAGGTTTCCGGTGTGAACATGGGAGCTTGCTCGCAGGTGTCCCTCGCTGCTTCGCGTACTGGCAGGAGTTCTCCAAGGTGCGCCCCTTGAATATATTCCGTCCTTTCTTGCCTCATCGTCTTGTTTCATGCACAGTGCTACGCACAAACCGACGTCCCTAGCCAGTGCACCGCGCAAGCGGACGACTACCTCGAGTGCCTTCACCATACCAAAGAAGTGCGCCTGTCTAGTCCTTTCTCCCTAATTCCCCTTTTAAACTTGTCCCCCACACTCCTTCATCGTGCACCCACCCCCTCTATCCCACCAATATGCCATGCGTCGTGCTTTGCATCCCTGGCCATGCAGATCGCGCGTGCGAAGACGGTCAAGAATGAGTTCATTCGCAAGGCGGAGCACCAGGCCCACGACCGTCGCAAGGCAGCGGATATCCTGGCGGACGGTGTCATTGTCGGTGTGGGGTTGATACAGCGTGGAGAGGCGACGCATTCCAAGTAGACCTGGTACCGTCCTTCCAATCCACCTTTCTTACGCCGCCTATCCCGTCCAAGCACCCGCGTGGCAATCGTGCCTTGTAGGATGACGTCTGCTATGTTTACTGGAGGCCATATCGAGGCTGAGGTGAGACCCGACGGTATGCGAGGTGTGTGATATCCATATCCGGTTGTTAGTGTGGTGAGCTGTGCGTTTTATGCTCTCGCTGAGGTTAGCCTGACGTCTTTTGTGTGCTCAGATGGCCAATGCGAGAGGTATCAGATGACTGACCGCCCACCAATTCCCAACACTCCACTATATGTTCTCTGTGTCTTACTGATCCACGGTTCTCCTTGATCGCTGACTTGAAGATGCTTGCACCAAAAGACATGTTGGTTAAAGCGATTTCTTTGCGGCTTGACTATACCTTGTAGATGGATGGCCGAGTAAGAGAGGGTGCTCACCCTTCACATGGACCGTTGGACCTGGACCTGAGCCAGAGGGAACTGCACGTCCCTTCCGATTTTCACCCCCCATGGCCTTTTTGCTCCCGCCCCCTTCCTCGTTTCCTAATTTCTACCCTACCTTCATCCCTAGTATTGGCCATGACCTGCTTCTCCACCCTAGCTTCCCTGTCCCTAGCGTCCATGGCGCTCGCGCAGACGTATGGCCAGACGTTCACTTCAGACAGCGCGCCCAAGACTCCGCGGCCGACTCGAATTGGCACTAACAAGTGCGGAAGCTTTTCAAGCCAAGATTCCCTGTGTCAGAACGCCTGTGGTGCGTTCTTCCTCCCCCAACCAACGCCCGTAGTGTTCACGACCGTCCTCGTGGATCGATGCCCTGCAGTCAACTTGATCTTGGATTCTTGCCTCTTCGCCCCGCACGAACCCGGGCTCATGTCTAAGATCATGAACATGGAACGCACAGTGGTGGCCTGGTGCCTCAGACCAGGTTATGGTACACGCCTCATCCCGCTGGGCACCATCGCCGGCGCGCACTTTGTCCAGACCCCGACTATGTCCAGGTCACGGGCATCGGCGACCTGATGAAACTCAACATCCCGAAAGACACAACCACAACAGCTGAGATGGATCCGCACGGAGGTGATGGCCTCGGTGCGCGATATCCTGTCCCTGTGTCCGCATATACTCATATTATGAGCGTCGATTACACTATGTCTATAGATCTATGGAGCACATAGAAGGCGTGCAGATAGATACAGCCACGTTAAATGTCGTCGGCCTGTGGGGGCTCTGGAGCGTCATAGAGGACCTTACATAAATTGCAAACAAGCCACCGCCATAACTGTCCACGGGTTTAAGCCCTCCCAACCAACTTGCCGAGTAGCAAATAGCGAGCGACCGCCATCAGCACCACCGAGCCCACCATCGTCGTACCTATCCGCAACAGCATGCGCCTCGGGTCAACGACTCCGTATCGCAGCCTTACAACAAGAACGATATCGACGCACCTGCGTAGTAGCCGACGTTCTCCAAGTCCCCCGTGTGGTCGAGGATCGCACCGGAGATGGGCGGACCCGCGAGTGCCCCAAGCGACATGACGGTGAACGCCATGCCCGTGCGCACGCCGACCTCCGTGACCTTGCCCATGCGCACGACCGGCTGCGCCATGATCGCGACGAACACCCCGGAGGATATCCTGGCAGCCGCACAACACGATATAATACGATACGATCAGTCGTGACAAGCTTGGACGGGATAGGACCCGGACTCGGACGCACCCATATAACACAGCAACGGTCACCAGAGCACCCTTGGTCCTTGCGAACGGCCAAGCGTAGGTCATGGCCGCCGCTGCCAGGGTTCCCGGAATGAGGACGTTCGTGGGTCCTATCGATCGGCGTCAGTGGAAGCTTGGATCCGACGCTCAGAGTACATGGAGACTTACCGACGCGATCCGCGAGCGCGCCTCCGCCGATGCGACCGAAGAGGGAGCATGCGTTCGCGATGGAGAGGAGGTAGAACGACATGTCCGCGTCGAGTCCTGCGAGCACGCCGCTGAGGGAGATGTATGTCAAGCACTACATCGCATTATCGGTTGTTGTTTGGGTCAGCTAGGCTCTTAACCACTGATATGTTCTTCGATCGCTCACGGTGTAAAGACCCAGGAAACCGACGAGGAGCGATAGGCAATAGATGGTGTATGTGGTGTCCTTGAAGAGGGCGAGGTTCACAAACGGGCCTTGGTTGGGTTTCGGTGGGAGCCTCCTAGCGACGGTCTTTCGGAGTTTAGTAGCGGGTTAGCATATAACCACTGCGATGGAAGGCATTGCGGGGGATGCGAACGCACTAAATTGAGGATAATGAGAAATGCGGCCATGATAAACCCTGTAATGCGGAGCGTCCATTGGAAACTATTGCAGAAGGCGTAAGGAGGAGTATGGCGGGTGGCGACGATTTGATACCTACCTCTGGTGCTCGATGAGGTTCCTCAGGATGATGGGAAATATCGTCCCCCCAACGCTAGACCCACCCGCCAGACACGCCAGGGCGAGCCCCAGCCTCTTGCGGAACCAGTGCGTGACGACGCCCGCCCCGAGGGTGAACACAACGCCGCTAGCGATCTGCCCCACGGCCGGGAGTATTAGTAACAAGATCGGACGAAGGGGGGTGTTGAGGTGGGGAGGTGGGGAGGTGGGGAGGTGGGGAGGTGGATAGCTTTACTTACCCCGATGCCGAAGCCTTGGCACAGGATGAAGTGCCAGAACTCTGTGCACTCGGCCGTGAGGAAGGTGCATGCGATAAGGAGGGCAGAGGCGGCGGAGACGGGAAGCCGGAGGTAGCCCATGTCGAAGAGCCGGCCGAAGACCAGGCCAGGCATAAAGACGAGAGCGTACTGGGAACGATGGCGGATGAACGAGCGAGCAGTGGGACGGCGGAGGGGAAGCACACACCTGCAACGAGCCGATCCAAGCGCTACGGATGGGAAAAACACGTCAGGGCACAATTAATCGGGGGTGAAGAGGGAAGGCGTATACATGTCGGACGGAGACATGTCTCTCAACATGACCTCTTGGTAATACACTTGGAAAATCTGCAAGCCGCCCTGGTGAGCCCAAAAGGTCGGTCAGTGTGTGGATGAAGGATGCTACGTACTCCCCACGCGTTGATGAAGCCAAAGGTGGCGCATAGGCCTAATGATCCCTGTCAAAGCCGTGTTAATCTACTATAGCGGCGAAGAATTGAAGGAGAATACGTACACCAAGGACGACCAGCCATGCTCGCAGACCACCATCGGGATAATACTCTGCAGCATCGATGTCTTCGCTTGCATGAGTCGGAGCCTTCTCAACGTCGGAGAAGCATAGACCCTTGTCGACTCGAGGAGAGTGGTCATTGTGTACCGCGGTGGAGTCGATGGAGGAGTGGCTGGACCGCGCTTCCATGCCGGAGGGTTGCAGCGATCACCTAGAGAAATAAGGACTAGGCCGTAGGGGGAGGAGGATGGACACGGGTGTATCGCTTGCAATCCACACCAGAAGTAGGGGGAAATAGAGCGGGGGAGGGGGGTGGACGCTGGCCAGTGCTGAGGTGACTGAGCATCCTTGTTATAGCGACCCTTAGGGCGAACGTGTTACGTGCAAGTAGCCTGGTCCAACGGCGTCTGATACGAGTCGCGACCAGAGCGTATCGACAACCAGTAAGCTGACGCTACAAACCACGTCTGGAAGCACAATAAATCTCACGACGGTCGAACCGAGGCTTCGATGTAACTCCGTGGCGGACCACTCTGGTGATGATCTTAGATTGAACGACACAACAACATATGCGAATATCACGAGGGTGTGCGCCCTCTGCTCACCGGAAGCAAAAACACCCGATTAGACTCGAGAAGGAGTTCTAGCGGCATAGTGGGGACCTGTCTCGAGGGCGAAGCTCAGGGCCCGCTTGCGCTCCAGATCTGTGCGATGCTGAGAGGGTTCGGCATTCGCATGACACACAGTCCGGGCCCGAGCGAAGGGTCTTCTGCATACATGACGCAATGTACCGCCTAACCTTGAAGCCGCGGTCGCTGTAACTACAACAGCTATAATCAGGTCGCGATAGTGGATACGATGGTATGCAGAGTTCAAGAGGTACGCACCCTCGACACATTTTGCTGGAAAGTCGATATAGCACAATCTCGAAAAGGACAGGAAGGTAGGGTCTCTCTGGAGGGAGGACGTCCAGGGGGGTCCCATACAAAACATGTGAAACCCCGGGGCGGGTCGCCTGTGCAGTAGATGCCGGGGACGATCTCAGGTTCGTCATGAATGCTTGCCGTAAAATATTCCGACATTTACGGCCAGGACACGACGAGCTAGATGAGGGGGCAAAGAGCGATCAACGTCGGAGCGCTTGGAGGTAACTACCCGGACACTCACCATCCTTCACCAGGGCAGGAAACATGGAGGAAGACCGGGGCCTGAGGGACTCACGGTCCGTCGGTCTCGACAACAGGTAAGGTTACCGGCGAGCATGGTCGTTGTCCGCATGTGATTATGGTAAGAGCGGTCGAGACCATGACTTGATAAAAACATAGCAGCGTTCTTCATGGTTTAGATACGGGTGGCGAGGACGGCGAGAACCGCCTTGACAAGCAAAGACCGGAGCACCCCGCCGCGGGAGGGACATGACGGCATTCCAAATAAGTACCCTCTTTACCAACCTGTGCCCTAACCATCAGGATCACATTCAACTCCAAGGCCGAGAAATAGGACATATCTGGTAGATGATCATGCCATTAATTTGGAAGTAGTGTATCAACTTTAGTTTCTCTCCCGGGAATTCCTTGGCAACTCGAGAGGCCGTGCTTGGATGCGGACGTTGAAAACTCGCTGTCAGGCTCGGCTTGAGGGATTGATAATAGCGAATCTAAAAAAATGTAACACATACTTAGCGGTTTGTAGCTGTCGAAGGTCAACAAAGGTGTAGTGCTTGCATAAGTTGGAGTGCAGTGCTTTTTGCTGAAGAAGAGGAGTCCGCTCAAACCGGAGCAACATGGACCGTATCGGGGAGGAGATCTGGGATCCACGTGGGCGAGATCGTCGCCTGTGATTGGACCGCCAGCGATCGTGCTTCTCTGGCCTCAGCTCCAACTGTCCCCCAATCCACCTCCTCGTCCTTGCTTACGCTGTTGCTCGTCGTCCTCACCCGATGCTGACTACAAATCTCTTGCCCTTTGTCAATGCTCGGGACGCGTGCGGCTGATTTAAAGGCACTAGGCTGGAGGAAGATAGGCGATCAGACGGTGACGCCATGACACCCTGTGTCCTCCTGCTCCATAAAAGGGAACAGCTCGCTCTCCTCAAAGTCAAAAGCCTGGCATGATGATTCAGCCTCGCTCGTTCTTACGCATCCAGCCCTTCCGCCACCACCTCGCAAGGCCGATAAATACCGCACCTCCTGGGAGATCGCCCATACTCCAGCACGCATACACCCCCCTGACGACACCGACACTGCACCTCCGCACCATGGCCACCCGCGACGTTTCCCACTTGAGCGATATCAGCAAGGGCAAGGTGGAGACCGATGGCTCCTTCAAGCGCAAGGCCTCCTCCTTCAGGAACTTCATCGAGAAGGGTGGCGAGTTTGCCCCTGAGAAGGGTGAGCTGCCTGTTGTACATATGCGCGTACGTACGCGAGATTGACGCGATGTCCCGCTTCAGGCCGCTACCATCTCTACGTCTCCTACGCGTGTCGTGAGTGACGTCCCACCCACCTTTCCTTGCGCATACAGAGAGGCTAAGCGTTCTATGTCAGCTTGGGCGACGCGCACGCTGATCGTGCGGAAGTTGAAGGGTCTCGAGGACTTCATTGGTAAGTAATTCATTTCCGATCGCGCGAGACCATCGAGTATTGAACTCAACGGGCGCCACAGACGTCAGCGTAGTATCCCCGAAGATGGGTGGAAACGGCTGGCCATTCGCCAACGTAGATGCGTTCCCTGGCGCGGACGTCGACCCGCTCTACGGTTCCAGCCACATCAAGGACCTCTACCTGAGTGCCAAGCCCGACTATGACGGCCGGTGAGTGCATATATGCGGACACGACGGCTGTATGCGCCGCTCTGATGCGGCATTTGTGCGAAGGTTCACGGTACCCGTGCTCTGGGACAAGCAGAAGAAGACGATCGTGAACAACGAGAGTTCCGAGATCATCCGCATGTTCAACACCGTGTTCAACGACCAGCTCCCCGCGGACAAGGCCAAGCTTGACCTCTACCCTGCGCCCCTCCGCAAGGAGATCGACGAGCTCAATGAGTGGGTGTACGACACCGTCAACAGTGCGCGCCTTTTCCATCCTCCCCTCTACCCCTTCTGTGATATTGACGCAGACGCATACACCTGCGGCAGACGGAGTGTACAAGTCGGGCTTCGCGACGACGCAGCAGGCGTACGAGGTGGCGGTTGTCCCGCTCTTCCAGTCGCTTGACAAGCTCGAGAAGATCCTGCAGGGCAAAAACTACGTCATTGGCGACCGGCTCACCGAGGCGGATGTGCGGCTCTTCGTTACCATCGTCCGCTTCGACCCGGTGTACGTCGGCCACTTCAAGTGCAACCTCCACACGATCCGTGACGGCTACCCCGCGATTCACCTGTGGGTGCCGTTTCATCCTCCGCTTCCTGCGCCGCCCTCGTCCGAAGTGCGCGCTGTGTTGGTGCCGGTCATGGCTAATCGGCTCGGGGGACAGGTGGCTGCGGAAGCTCTACTGGAACAACGACGCGTTCTCGTCGACGTGCAACTTCGACCACATCAAGACGCACTACTACTGGTCCCACCCACATGTGCGCTCCCGACGCTTCGCTGCTGGGGGAAAGTTGGCTAATACGTCTAAATATTCGTCTACAGATCAACCCGCACCGCATCGTGCCTGTTGGCCCCATTCCGAACATCCTCCCGCTCTGACTATATGAGAGGAACAGCAAGTTGTAACGCACGTGAAGAGAAGAGAAATGTATTGTCACATATTCGCATCCGTGTTTGTTCGTTTTGCAGATATGCATATTTTCGGCATGACCTTCGGATTCCAGATTTCGGTTGTAGAGTGGCGACATTCAGTGTTCCAATGTCACGGAGTTTGCCACTTCCCGGATTTCCGCCTTCTCAAAATTTCTCTATCTTGAGGCTAAGACATTGATATAGATATTTTCTGCAAAGAGTTCTTCAACAGCGCGCATATGCGATGTGGACATGAAGAACGTCAAGGTGTAGGCGCGCATTTCTGAAAAGCTGGGCGTCCGGCCTGCCCGAAGTCTAGACGAGTACAAGGTTCCATCATGCGCCGTGGAAACTTGCCCCCGGGCCATTACGGCGGTACCGTCAGGTGCTTCTCAGTTCCTCACGCCCCACGTCCCCAGTCCACGTCATGGATGATTCCACCTCGTCGCATCCGAGAGTAGCAAGAATGGTGGCTCCTTGGATCAGTCCGATGTGGTATATTCTTAGTCCCAATACTTAACACCTACGTCCTTGAACTAACTTTGGACTCTGGTCTTCATTGATATATTCATCAGGAGCATTCCTTTCGCTAGCAGTCTAAGGCCCAGCACCCCAAAGCTCAGCTTGGCCGAAATCATGCTCCCCGACCACCTCCACCTTCGAGTGTCGACACCTATGCCACCAGGCCGCCGGCCACGAGAGATCGCCAACTGGCCGGCGTACAAGTTCGGCGTCGAGGCGATGCTGCGTGCGCATGGGCTCGAAGAGCATATCCGTGTCGCAGCGGCGGCTCCGGAGGTCCCGGGACAGCCTCGTCGGACACAAGTCACATGTACAGTGAGCAGCCAGCAGAGCCAGAGTCAGTGGGCGGCCGAGGAGGAGCTGTGCAAGGCGATCATCGGGTTCAATGTGAAGGACTTTTCGGAGATCTTTGGGGAGTCGCCCCTCGGGGAGAGGTCGGCGGCGGATGTCTGGAAGTGGCTTTCTGGTCTGGATAAGGAGAGAGCGTGGGCTGGGATGAAGGAGGAGGAGGGCGGCGCTTGGTGGTCACGGTGGTGGGAGTAGCGGATCCGGACGAAGTCGGGGCTCGTTGGCGCCTCTAGGTCTGCTCGTTACGTATACGGAAAGAACGCTGGTTTGAATATCTCGTCCTCGGCTCGGAGTGTGTACGCTTGTATCGTGAAGAACTAATCAAACAGGAATGTCCAACGGGTTACGGGACGTGTAATGCGCCGGCCCCGAAGTGGAGTCAAACGCCGACGTCGCCGTTCATAAGTACGACCCCTTCGAGTGTAAACACCGTATTCGTGGGCCGTCATGCATCAGCAGTGGGGGGACTGCGGGTAAGTACCCACTTTCATGTATCCAGGATGCTCTTCAAGTTGTTCCGATCCGTAAGTACCTTCAGTGGATGCACCGTGTGGTCGCCTCGGAGGATCCGGCGAGCCACTACTCCCATCAAGATCGTCCGACCCGTGCGCGAACATAAACATCTCGCGGTCTATGTAGCAACGCTATCATGGCCATAGGATATGCAAAACATATCTCTTGGTAGAGACCTTGGAACCCGAAGCACGGGATCCTCCCAGACGCATTGGACCGTAGTACGACTCGGCACACCGGCACGAAACGACCTTGCGGCAACGATCACAAGTACCCTGTCGTCGGTGCTCCCGTGAGAGAGGACTCGGGTCTTGCGTCTCGTCTCTGGAAAGTTCGTACATGGGGCTCCATCAGCATTGAAGATACACCGGCACTAGCGCTAGCGTGTGGTCTACTTACAAGGTCCGCACGCTTTCCTTAATCCCGGGCTCGGCGGTGGCCAACTGGCTCCGCACCCTCTACCATATCCTTGTTTCCGGGATAGAGCTGGTCCTTCCACGAACGGGGTCCTGTAGCTATCGCCACTGCACTGGCCGAGGCGAGCGGGTCATACGTCCCGGAGTCGGAGGCAGGAGCTTTCCCGGGCACCTCGACAAGCTCGATGTCCCGATCCGGATCGTTAGCGTCATGAGGGTCCCCGTAATCCCCTATCATACTCCAGCCCATTGAGTCCGAGCGGTTCGAGGGAAATGTAAGTCTGGGGAAGGAGTACGATAGCATCCCGTCCTCGGGCGCGGCTGTAACGAACTGCCACTCGGCCCTTCGGGCGTGGTGGCGGCGGAGGTTGAGGAGGAAGCGCGACATGAGGATGGAGCTCAGCCTATATCGTGAGTCGTGCGCACAGGAAGTGGTCAGAGGCCTGCGATGCGGAGCCTGAGGGGGGCGTGGATTGATGAGACGTACGACACGATTATGTCGCGCAAGAGGTTGGAGCCGGTGCGCACGACATAGACGATCGCAACGACGTTCAGGATGCAGATGACACTACATTGGCGGTGAACGGGAGCCCGATGTGATGCATCCGCTAGTACCCGATAGCACATGGGGACTCACATGAAGTACAGCGTGCCATCCCGGAGGATGACCGTGGAGACGCTAATGCGGGATGCAACACCCTTGGTCACCACGGAGACGCGGTAGGTCTTGAGCCAAGTGAGCACGACCACCATCCCGTCGCCGAATATGGAAACGACACGGGCGACGACGGACACTAGAAACGATATCAATACATGTGACAGACGGAGAACTGCGAGGTGCGCACAGTTTTTGTAGGCGAGAGCAGACATGCCCGTCGGCATTGTCTGACAAGCGAATAGACTCGAAGGTACGAGGAGGACCGCCGACGCGCTCCGGAAGTACTGAACACGGGTCAGCACGCGGGGACTGAACCAAAGAGGAAACGCGAATACTGACAAGGTTCGCGAAAGCGGGGAAGAGACCCGGGATCATGATGACCGCCAACACACGCCAGTCGCGATTCCACAAGGCAAAGGTGCGAACTGCCGCGATGGCTGCAGGAAGTCGGATGGTAACCGTCGCGTCAGGGAGACGTATCTACAACGCGATAGAACTCCTTGCGGCGCACCAGACATTACGACCATGAGTAGCGAAGTGGTGATAGCGTGCAGCCAGGTTCCGAGGGTGCAGGCCTGGAAAGAGTTCAGACGAAGCTTCTGAAGCCGACAAAGCAGAGGAAAGTGACTCATCTGGAACGAGTATGAAATGAACTCGGGGATAATGGCAATTATGCGGTCCAGGATCGTGATATAGTGTGTCAATATGCATAGGACGGTCGCCACCGAGACCTCACGACTCCGCACCTGCTGGCCCTCCAAATCTACAGTGATTGCATACTCGTAGAACACGAGAGCTGGAATGGGTGGCTCTATGAGCATGAATACAGAGGGCAGATAATAAATGACAGTCCACCGGTGGAGGCCACGGAGACGAAGGAGGATCTGCAAAGATCCCGACGGGGGAGTTTGTTAGAACATTGCCTTGCATTAGAGCGCTGTACTACTCACAAATAATCGCTTTGGAAGGCAGACCACAGCTGCTCGGAGGACATAGTAGGAGACATGGAGAAGTCGAAGACAACTTCGTCTCTTACCCATCAATGGTTGTGGCAGCACAAGCTGTCAGAGTCCAATCCCTCCGTCATACCTTGGCGTCAGATCGGGGTCCGGGAGATCAACCAAATGGGGATGAAAAGGATCAGATTGAAGAACCCGGACCAGACGTCTCCGACACGCGTAAGTAGTCTCCAAAAACAAGGAGAATGACACGCCTTTCATGAGCTCGCCGGGCGGGTTCATGCCATCGATCCTGGGATCGAAGGTATGGACACGCTTGCGAACGAGAGCGCCTTCAGGCTGCGTCTGTCCAACCTGCGAGGAACCCAATGTGGAATAGAACGCAGTGGATACTCACCGTTCATGAGATACTTGCAGCGTGGATAGACGGCTGAGAAAGGCGACATCGTGGTCAAAATTGGGCACGCCGACTACTTAACCGGGGCCAACGTCCAACAGCTGTATGGTGCACTGTAAACATGACCGCGAAAAGCCTTTCTTCCACAGATTTTTCTGTTGGATATATATGATGTCGTCTCAGGCTAGAACGAGCAGCATTTTCGACCAACTTGCATCTACAGGACGATCAGTGTTACTGCTTTACTTCAACTTAAACAACATACAGTACCACCGCTCCAGGCAGCCTCGTTCAAGATTACTGACCACATTCCGAGGTAAAAGCAAGATCAGCGTTGAGGAGATAGTGGACGTTAACGGGCAACCTTGGCCCGCAGCAACTGGCGCTTCCCGGGTATGTACCTGGCGCTTATCTATCCAACTTCAGCTAGACGGGCGGTACAGCCACTTAAACCATCCCTCCAGGTCGCATTCATGAGCGGCGGCGGTTGTGTCGACAGGTAACGTATACCTACTCATCGAACCTTACATATGTTTAGACCGTGCTAATAATGGTATCTGCTATCTTGCAGTGGATGGGTAGCCGCTAAGCAATCGCCACATCCGTTGTTCGTGGGGGACGGCTGACGTGCGCCCGCGAGTCACGATGATTTTCGAGTCATCGGCTGCGCAACTAGACGTTCGGACGATGACTCCTTCTCGTCCTTCTCGTCGTCAATGCGGAGCTGACATGCACCTGACCACCAGCAGACCGCCACAATCTCGGTGAGCAAAACTTGAGTATCTGGGGATTGATGTTTTCCAGCTGCTTCAAGAACGTCAGTGCTGGTTGGGAAGAAACTTGGCTAGTAGCCAAGCTCTAGGAGAATAATTCCAAGCTCGGGCAACACAGCGAGAAAGTACGGGGTCGCACCACTAGGTTGCACCCGCGCCTGATGCCGTACGCTACGATGTCGGACCTAACCTTATGTAACTTGAACTGTGACTCACACCGGTAGCGAGCGTACCTCTACATATATATAGCACCGTGTTTCATTGCATTCGACTCATATCCCAGTCTCTTCCACTCCGCATTTTATACCACCACCAGTGACCTTCTAGAGGTAAGCCTTGCTGTTGCGTCAAGAGTGTAACATTGATGCGACAATGGCACACCAGGCTTACCGCCTTACCCTTACAATACCTGTACCCCCTGCTACAGTTCCTCCGAACGTAGCTCTCCAAGATGTTCTCCTCCCTTCTGGCTCCGATGGCTTCCCACCTGCACCTCGAGACGCAGAAATGACCCTTGTGGACTCCGCGGTGGTGGTCATAGTGGACGCCGCGCGGCCGGGCTCGGACACGTCGGTGAGTGTGACGCGGCTCGATGCTTATCACAGGAGGCTTTAGACGATACTGACCGCATCCGCGCACCCGCTGCCCAGATCTTATCTTTCGTACGAAGATCGGGTGGCATGATGACAACAAGCGATTCCGGGCGCGGGAGGGGTGAGAGCAGCGGCGGCTCAAGCGGGGGCGCTGCCACCTCTCCCAACAAAAACAACCGTGGAGGGACCTCCCACAGCGCGTTGGTCAACATCGTCGTGCCGGTGGTTTTCGTGATGGTTCTAGTGGCTTTCGGGGTGGTGTTCATGCGGTGGCTGATGAGGCGCTTGCGACGGAGTAGAGGGAGAGGCGCGTGGTCGTTGTTCATGCGGTCGGAGCAGAAGCCGCAGCTGTATGAGGTTTCGTTGAGTACGAAGGGGAAGGACCGAGAAGGGACGTCAGGCTGGGGAAGTCTTCAGGTGAGCCTTCTTTTGGTTAACCTATCTCACCGGAGACCGCGCCGCTGACATCTTCCGCATAAGCCTGCATCCGTGGATGTTATTCCTGGAGAGGAACGGAGTCGACGGAAACGGAGTGGACAACTCGACATGGGCGATGTTTCCACCGTCGGCACTTGCAGGCACGCTCTAGACAAGAAGCGCTATGGTAGACATCGCGATTTTATGGTGGGGAAAAGAATTGACTTGTCAGGGAAGGACGTCGTTGAGGTGAGAGTTGCGGTACTTGTTGCGATGCCCTCTCCCTCCCGTTCTGTCCGGATGAGGTCTTCGGAGGCCGTGGTCGCGCTCCCGCCGGCCCCGGAGTTGGAGGAGGGGTTATATATTGGGACGGCTCGTGCTTCTTTTTGATTGTTTCTGTCAGCGATATGTCGGTGTCTCCTTGTTTCGATCTTACGGCGACACAGTATTTATTATGAGATAGAGTTACGGTGATTTCAGGCCCGGCGAAGACCCCTTGCGACAACAGTTTGAACCAAGCTTGAACAGAGGCCTCGATGCTATTGGTTGGCTCTAATCTTATCTGATACGGGGTTGGGGAAGATGGACAAGTGGCTCCGGGGGTCAGCGTCTCTGGGACGCTTCTTCAGGTCTTCATCCGACCACGATCATCTGGCCTCTCGGCTACGGTCAGTTGGCGAATGCCCAAACACAGCATCTGTCTCACCGTGGACCACATCGTTCACGGTATTGGGAAGCCCGAGGTCGACATGGCAGCCTCAGCTATTCTGGAAAACGCTAACGTTCTTTCATCACTTGCTCCTTCTCCAGCTTTCCCATGAAACAGCGGTCGCATTGATACCCTGAAAACATCTTCCGAACATACAGCGAACCCGCCCCGTCGCCGTGCACCGCCCAGGGCATCCACCCAGATCGCAGACGGCCTCGACAGGTGGACAAGTACCCAAACCGAGCGGGCGCAGTGCGGGATGCGATCGAGAAGCCATCCACAACGCCCGCTGCGCACGCCAGCGTGCCAGCGCGCGCCCGCGCAAAAAACCACCAGCACATTGTCACTTCCCAATCCCAAGCCCGAGCCCGATGGACGCCGGGGGCGAGGCGGAGACCCCGTGGATTCGGTGCGGGTGCGAGGTTTCTCATGCTGATACGTAGGTTGCCATAGCCCTCAGATTCAGCCCGGAGCCTGTACCGCACTCGTCATCACGTACCCACTGACAGTTGGCCGGTCCCTGGTTGACGAACAGATCTGGTTGTGCGTACCATGCGCTCTGCCCGCGCTGCGTGGGTCGCCGGCCGGGAGTGTTTGTTTTAAGAACGCGGGGCTGCGTTGCATTATCGCCTTTCCCTCCGTTTGCGTTCACGGAGACCCTTGGTGGCGACGCAGGCCTCTTCTTCGTCCTCGGCGTGAGTTATGTCCACTTGTCCCCGAGCGCGGGGTATGACGCTGATATGGATCGATCGATTCGGTGCAGTGAGCCGACCATACATGTCGCGTTGACTTGCTTTTCTTTGCCTCATATGGACAGTCGTTTGGAGAAATGGCGGCGGGTGAGGCTGGGCCCTCGAGGTGAGATACTGATCCAATGTCGTCCGAGCTTTCGCTTACTTTCTCGCCGTCTTGGAAGACTCTACATTGAGCGCGACGTTGCTGCCAGCACCGACAGTGACGGCTAGTCAGCCCGCTAATTCAAGTGGTCTCGAGCCGGATGGTTTGGTGCCATTTGGCTACTCAAGCCATACTAGTAGTATGCATGAAACGGTACGCCCTCTGGACTTGATTGTGGAAGAGGGAACCAAAACACTACATAGGACTCTGATGGCAAGGGCAATGGGAGCGATGGAGATAACAACAACAGCAACAACAGCAACAACAATAACAGCGGCAGCAGCAAATCATCATCTGACCCGAGCACGTCGTCGGGGCTTCCGCAGGATTGCAGTATCAACAACCTTCGCCCGATGGTTCCAGGGTGCCAGTTCGTAAACGACAATGACGGCTCGCTGCAGTACAGCGACGGCTGGAGCTTTTCTACCTCTGATCCCAACGGCTTAATCCACACCGTCCACTTCACACAGAATACTGGGTCTTCCGTCTCTCTGATGTACAACGGTTTGTCAACTACGCTCGCGATTTGGATAGACACTCACGTGAACTGCAGCGTCGAGTATCATTGTCTTCGGACTTGTGCCGTCCGGATCCTCCCCGCCCCAAGCTTCCTATTCCATCGACGGGGCCGACCCGACTTCACCGCATATGGCCGCGACTAGCCAATGCGTTCCGAACCAGCAGCTGTTCAACTCTGGCACCTTGGCCGCCGGTCTCCATAATCTCACTATCGAGGTCACCACAGCGTCGCAGGACCAGCCATACATCCTCGACTACTTGTGGGTATGCGGGGGTGGGTCTAGCAATAATAAGGACACTTCCGAGAAGTCGACAGCCGGAACAGAGACGCATGACAGGACATCGAAAGATAAAGGGGTCATCGTCGGTGTTGTTCTCGGCACCATCGCTCTCGTGCTCGGCATCACGATCTGTGTCGGAATGTTCGTCCGCCGGAGACGAAAGCGTCTTGCACGGCTCCAGAGACTCCGTCTTTCCCCGAGTCCCGTCGCCAGCTGGTTGTACTGGAACAGTCGTGAGTGTACCTTGTTCACTCACATATTTGAATAGCCGTTCAGGTTTTGTCGTTCGTGCTTCTGACCTCATCCTTATGCCTGCAGAGAGCGATGAGCGGCAGAGCATGTTCACGTCGTCCGAGGACATCCTGGCGAACAACCCGACGTACTCGAGCAGCTCGGGCACGCAGAAGGCCATGAGCTACCGAAAGGCCCCTCCCGCGTTCCTCATATCCGCGCCCCCATCCGCACGAATGTCCACAGTGTCCAAGGCGACGTCCCTATCGCGGCCGGCATCCTACGACCCCCCCGGACTCGAGGACACGGGCTGGTACCCACGGCGCATGGAGCGTGCACCCAGCGTTGTGCAAGAATGACGTTGAGGAGCTCGGTAGGCCCAGGGATGAGGTTGAGTATTTGGACTCACGCCGTGCGGACGGTTGGCTTGGTTACATTTCGTACAATCGCTCTTGCATTTCGACAACTTCGTATTCTACGCTGCCCTCTGGATGAGGTATTGCCTTTCTTGTGTTTATAAACTTCCACTTCGTTGTATCCTAGCCCGCGGTCGCTATCGGATCGGAGGGGATCACACTGCTCCTTGTACCATTACTGCCATTGCTATTAGTATTGGACTAAGTACATTTATCATGTATACCGCACTCTCTGGATATTCCACTCTCTCTCTCGGCTTCCGCGGCCAACTGACAGGCGACCCTGCGATATCGATGCGAGAAGTCCTCGGAAGCTTTCAGCACATCCTGCCGCGTGCTTGCGCTGCGGAAGATTCAGTTTTGCATCATCCTTTGTGCTGGGGAGGGTGCCAGGGTGGATCAGTCAGCGACTCGTTCACGTTGTCGGCACCCTGGATCCTCCTCAGATCCAGAAAATTTACCGTGGGGAGATAGCGGCACAGAAGCTCCCAAGCACGACCAGACAAATACGCTAGTCGTGCTCCAGCCTGAGGTGACTCGCCGCCGCCCCAAACGTACTTACTTACGACGAACGACCATGCCTGCGTCAACGAGCACCACCCTGAACACGGGGGCGAAGATGCCCACTCTCGGCTTGGGTATGTACCTTGGCCTTCCATGCTCTACACGAACAGAGTTCGGACGTATTGACGTGGTGCGGCACGAACACAGGAACCTGGAGATCGAGGCTGGGCGCCGTCGAGAAGGCTGTCGAGCATGCCCTCAAGAACGGCTACCGGCACATTGACACCGCAACTGGGTACGGTATGTACACGGCTGAGAACATCGCCAGACTCCTCCCAAGGTTCTGACGGTTCCCTGGCTCCCGTCTAGCGAACGAGAAGGAGGTCGGCGTGGGCCTGAAGGCGTCAGGAGTACCGCGCGAAGAGATCTTCCTGACGACGAAGCTGAACAATACGGACCACCGCGATGTGCCAGCTGCGCTTGAGAACTCCCTGACGCAGCTCGACACGCCGTACCTCGACCTGTGGCTGATGCACTGGCCGGCACCGATGAAGGATGGGAAGGCGGACAAGGAGCACGACTGGCGCGACACTTGGAGGGCGATGGAGAAGGTTTTCAAGGAGCACCCGGAGAAGGTGAAGGCGATTGGCGTGTCGAACTTCTCGGTGAAGTACCTCGGGGAACTTTTCAAGTTCGCCACTGTCGTTCCTGCCGTGAACCAGATCGAAAGTCATCCGTAAGCACAAAAAGATGCCAAACTACTCGGATGGTACTCACGTTGCTTGCCTCAGCTCCTGCATGCAGGAGGACATTGTTCAAGAGTGTAGGAAGCATGACATCGTGATCACCGCGTATTCGCCACTCGGATCCGATGGTGCACCTCTCAGGGAGGAACCTGTAGTGCAGAAGCTCGCAGAGAAGTACGGCGTCGCACCTTCGAACATCCTCATTTCTCTCCAGGCCAACAGACCGGGTGTGAACGGTATGTTTCTGGATCGTCGTAGCCGTGGCCGCCGTCGCTCACTGACTGCGTCCAGTGATCCCGAAGTCCGTCACGCTGACCCGGATCGACGAGAACGCGAAGCTCGTAGACCTGTCCGACGAGGACGTTCTAGAGTTGACTGCTCTTGAGCAGAAGAATCACAACCGAGTGTGTAAGCCGTTCTGGACTGGTTGGGGTGCCATCGGATTCCCCGACCTCGAATAACAATGAATAGTCCTTGACAGAAGTAGATGTCCGCAGTTCGTTCTTGAATGTACAGTACCGACACAAATAGGAGGATGTAGAATGTCGACGCATACAGCGGACCGCTGGATGGATGTGGGATGAGAGCAAGCCAAACGTGGGCAGCTGGCCGCTTGCCGACGAGGAGGCGCCGACGGTCGCCGACAGCGACCAAACCCTTTCGTCCTCCCCTGGTCTCGCCATCCTGTGAACAGTTTGCGCCTCATTTTGGTACGCTCTGGTTCTCGAAGGAGCGTAATGATCATCGTTCACCTACTTCATTCCACGCTCGACCCACGTTAGCGGCCCCCGGACGACTTCAAGACCTCTCGGACTCTGACAATATCTTGGACGTTCTAGGGCAAGACATGGCCGACACCACGAGCTCCTCACCGAAGACGGGCCTACTTGCGGCCACAACTAGCTTATCGCAGCCACGCTCACACCAGGGCGAGCTCGAATTCGACTCCGGGATCAACACATCCGCCGCCTGGACAGTGTCCTTGAACAACCCCGACGGGAGTCCGCGGCTGAGCGTGACCGGCGGGGGCAATGCGGGCGTACCCACCACCGTGAAAGAGGAGGAGGATGCGGGTGAGCCCCCTCAGAGCGTTGACGGAGACGATGGTGCCTTCGCCGAGGAGATTCGACTCGCTCGCGCACTCTACGCTTTTCAAGGCAAGGCCGAGTTCCGAGAGCTCACGCGCGTGGAGGCGGGAGACGAACTGGAGATTGTGAAGGAGGACGTCGGCGAGGGCTGGAGTCTCGCTAGGCTGGCAAGCTCGGCTCGGGAGCGAGATGAGGACGAGGACGGTGCGAGGGAGATGGGGCTGATACCGCGCTCATACTACATCGTGAGTCGTCAGTCCACATCTGCTAGCTGCGCCTGCTCAGCTCTGGGCAGTTCACTGCGGATTTCTCTTACTCCGACGGCCTTGAAGTTCCCCCTCACCATTCCCGCCAACGGAGCCGCCGCGAGGCCTCTACCGGCTCTATTACTCCTCGAGGAGGATCTCCTACGCCCTCAACCAAGCCCCTCGTACCACAGACCACGGGCGAATGGTTCCCCAGCTTCAGGCGTAGCTTGTTGGGCGGCAAGAGCCTGAACAGGTTCTCGAGCTTCGTGACAACTGGCGCGGAGGAGTTTGTTCTCCAGGGGAGCTCATCAGACACACCGGCTCCTCATCCACCGCGCATACCGAGCGACTTCGAGGAAGACGTGAAGCGAGCAAGCGTCTTAGGGCACCTTGCGGAGGCAGAAAAACATTATGTTGAGGCGGGTCCCTCATGGCGCGCCAAGGTGCCACCATTCCACGTCCTCGTCCACTCCCCGAACAAGCGGACCTCCACGTTGTCCGGTGCATACACGGTGTACGCCGTCACCTCCGTCTTCGGTGTGCTCTCCCATTCCAGATCCTCGTCTGATGCATCAGATCCGGAAACGGACGAAGATCCCGATGACGAACCCCCGGAGCCCATGCGTATCACCGTTCATCGGCGGTTCTCCCACTTCGTCGCGTTGCACACTGCTTTAACGCGGTTGCTTCCTGGAATCGCCCTCCCGCCTTTGCCAGAGAAGCAGTATGCTGGACGGTTCAGTGATGACTTCGTCGAGGCGCGGAGGGGCGACTTGGAGAGGTACATCAACCGCGTCGCCCGACATCCAGTTGCTCGGTACGCCGAGGTGCTCACGTTCTTCCTTGGCTGCGAAAGTGATGTGGTAAGTGAGGTATATGCCGTGTTTGGTCTGGTACTCATCAGCCACGTCTATAGGAGTGGAAGAAGCAGCTGCCATATTATCTCTCGCTCCCTGCAAAGGGTCCATCGTTTTTCGCGAATGTGTACCACCCCGCTTTCAATGTCGATGCGGAAGAAGCATCCGAAGCTATCGATCGGTTCATGAACCACACTCGTGCGGTAGGGAAGGGCGTCCAAGGGTTGCGTAACATATTTGGAAAGGTGCGCGAGGCCCGGGTTGGTGAGTTACTTTCCCTGCACCCATCTCCCACTTCTTTGACACCCGTTGTGCTTGCCAGAGATGTCCAAGGCTGAACGATTGTTGTCGTACTCGCTGCTTTCCATGGTCACCGCCAAGCCGCTGGCGTCGGCACCAACCACAGGGCTGAGAGAAGAAGAGGAGGAGGACGGAGAGCAGAACTCCGCCACGCACGGACATGTCAACGAAGATGGTGCATGGTGTTGGCGAGAGGGTTGCGAGAGTGAGCCTGAGCCCTAACCTCACTGCGTTACAGCCGTTTTCAAAACGATAGTCGCGGCCGAAAAAAACTCGTTCAAATCGGCTAGCTAGCCGACGCTGAGTAAGACACCGAGGCGCCCGGGGCTATCGTCTTCGCGTCCTAGCGCCTAGATGTCTCTCGCACGCGAGGCTGAACACCTATGAGGTGCAGCCCAAGGCTGGACTTTCGCGCGGCAGTTGGATGGCCGCGCGTCGGTGAGACTTCTCGCGCGGCGGTCATACATAGGAACATTTTGGTGTCGCGCACTATGTCAGTCGACCTCCACTGACGGAAGGACCGACGCGGTTCATTCGCGCGCGTTGCGCGAGGAATCGCGCTCCCGCCTTCCTCCCGCCTCTGTACTCCTGTCGTGACTCGGCATGGGTCGTGCCGAGCTTCTTGAGGTGGCATCAGCGTCGGCAAGCTAGCCGACCTGAACGTCTTTTTTTCGGACGCGACTATCGTTTTGAAAACGGCTGTAATTGTGTCCAGTCCACTGATATAAATGCAGGTTGCTTGAAGCTCACGAAGGCGATGCAGAAGACGTCGGAGACTCTGCAGATTGTAGCGGACTTATACGACGATCACGTACGACCCGCATCTCTCGGGCCGTCGGTTGGAGACTCAAGGCACGTCACTTGACAGGCACGGCGGACGCAATTAGCGACCCATGAAGCATTCAAGAACGTTGCCCACCCGGCAACTCTTTATGCTGTGCGTGATTTCATCGGCCTAATTCCCCGTTTCCGCCTTGCGGCTGACAACCCGTCCTGGGTACCAGCCGGTCGTAGATACCCATAAATCGACGTTGACGAGATACCACGATTCAATACGAGAAGGACGAGTACGTCCTCGTAGTATCTCGGTAGTGTGACGTCTCTTACGCTAACTTTCTAGGAAGATGAAGAGATGGCAGCGCGTTGCGAGACCGTGTTGAACACTACAATGGCGGAAATGGACACTTACCATGCCCAGAAGCTCGAAGACTTCCAAGAGCTTGCGAAGGAGCACCTCGACGGCGAGATTGCGTTGTACGAGCAGGTGCGTCTTCACATATGTTCCATCCAGACAGCCTGTGTGATGGGGTTGTTCTGTCCAGATTCTCAGTCGACTTCGTACCACTCGCCAAGCCTTCGACGAGCCACAGTATGATGAACTAGGACAAGGCGCACGACAACCGTCGATCTACGAGCGTGAGCTCGAACATCCCCGTTTGAATCCTGCTCCCCTGTCCCAGCCCTGCCCTCATGTTTTCGATTCTGCACCGATGCGCCCTGTTAGCGTCGCCATCCACGAAGGCGTGGGGATGATATTGGGAGCGCCAGGGCGCGCGAGCGTTTTTGGCAAGTTCTGGTGATGCACTGTGCCTATCGCTCATCTGCTGTGCTGCGGGTTTCGGATAGCATTCTTCTGTCCCAATACTGACTTGTAGAGATCGCCAATGACGATGTATGTTATGTTTTCCGATATCCTTCGAACGCGGTTCCATCGGTGTTATCGAGCTTCTCTCCCCCTGATCCGCTGCGCTGGGAAGCGTAATGCCATGGTTTCCATTACATCATTGGCCACCCCATACATAGCGAAGCTTCTTCTCTCAAGCATGTATTCACGAGTCAGGGCCATCTGCAAGATGCCCGAATGGCCAACGCGCCGTTCGGTCCAAGCTTATAAACTTGCCTTCCCCGAAAAACCTGCGATCCATGTCCACCTCTCACACGATGCTGCATACTGACTTCCCTTTCGATCTTGTTCCCCATCTTCAACAGTGCGTCCTTTTTCCCGCTCTTCTCTAAGTTTAGACAGGAGCTGATACCTTCTCCTTTGATTACCAGGGTACTTATTGGCGACTATATCCATGCTTCCGGAACTAGTGAGTCGCTTCGAGAGAGGCATCGGAGTTCATATTGACAAGCCGGGCTGTTTAGCACTGCTGTTCTATGACTACTTGGTCACGTTCCCGAGAGAGGTCCAGCGAATTTGGTCTCGCGGCCACGTCACTGTCACGCTACTATACGCTGGGACCCGCTATGGCGCCCTCGCAGCTCGGTTGATCCACGTACTGGCTCAGACGTCATGGAAGGGCCAAAATTACATGGTGCGCGATATCACTGTCTTCGTCAGTCTCACCTTGTTGATTAAATCTCGACAGAGGTCTGTAGGATATCGGTCCGTAAATCTGCGCGGCGCAACCTGACAGCACTCGCAACCAGCTGCTCTATGCTGCTATGGTCTCAAGGCATTGCGGAGGTCGTAGTCCTTATGTCGATCGCCGGTAAGCACATTAGTGCGATTTAGATTTGCTCAGCCAGTAAACGAGTACCAGTTTTCTCTGCCCTACGGGCGTACGCGCTTAGCGGGAAAAACCCGTTGGCTCTCGCGGCGACGATGCTCCTTGGACTTGGGCTGCCTGTAGGGCATGCGGTAAGTAGGATAGCAAACGCATGAAAAATGAAGATCGCTAATATCAACTCGAAGTATGAGACATCGCGTACTACAATCGAGCTCAACACGTTGTCTGCTGGTTGCGATTCCTCTTTGAGTATCCCTCCAACCCTCTATCCGATGTGAGTTCCCTTCCCATCTTGGGCTTCCGACATTGATCTAATAAATCTCCTAAATAATCGGCAGCCGTATGTCTCTCGGATTTGAACGCGTTGTCCTCGTTTTTATGTTTCTCACAGTTGCCTTCGGTGCAAGAGGAATGACCATGGGAGCTGAGCTTCTTGTTGTTGTGATCACATTGTGTGCAACTTCTCGGTGGTATGCTCTACGAGCTTCCCATGCTTCCCGTCTGGACAGGATTCTCCTCCGAGATAGTAAGTCTGTCGAGTAAAACGCTAGCATCATCGGGCTGAACTGTGGTCCTTGCAGGTTTATTGTATTTTCTGTGCGTCCCCCATTGATCGCCGTCAAGACCGCGCCGTATATACGTTGAACTGACCTATTGTCGTTTATCATCAGGGCTCTTCTCCTATTGAGTGTGTTAAATATTGTCTTTCTCGTACTAGCGGTATGTGTATGCATCCATCGATGTGAAGACACATATTAAATTTCGACACCATGAATAGGTGAATGGAGCACTGGCGGATATAGCTACAATGTGAGTTGGACCAACTATCTCTTGCACGAGCGCATCGTTTCTGAGCACCGAGCTTCAGCCTCAGTGCCGTTTTAACCTCACGGTTCCTACTGGATATTTGTGGTACCAAGGAAGGGCTCGAGTCTGGTGTTTCTGCAGACGTCGTATTTTCGACTCTTTGCATTAGCACTCAGTCAGATAGTAGCTCGGTAGTCGGAAGCTTCGAGATCCCCCTCGTAAGTCCCTTGGTTCGCGCTGGTGTCCGCTTCCAGACTGATTGATGACCTCCTCGTCGTCATCTACCACCAGTTTAACTCCAGGCAGGTCTGTTCACGCACGTAGCAACATGGTCTAGAGTGTGTCATCGTACATATAAGATCAAGCATCAGCAATGATAATCCTCGCTGGCGAGCCCTCCTGCTGAAGCTCTCATATCGATTCGGTACCTGGCAGGGAACTCGTCGGAGGATGCCATCCTTGATCCCGGGGGTAAAAGGCACCAGCTGGGACGTTTATGGATGTCACATGTTCTCATGTTATTCGTGGCGGCCAATCAATATGGAGGCCACGACGGCCATCAAGCGTCGGGTGAGTGGTTCTTTGTATTTCAGTACATGTAGGCGAATAGCACGAAGGCCGACACCTCCGTTATGATAAGGCGAAGACTCACAAACCTTGTCTTCTTATCGTTCTCTTACGTGAGTCTTGCTATTCTATGTGCCGTTGACGCTGAAGGAAGGTTTGAATCTTTGGGCTCGGCGGAAAGGGTTCTCCGCTTGTCGGGTGTACACGAGGGGCCTCAGGCTCCAGACTCGAACCCGCCTCTCTCTCGGTTTCCTCCCGCGTACCCAGCTTGTGGCCAATTCTCCTGTTTCCCTCCGTGGTCCAGCTGCCTTCGTTGATTGACTGGGGTGTTAATTGCGATGATATTTACTAATGCTGGACGGAGTCTTCCCGCTGGAAAGGCTCCTACCCCGCTGAGGTCAATCGAGCTCCCTCCTCCCGAAAAGGATGACTCTTTCGGGAAATCCGCCGGCTCGCCAGCATCTGTGGTCGAGCTCCCAAGAGTGGCAGTGGCGGCGGCGGCGGCGGACGTAGAGACGGACATAATCGACTACCCAGATGGCGGATTTAGGGCATGGCTTGTGGTCGTTGGGGTGAGTTCAAGCTGTGTCGGAAGCCAGCACTTGTCCACTTCTCTGCTATATAGGCTGTCTGTGGTATGTGCGCAACTATCGGCCTTGTCAACGCATGGGGGGCAAGTACCAGCCTTCGCTTGCGGGAATCCGTTAGCTGAAACCAGCTTGCAGACCTTCCAGGCGTACTATCAGCAAGTGGAACTACACGGGCAATCGTCCTCTGATATGTGAGCGTTCCTCTTGTTGTTCGACGTCCAGAACCTGATTTACGTAGTGCATGGATAGGTTCTATACAGGTTGATCCCCTTCTGGTCTCTTGACGTTATGGTGCTGATCTCCGAGTAGAACGCGATGAGATACACTGTAGGCCTCTTGACTGGCCGGTTGTTCGACAAGGGCCACCTTAGACTTCCTGTGTTCATCGCATCTGCGCTGTTCGTTGCTTGTATGTTCCTGACAGCGGAATGCACGCAGTATTGGCAGTTTCTTCTTTGCCAAGGGTTTGGAATCGGGGTCAGTATGGCCCTTCCGTATCTAAGTTCTGCCAGAACTGACGCGAGGACTCCGCTGATCCTGACCCTCTCATTAGCTCACGAGCGGGGTATTTTTCACCATGATCAATATGACAATGGCGCACTGGTTCAAGAAGAGGCTCGGTTTGGCGTACGCCTTCATGTATGCAGGCGCTGGCATCGGTGGATGCGTATTTCCCGTCGCTTTTAAGACCCTCGTGCAGCGCATGAGGTACGTGATCCTCATCCACTTGGTCTCATGGCACTGACCAGTACTTATGACCCAAGTTTTCCTTGGGCGATGCGTATCTTAGCATTCATTACTCTAGTGCTCCTCGCCGTCACCAACCTAGTGCGTTGTCTGTTTTCTTATACTTGCCCCGGGCCACTAATGGAATGTCAAGACTATTGCAAGGAGACTCCCCCCCAAACCGGATCGCGTCCCGGTGATCAACATTTCAGAGTTTAAAAATCGCACATACTCGCTCTACGTCGTCTCTCTGTTCATGAACGCTCTTGCGTTATTTACTGTACGTCACCTTGCCGTTGTGAACTGGTCAACGCCTAAAATCTTGGACAGGTCTTGACGTACATCATAACCAGCGCGGTCAAGGCTGGCATCGGCTCCAATATGTCATTCGACCTCCTGTCGATCATGAATGCAACATCTACTCTCGGCCGGTGGACTGGAGGATATCTAGCGGATCGTTATGGCATGTTTCGCATCTCCCATTTTTCGTACCGCATGTCAGTGACCCATCCCCTTCAGGACCGCTCACCGTCCTCACGTCGGCAGCGCTCATGAGCGCCATCCTAACGTTCGGATGGCCGTTCGCAACAAACGTGCCCGGGTTCGCCGTGGTTGCTGCGCTTGCTGGGTGCGTCACAATCTCCGCCTCTTACAGTCAGTCTTCCGCATCTGACATGGTAAATGTAGGTTGTCGACCGGCGCCATCATCGCGACCTTGGTCCACCCCTTTACTCGCATGGGCCCCGTCTCGGACGTGGGCGTCCGCATCGGGATGGGGCTTACGATCATGTCGGTTGGGATACTCGCCGGCCCACCGATCGCAGGCGCCATCGTCGATGCCACTGGGTCTTTCAGAAATGTCGGGTACTTCGCAGGTCGGCTTCCTACGTTAACTACTCGTGAGAGAGGATGGTCGCTGATGCTTTGGTGTGGACTATAGGCTCTATGCTGGCCCTGTCGGCGATTACTATGTTCGTTGCGAGGCAGTCAACTGCCGGGACAGGAGCGGACGACTCGATGTTGATTACACGGCGGCAATCCAGTAGAGCTATTTCTTGACCTCGATGCGAGTATACAATGTCCAGATTACGAGAGGACGGGCCAGTCTGGGGGGAAACGATGGGATGAGGAAACAAATACACTGTCCTAGTCACGACCTCATGCTAGTGGTATGATCCGAAACTATTGTTCGCCTGCTCCACGACATGGCCACACTCGAAGCACACAAACTCCTGCCAACTACTCCGAAGAATACGATGGTGGCTGCTCATCGCTAGTCCTAGACTCCATACTCCCCGTGCTATGGTGGAGGTCCCGCGGTGTAGAGAGAGGCCTCATGGAGGCGATAGGGGAGCGAAACTGCACCATCTTGTCAGCTCTCCGAGCCAGTACTGTAGAGCTTGTGGACGGAGCAGGTCCCAAAGATGAGGACGGTCCGTCACCCTCTACTGTGGAGATGAGGTTTTCGGTGCTATGGTTGGAGAGCTCAGACAGTCCAGCACCTTCATCTGGGAAAAATTCGTTTGCAGGGACTTCCGGACGCATTGCTGTGGGTTCCTGTAGATGAGTTGCTGCTGAAACCTGAGGGGACGTCACCGCATCCTCGCTGGCGTCCGAGTCGGGCTCAGGGGAGATGCTTCCCCTTTTCTGTTCTAGCGAACCAGTCAAAGGTTGAGAAAAGTCGCATCATTGTATAACGTACAGGGCGACTTACTCTCGGGATCAGCTTGAAATTCTTGCCCTCTGCTTTTCCGACGGATACGCGATAGCAACACGTAGACCACGACAGTGAGCAAGAGAACTAGTATGCCAAAAGCTACCACCGCAACAAGGAGTACCGTGTTTGGCGATGTATTGCCATGTGCATCTGTGGTAATGGCCGCATTTCTATCGGAGGCGGTAGTGCTAGACCCATTCCTGCATACCCACAAGTAGTCGAGGATGTATGGCTGGTCCTTCGACGCCGTGGTGACCTCGATAGTGAGGTTATGGACACCAGCGACCAAGTTGCCGGAGTCGAACAGTTGCTGGTTCGGGACACATTGGCTAGTCGAGGCCATATGCGGTGAAATTGGGTCGGCCCCGTCGATGGAATAGGAAGCTTGGGGCGGAGAAGATCCCGACGGCACAAGTCCGAAGACGGTAATACTCGACGCTGCAATATGCAGTATACGTGTCAACTTCTGTCCAAAACGAGAACGAGAACGACGAACCGTTGAACATGAGGGTGATGGCACATCCGGGAGTTTGTGTGAAGTGGACGGTGTGGATTAAGCCATTGGGATCAGAACTGGAAAAATTCCAGCCGTCGCTGTATTGTAGCGAGCCGTCGTTGTCATTTCGAGACTGGCACCCTGGAGCCTTTTGGCGACGTTTGTTGACGAGGCTGCAGCCCTGAGGAAGTCCAGACGACGAGTTCGGCGAAGTTCCATCGCTTTGGTTGTCCGAGTCCTGATGCTACTGACTTGTAAGCCCGTTACTCTGCCATCCAATCGAGAACAGTCGAGAACACGTACCTTTTCATGCGCCGACGTGCAGCCCCTATTTTCCATTATGGGACCCGGTATAGTAGAATTTTCAGCTGTGTCCATCACTAAAGGTGTTGATAGCGCGCTTGATACGAGGTCTTCCAAAACAACGGGTTACTATCAACGAACGCTCAAACGACGCTGGAGCAGCACCTCACCTCGAGGGCACAGCCACACATGTGTGCTATTCAGACGACTGTCCATTTGTGGTACAAACGCGTCAACGCGATGCGTATGCCAGTCGGCTCGCTGCAACCAACCATGCACGTTAGCCTTCATCGACAGGGACCAAGGGAGGAGGGACATGTCTCACGCCGAGGAAGGGAAACGGCTCTGCGTCGCTGCCCAAGGCGACAGTGAGGACAAACAGGGGATAGTGATGGGAGGACGTAGCCCACGGTCTTAAAAGACCAGTGCCAGCTTGTGATGAGATGCAGAGGGGAGAGCACATCCTGCCCGTTCCAAATCTGTCCCTCCATCAAGACCAATGAACAGTCAGTGAGTACAGGGTGGCGTCGGATTCAAAGTCCGCATAGAGTAGTAACCAGTCCCTGCACGATTGAACGCAATTGAACGTGCACACAGGATGTCCGGTGTTGAACTTGTTCCGATGACTTCGCAACCTTCAAATCAAACGTAATCAGGTAACGAGTAGCATTGGGGTAACCATCCCAGGATAAGAAGTGCTCACAGGTGGATGAATAGGTAGTCGTGGTGTGTAGTATGTTAGTTTGAAGCTCCACGGTAAGCAATGTCGAACTTTTGACAACAGGAAGCATACTAGTATGCGAGTGAACGGCCTGACGTCTGCCCGCAGGTGGTTACTGATGAGGTGGTCCTAAACATCTCTCAAGTAATTCTGACAGACTCCAATAACGAGAAACACTGACTGTTCGCAGTTGCGCACACCCAAGAATTCGGGTCTCCTATTCTTTAAGAAGAGGTTCAGTGTAGAGATTTAGGGCGGTCTTTTCGGCCGGAAGGTGGTTGGATGTGAAGGGATGACATCCGAACCTCAGTCGTTGCTAATGAACGTCTCCGTCTGTCTCCCTGTTGATAGCACAGGTGCGGTGAACCTAAACACATCATGATAGCTCCTCGAATTTGAATCAGTGACGGCGGCAGCGGCGGCGCTGAGGCTCTGTGCGACTTCCGAGTCAAATTAGGCATCCATGACCGATCCTACAGTGACAGAAGCCAGCACAAGGCATAAAGCCACAAGAACCGAGGTTTGTGTACAGTGGCCGCAGAGTCTGACTCGGAGAGACTCAGGACGATCGAGATTCGATATCGCGGCGTCTGAGGGCGCTTGAAAGAGAAGCGCCGATTAGGGCGTCTATTCACGTTGTGTCACGACGTGACGCAACGCGTGTTTCCGCGCGTTTGTGTGCGCGTCTTCGAGGCAGCCTTCCGCTTTCATGCACACCGATCCTTCCTCCAGCCATCGAGCTCCCCTCTGCACCTCCTACCATCGAAATCATGGCCGTCAACGACAAACAGGAAGTAGAGCCTGTGACTCCCGAGATCATGCTCGCCTTCTACCGCCGACTCTACCCCTTCAAATCCCTCTTCGCCTGGCTCAACCACGAACACGTCCCCACAAAGCTGTTCACCAACCGCGAATTCGCGTTCACGCTCCAGGGCGACGTGTACCTACGGTACAACTCGTTCGCAAACGCCGAGGAGCTCAAGAAGCAGGTCTGCAGCTACAACCCCACGCGTTTCGAAATCGGGCCCGTGTACAGTGCACGCGTGAGTCTCTCCTCTCCTCTCCTCTTCCCCTCATCTATTCGTACATCCGTGCTCAAAGTAGCCCCGAAGCCACGAGATAGGAAGACCGTCCGCCCCGCCGCCTTCTCGCCCCAACTGCGCGAGCTCGTGTTCGACATCGACATGACCGACTACGACCCGATCCGCACCTGCTGCTCCGGCGCCGACATCTGCCGCCGCTGCTGGATGTTCATCGCCGCCGCCGTACAGGTCCTCGACCGCGCGATCCGCGACCAGTTCGGCTACCGCCACCTCCTCTGGGTGTACTCGGGGCGGCGCGGGATCCACTTGTGGGTGAGCGACCGCGAGGCGCTCGAGCTCACGGACGATCAACGGCGAGCCCTTGTGGGGTGGCTGACGGTGATACACGGAGGGAAGGAGATGCACAAGAAGGTGAACGTGCGGGCGCCAAGAACGCCGCTGCCGCCGAGCATTCAGTGAGTCTTGGCTAGTCTCGCTTTCGCGTCCTATAGGTTTTTGGGCTGAGAGGACGTTAGACAGGCGTACAATACGCTGAAGACGGTGTTCCATGAGCTGATTCTGGAAGACCAGGACTTGTTCGCGTCGGAAGAGGGCTGGAAGGCGCTGCTCCAGCTGATTCCCGACAACGACGTCAGAAGCAACCTGGAGGAGAAGTGGGATCTGAAGCCGGGCAGGTCGTCGGAGAACAAGTGGGACGACTTCGTGGATGAGGTGGAAAGGGACAAGAAATCGAAGTCGGTACGTGTCGTCTCCCCAATGACCTTCAAGTGTATGCGAGAGCGGTGGGAGGAGAACTGGTCTGGATACTACAGTTCCCCTATCCCGGGTGTCGCGCTTTCTCGGTGGCCGCAACTGCGTACCGTCGTCTTCATCTCTATCCGGTCGCTCATTCCCTTTCTTCAGAACCTGAACCACGTGAAGGAGGACATTATCCTCCAGTACACATATCCGCGGCTCGACGCGGAGGTGTCGAAGCGTCGCAATCACTTACTCAAGGCGCCGTTCTGTATCCATCCGAAGACGGGGCGGGTATGTGTGCCCGTGGACCCGCGCACGATCGACAGCTTCGATCCGGAGAAGGTGCCGACGGTCCAGCAGCTCCTGCGCGAGCTCGACAAGATCGCGCCAAGTGCCACAGCCGGCGAGGGTGCGGCGATCGTGGAGCACCATTCCGACTGGGAACGGACGTCGCTAAAGCCGTACGTTGACATGCTGGACAAGCATGTCATGGGCCTGATGGAGGAGACGCGAAAGGCGAAGCAGAAGATGGGTGCGTGCTGAGTGTGGCCTCCGAAGGACCAGGTTCTGACGACTCGTTTTGCAGACTTGTCATGGTGAACGAGTGGCTCGGTTGAGAGAGCGGAGATCGTGCCTTCGTGTATTTTGCTCTCAGCTTGTGCTTTTCGCCTGTGTATTGCTGGCTCATCGCGACCCATGGTGCGTTCTGGTGTGGCCCCGCTCTACAGGACCTTGCTAACTCTTGGCAATTCTTGCTGGACCCGTGTGGTCACATGTGACTGCGCGCGACAGGACGCGTCGACCTAACTTAGTGGCCTTGTTCAGAGCTGCTACTTCACCGCGCAGCTGGTTGCAAAACGATAGGCCCCTCGGGCGCGGTTTATACACCCCGAGCGGGCACTCGGTTCACACCGGCTGTGAGCGGTTCCGACTGGCCCCAGCAGTTTCCAGCAGGCTCCAGCTCTCGTCGCGGCAGGATGCTCCATTAGCGCTGACAGAATGAGTCCCTCCTCATCCGACGCTGCCGATTTTTGGACATCGCCGCTTGTGTGGGTGTAAAACACGTGCCAGGGGCCTATCGTTTTGCAACCAGCTGGAATGCTTCTTGTGGCCTTGAAGCACATGTTCTCCCGGAGAACCTGTCCGTCCTTCGCATCCCACAAAGAGCCGTGTCGAATGCTCGCATCCCGAATATATCGGAAAGCGTGCCACCGTGACTCGCTTGTGAGTTGCCGTTGAATTGCCCATCAGTTTCCGTCGGCGCGACATGATTTGTGGATTTGTCCTGGGACCAGGGTTTGTCGATGTCCCTTTGTCGTCGCGGCGCGAAAGGCTATACTTGCTTACATGGCAATGACTACATGTTCTCTTATCTCTAGCTCGGCTTCTGCAGCGTTCTGATTGAATTTCGTGGAACCAAATCGCCATCCGTGCCGATGGCGACGCCGGAGCGCGTACTAGGCGCTTCGCAGGCCGTCTTTAATTTGCGGCGGGACCGCAAGAGTCCTGCTCTCTGACTCAGACCGCGACGTCCTGCTGGTGCCTCAGCGACAACTCAGCGAGTACTTGCGCTAACTAGACGACCCCGACTTCCGTTAAGTAGTGGTCGTCGAGTGTGTCACGGTACGCACACCTTGCCAGCTCTTCGGCAAAAACTGCTCAGCTTCGAGGGATCTACCCTGGATCTCTCTCTCCCTTCCCAGATCTCCTGAGGATTCTGACTAGTACTCGAAAAACAAAACTTGCTGGACTTGCACCCTCACCTTTCTTTGGTCTGAAAACGGCTGCGCAAATCGCAATGCCGGCATACCAGCTGCACGTCGCCGTCGCGCTCTTCGTCACACTCCTCGGCAGCGCCGCACTATTCGCGTTTCAAACCGCGACCGCCAAAAGCGACGAAGGCAAAAATGCGCTCCCGACGCTGGAGGATGACGAGGGGCTCCAGCGCGACCCGTTCGATGTCACGAAGCCTGAGGACCTGGTGGACGGGAAGCCCTTGGATGAGGAGCGGTTCTGGAAGCGGGTACGTCTCGTCTTGCAGTGTCGTCATAGCGCTGCCTTGTCCTAACTCTCTGGGGTCCAGATGGCTCTCCGCAAACTCGTGCTCTCGTTCCTCATCGGGGCTATTCTCGTTCTCCAAAGCGTCTCGCTCGGCTTCGCCATCATCGCATCGGTCGGCGGTGACATCCCCGTGTGTGCCCTGCACACCGCGTTCGCGCTCTACCTGCTTATCATGGCCGGCAGCGCGGTGAACAAGACGTACTCCGCGCACGAGCGCGCAGTCATCCACCTCTCTGCGCTCACCTGGTTCGCCGCCACGCTCCTAGGCACCACCGCCATCCTGCCGTCGACGCCGTTCCCGCTGGTGCCTGCGCCTGCGCCCTCTTCGCTCGGTGCTGCTGGGAAGGAGGGGGCGCCACTCGGGCTGTGGTATGCGGTCCTCGGGCTTTACTGTGCGGCTCTTGTTCTGGTGATCACGACGCCCCGCGGCCCAAAGCTGCATTTCCCGAGCGAGGCGATATATGCGGACAGGACGCTGATGCAGATTACGTCCAAGTACGAGGATAATGTGGACGGTGTCACAGGTGTGTGCTACTTGTGTGCTTATGGCTTGCTCTTGGATTTTGGATTGGATGAGGTGGCTCCTGGATATCTTGTTTCGTACGGTGCCTTAATTTTTAGGAATGGAAGGTCGCAATTCCATGCAATATTGTTCAAGATTGTCTGGGCGCACATTGGGGATCGCGCTAGTAAGCCGGGATGTGGCGCATGCACGTCTGCCTCGGGCCATTTGTCGCCCAGGTGTTTGAACCATCGTTCCCTGTCGTCGTTTAAACGTGACAGCGAGAGTCAGCGAGGGAACGCGAGGGCTGCCTGCTTCCGTCCACCATCACACTCTGAAGGAAGAAACCCAAGCTCGTGACTTGCACGCTGACAACCACTTTCCAGGCGCGTCTGTGTGGGACTACCTCCTGTTCTCGTACACCACGAAAGTGGTCATGCTCGGCTACACCTCCGAGTCGCTCGAGATCGGTGACCTGCCGATCGTCGAGGCCATGATGCGAGCCACGGCCGTCTACGCTGTCATGCGCTCGGCCCTGCACCGCTTCCGCCTCCGCGTCGGCTCCTGGTGCCCTACCCCAGGATCGGGCGCGGAGCTGCTGTACAGGCTCGTGCGGGTGAACGCAGGCGAGCTCGTCATGGTCGTCGTGCTCGCGATGGTGTGCGCGGTGCTGTTCTACGTGCCGGCGATCTTTCTGCAGCGCGTGGTGCGGTACATCGAGGTGGACCCGCTGCGGGAAAGCAAACAGTGGGGGCTCGTGTTCTGCGCGGGGCTGTTTGGGAGCAACGCGCTGACGTACATCCGTGAGTCTCGTCTCGTTTTGCGGCCCGCGTTTGTGTTTCGCTGAGACTGATGTGCGTGGTGCCTCAATCCAATAATAATGGCGGCGATGGCACAGTGACTGGCCAGCTGTGGGGCATTGCGATGACGTCGCTCCAGGTGCGCATGCGCCTCCAGCTGAACACGATCCTCTTCCAGAAGACACTCGTGCGGAAGGACGTCGCCTCGTCCTCGAGCTCTGATACCGCCCCCACGCCCCCTGCGGGCGACGCCAAGAGCAAGCAAGACAGGAAGGAGGACGAGGACGACTTTTCGTCTAAGGCGCAGGTCATGACGCTCATGACCACCGACGTCGATCGCGTCGCGATGTTCCCGTGGCACCTGTTCACGGTCATAGACACGCCGATCGAGATCGTCATCGGCACACTGTTCCTCTACAGCCTGCTGGGGGTGTCGTGCTTCTTCGGGCTGGCGGTGACGTGCCTGTTCCTGCCGCTGAACCACTTCGCGGGCAAGGTCGTGGTGGGCGCGCAGGAGAACTTGATGAAGGCGCGGGACGAGCGGGTGTCGCTGATGAACGAGATTTTGGATGGGATCCGGATGCTCAAGGTGCGGCACAGCGCTTTGTATAGATTTCGAAGGTTGGCGGCTGAATTGGTTGCAGTTTATGGCCTGGGAGCGCAGCTTCGAAAAGCGGGTCATGAAGGTCCGCGAACGCGAGCTGAAATACCAGAAGCTCAACTACACGATTGAGGTGCTTTGGAATGCTCTTTGGTGAGCCGTGGCTTAGCGTTCTCTCCGGAAAAGGAGTATTAATGTAGGTGTGCAGGAATGGCTCTCCTATCTTGGTCACCCTCGTTTCCTTCTGGCACTTTGCCATTGTCCGGAAGCAAGTCTTGACGCCGTCCATTGCCTTCACTTCTATCAGCGGTGAGCCCGCTCTAGTCGATCCACTCGCAAATTCTGATCACTTTATTTTACAGTGTTCAACGAGATGAAGTTCGCTTTGAACGCCCTCCCGGAAACCCTGATCAACCTGCTCCAGGGCGTCGTCTCACTGCGCCGTATTGAGAAGTATCTGCACGGTGTGGAAGTTAAACCAGTTCCCCCTCTCGACGGCCTCGCGCACCGCATCGCCCTGCAGTCCGCCACGATCACTTGGCCACAAGACCGCTCGCGGGGCAGCACCGCGCTCTCCGCTGCGGCGACGCCCAAGACCAAGTTTGTGCTCATGGACCTCTCGCTCGACTTCCCGATCGGCGAGCTCTCGCTCATCTGCGGCAAGCTCGGGAGCGGCAAGTCGCTGCTGCTGCTCGCGCTCCTCGGCGAGGCGGACTTGCTCTCCGGCCAGCTATTCTGCCCGCGCTCGCCCCCGGACATCATCGCGCGCTTCGCAGGCGAACAGGCGATGGAGGAGGAGTGGGTCGTGCAGGGTGCGTGCGGATATGTGCCGCAGACGGCGTGGCTGCGGAACGCGTCGATCCGGGACAACGTCCTGTTTGACCTCCCGTACGTAGAGGAACGATACCAGAAAACGCTCGAGGTGTGCGCTCTGCTGAGCGACCTCGAGATCCTTGAGGACGGCGACCAATCGGAGATCGGAGAGCGTGGTGTAAGTCGACTTGTCCAGCTTGTATAGTCGGTGGGACGGGAGAACTAATCATGGCGTGCCGCAGGTTAACCTTTCCGGCGGTCAGAAGGCACGAGTGTCGCTTGCTCGCGCGGTCTACTCTCGCGCGTCGGTGCTCTTCCTGGACGATGTGCTCTCTGCTGGTACGTTCTACTTCCTCATTATTCTTTGAGCCGTAATATGACGTGTCTACAGTCGATGCGCATACCGCACACCATCTTTACCACGAATGTCTAAAGGGCGATTTGATGCGTGGCCGTACGGTGATCCTCGTCTCGCACCACGTTCAGCTCTGTGCCCCCAGCGCGAAGTACATCGTGTCGCTCGATAACGGCCGCGTCCAATACGTCGGCGACTACCACGGGTTGCAATCTTCTGGCACTCTCAATACCCTCATTCAGTCCGAGCATGCTGCTGAGGACAAGGAAGACGCCGCCGCGGAGAAGAAGGCCGAGCTTGCTGTCGAAGACGCCACGGAGACCGTCGTGCGTCACGAATCTACTTCTGACGACTCGGAGGCGAACTCGACCGCTGTGGCGAGCGAAGGCGCGAAGACGGCCAAGAATAAAAAAGCGCCAAGGAAGCTCATCGAAGAGGAGAAGCGCGCTGTTGGACGGATCAGCAAAGACATTTGGATGGCGTACTTCACGGCGTGTGGTTCGTACGGATACTGGCTGACGTTTGCGTGCTCGCTCGGGCTGGCCGCACTCAATCCGGTGTTGGAGAACGGCTGGCTGCGGGTGTGGTCTGGGGCTTATGTGAACGCGGATCCGAGATCCCCTTCATTCTACATCGGCGTGTACTCAGCGGTGCGCTCTTCATCGAGTATCTGGAACACCATGAATTGATGAAGGGACTGTAGATCACGGCCATCGGTTTGTCTTGTTGTGTCTTCATCGTGGTCTGTCCCTGACCCCTTTTGCAGGATTGGTCGTCGCCACTTCGCGGTTGTTCGTTCTTTGTAAGTCAGCAGTCCCTAGATTGGATTGGCATCGCTCATGAGTTTGCCGACAGATCATGGAGGCGTCCATGCCTCCGTTGTGCTTTACAAGAGTAGGATAGGTTGTTTGTGGCACAATCAACAAAGCTCACCGGCGGCTGTAGGACTGCTCGAGGGTGTCCTCTTTGCAAACATCCGGTTCCACGATACTATCTCACGTGGCCGGCTTTTGAACCGCTTCGGGAAGGATTTTGAAGGCAAGCTCGGACCCGACGCTGACGGTATCCGCGGACTGACACTATTGAACAGGCATTGATAGCAATCTTCCTGACAACTTCGGACGCAGTGTTATCAATGGTATATCTGTGGCCACAACCTTCGTCACTGTGTCCGTGGTCGGCGGGCCTCTGTTCTTCATCGCAGGCATCTTCTTCGGGTTCATTTACTTTAGTGGTAAATATCTTCAAACATCCTCGCAGTCCTTCGCTTACCGTCCTTGATGCGCGTGCAGTTGCCAAGGTACGTTGCGGCATGACCAACGCATGCCCCTCGAGATTGACGCTTTCTCTGGAAAGGTCTACGGACAAACATCCCGCGACATGCGTAGATTAGGTACGTGGCTTCCTGCAGACCCCTCACGATCTCCTCACGATCCCGATCCGGTTCCGCTGACCCCACTCCGCAGACTCCGTCACCCGGTCTCCTTTATACTCAATCTACGGCGAAACGATCGCGGGCGTCGCCGTCGTCCGTGCCTTTGGCGCGTCTTCGAAGTTCCTGCGCGACATGATGCGTTGCGCAGATACGGTACGAGATCCAGCTTAGATTGCCGTATGATGACCGCCAACGCTTTGCCTTTAGAATGCGAACCCGCTCTACTGGATGTGGGGAGGTGAGTCCGGGTAATTAAGGCCGGTCAGAAGGCCAATGCTCACCGACGATATGGTTCAGTCAACCGCTGGCTGTCCGTTCGGTTCCTTCTGCTCTCTAGCGTCGTCGTTGCCCTCACTGCGTTGGTCTCTGTGATGAGCCCGAGCATCGACGCCTCTCTCGCCGGGTTTGCACTGGCATTCGCTTCCTCCCTTCTCGGCGATGTGAGTCCTTCCCCCTTGATGCACACAGATGGACTGACCCTGAGGGGGTGTAGCTTCTCTGGATGGTAAGTTTTATAGGCAGGTCAGCGCCAGACGATCGAATGACCGGCTTCTCCTAGGTCCGTCGCTTCGTCGGTCTGGAGCAGTCCATGGTGAGAAACACCCTCTTCATCGTCGTGTGAGCGCCCTAATGGCTGTGATACAGGTTGCTGTGGAACGTGTTAAGGAATTCTCAGAGCTTCCCCGGGAGCCGCCAGAGTTCATCGAACCGCGCCCCAAGCGTCCTGGCCCGAGAACGGGGAGATTAAATGCGAGGATCTCGTCATCCGATACGCGGTGCGTCCCTCTTCCCCTCCCTCGCGCCTTGGGAGGGCTTCTGGAATGCGGACCCTGACCTGCCTGTGCTTTCACTGCGATTGGACAGCCCGAGCTTCCCAACGTGCTCCACAAGCTCTCGTTTGAGGTTCGCCCTGGTGAGAAAGTCGGTGTTCTGGGTCGTACTGGATCGGGGAAGAGTACCCTGGCGCTCTCCTTCTTCCGTTTCGTGGAACCAACGGAGGGCCGGATCCTCATCGACGGGTTGGATATCTCCAAGATTGGCTTGACCGATCTCCGGAGCAAGCTCACCATCATCCCGCGTGAGTGTCACCTGTCGTCTCTCCGCGACGTTTTGCTCATGCCCGTGTGCTGCCTGCAGAGGACCCTACGATCCTGAGTGGCACGCTGCGGTCGACCCTCGACGTCTTCAACGAGTACGAGGATGCTGAGATTGTACGTGTGCAGTCCCCCGTGCCCCCAGCGAAGTCGTACTCATGGTGTTCCGCAGTACGAGGCGCTCCGACGGGTGCACCTCATTCCGACTGGAGAAGTGGCGGCGGAAGAAAACGAGGGTGTGAACGTAAACGTCTTCCGGAATCTAGACTCGCCCGTGTCCGAGGGCGGCGAGAACTTCTCGACCGGGTGCGTCGTGATCTCCGATGAATGGTCTCTGCAGTGCCCGATCCACGTACTGACCGGGAACCCCCACGGCGGCGGATGTGTGGCAATGGGATGACAGCGAGAAGCAGCTGCTTTGCATGGCCCGCGCGATCCTGAAACGTTCCAAGGTGCTTCTGATGGACGAGGTGCGTGTTCGGTGCCATAGAGCGCGAGATGATGGGGAAAGACGAGCTCGGTGCTGATCGTGGCCACCTGCTGTATCAGGCGACTGCAAGGTACCGCCCATTCTCATGACATCCGGCTTACATGACGGCTGACGAGCACCCTCCGCGTGCAGCGTCGATTATGCTACGGACGAGCTTATCGGAAAGACGATTCGCCAGTGAGTCGCAGCTGTCGTTTTTTGCTTCCGCTCCGCTGCTCGCCATCCCGCACGCGCGGAGGCGAATCTGCCCCAACCGATCTCTGACCCCGCCCCTTTTGCGCGTGTGTTCTCAGGGAGTTCGCGTCAAGCACGATACTCACGATTGCACACCGTCTGAGAACGGTCATAGATTACGACAGGGTAAGGTCTTCCGTTTCCGTGCGCACATCGCCTTCAGGACGGAATCTCTAACGCAATCTGCCGACCGTGCGCACAGGTGATCGTCCTCGACCAGGGCAAGATTGTCGAGTTCGACACCCCCGCTGCGCTGCTCTCCAACCCGAGCTCGATGTTCCACGCGCTCTGCAAGGCTACCGGGAAGCAGGAGTTCGCGGTGCTGAAGAAGATGGCGGGCGTTTAGAGTTGTTGCTGGCGGAGTTGTGTTGGATCTTTGGTAGATGTGACGGTCGTCTAGACATGCTGTTGTTGACGTTATTTAGAGAGGAGTCGGTGTTAGTTGAGGTTATCGCTGAGTGACAATAAAGGGGGAGTCGGAGACGACTGACCGTCGGCCAGCGGAATGAGTCGGAATAGGGAATGGCGAGGAATGCATGTTCTCTAGACGGGCGGGAGGAGGGTTTGCTGGACGAGGTTGTCGGGACACTCATGTACAGTACTCATCCCCAAGCATACTCATCCCCAAGCAAATATATTTTCTACCCTACTGCATGCATCCGAACATCCTGTTTATTTGTATGGTCGGCCTTCGCCTGCTTGAACGTCTTGAGGCTCTGCATTCAGAGATACCTTGACTGCTCGGGCGAAGACTTCTTGCCACGTCTTGAAACTAGCGCGAATGTGTTTCGCGGCTTTACGTTCTCTAAAACGGCCGAGTACTGCATAAAAAACCTAAATACAGCTCTGGAGCGAGCGTCGCCGCTTTCAGCCGGGGCAATAAGACTGTGTACTCGCTCCTGGTCGCCGTGAAGGCGCGAAATGGGTGATTGCGGCCGGATTACCCGCAAGGTAAAAATGTTCTTGTGCTATGGCTTGACCTGACATGTCCGAAGACCACCTCTGCACACCGGGAAGATGTGCATAAGCTGTGAAACGGACGATAAAAAATATGTACTCACTACAGTGTCATCCCGGGCCACGAGACACGTTCCTGGGGCTGCTTATCGTCAGGCTCGTCCGACCAAGCACCGCCAAACCGTCCGCTGTGCAGTCCCCGTGCTTCAAGGGAAAACGATACGCATAAACCCATTGAACGTCAAGGAGACGGAAGAATTCCGAGTTTGGGTGAGGTGTACAGTGTGGATGAGGCCGTTGGGGTCGGAGGAGGAGAAGATCTATCCGTCGCTGTATTCCAACGAGCCGTCGTTCTCGTCTAGAAATTGGCAGCCTGAGATTGTCGTACGAATGTCGTTGACAGTGCAACCACTGGGGAGCGCAGACCAAGAGATTGTATTAGACTCGGACATTAATGTTGCACCAGAGGTATCGCCGCTGTTGTTCAAGTTCATTGCCCGACCTGTACCCTTATGAACTGGCGGTCTGAAGGTGTTTGACGACGGATCAGTCGACTTCAGCTGAGTAGCCATCTACAGTGACGATGCTGGTAGTGACCCAGACGAGCTCGGGACCGTAGAGTCTTCCCAGTGCGTGAAAGGTCATACAACATAGACCCGTTGTCTAACCTAGAGGACCCAGCCTCGCCTGCCTGCTGTTATTCAAGTGATTTTCCATACAAGGAGAAGCGAGTAATGTTCGGCCCACTGCAGTCAACCAATCCATGTCAGCGTTACAGACCCGTAACGTAAAGAGAGACGCGTAACTCACGCCGAAGACAAATAATTGGTGTTTGTCGCCTCCTAAGCTCTCCGAGAGCGCAAACAGGGGACGAAATTATTGGTGCGCCTCTCCCTCGCGTCCTTAAAGGACCAGTCCATGCCGGAAGTCCACGGTTCTCCTGTTCTCATGCAGCGCAACGAATTTGTTAATCGACGAGGGCAGCCAATTGTCAGTGAGTACACGATGATGTTTGATGTTAAAGGCAAGTGCTATATTGGCTGTGCCAGACTGTCAGTCGAATGCCATAAAGGTCTCCTGGCGACCAGCGAGCGTTCAAGGTTCTCAACCATTGGTCCTTAGACCCTAAGACTCGCGCCTGTTGGGTAGCATGTCTGATAACGTTGGACTGGCAGTCCTGCACCAAGTCGTAGCAACAAAACGATGACATTGCTCTGCCTGTGAGATAGTATGTGCCAATGGTTGGCTCGACGCCTTGACACTCCATGGATACTTCGACCAGCATCAGCCATTTCCATATCTTTCAGAAGATGGAAGCAGTTATGAACTTGTTGCAATCCGACCACCTCAAAGCCCCCCTGTCCAGGGCGGGAAATTAACTGTCCTCATATGATATTCCAACCTTGAATGATATTGCGATTCATCAAGATGGATAAGCCGGCATCGCGAGTAGTTAAGCTTTATCCACTGGATCAGGAGACGTAGGAGCCCGTAGGCATAGCCCGATGATCATTCGACACAGAACTAGAGAGAGACATACATTACAAAGGGAGGATGTTAGGGACAGGGCCGAGAGGCACGATGCCATGGGGGTTGAGGGTCTTCATGACGTAGTACCCGCCCTTGATATGATCGAACCTGCACGTCTCCGAAAACGCCGAATTGTTCCAATAGAGCTTGCGAAGCCACCTTCCAAAGGCCCGAGGTCAGTGACGCCATACCAATGCGGCGCGGATCGGAAAGTATGAGCTTACAGGTGAATGGCAGGGTAACCGTCACGGATCGTACGCAGGTTGCACTTGAACGCGCCGTGATAACCGACGTCGAATCGTATCTAGGACGAAAGCGGAAAAATCATCATTTCGTGACGGGAAAAGATAGAGGTTGGAAGGGGACTTACTATGCTTACGAAGAGCCTGACGTCTGCCTCGGTGAGCTGGTTACCGACGAGGTAATCCTTGCCAGCGAGAATCTTCTCGAGCCTGTCAAGCGAGTCGAACAGCGGTACCACCGCGTCCTCGTATGCCTTCTGAGTAGTCGCAAATCCGGCTTTGTACACGCCGTCTAGAAGCAATAGTTAGCCGGCGCTCCATATATGGATACCCGAAAACAGCGAGGACGGACTGTTCACGGTGTTGTACACCCATTCGTTGAGCTCGTCGATTTCCTTGCGACGAGGTTCAGGGTAGAGGTCCAGCGCGGCCTTGTCGGCCGGAAGGAGGTGGTTGAACGCGGTGTTGAAGAAACGGATGATCTCCGAGCTTTCGTTGTTGACAATCGTCTCCGTCTTCTTGTCCCAGAGGACAGGTACGGTGAACCTAGATAAATAGTGTATGAGCTCATGTAGCATGGTTGCATTCAAACAGCGGCACAGACCTGCCCTTGTACTCCGGATTGGCCTTGAGGTACAGTTCCTTGAGGTACGAGGAGCCGTAGAGCGGATCGTCATCGACGCCCGGAAAGGGGTCGATCTTCGCGAACGCCCAACTCTCGGGGGTCAAACGAGGCGAAACGACTGTAAGACCTACTCCAAGACGTCAGTGTATGCCCAGAGCGACGAGTTGTACAATGTCCCGGATAACATACCAATGAAGTCCTCTAGCCCCTTTAACTTCCGGACTATGAGCGTCCGGGTAGCCCATGCTATATCGTAGTATGGTGTCAGGCCTAAATTGAAGACAGAAGCAGGCAAAAGGAGACGTACGGCAGCCGTATGATACGTAGAGGTGATAGCGATCTAGCCCGCAAAAAATCTCAGCTTTCATTCAACGTAGACATGGAGAAATCGTAACATCACCTTTCTCAGGCTCAAACTGACCGCCCTTTTCGATGGCGTTTCGAAACGTCGTAGGCCGTCGGTCGAATGATCCGTCTGGCCGGCCTTGCTCTGCGACGGGATCGAAAAGCTTCTGCTGCTGAGTGCTCATCTTGTGCGGGATTTGAGGGATGGTTGACTGAGAAGAAGGCGCGTCAGAAAGCCACGGCGAGGACCACGACAACGACGGCGAATAATCAGAATCCGGAACGGGTGTAAGAAACTACGTCCAAATATGACCTTCAATTGATTTCAGACGAAGCCCGGGGCATTGAAAGGAAGGAAGAGAGGAAGGCCTCGTGGACCACGGGCGGGCCAGGCTGTTATATGCGCGCCACGATTTCTCAGATCGTAACCTTGGAGTCACCTCGCCATCGTAGAAAAACGGAGCGTCATAACTACGGTGGTTCGACTCTTCCATCGATCTGAATACGTGCCCTGTATGGCTGAACTAGGTCCACTGGAGGAAAAGGGGGTCGGCAGGCGCGACGCCAGACCGGTACAGAGCCCATTGACGTGGGGTTCCTGCGATGCCCGAGCCGTTGTAGGCGCAGCACCTGCTTTCTATCCCCCCACCCTCAACGAGTACTGCATCTCATCGTCGAGCAATGAGGGAGGCTTGCGGGGAACTTATCGAAAAGTGAACGAAGCCTCGGAGGCGAACTTGAAGAGCCCCGACAATCTACATCCAAAACTGACCGGTACGCACCTGGTTTGTGTCCTTTGGCTGGACCGTTCAAAATTGTCTTGAGCGAAGAGAGAAATGGGTTCCAAAAGCGTGAACTGGAGAGGGCGTTTATATGGTACGCGTGGTATTGATGACAGAGGGGAGTTGGGGTGATCGCGTAAGCAGGTTTATGCGAGAACAGTCATCTTGCGACTAGTGTACCGTAGTACGCAAGCGCAATGTTCAGCTAATCATAAGCTATATGTGCCTGAATTATACCCTATCATACCCCGGAGTCCTTGGAAGCAATTGCATGCAGGCGCCACTTCTGGCATGACGCTGTTGAGGCCGTAGTCAGCTACTTACGTTGATTGTATGGATGGTTAGGGATATCTCACCAAGTTCGAGTGAAAATGGACATAATGGCGCAATCATTCGGCGCCGGAGATGGTGTACGTTCGTCATAGAGGCATGATGCACTGTGAGCTCCCACCCCGGGCCCGCAGTTTCAGAGGCGACTCGGAGCTTGATTCCACACTGGATGCCAGGTTACGTCGGCTGTGTATCCCAATCACAATCATACATATGTTCCTTGGAACCTTCGTCTTCTTTCTCGAGTATTGTCGGTTACTCCGTAGTGCAGCCGGGGCGAGGAAGATGTGGAAGAGTCTAGCGGAAGAGAGGTTCGCGGGAGACGGTCGACCTCCAACGGGCGGTTAAAGTCGGTTTTGTATTCGGCCACGTGGCATCCAACCACCACAGACGCCCGACAATGCCCTCCCTTCCTCCCCTCACTTACCAGCCTTCTTGTCCTCGCCTGGCTATTCTGCCCCGGTTACGAATGTTGTCTCAGCGGACTCGCCTTAATCTAGGCAAGTTGTTGATTCTTTGACCCGTCCACCCCACATGCCAACCTGGTTGGCGCGATCTGGTCATTGTTCGAGTCGGCGGTGAGTTGTGACAACCTCAACTTCCGCACATGCATGTTGACAATGCCTGTGTGTGTGTTCTGTTGTCGTAGGTAGTGAACGATTTTAATGTGCGGAAGCAGACCACGACATCCTACCTGACCGCCCCGATGGCGTTTGATAACATTCCGCCTCCGCGCGGAGTTCCTTGCCCCGCTACGACGTCCACGACCTTCACCGGAGAGGATCAATGCGTGACGCTGTATGCCCGAATTACCCAGTCCTCGTGTTTTTGTCGGATGGAACAATGCGGAATGATTCTCCCGGCTGCGCTACCGGGCCAGTTGCAACTTCGTACAACACCCCAGACCTCTGCTCAGTGCTGACCAAGTTTTGTCCTATTCTCTCATGTCGATACCGTATCGGCAACACCGTCCCAACTTCCTGTGTATCTGTGGTGAGTCATAACTCCTGGGTACGGTACGATATTCAGACCCCGCTCACTCGTGATTTTGTCGTGTCAGTCCCTGCAGTACGCCTTCTGGCCGCTGCGGCGTTCTTTGCGGACCGGAACTGCAAATTTGTCGATCCATTCCATCTATACCCTAGTCACTCTTGGAAGGCCTTTCCGACCGCTGAAAGAAATCGTCAAGGCATCGCCGAAACATCTTCTGTGCCTCAGCCGATGGAGTTCGCGATATGGAACGCCGAGACAAGACACCGCGCGTGAGAGCAACCGCATCCATGCCGACGCAAGGCCGGCCGCATCAAGCACAACGCCAAGGACGTCAGAGAGCTGACCGTCCTGGCATATTATTTTCCACCTGAGCCCTGCCGCCCTGTGATCTAGTAAGAAAGCCTCCGACCTTCTCGAGTTCAGCGGTGATTGATTTTCTAAGGCCCGCAGCCGTCTTCGGCCCTTTCACATCCACCCTGTGATCTCACTTCAGCGCGCCCAAGTTCTCGCATGCCGCTTGCCGCTTTTTCGCGAACACTCCCGACCATACGCACCAACCCGACATATGCACCGATTATTCAGACGTTTCGTGGGCAGTGCTCGTCGTCGTCGTCCTCTGCATTCGACACAACTCAAAGTGACGAGAGGCACCGGATCCTGAGCCAAACCATCCGTTTTTCCAAAGCGTTTGATCGCGCTGTGGCCAAGTATGGGCACTCGGCTCGCCCCTCCTCTTCGAGACTCGGAACCGGCCCGAAGTTCCTGAACCCAACAGTCCGACTGCCGACACTTCCCTCATTCGCATTCTGCCTGTCAGAAACAGGCTCTGTTCCTTTGGGTATCACTGGCTCATCGCGGAATCCCCGAGGCGCAAGCACACTGGCTTTGCACCCGCCCATCGTGAACTCGTTCTCGTACTAACGGTCGTGTGAGGGCAGTGACGCAAGACGCCGTCTCCGTACCGCTCTGCGTTCTACGTTGCGGCCTTAGAAGAACACGCAGGGTCCTAATTCCGTGGCTCTGTGGCAACCGCCCTGTGGTCGCAAAGAGACACTGGCATGGCACGCCGCGTCCCGATGCCCTGCCGGCGGGGTTCCTTGTGCGTTCGGTTCAGCTTCATAGCGATCTGCGCTACGTGTGGCGCATCCGGGTGATGACGGTGAACTCTGGGCAACATTTCACCCGCTCGCATTGCCAACTGATCCCCCTATCCGCTCCAGGAAGACGACGGATGGACGTCGCGCTCCTTGCAGCAGCCACTCGGCCCCAAAAGGTGGCTAAGATCCGAAGATTGTATGTCTCTTCACCCGCCTTACGTACAAGTTCGCGTCAAGCCATTGACCTCAAGCTGGGCAGCGACGTCACAAAGAGCGCGCAGCGCGCAGACCGTTCTGCCGTTCTGCCTTTCTGCCTTCCGCCTTATTCCTGGCGTACGGTACCTGCATGCTCGACGCACCGAGGCAGCGTTCGACCGGCGGGCGAGGACAGCCCAACCATCCGGATGCTCCCCGAAGTCAAATCTGGATCTCGCTCGCGCAACACTCCGACTCCGAAACCCGGCGTTTCTGCCCGTCAGTAGGCTCTTGCGCGGTTTCATCGATCGTCCGGTCCGGTGCTCACGCGCACGTCCTTCGCGGCTGGCCCCTACAGACGTTACGGTCGCCAGCGACATGGTTGCACGGCAGCCCCGAGCGCGGTTTGCCGCCATGACGCATGACAGCCTTCAGAAGTCATCGCGCGCTCGACTTCGTCTTGTACGTCGCCCACGTGTGCGCCGTTTTATGCCCTCGACGCCCCCTCCCAACAATCCTCGACCAGGCATCGCAGGTACCCCCTGCAAGCTCCGAGGCCACCGGTGCATCTTCGCGTCCAAGAGCCACAGACATGGAGGGTCTGCTGACTCTCGTGCGGGCCCCGTGTGTACTGCAGAGGCCACCCCCGTCCGGGCGCGTTACGTCACCGCGCGCGCGAACGCGCATGCACTGAATGGCGGCAGCTCACATGCATGTGTGGCTCGCCACAGACCCGCTCGAGCGGGGGGGTTAGCTCGCCCAAGACGCGCCCCTCGCACGCCCGCCTCCCTCCCCGCGGGCCCTCGCAGCCATATCCATCGTCCATATCACGCCCCCATGCGCCGCGCGCAGTAGCAGTAACGTGCACCCGGGTCGCGCGCCGGCTCTTCCGTGGACACGGCCGCGTATAGGAACCCGTCTTCCCTTGGGGGTGAGGGGTGCGGCTCTGAGGCTCTCTCTGCACTGGCCACGGCTTCTTCCTATCTTTGGCGCGCCGTTGTGGCGCTTGCGTGGGGACGCGAACCAAGCGACCTGGGCTTGGGCTATCTACGGTGCGCCCTACAGGAGCTGGTGCGCAGGGTGCGCGGATTCTGGAAGCCCGCGCGGCGCGCAGGCGCGGGCCGCACGCTCCTCCTGCGCCGCCGTCGGCACCCCCTGCGTGCCGCGCCCCGACCTGGGGTGTGCGATGCACGCAGAACGGGCGGGGGGCACCCCAGGATACGGTGCTTGCACGCTGACTGGAAGAAAGCAACTTTGCAATTATGCAATGCGCACGGTGCTTCCTACAGTAGTGCCTTCGGCGCGCCACGGCGGAAACAAGCTAACCTCGTGCCTCGCCCAGCAGCTCGTGCCCGCGTTCTCGCGTCCTCCTGAGTCCTGGAGCTCAGGTTTGAACCCTATCTGTAATTAATGTTTCTGCCCCTGCCTGCGTCCTGCGTCTACGCTGCCCGGGTGTCCTGGTTCCTTTGCGCTGGCCCCCTCCTTCCCTTCTCCTACCTTTCCGTCGCCCAGGTGACATTAGTGTTCTGCCCCTTCGACAAGCTGACGGCGCCTTCTCCCGCCTCGTTGCACGGCTCCACGCGAGGGTGTGCGTGTCGAGCTAATCGACCGTCCGACTCGCATCGCATCGTATCGATGCGCCTTTGACTAGCTATGTCCGTTGCATTCAACTCGCTAGGTCTGGTGGGTGCACCTCCTGCTGCTGTTATTGCTGCGAAAGGCGAGGCGTGGCCTGGTTGGAGGCTTCAACCGCTTCGCGCAGATGTGTCCCATCCCACGTGTATTTGCGGCTCGCGGTGCCTGTTCGCGTCCACCCGTCCATCAGCCACGCTATCACGGCCGCTGAACGTAACTCTCGTCTCGTCTTCTTCTATGTACAGGTCAAGCAAGTATAGCATCACCGCGCCGTAAGTACAGCAAGGTTATGCAGCCAGCTCCGACAAGCGACGCTCTTCGTTGCTGTTACGCGCGGAATATATTCATCATATCCATCCTTCTTCTGCCACATTACCCCGCTTCACGACATACGTACCAGTCGCCCGGGGACCATCTCGAGAAACGTGCGTGAATGTGCGCCGGGGCGCGGGACACTCGAGGACCGCCCGACTCTTCTCTATGCCGGCAGCGACGCCTTCGACGTGGACGGAACGGTGGCCGTGGGCCGCTGGTACTTTGTCCTTGTCCTGCGGACCCAGGGCGCGGGGTTCTCGGTCTTCCATCATCGCAAGTCGCGTCCTTCTGCAGTCTAACGCCGCATCGGTATCGCACTGCTCTCTCACCTCACTACCAGTTCCTGTCGGGGTGTATTTATGACTCGGCGGCAGGGCCTACGATGCGCCTGCCCGGAACGAAGTGAGGCCTGCAATTGAGAGCTCAGAGAATCGGGACGGATGCACGTACGGAACGCCTCGGTGATTGCGACGTCAGCCCCTTCCTTGCTCAGACCTTGAAGGTGCGCCCTGGTGAACCGTGTGTCATGTACCATGTTCGTTGGCCTTCTCGTCCACGTCGCTGACGTCCGCGACCTTCTCTTCCCAACCGAACGGCTCGGACTCGGACTCGGGCTCGGGCTCGGGGATCCGGGTGTTTCGGCTAGCTGGGGGGTCACCGAGCGAGCACTGGAGCTGGCTGAGTGACCGGCAGGGATGGTGTTGCGACGATACAAAGCGGTACGCACCACCCTCTGTCGCTGGATTTTCCCATTGTGTCATCCTCGCCTTCGCCCGTCGCTCGCCATGATCGCGATGACTTCCCGTGCGCGCGCGAGGTGCAAGTCGCGACTCCCACCCCTCCTCTGCGGAGTTCAGGAAGTCGGATCGGGCACGATGCGGATGCCGAGGCGAATCGTCGAATCTCGTAATACAAATCCAATATCAACGTTCATTGAGAGACGGGACGAGTGGAGACACGTACGCAAGTACGCGCGGGATCACCCCGGGCCGGAAAAGAAGCAGAGCGGAGGGGGAAATACGCCTCTATCGTCGCCTGCGGCATTCAAAGTCAGCCTGCAAATGTCGCAATGCGGATTCGCTCCTCGCTGCTAGCCGCCACGAGGCAGCCGGCAGAACAACATTACTTGCAGGGCGAAACATTAACCCACCTGCGTCCCGCTGGCCGGACTCGGACCCCAGGCTGGAGTAGAGCGCTAGGGCTGGCTGGGGCGGAGGAGAGAGCGGGGAGGTGTGATCTCGCTCTGATCGAGCCGGGATCTCGCTGGCAATGTGGTGGTACAAAGTTATGTTCGAATGTGGCTCGAGACGAGCGCCGGGCGTCGAGCGGGGCGTCATGAGAATGTCGTGGGACTGTATCGCTATCGCCCGCTCGGACGCACATACGTACTCCAGGTGCTCCCTCGGATGTGAACTCAAGCCACTTCGTCTGCAGTTGAAGACGTGAAGTGGAGGTGGTGTACGCCGCGAGCACGACTCAGCTCCATTTAGAACGGAATAATGCGTACTGTTCGAGGCGGACGCAGTGCAGCGTGTGTTCCATGGCTGGCGCAGGAACTCTCGGGTGCGCCAACAGCGGCACCTTCACTTCATCTGCGCTCACTGCCTGGCAACGTAAACCAAACACCCGCGCCGCACCCCGGGAACAAGCCTTCGTCGCCCGACCGGCAAATGCGGGGTGGCTCGTAGCGTCTGCCGGCGGTAAGCAAGCTGCAAATGAAAGCATATACGACGTACGGCTGCCACCCGGTATTCGGGCAGCGCCTTGTTGGAGCTCGAGACGTTACCAACTGCGTTTCATCTGCGGGGACACCTCGGGACCAGGAACCCATCCTACGGCCTGCGCATGACGACACCGCTATACAGAACGCCTTTCGCAACGGCGGCTGATGCCTGAGGCTCCAGGGCCCCTCCGCGCGTTTTCGCTAGTCTCGCGACGAGGGTGACATGGCGATGAATGCGGACCCGGGTGGAACTCGGAACAGCCCATGGGCCGCACCGCACACTCGCAACGGGGCCGGTGTTCTGGAGGCTCGTATAATTGCGGGTGGCGCTTCTGAGTCCGAATGGGACGAGTCCGGGACGGATTCCCCTGCACCGCCTCCGGGCGATCTCACAGGAAGCTTGAGCGGGAAGCGATTGGCATTGGCACTTACTAGCACTCACCAAGGTAGAGTCGTTAGGTTGGAGCCTCGCCGGAACACGCCCGCTGCTAGAATAGCTTACGGGCTGCAAGTCCGATGGATGAATCGATGACGGATGAAGCCGCTGGCGTGTTTCGTTTGATTCACATGTGGCTTGGAAGAACCCAGTGCGTAGGTGGGCGACGCGCCAGACAAAGGAACGATTGCAATCAGGGATCACGGTCCCGGCCTCATTGGAGGGAAGTACGAGCAGGTTCCATTGCCAAGGTGAAGCGAAGGACGGGCGCACCGGGAGACCTCGGAGCAGGACGATAGGACGAGAGTCCTGCATCAGTTGCGCTAGTACGTAGTACGTACGACGGGTGCGCAGCTGGTGCCTTTGGACCCTCCCTTCGTTCTTCTCCCCGCCTGGTAGCATGCGACGTCATACACTTCTCGCACTCCGCTGATCGCCAAAGGAAATCGCGAGGACGTACTGGGCCGGGCGAAGCGCGTCCTTGCGCCGCCTCCCAGGATCCCTGCGCCCGAACGTGGCGAGGAGCGGCAGCAGAGGGCCCATCGAGGACCGTGACGGTGAGAGCCAAGTAGGATTCGACGTTCAAAGGCGGGGCCGGACGCCGGTTCTCCCGTCCCGGGCCCGGAGGCAGTCCGCGCATCCCTGCCTTATGCGGAGATTCTTGGCTCCGGCCCCGGTATGGGCGCCCCCGAAAGCCGGGAAAACGTGGGAGGCGTCGGGCCACTCGGGAAGCTCGAAGGACGCGACCTTGGCCCCAAAATACGTGCTCGCCATGGTATGTCGTGGGGGCAGCACGGGCGGTATGTCTTTGTAGACATATAGAGGTGCGGAGTACAGTCGTCGATCGTGCCTTCGTTCGGATAGCGGGCCTTCGAAGTGCGCAGAAGCTGCGGGTACGGCATTGGCGGACGGCAGAGGGAGATCTGAGCTCGAGAAGGTTGGGTTGGCAGCGGACACGGATGCGGAACACGGGAAGACTCGCCTCGGAGACCTGTGGCACACTATCACCAGCAACTTATCGCTGTGCGTGCCAGCCGAACGCACGCACGTACGTATTGGGACAGGGAAGGGCCTTCGAGACGCGTCTGTTTGCATGCCTATTGCGAGGTGCGCACCGGACTGCCGGTGGGGCGTACGCAATCGTTCGTGCATAACTTAGGTATGAGCGCACCGCATCCTCGTACGTACGCAGAAGTGGCCTCCTGAAACGCACGCAGAGCGCCCCGACGGGCCTGATCCAGGGAGAGAAGGCTATTTGTGGGCGCGCTCACGGCGGGTCGGGTCGGTCCTTGCGGCCTCCTCGCAGGGAGAAGCGCACTGCGCGCTGGGGGAATCAGGATGTTGTAAGCATATAACGTACGAGGAGGACTCGATGATGTAGTGTGGGAGATATTGACAGTCTTCGATCTCATTTCAAACTTCGAAGTTGGCAATAGAGTAACGTTGGTGCCAGCGTGCTGTGGATATGGGCGTGCAAACGTACTCCTCGCGTAAAATAGGACAGGATTCAAAACAATGGAACGCTCAGGCGGACTCACCGGGGTAGCCTCACAGTGAGCGATTTTTCTTTGTCGCGAATTACGCGGATGGACGCACAAAAAGGGCATGGAGAGCGTGTGGAAAGTGTTTTAGTCCCTAGGACAGTGGACTCATCAAGCGATGGATCCAGGTTGGCGTCGTCGAGATATTAGCCCACCGACGTTTATCAATCGAATCGCGATAGAAAGGGACATCTTAATGCGGACTGAAGTACTGAAGGGTGGGCTCCTGTGTCAAGATATCAATGTCAGCACCTTCGAAGAAATGGAGGACTGACCATGACCATATGATCGCGACGCAGGATAGAACGCACCTCCCTGTCCCAGCTTGCACGAATTTTCTAACCGTCCCTCAATCAGATTCAGCCTGATTCTGGGCTCTCGAGCACGGACGCATGTCCCCACCTACGCAGTGCTAGTCATACTTATAGCACGACGCAGAGGGCGACCCTTCTCTATCACAGCAGCTACTTAAGAGCCGTCCGATGGAAACTCCCAACGTTCAACGTGTGGACTTCCGGATCCCCTTGGATCATCTGCCAGCTCCAGCTGGCCCTCCTCGCCTTCTCAGAGCCTGACCGTCTGACCGAGCGCCCTCGTGCTCGTGCTCGCACGCGCAACGTCGAACCTACAGGGCGGTCGTCCTTGACGTCGTGGACATCAGAAGCTAAATCCTAAACACACAAGCGCCGTCCTGTCAGCGAAACCTACTTTATGCACTGGGGAAAGTGAGGGCGATGAGGTCAGAGGGTGTCCAACCTGATCAAGAACCGAGCCCCGCCAACCTCCAGGCTCCATTGACAGGCTCCCGACTCCCCCGGGACTCTCATGAGCAAGTACTTACTGTACTTATCGCACTCTTCGGTGGACGTGCACAACGGTACCTCGCGAGCGAACTCGAAAAGCAGCAAAAGGGGGCTGGCCTTATATATTGCGCCCCGCGCGGCGCACGACCCCCGTTCCTTAGAACCATGGAGGACCGACGTATTTAGACCGACGTATACGGGACCCGGTTTGGACCCGGTGACCCTTCGTGACTCCGCGCGTTCATCATTCCTAGGCCTGCGGCGGACTCGGTCTAAGTCTTGCGCTCGGGGTGCTGCATGTGGGAGCGGAGGTGCCTCGCGGTCAACCGGTCACGCTCCGTCGGGCTAGTAGGCATCATATATGTATGCATCCATGGCATGCTGCAACGAAGTCGCGACGTCTCGTCAGTGCGATCGCAGGTGAGGGAAGTGGGCAGGAGGACGTGCTGTGCGTACTTACCTCGCATACATACACCGGCGACCGGGCGTTGTCGACATCGTCGGGGTCCGGCCAAGTCGACATCGAGCCTGGCAGTGCTTGGTGGCGCCTCGGCCGGCTCCGAAGCATGCCTGATGCGCGGACAGTTAGTGAATATTATATATGTTGCAACACCTGTGCGGCACGATTCGGATGTGCACGCCGATCCGATGCAGGTGGAGGTGGTTCTGATTCGGATGCGCGGTATATTCGAGTGTATGTAAGTACTGCGAGTGCACTACTAATGCGGGACGTGAGCGAGTGGGCGATAGATAGGGTGTAAACACGGCACAGCGACGATGCAGGAACGACCAGTTATGCTATGTACTTAGGATGCATCCGAGCCTCGAGCTCGACGACGCGGCGGGGATCCAATAGTAGGGTTGGGGAGGGGCGAAGCTAAAGGTAAGGGTGAGGAGAAGGGGTAACCTGAGGGCGTTGGATGCGCGAGCCTTGACTAACGATAAAGTAGGGATACATGTGGGGCGAAGCGAAGAGCAAGGGCTGAACTGGTAGTACACATGTGATGGGGAACGCGGCGGACGACAATCGGACGACGGGCGCATGCGAACGGGAGAAGATGCGAGGCGCGCGAGCATGGGAGCGCAGAAGGGGACAGGAGGGGAGGAGGGAGGAAGAAGGGAGGGAGGGAGGGGAGGAACAGGACGAGCGATGATGGGCAGGCGCCGCGTCGCGCGCGCGAGCAGGGTGGAATACTTTTCTGACCGTCGTCGACCCCAGAACGGCTGCGCCCAGAGAGATGGAATCAATAAGGCCCGGGCGCGCGCCGGGCTTGACGCGTCATCATGGCTCGCCATGAGAGTGAGAGGTGCAGACGTGAGATAGCGTGAGCCGAGAGAAGCAGGAGGTGGAGGCAAGTAGGGGTGTGGAGGGATCTATGGCATCGGAGGGAGAAAAGGACGACCGCTCTACAGTCATTGCGAGCCGACCATGACCTTGAGGACGGGGTTGCCCTCCTCGTCGCGCCCACGCGAGAGGAGCTCGAACGCGCGCGCGGTGTCCTTGAGCTCGAAGCGGTGCGTGATGAGCTTCTCGATGTTCGGGAGCTTGCCCGAGGAGAGCAGCTGCAGCGCGGTGGGATATGTGTGCGCATAGCGGAAGGAGCCGTGGATGTCGACCTCGCGCGTCGCGGCCGCGGAGAGCGGGAGCGTGACGTTCCGCGAGCCCATGCCGACGAGCATGACCTTGCCGCCGGTGACGGCCGCGTGTATCGACATCTGGATGCACGGCTCGGCGCCGGTGCACTCGAAGACGATGTCGAAGCCGTCGGGCATGTTGAACTCGGTGAGGGCCGCGGAGATGTTCTCCTTGGCGCGGCGGAGCGCCTCGTCGGTCGTCTTGGCCTTGTCGGCCATGGGGAGGCAGTAGACCTGCTCGGCGAAGCCCTGCTCCAGGGCGAAGTCGAGGCGGGCCTGGTTGATGTCGATGGCGACGACGCGAGATGCGCCATATGACTTTGCGAGTGCGCAAGCGAGGAGGCCGATGGCGCCGACACCGAAGACGAGGACAGATGATCGTGAGGCCGGGGTGAACTCTGCACGGCGGGAAGCATGGAGGAGGACGGAGAGGGGCTCGGCGAGGGCTGCTTGCTCGAAGGTGCAGCTATCGGGCATTCTGTGCAGACGCGCAAAAGTTTGGGCGTAAGCGAAGATGGTCTCGACACGTGTTCGGGTCGGAGGAAGGGTGGTATATGTGGCAGGGGAAGCGCGGGATGTGGCTCGGAGCAGAGGACTTACGGGTGGAGGACGTGTGCGGGGTGGTTCATGCGCTCCTGGAGGGTACCATCTGAGTGGGGGAAGGTCTTTGCTGATGAGCAGAAGCGCATGTTCTTGCAGAGGTTGTAGCGGCCCTTGGCGCAGTAGGAGCAGTTGTTGCACATGATGCCGGCTTCGATGGCTACTCGCTGGCCAGGGACGAGATGCTTAACCCCGGGGCCGACGGCGGTGACGATGCCAGCTGCTTCATGGCCGAGGACGAGTGGTGCCTGCACGACGAAGTCGCCGTTACGACCGTGTGCCCAGTAGTGCACTATAAGAGGGTAGGATAGGAAAGTGAGTTACGAGAGAAGTAGCGGATGAGGAAGGGCGAGAAACATACAGTCGCTGCCACAGAGGCCGGTGGCCATTACGGCGACCTGAGCCTGACCCTGGTGTGGGGGCCAGAGGGTGCGTTCCTCGAAGCGCATGTCCTTTGCGCCATGGAGGACGACAGCGTGCTGAGTTGGGAGGGCGATGGGAGACATTGTGAGTAGAGGAGAGGATGCGAGCGGTGAGGGGCGTCTTACTGAAAAGAGATGCGAGAAAGAGCCGACTTTATACTAGTGTAACGGTGCGATCTCGTGAGGAGGGCGTTCAGCCGCGTTCTCAGTTGGACCGTGGCCTGCTCAGAGCCCCCTCCCGGTCCGACCGCCCGCTCCCGACACCCACCTGCGTGATCGACCTCGCTTAGTCAGCACGCTGGACCCTGTCCGCGACTTCTTGCCTTCACCTTCAGACTCGCTCCCCTCCAAGCCCACAACACAGACCTGTCTCCTCCCAGCCCTTCTCACACCGTCCGCACGCCCGTTTTCCCCCTTATCTCGTTCTCTCCCCGCCAGCTTTTCGCCCTCGCCGTCCCCCATCAGACCGTCCCAACCGGGCACACCATGCCATATCGTGGACCTCGCGCCGAACATCCGATCCGGGGAAATTGCCGACCGCGCCAGAGTCTCCATTTCCATCGCCTCTTCCGCTTTGAGACATGACCTCCTTCCACCTCCTCCCGGCCCACCCATGAATATTTAAGCTGCCCCGGCCCCGCCGTGGCCGCCAGCGTCGCCTTGGCTCCATCGCAGTCGCAATCGCCGCAATCGCACAGGCAGCAACCGCGAATCCCACCTCCACATCGCCCGTGATGGACCCCACCCCGAACCTCTCCGCCCCGCAGCTTTTCTCGCTTGCAGGGCAAAATGTGCTCATTACTGGCGCCACGCGCGGTGTGTTCATTCTTTCCATGCCATCCCACACCCCCAGAGCTTGTTCTTTCTCCCAAATCACTGACGTACAGGGCTCCGCTCGCCCTTTTTTTCTTATCTTCAACAGGCATCGGTGCTGCCTGCGCCATTGCTCTCGCTCAGGCCGGAGCCAATATCTGTCTCGTCCGCAGGCCCAACTCGTCCAACGATGAGACCGCCAACACCATCTCTGCAGCCGGCAGCACGGTCAAGACTGTCGAGTGCGACCTCGCCGATCTTGACGCCGTGAAGGGCCTCTTCCAGCAGGCGCTCGACGCAATGGGAGGAGAGATCCATGTCCTCGTCAATTGCGCTGGAATCCAGCGGAGATCCCCGGCCGTGCAGTTCGCCGAGTCGGACTGGGACGATGTGCGTGTCCTCTTGCGCCTCCCCGTTTTTCCCGCCCGTGCCTTTTCGGTTATTTCTTGCTTTTCATTCGGCATTTTGAGTTGTTGCTGACACCCTGCGCGGCTTCTTACTGACTCCCGCTGTTCTCCATCCTTTTCCACGCATACACCAACTTCTCCTCTTCCGGCCGCCGCACATCACCCATCCTCGTTCCCCGCGACTCCTCCCCAACCGCCGCCTTGGCACCCACCCGCTCATCGGGTACCTCGACTCCCCTCGTCCCCCGATCCCCATCGTCTCTCTCCGTGACCGTGGCCTTCCCGCACGTGTATCCTCCCGTGCACGCTGGGAATCACGCCGTTCATGTGTCCTTCTATGGATACGTCACCTGCTCATCCTCCACTGTCGCCTACTCTCTCTGACGCATCAACTACAACTTCTGCCGTTTCAAATCGTTGTTCCTTGTCTTATCGTCGCTTCCACTCCATGGCGTGCTCTCGTTGGTTCTCGACGCTGCCCTGGGGGTCATTCCACCCTCTCCTCGGCTTTCCCTTTGCTCGCGCTTCGCCGGACTTTTTTCCATGCTCGTCATTTCCTATCGTGTCCCCATCACCTCCAACTCCACGCTTTCATGCCTCGTCTCTCAATCCGACGTTGTTCGCTCCCCCAATGCGCGTTGGCCTTCGTGTTCGTCGCTGCGCACAACATATATGCGTCGTGTTTTCGTCACGCGCGTCGAAACGCCTCGCGACAATCATCATGCGGGCCATTCATACCGCATCCTGCCCATCGCTCCCTCTCGTGCGCAACCCTTCGCTGATCCCTGATCGCGGATCGGGCCCTCCCACCTCTACGCTACACCTTCTATGTGGGGTATCCCCTCTCATTCTCGGCCGTGCGATACGTCACCGGATTGCCGTTTCTGCACGCTCTCGCCCACTTCCGGCGACGGTCTGATCTGCGTCCTCGCACATTGCCGTCTCTCTCGTACGTACAATCCCCGCCGCGGCAAACGCACCAACGATCTGTGGCCGACCTCGGTCATACCCGAACTATCGCCGCCCTGCACGACGCGCTTGTGCACGCACCGTCCATCGCGCACATCTTCGCCTTCACATTCATTTGCGCAATCACGTTCACGCCTGCCATTCTTCGGCCTGCTCGAACCTTGCGCGGTCGCGTGCGGTTTCGCCGGCGACGCGCTGCGGCTTCCTCCTGCTCCTGCTGTTGCTCGTCTGACCACCCCTGTTGTCGCTCACCCCCGTTTGCGTCGCCCCCTCGCTGGCCCCCATCCCCACAGGTGCTCAACGTGAACCTCAAGTCCGTCTGGCTCCTCTCGCAGGCGGCCGGCCAGCACATGGTCCCGCGCCGCCGCGGGAAGGTCATCAACTTTTGCTCGCTTCTTACGTTCCAGGTGAGCACAGCTGCATTTGTCGATCGCAATTGTGTCCTGCGCAACCCCATCCCCATTCCCCTCCGCGGGGCCCCTCATCCTGTCCCCTTCCATCTCTCCCCCCTTCACGACATGCGCTGACAATAACCCCTATTGCACCTCCACTTCCTCGTCTCGCCATACCCTTCTTCGAAACCGTACGACTACAGGGCGGGCTCACCGTGCCCGCGTACGCGGCTGCCAAGGGTGCGCTCGGGCAGCTTACGAAGGCCCTCAGCAACGAGTGGAGCAAGGAGAACGTCCAGGTCAACGGGATCGCTCCCGGCTACATCGCCACCGACATGTGAGTTCTGTGTCCATCCCTCCCCACGCAGATTAACCTCTGCGGTTTTGCGGTTGCGGTTTCCTATCCTTCCCCGCGAGATTTGTGGAGGTGGATGCGGTTGTGGATGCGCGGACGCAGGCGCCCGATTTTGTCTTTTGTCGCGGACGCGGACGTCTCCAGGCGCACGGTACTGGTCGTGGTAGCCTTTAGGCTAGGAGGCGTGCGATCCACGGCGAGTTGCGAGTCGCGCGAATTGCGATTTGCGTTCTTGTGGACGGCTTCTTCTGCCTGCACGAAGTAGCATTTCCACCGCTGCATTCCACCGCCGTTTCTATGCGCCCGGCTCCGCTCCCTCGCGCCGTGCTTCCGTGCTCTCCGTTCTCCGTGACCCGCCTTCCGTCCATCATCATTGCCCATCGCCCGCTGCCCGCTCTCCGTTCATCACGGAGGGCCGACGCGCCTATGCCCGCGTTTGTCTTGCGCGCGGCGGCGTTGGACGTCCGTGACCACGTGGGATGTAGGCGCGGTGCACTTTGTGGCGTGCGGGCGGTGCTTCCCCCACACTTTGCTGCGAAACCTTGCCATTTCGACATTTCGACCGCGACGACTGCGACGCGGATGGGCGTTTCGGCTTCCTGGAATGGATGTGCACTCCACGAGGAGAACATTTTTCGCGGGACGCGCGGACGGGTCTTCTTTCCCTGAGTGAGCCTGCGCCGCCTGGGGTGGTGCGGTGAACGTTAACGCTGTTCCTACGTTGCTGTCATTTGGGGCGGCCGGGTGGGTGTGGGGGCGAGCTCCGCCCTTCTGCGCCCTGTCCTGTCATCATTCATGTTCACAGGACGTGGGGTGCGGAGGTGGGCCTGGTGCACGTGTGATGCGCACGCCCCCCGCCGCAGCGCCCCGCGTTGCAGGGGCCTGCCGCCCTCTCTCCCAGTTCCCAGCTTCCAGCTTCCAGACAGGGAAGCTCGGATGCATACCCGTGGACCGCGGTCGCGTTCTGCTCGGCCGCGCACCACAGGGGGCGAGGGTCTTTCGGCTTCTGCGCGGAATGGCGGTGCGCGTCGTTTCGTGCCATTTGGAATAGGCAAGGTGCAGCCCTGGTCCGTGCGAGGCTGGCTGGCTGGCGGTGCACGTCGGGCTCAGGTCGCACTTAGTAGCACTTACTGTAGCAGCTGCGCCTTTCATTTCATCACTCTGTTGGACGCTGACGCTGACCCCCCCCTCCTCCTTTACCTACAGGAACGAGAAGCTGCTGCAAGACCCCGTGCGGCTGCGCCAGATTTCTGAGCGCATCCCCGCGGGACGGTGGGGCGAGCCGCGGGACTTTGCGGGGCCCGTCGTGTTCCTTGCGAGCGCGGCGAGCCAGTACGTGTGCGGCGAGGTGCTTGTCGTCGACGGGGTGAGTCAACTTTCATCCTTTTTTCCCTTCCTTCCAACCCTTCTATCTTGCGGCGGTATCTGGAGCCTTTTCATTTGGCTGCTGCTTGACACATCGTCGGACGGCTACAGCGGTCCTCCTCTTGTACGGAGCGTGCGGGCCGGAGAGGCCGACGTCATTGTGCCTTGGGTGCATGTGTGCATGTGCGCATGTGCGTCTACGCTGTGCCACGGACCAAGGTGACGGGATGATGGGCAGCCGATTGTGAAGAGAACGAGAACTCCAGCTACTTTAGTCGCGGGGAGATGCGGGATGGACCTGTGAACGAACGCTGACTACTGCCTCCTCGGTGGCTTTCTTCGTGCGTTACAGGGATGGATGGGGCGGTGAGCACGAGCACGCGCTGTGGCTCGCTGGGAACGGGAGGAAACGCTAGAGAGCGAGGCGGCGGAACTTGAGGTGAAAGAAGCAAGCTAGGCCGTCTGCGGAGACAACGAACGTGAGTGAACCTGCTAGAAGGAGAAGGGGAAGGAAGGAGCCGACTGTATTCCTGTACTCGAGTCTCGATATGCCAAATGCGACAAGTCTCATGGCCACACAACGCCCTCTCTGAACGCTATCCGGAGTCCGGATGACATATCATCGGGCCTGCTGGCAGTCCAAGTCCAAGTCGGACATGCTATCGCACCGTGCGGTCAAAAAAGCCTCTCTCTTCGAATTTCTCATCGGATGAGTTGATGAAGACGTTGACACTTTTGTGCGCCCCCTCCCCTCTTCTTTGCCGGTCAGCACGGAATTCCGCTCGCCCGGGCCACGCACATGCACATGCATCACCGCGCAACCCTCTCGTCCATGGGGACATTCAAGTTTGCGAAGCTCGGCCGCGCTCCACTCACCGCCAACCTCTGCCGCTAGTCTTCACCTGCGCCGTGATTAAATTCGTGACGCTGAAGCGCGGCTGTCGGTTGACTCGGGCGTTGGAGCCTCCCAGCTAGCAGTTGGAGACGGTGGTCCTGAGCACTCCATCGACGAGCAGCAACAGGCGTGATTGGCATGACGTGGTTCGCCTGCACCCTCGGAACTCGGCCCGAGATCCTGAGCGAGGACTGAGAGGATGCGGCGATCGAGTTACCCGCGAGGAGGGCGCTCGGGCTGCGCGTTGCTTATTGCTTAGCCGACGCCCGATCTCTCTCCACTCCCGAGCACTCCCGTCGCGCGTCCTCGGTCTCGCCCCCTACCGCCGTCGGTGGCGTTACAGTCACTGAGTCAGCGCCGAGTGCGCGATTGGCTGGAGCGCACGGTTGGGAATGGCGGGCCACCGGGAGCGGGCGCGGTCCGGGGGGCCGTGACGTCGTGTCAATATCTGGTGGTGCCTGCGTTGCTGCCGGAATCTGAATCAGATTGAGATTCGCTTGGGTGCACTCCACTCCGCCTGGTGATTGTGACATTAATCGCCGGGAGGTACGGCTTGTGCGACGACCGGACGGGTCTTACCGGGGACAGGAGGAACTTTGCTGATCGTTGGGTTGGTCCAGGGCGTGTGCTGTGTTAGATTGCGCTCTACGGAAGATATAGTATCTCGTCTAGACCCGGGCAGAGATTCAGACTCACGGTGATCATGGGGCGAGCAGCAGGACAGCTCCAACCTGATCCACATCCACAAGGCAACCTCACCTTTGTTGCTAGGGGTCTTGTTTCTTTCGCGGAGGTCGAGACGAATCATACGACAGACCCTCCACAGTTGTGGCGAAATTCTGCTGACGGGCCGATCCAGCTTCAAAAACCAAATCGTTGCATGTCACTGAGCGGGTGAGTTTGCAATTGTGCAACCTCCCTCTCACATTGGCGTAACTTTTGAGTAATGCTTATGTTTGCAAGAGCCTCTCGAGCAATGCATGGTCGTGTGGTGCCTGATGTTATGGATCAGTGTCGGTTATGGGGTTGACATCGAGGGCGGACGATAGGCCTTTCCTGGCACCGTCTACGTAACAGGCTCTCAACAAGCGTCGAGCACGTATACGTATTTCGATAACGGGCCGTTCGAGTCAGTGCAATCAGCATCGGATTCGACCTGCCAGTCCGATTACCGGCAAGTCCACCACAGACTCCCCAAGTATCGATGTACCTGGACCTGAGGCTGGTATGCGAAACTCACTTCATAATCAAGTTTGTCCCGCTTCACAGCTGATACCGATAAGCACCGTGAATCTTACACCTGTACTCATTTGCGTCGAGCCCGCGAGGCAGAGAGGAGACTGCCGAGATATGAACCTCGTGAAAACGCCACAAGGGTCTGCTATCCGTTATAGATCCTGTGGCCCGCCGCCACCGCGGCACACATCAGGCGTGGTGCCCGGTGCACGCCGTTCTAGGTAGCACTGTCCCGTGGACTATCACTGTAGTCTATGAGAAATCACTAGTGTGGCACATACAGACATCAGGTTTGCACTTCCAAACTAGAAAAGCCTTGATTCGTTCCATTGCATGAACGGGTATGTGATGAAGTAAATAAGGGCAAACTACCGCCAGACGTCGGCGTGACCCGGATGTACATTTCCGTCGGGTCCCCGCCAGATCCACAGGCACGAGGCGGGGTACACAGGGACCTACGGGAGGCAGTTCTAGGCTCAGTCCCGCCAGGGGTCACTTGACCCTGCTCGACGTCGGTGAGGGCCGGATGGACCACGATGGGACGAAATTCAAAGGTGGTCCGTCGCCCACTGGCACTGCCGTACGGTTTACGAGAGAGGCGGTCCAACAGAATGTGCGTGCGCAGGCCTAAAACGACGGGGTCTTTGCGTTCTCGCCCCCGTCATTGCTCGCACGTCCGGAGCCTAGAACGGGGAGAAGGGAAGGGCGGAAGGCGAGGGTAAGCTACCGTGGCGTGTGGACGACTGTGGAGTAGCAGCCAGCGCCGAGCGGGTGCGTGCGCGTCGACGTCCTGGCCACACACTCTGCAATGGAGAACTAGAACTTCGACCAGAGAGCTTGAGCTTGAGCCAGGCATGGAATCCAGAACCACGGCCGCCTCGCCCACAATCCCTCCCTATCTCTATCGTGATAGGATCCATCTGGCAGATTTCCCCGCGACGGCATCCCTGAGGCCTGAGCATTGAGCGAAGCCGAGCCCTCGCGCGCAGCGCTTCATGGCCCCGACCCTGCACTCTGGGGCGAGAACTCGCACACCGAGCACGCAACAGGTCCAGGGCGTGATTATGACGGAGCGGAGACAAACCGACGCGGAGCTGGGGCCTAGATCCGCCCCAACGCCCACGCAATCTGTCAACCACCAACCAGACTGGCGAGAAAAGGCAAGAAACAATGCGCCGTACAGCGGGACTCGAGTCTCGGAGTCCGAGCGGGCAAGGATCAGGGAAGGAAGAAAGAAGCACTTCCTGCCGACGCCCCTTCGCCAGAAAAGAATTCAGAAGCGACGACGGGCTACCCACTGGATCGTCGTGGTCGTTCTGCGGAACGCCCTTCGACGAGAAAGAAAGGGGCACCATAACACGCCAGGCCAATGGGGTGCGCTGCTCTCACGTGGAGAGCTGCAACGAGGACGTCATGTGCCCGCGGATGCTCGTCCCCCGGACGTTCTGGGACAGCGGACGCCGGAGGGCAGTCGGAACGACGGGGGGACGTCGTGTGCCGGGGGCGAGAATCGCCTTTCCGGGGTTGTGGATCGCTCAGAAGGACCATCGCCTGTGGCTTCTCGACCCTCTCCAGACCCGCCGCCGGCGTCATGGCGTTAACAGAGAACAGCCTAAAACGCGGCGACGTTGGAGAATTTTCCGAGGTAGGCCGATCTGAGGAAGGGCGCACCGGGGCAGGGGATACTGGAAAGCGGAGGCAAACGCCACAAGAGGCACGCTCCGCTGCCAAAGTGTGGGTTGGTTTGTTTTTTGTGGCGATCGCTGCTCTTTGCTCCCCCGAAAAGATATCGATCTTGGCTGCTGATCCTGGCCACAACGCCTGGTAGAGCGGCATTCCTAATCGGGGAGTTAATAGTTATGCCTCGTTTTGCCCCGGCATGGAAAAACTTTGCGTACTTTGGACAGTATCTCCCCCTCGTTCCCCGCCCATGGCAGCTGTAATGGACGGGAGAGCGCGTCAGCATTACGGTAGTGAACGGTCTCGCGGCCCTGAGGCGGCTTGGTAAACCAACTGAACTCCCATTGACAGCAACACGGCCACCCAGCCATACCAGACAGCTGAGAACTATAGCTTCCACGAGGGCGTGTGTGGCGCCCATATCGTCGTCGGCGAGAAGATGCTACCAGGACAGGAAGGCGAGAAGCCGAGGTGACCACACACCTCTCTACACACCCGTAGGAATGCGCCCGAGCCTGCGTCGCGCGGTCGGACGGTGAACGTAAGGAGACGCTGCAACGAGGCAGCACCCCAGTGATCTTCAGATGGACGGCTGAGGCACGGGGCCGACCTCGCGAGCGGGGAAGTGCGCCCCGCGTTCTGGAGAGTGGTGCATGTGAGCCATCGGTAGTGGAGGGATGTGTGTGTGAACCCTGACCAGCGTGTTCTCGCGGGCCTTCTAGACGCGCCGTGCGCGATGGGCGATGGAGCATTGCACGCCATTATGCCCAGCGCAGCAGCGCAGAATGTAGAAGGCGGCAGGGGGATTCCCATACAGATGGGTGTGCGATAGCGTGCGCCGGATGCACGATCGAGCAGCAGATCCTCGCAGGGGTATGCGGACGGAATAGGCAGGCTCTGGTCGGCTGACGAGCAATATTTCCATGGTGATACCGGGGCGATAGAAGCCCTGGAGGCAACTGACCGCGAAAGAAGCACGGCTGCTCGTCGAGATTCGATTCCATCAGGCGTCCCCCGGGGCGTGTCGCAGCACCTACCGTCCTGGGATGCTCGCCGCCCCCGAATCCGGAAAAGCTGTGGCCAGGCGGCGCTCGCCTGCCCTCTCCACTCTGCTGCCCGCGATCTGCAGACTGCAGCAATGCCGTACGTATTCCGGGGTGCGGCGGATGTAGTAAGCCTGGTCAGGCTGGCTCTGCGAGACCTGCTGCCTATTCTCGAACAATGCCGTCGTGGTCTGGGAGGGGGGTGGGAGATCAGCAAAGCATCCTAGAAGGTGTGGCCACGACAATGCGAAACGAGGCTGCCCAGGGTCTACTATTTTCCCCGTCGGTGTGAACACCTGGTGCCGGGGCAAGGAGCAATGGCATTCAATCGCGCTGGCTGGCCGGCTAGGTTAGCCCCACTACTCGTCTCAGGACGCACCTGCAAGAATAGAGCCAATGGGAGGCGGGAGGTAAGCGACGTGTTGATGATTGAGAACATGGATCCGGAAGGAGTGGAGTGAGAAGGACAGCCTTCCAGGGGAGTCTAGGCAGCGTACGCCGTTGGGCGTTGCGCGAGGGGTGTTCTCCGAGCGGTCTAGAGTGGGTGAGATTACGTGCAGCTCGGGCAGCGTGGGCGGGCGAGAACGCGAGGGCGGGCTGGGCACGGAGGTGAGAGGTTGGTAAGAGCACGGTCTGCTATGGATAGTGAGAGCATTGAAGACGCTAATATAATACACAGAGGGGCCGAGGGTGCACCACTGGCAGACAGAATGTACAATCACCGCGATGCTCGAATGTCATTTACCGTCGTGGAACATATCGTATGTCACGAGGGATCTTGGCCACTACCACTACAGCGGACTTGCGCAAGCCCCAAAGCGTACTCGCCGTATCGAGGTTCGTCACTGGTTGTGGTTGTGGTGGTGTGGGAAGCCTGAGAATACGAGGGCATAGCGATGACCACCGCGACGCTGCCATCGCGGACATCGTGCTCTATCGTGGCTTCTGGTGGGGCAGGGTCCTTTGTTCGCCTTTTCCAGACCAGACATCTTCGGGATGGGTTGGAAGAGCGAGAGCCATGCGGCAGGGACCCAGAACGTGTGAGCGCGCATCCGGCCACACAAACATGACGCGCTTAGCGGACGTACCTGGACTTCCACTTCCCCCGCTTCCCGTACTTGGACGTTCCAGAGGAACCGGAGCCGTCCGCGGAACTGAGGCGGAGGGCCAACGGCTACGACACAAACGGCGGAGATTGGTGATTCCGGGGTTCACAGACGTAATAGGGGAGGAGGGATACTTGCTCGCAGGTGCTCCCATGCACTCTCCAGCGCCCCCGTACTCTTCACGACATCCCGCACACACACGTCCCAGAGCTGCGGCATGGGCAGGTGCCCGAGTTGCGCCAAGGCGACCTCCTCGCGCGTCTGAAAGATGCCGAACCGCTCTGCGAGGGACTGCCGGATGCGCGGCCACAGGATCCCTCCTGTCACGCCGAGCGCGAAGATGCCGAGGAATGCGACGAGGAAGGCGAAGATGAGCGTTGACTCCGTGGTGGGCCCGCCGTCAGACATGTCCGACACAAGGCTCCGGGCGGGGATGAACGACGATGAGTGTGGGGAAGAGAGGGTGCTGCGCGCGACGTCGAAGCCAGGCACATCGGCGACCCCTCTCGGAACGGCCTCGCGGAGCGCCAAGCCTCGGGCTCCGTCATGCTCATTCCGCTGTCCGACGGTCAGTCGTCTCCGACTCCCCCTTCATTGTCACTCAGCGACAACCTCAACTAACACCGACTCATCTTTCCTTCAAAGTCAACAGCATGTCTACATGATCGTCATATCTACCAAACATCCAACACAACTCCACCAGCAAACAACTCTAAACGCCCGCCATCTTCTTTAGCACCGCGAACTCCTGCTTCCCGGTAGCCTTGCAGAGCGCGTGGAACATCGAGCTCGAGTTGGAGAGCAGCGCAGCGGGGGTGTCGAACTCGACAATCTTGCCCTGGTCGAGGAGGATCACCTGTGCGCCCGGCCGGCAGATTGCGTTAGAGATTCCGTCCTGAACGCGATGTGCGCACGGAAACGGAAAGCCTCACCCTGTCGTAATCTATGACCGTTCTCAGACGGTGTGCAATCGTGAGTATCGTGCTTGACGCGAACTCCCTGAGAATACACGCGCAAAAGGGGTGCGGTCAGAGATCGGTTGGGGCAGATTCGCCTCCGCGCGTGCGGGATGGCGAGCAGCGGAGCGGAAGCAGAAAACGACAGCTGCGACTCACTGGCGAATCGTCTTTCCGATAAGCTCGTCCGTAGCATAATCGACGCTGCACGCGGAGGGGGTGGAGAGTGCTCGTCAGCCCTCATGTAAGCCGGGGTGTCATGAGAATGTGCGGTACCTTGCAGTCGCCTGATACAGCAGGTGGCCACGATCAGCACCGAGCTCGTCTTTCCCCATGATCTCGCGCTCTATGGCACCGAACACGCACCTCGTCCATCAGAAGCACCTTGGAACGTTTCAGGATCGCGCGCGCCATGCAAAGCAGCTGCTTCTCGCTGTCATCCCATTGCCACACATCCGCCGCCGTGGGGGTTCCCGGTCAGTACGTGGATCGGGCACTGCAGAGACCATTCATCGGAGATGATCACCACGCACCCGGTCGAGAAGTTCTCGCCGCCCTCGGACACGGGCGAGTCTAGATTCCGGAAGACGTTTACGTTCACACCCTCGTTTTCTTCCGCCGTCACTTCTCCAGTCGGAATGAGGTGCACCCGTCGGAGCGCCTCGTACTGCGGAACACCATGAGTACGACTTCGCTGGGGGCACGGGGGACTGCACACGTACAATTTCAGCATCCTCGTACTCGTCGAAGACGTCCAGGGTCGACCGCAGCGTGCCACTCAGGATCGTAGGGTCCTCTGCAGACGGCACACGAGCATGAGCAAAACGTCGCGGAGAGACGACGGGTCACACTCACGCGGGATGATGGTGAGCTTGCTCCGGAGATCGGTCAAGCCAATCTTGGAGATGTCCAACCCGTCGATGAGGATCCGGCCCTCCGTTGGTTCCACGAAACGGAAGAAGGAGAGCGCCAGGGTGCTCTTCCCCGATCCAGTACGACCCAGAACACCGACTTCCTCACCAGGGCGAACCTCAAACGAGAGCTTGTGGAGCACGTTGGGAAGCTCGGGCTGTCCAATCGCAGTGAAAGCACAGGCAGGTCAGGGTCCGCATTCCAGAAGCCCTCCCAAGGCGCGAGGGAGGGGAAGAGGGACGCACCGCGTATCGGATGACGAGATCCTCGCATTTAATCTCCCCGTTCTCGGGCCAGGACGCTTGGGGGCGCGGTTCGATGAACTCTGGCGGCTCCCGGGGAAGCTCTGAGAATTCCTTAACACGTTCCACAGCAACCTGTATCACAGCCATTAGGGCGCTCACACGACGATGAAGGGGGGTGTTTCTCACCATGGACTGCTCCAGACCGACGAAGCGACGGACCTAGGAGAAGCCGGTCATTCGATCGTCTGGCGCTGACCTGCCTATAAAACTTACCATCCAGAGAAGCTACACCCCCTCAGGGTCAGTCCATCTGTGTGCATCAAGGGGGGAAGGACTCACATCGCCGAGAAGGGAGGAAGCGAATGCCAGTGCAAACCCGGCGAGAGAGGCGTCGATGCTCGGGCTCATCACAGAGACCAACGCAGTAAGTGCAACGACGACGCTAGAGAGCAGAAGGAACCGAACGGACAGCCAGCGGTTGACTGAACCATATCGTCGGTGAGCATTGGCCTTCTGGCCGGCCTTAATTACCCGGACTCACCTCCCCACATCCAGTAGAGCGGGTTCGCATTCTAAAGGCAAAGCGTTGGCGGTCATCATACGGCAATCTAAGCTGGATCTCGTACCGTATCTGCGCAACGCATCATGTCGCGCAGGTACTTCGAAGACGCGCCAAAGGCACGGACGACGGCGACGCCCGCGATCGTTTCACCGTAGATTGAGTATAGGGGGGACCGAGTGACGGAGTCTGCGGAACAGGGTCAGCGGAGCCGGATCGGGATCGTGAGGAGATCCCGAGTGGTCTGCGGGAAGTCACGTACCTAATCTACGCATGTCGCGGGACGTTTGTCCGTAGACCTTTCCAGAAAAAGCGTCAATCTCGAGCGGCATGCATCGGTCGTGACGCAACGTACCTTGGCAACTGCACGCGTGCGAAGAACGGTAAGCGAGGCACAGCGAAGATGGTTAAAGGTACTTACCACTATAGTAAATAAACCCAAAGAAGATGCCCGCGATGAAGAACACAGGTCCGCCGACCACAGACACGGTGACGAAGGTCGTGGCGACAGACAGACCATTAATTACACTACGTCCAAAGTTGTCAGGGAGACTACTGTCGATGCCTATAAAATGGAGGTGTCAGTCTAGAGATGTCGTAAGTGTCGGACACGTCTTACCTTCGAAGTCTTTTCCGAAGCGGTTCAAAAGACGGCCACGCGAAACAGTATCGTGGAACCGAATGTTTGCAAAAAGGACACCCTCAAGCAATCCTGTGATTACTGTTGAGCACCACTAACCTCGTTACTGATTAGGATATCTTACTTTTATAAAGCACAACAGAGGCGTGAATGCCTCCATGATCTGTTCGAAAATCCATGAGAAACGCTCCTCTGAGCTGTCAGCGATCTACTTACAAAGAACGAACCACCGCGCGGTGGTGAGGACCAAGCCTGCAAAAGGTCAGACGGAGAACACTTGACGAGACAAAGGGACAAACCGAAAGCCGTGATCTACAGCACCCTTATCAGTTGATAGTCCTTCCAATATTAAAAGAGAAACTTACCGCCGAGTACACGCCGATGTAGAACGAAGGCGACCTCGGCTCCGCGCTCACATACGCCCCAGACCACACTCGCAGCCAGCCATTCTCCAACACCGGGCTGAGCGCCGCCAGCCCGAGCGAGCAGACAAAGGAAAGCCAGTATCCGTACGAGCCGCACGCCGTGAAGTACGCCATCCAGATGTCCTGGCTGATCCGTCCCACGGCGCGTTTCTCCTCCTCGATGAGCTTCCTCGGCGCCTTTTGCTTCTTGACGGGCTTCACGTCTCCGTCCGTCGTCGTCGCCGCAGCCGTTGAACTCACCTCGGAATTGTCAGAAGGCGACTCGGGATGGAGGACTTTCTCTGCAGCGACTTCAACGGCAACCTCGACCTTCTCTGCCGGAACCTCGTCCTTCACCTCAGCGACATGCTCGGATTGGATGAGGGTCTTGAGGACGCCGGAGGTCCGCAAGCCGTCGTAATCGCCGGAGTACCGGACGCGGCCGTTGTCGAGCGACACGATGTACTTCGCACCGGGTGCGGAGAGCTGGACGTGGTGCGAGACAAGGATTACCGTGCGGCCGCGCATCAAATCGCCCTTGAGGCATTCGTTGTAGAGATGGTGAGCGGTGTGGGCATCGACTGGAGAAGCGTCAATTTAGAACTCTAACAAGGGGGTTGGAAACGCACCAGCGGAGAGCACGTCGTCTAGGAAGAGCACCGACGCGCGGGAGTAGACTGCACGGGCGAGCGACACGCGTGCCTTCTGACCGCCCGAAAGGTTGACCTGTTGCCCACCACGATCAGCTCTCCCATTCTCATGAACCTTTGATTCCCATCTGGGGGACTTACACCACGCTCTCCAATCTCCGACTGGTCGCCGTCCTCAAGGATCTCGAGGTCGCTCAGCAGCGCGCACGCTTCGAGCGTCTTCTGGTACCGCTCCTCCACATACGGGAGGTCAAACAAGATGTTGTCCCGGATCGACGCGTTCCGCAGCCACGCCGTCTGCGGCACGTACGCGCACGCGCCCTCCACGACCCACTCCCCGTCGTCCGCCGCCTTCTTCTCGCCCGCAAAGCGCGCGATGATGTCCGGGGGCGAGCGCGGGCAGAACAGCTGCCCTGAGAGCAGGTCCGCCTCGCCGAGGAGCGCGAGCAGCAGCAGCGACTTGCCGCTCCCGAGCTTGCCGCAGATGAGCGAGAGCTCGCCGATTGGGAAGTCGAGCGAGAGGTCCATGAGCACGAACTTGGTCTTGGGCGTTGCCGCGACGGAGGGCGCGGCGCTGCCCCGCGAGCGGTCCTGCGGCCACGTGATGGTTGCGGATTGCAGGGCGATGGGGTGCGCGAGGCCGTCGAGAGCGGGCACTGGGGTGACTTCCGCGCCGTGTAGGTACTTCTCGATGCGGCGGAGCGAGACGGCTCCCTGGAGCAGGTTGATCAGGGTTTCCGGGAGGGCGTTCAAAGCGAACTTCATCTCGTTGAACACTGTAAAATAAAGTGATCAGAATTTGCGAATAGATCGACTGGAGTGGGCTCACCGCTGATAGACGTGAATGCAATGGACGGCGTCAAGACTTGCTTCCGGACGATGGCAAAGTGCCAGAAGGAAACAAGGGTGACCAAAATGGGAGAACCATTCCTGCACAACCACATTAATACTCCTTTTCCGGAGAGAACGCTAAACGATGGCTCACCAAATAGCATTCCAAAGGACCTCAATCGTGTAGTTGAGCTTCTGGTATTTCAGCTCGCGTTCGCGGACCTTCATGACCCGCTTTTCGAAGCTGCGCTCCCAGGCCATAAACTGCAACCAGTTCAGCCGCCAACCTTCGAAATCTATACAAAGCGCTGTGCCGCACCTTGAGCATCCGGATCCCACCCAAGATCTCGTTCATCAGCGACACCCGCTCATCCCGCGCCTTCATCAAGTTCTCCTGCGCGCCCACCACGACCTTGCCCGCGAAGTGGTTCAGCGGCAGGAACAGGCACGTCACCGCCAGCCCGAAGAAGCACGACACGCCGAGCAGGCTGTAGAGGAACAGTGTACCTATGACGATCTCGATCGGCGCGTCGACGATCGTGAATAGGTGCCACGGGAACATCGCGACGCGGTCCACGTCCGTCGTCATGAGCGTCATCACCTGCGCCTTGGACGAGAAGTCGTTCTCGTCGTCCTTCTCGTCTTTCTTGGATTCTGCCCCGTCCGAAGCGGGAGGGGCGTCGGCGCCAGGCGCAGGGGTGTCGGAGCCCGAGGACGACGCGACGTCTTTTCGCACGAGCGTCTTCTGGAAGAGGATCGTGTTCAGCTGGAGGCGCATCCGCACCTGCAGCGACGTCGTCGTGATGCCCCACAGCTGCCCAGTCACTACACGGCCGCGTTCAGTCAACAGACCTAGCTCGAAAACCAAAATCACTCACGGATGTGCGTCAGCGCGTTGCTCACAAACAGCCCCACGCAGAACACGAGCCCCCAGCCCTTGCTCTCCCGCAGCGGGTCGACCTCGATGTACCGCACCACGCGCTGCAGGAAGATCGCCGGCATGTAGAACAGCACCGCGCACGCCATCGCGAGCACGACCACCAGCACCAGCTCGGCCCCGTTCACCCGCACCAGCCGGTACAGCAGCTCCGCGCCCGAGCCCGGCGTGGGCCGCCACGACCCGATGCGGAGGCGGAAGCGGTGGAGAGCCGAGCGCATGAGCGAGTAGATCGTCGTCGCGCGCATACCGGCCTCGAGGATGGGCAGGTCGCCGATCTCGAGCGACTCAGAGGTGTAGCCGAGCATGACGACCTTGGTCGTGTACGAGAAGAGGAGGTAGTCCCATACGGATGCACCTGGAACGTGGCTGTTAGTGTGCAGCTCAACGGGCGAGGCTCTTCGGAACGCGACTGCGGTACTGCCCATGCAAAACCCAGTGCCAATAGCCCACAATGTCCTCTCACTGATTGTCGCGTCCTAGCGATCAGCTAAAAGCAAATGATTGGCACGCACCTGTAATAGCGTCTACATTATCCTCGTACTTGGACGTGATCTTCATCAGCGTCTTGTCCGCATATATCGCCTCGCTCGGGAAATGCAGCTTCGGCCCCCGAGGCGTCGTGATCACTAGAACGAGCGACGCCACGTAAAGCCCGAGCACCGCGTACCACAGCCCGAGAGGCGCGCCCTCCTTCCCAGTGGCACCGAGCGAAGAGGGCGCAGGCGCAGGCGCCAGCGGGAACGGCGTCGACGGCAGGATGGCGGTGGTCCCGAGGAGCATGACAGCAACCCAGGTGAGCGCGGAGAGGTGGACGACCGCGCGCTGGTGTGCGCTGTACGTCTTGTTCACCGCGCCCCCGGCGAGGACGAGCAGGTAGAGCGCGAACGCGGTGTGCAGCGCATATACCGCGATGTCCGCGCGGACGGATGAGATGATGGCGAAGCCGAGCGAGACACTTTGGAGGATAAGGATGGCCCCGAGGAGGAGTGAGAGCACGAGCTTGCGGAGGGTCATCTGAACCGACCCCCGTCAACGTCAACGCTGAGTACTGGGTTTTTGGAGGACACCATCGTGGCGTGAGACGTACCCGCTTCCAGAACCGCTCCTCGTCTAAGGGTTTCCCATCAACTAGGTCCTCGGGCTTCGTGACGTCGTACGGGTCGCGCTCGAGCCCCTCGTCGCTGTCCAGCGTGGGGAGCGCATTTTTGCCTTCGTCGCTTCTTGCGGTCGTGCTCTGAAACGCGAATAGTGCGGCGCTGCCGAGGAGTGCGACGAAGAGTGCGACGGCGACGTGCAGCTGGTATACCGGCATTGCGATTTGCGCGACCAGTTTCAGAGTTCCGTTGACCAAAGGAAGGTGAGGGTGCAAGCCCAGCAGTTTTGCTTTTCGAGCAAGTATTCTCGAGGGATCTGGGAAGGAAGGAAGAGGGAGCCTATTCCTCGGAGCTGAGCGGTTTTTGCGGGAAAGCTAGCAAGGCGTGCGTACCCAACCACCAATGCCTGGGCCGTCTATGTAGTCAGCGTACTTAAGCCCTCGCTGAGGCCGGCAGGACGTCGCGGTCAGAGTCAGAGACGAGGACAAGCGCGGTCCCGCCGTAAAGACTGGCTGTGAAGCGCTTAGTACGCGCTCCGGCGTCATCGGCACGGAGGGCGATTCGGTTCCACGAATCAGAACCTATCAGAATATTTGCAGAAGCCGAGCTACTTCGAGATAAGAGATCAATACCGTTAATGCAAGCATAGCCTTTCGCGCCCCGACGACATTGTAGGGATACCGACAAACCGACAGACAATGTCGGGACGACGGAAAGATGGCCCATCGAGTCACGGTGGCGTGCTTTCCAATCTTTTCCCGGGGATACGAGAATTCCACGACGCTGCTGGTGGGATTCCAGCCATACAACAGTTTGAGTTCGTTTTGCGTGTTCTTGGTAGGGCACGTACTCCGAGCTCACAAGAAGAATTACGACTCTCCACGAAGCGTTTGCCCTCGACAAGGTCATGAAGATCGACGAACGCGTCGGGTCGGCGTCGCTGTCGCGCTCGGTCACATGTGACCGGTTGACCCCCACGCGTCCGCCAAGAAAGAAGTCAAGTCGCAAGGCGGAACAAATCGCGTAAAACGGGTCTGGGGCGGCGCCACACAGTGCGCATCCACGAGTCGCAGTCAGCTACCAATACAGTCACAAAGCACACGAGAGCAAAGTACAGAGTCCACCCCCACTCGACCGAGTCACCCAGTCACCATGATAAGTCTGTAAAATGAGTCGTCAGAATCCGGACCTTCGGAGACCACACTCAGCACGCACCCATCTTCTGCTTAGCCTTTCGCGTCTCCTCCATCAGGCCCATAACATGCTTGTCCAGCATGTCAACGTACGGCTTTAGCGACGTCCGCTCCCAGTCGGAATGGTGCTCCACGACCGCTGCACCCTCGCCGGCAGTGGCACTTGGCGCGATCTTGTCGAGCTCGCGCAGGAGCTGCTGGACCGTCGGCACCTTCTCCGGATCAAAGCTGTCGATCGTGCGCGGGTCCACGGGCACACATACCCGCCCCGTCTTCGGATGGATACAGAACGGCGCCTTGAGTAAGTGATTGCGGCGCTTCGACACCTCCGCGTCGAGCCGTGGGTATGTGTACTGGATGATGATGTCCTCCTTCGCGTTTTTCAGGTTCTGAACAAGGGGGGATGAGTGACTGGACGGAGATGGAGGTAAAGGTACGCAGGTTCGGGTACCCAAACGAGTTCCCCTTCTACCGCTCTCGCATACACTTGAAGGGCAATGGGGAGACGCACCGACTTCGGTTTCTTGTCCCTTTCCACCTCGTCCACGAAGTCGTCCCACTTGCTCTCCGACGACCTGCGCGCCTTCTCCTCCCACTTCTCTTCCAGCCTGCTTCTGATGTCGTTGTCGGGGATCAGTTGGAGTAGCGCTTTCCAGCCCTCTTCGGACGCAAACAAGTCCTGGTCTTCCAGGATCAGCTCGCGGAACACCGGCTCCAGCATATTGTACGCCTGTCTACCATCCTCTCAGCCCCAAAACCTATGGAACGCGAAAGCGAGACTAGCCAAGACTCACTGAATGCTCGGCGGCAGCGGCGTTCTCGGCGCCCGCACGTTCACCTTCTTGTGCATCTCCTTCCCCCCATGTATCACCGTCAACCATCCCACAAGGGCTCGCCGCTGGTCGTCCGTGAGCTCGAGCGCCTCGCGGTCGCTCACCCACAAGTGGATCCCGCGCCGCCCCGAGTACACCCAGAGGAGGTGGTGGTAGCCGAACTGGTCGCGGATCGCACGGTCGAGGACCCGCACAGCAGCTGCGATGAACGCCCAGCAGCGGTGGCAGATGTCGGCGCCGGAACAGCAAGTGCGGATCGGGTCGTAGTCGGTCATGTCGATATCGAACACGAGCTCGCGGAGTTGGGGCGAGAAGGCGGCGGGGCGGACGGTCTTCCTATCTCGTGGCTTCGGGGCCACGCTTGAGGAATGCATGACAAGACGCGAAGAGCAGAACCAGGACTCACTCGTGCGCTGTAGACGGGCCCGATCTCGAAACGCGTGGGGTTGTAGCTGCAGACCTGCTTCTTTAGCTCGTCCGCGTTGGAAAACGAGTTGTATCGCAAGTACACGTCGCCCTGGAGCGTGAACGCGAATTCGCGGTTCGTGAACAGCTTTGTGGGGACGTGTTCGTGGTTGAGCCAGGCGAAGAGGGATTTGAAGGGGTAGAGTCGGCGGTAGAAGGCGAGCATGATCTCGGGGGTCACAGGCTCGATTTCCTGTTTGTCGCTTATCGCCATGATTTAAATGCTAGGAGGTGCAGAGGGAGGCTCGAGGATGGCTGGAAGAAGGATCGGTATGGATGAAAGCGGAAGGCCAGTGAGCCTCGTCCGAGACGCGCACAAACGCGGAAGGACGCGTTTCGTCACGTTGTGACGCAACGCGAATAGACGCCATCATCGGCGCTTCACCCAAGACCGCGCTCGTTCTTCGACTCTCTCGACTCGCTCAACGACTTGGTGCAGTCTCCCATTCACCTGCGATGCGACCTACATTGCTACGGCTTCACTGATACAATCTTATTTTTATTTTAAGGTGTCGGAGTCTTCGCACGCTAGCTATATCGGAACCATTCGGCGTTCTCGGACACATGCAAGTTCGATTGGTATGTCAAGCTTAAGGGTGGCAAGTTCTACTCCATGAATACCCTCCGAAACCCCCACAGCGTCGTGCCCGTAGGTCCCGTTCCCCACATCCTCCCCTTGGGCTGTGGTGTGTTTAGGCTTCTCCCAAGAAGTCATATACTTCGTGGAACCAAAGTTATCATTATCCATAGCCATCGGTATCTATCGCCGGTTGCACGCCGTTCCGAATCCAATGGCTAATTCTCTATTCCTGAAGAACGATGCACGATGCGATGGTTACTTAGTTATATAGGCTTGATCAGCCTAATCGCCGGCTCGCATCGTCCCTCTCCCTGCCACCCTCGGGTCTCGGAGTCGTGCGACGGGTAGATGGCGTTGGCAAGCTGAAAGATACTAAGTAGGAGCCTCCGGTTGCTGGTCAACGCAGTACTAATACCTATCTGTCCATCATGGTTGCCAGATTCTTACAGTGCATCACTTCTTTGTGACAAAACTCAAGGATAGTCATGGCGTGATATCAAGGCATCTAAGCAACCACTTCAACAACAAACCTTGTTAGTTTATGACATAAGTACTCAATCTAAACGCTAACCCTCACTCTAGCAACTTCTATGCAGACATGCAGACACAAGGCGAGAGATCCTAGTTCTGAGTGCAATGCCTCCATTTCTCACTCAGATTTTGTTCCCCAGGTACATAACCTGCCACCCGTTTCAAGTTCCCTTGTCCGCCCACTTACTTGTGTAGTACTAGTCATGGATGCCGACGGTGACCATGAAAGTGAACAACCTAACTCTTTGTCTGGACTCCCTGACGGTTGCAGTGTCAAAAGCCTACATAAGATCCCACCGCAGCAAGGGTGCAAGTTTCTGAATGACAACGACGTGGCCCTGCAGTACAGCCACGGGTGGATTGTCAACTCCTCGGACTCCGTCGACGTTTCACATGTGCATACCGTGCATTTCGCCCCAAATCCCGGAGCATTGGTGTCCTTGACGTTTCAAGGTTCGTGTGCTCGCTGTTAAGCTCCTGCCAAATGCTCACCGGAATTGCACACACCACTGCAGCCTCCCGTGTCAACGTGTTTGGCTTGGTGCCTGCCGGATCTTCCCCGCCCCAGGCTTCATATGCCATCGACAACCTTGCTCCGGCCTTCCCACAGCTCTCCGCGACAACCACTTGCATCTCGACTCAACATCTCTTCGACTCAGACACGCTGGTTGACACCGGAAGGCCTCACAACTTGACCATCATCGTCAAGCAGGCGTCGGTCGAGCAGCCGTACATCCTTGATCACCTCTGGTTGTGCGCACCAAGTGCCAAGGCCGTTCAGAATCCGAACGGAACTACGGGCTCCGAGAGCTCGCCTGGAATCGTGAATGGAACCGAGACCGGCCCGTCAGGACATGTCGGTGGGACCGGGAATGGATCAGGAAATGCGACTCCGCCGGCGTCGGTACAACAGCTGTCGACGAAAGACGTGGTTATCATCAGCTTAGCTAGCGTCCTCGGCCTTGCCATCGTCCTCTGTCTAACCTATATCATTTGGAAGAGAAGACGGTCAAAAACTCTCAACTCTAGTAAGGCATTCGACCTTCTACTACATGAATCGAGGAGATATCTAATGGAATTTTTACATAGAACTCAAGCTTCAAACGCAGACAGATGCTTCTCTCTACTCCGACGGTCTTCGAGCGGCATCTATTTCAGCTTCGGGTCTCCAAGGAGCACTGCACACTGACACTACTGCGAGTATGTCTGCCCTGGAAGAGGGGAATGCCCGGCCTCCCTCCTACACCACCTCAGGATTTACGGCGGGGAACGAAAGGCGCCTCTCCTATTCGTCATTACTGCAAGCTTTGACTGCATCCTCCATTACACCGTCTCCGGGTCCGACATCCGAGAAGGACACGTTATCTCACTCTGTAGTACCCTCCCTAAGGAGAGCCGCGAGCAGCTTGAATCCTCGTCAGCAACTTGAAGAGGATGATACCATGGGAAGTGACGCTAGCGAGGACGATGAACCACCTCCGACATACATCTCACACTAATTTCACCATTTGCGGGCTTGGGACGATTTGGGTGAGTGCAGGCCCAGCTGACAAGAGAGTGAGTCGTCCGCGTCAATGCTCAGCTCCAGTTTATGGACAAACATAAGCTAACATCACTCTAATTAAACAGCGACTTGACGGTTGGATAGTCTCGACTTGGACTTGAAGCTATTGGGAAGCATAAGACGATACCATCCTCGCATTGCGGGAAGCTGTATATTATGTCGATTTCCATCTGTATATTAAAACACCTTGTTCAGTAAAAACGAATCACTCGTGGCGCGAAGAGCAAGAAGACGAACTTGTTCTGCAACTTATAGGTTAAATTCTCTTGAGATAGATCAGCATCCCTCCGAGCTCCATGTCTGTTCGAGTACTCTGTCTACCCTAGTCGAGATAATCCGAATAACCTTTCCTCACCTCCACTGGCGATGTTCTTTCCAACTCCCATCCTGACGTTTAGCATGTATCTAGACACTGAGTGATCCCGTGTGTTATAGCATATACAGAAGGCCGTTCGTCGACCTATTATCCTTTTAAGACACACGGCGGGAAGGCCATGACCACGGTAGGTGAATGCACGTCAGTCTCTGGTCACAGGCTGGAGTTCAATCTGAGCTTGTGATTCAGCCAGACCTCGTAAGCACCATAAAATGCGACACTCACCTCGTCCGGCGATCTCGATAGAAAAAGCTCTTCCTTCTGGATGATCGCCGTTCTAGCCTCGTCAGTCAAACGCACAAGCGTCAGCTTTCCGGCCTACACTGCAGGATCCCCCGTACGCTCTGCGACACGCCAGGCGCCGGAAAACTCCCACCGGTCTTTGACATCGAGACGTTTCCGAACCACACGCTCATTGTGACGAAGAGGGACTGGAGCGACTGGAGCCGGCCGGCGAGGGAGGCGGAAACCCTCTTGAAGCTCACAGCTGTACAATGGCGAGAGGTGTGAGCGAACATGAAGCGTGCCGCTTCCTCGGGCACGTGGTTGAAGATGCTGGAGTGGACGACGATGCGCAGGTGGACGAGCTTCTGCAGTGGTGCGACCGAGAAGCGCACCCCGTCCTGCGGAAGACGTGCCCGCGCTCAGCCCGATCTGAAACCCAACAACGAGGTGGTCAGGTACTCACCAGGATGTCGTCCCACGGAAGCCCTGTGGGGGTCATCCCGTCTGCATCTTGAACCTGAATCTCCTCGTTGAATCTAATATCGACCAGACAGAGCGTAAGGTAGGTCGACGTGCCCTCAAGCCCTGCAGACCGGAGGGCGTCGAAAACGCCAAGCCCGGGGCTGAGCAAGAGCGATAGCTTCAGGCGTGCCACGGGACATTCGCGCAGGGCGAGCGCGAGGTCGTCCTTCACATCGTCTGTCCAGTTGTCGATCATGAGGTGCCCGATAGGGCAGCGCAGGCCCAGGAGGTGGAACAGCTCCGCATCGCAGATGAGGCGGTCGAGCTTGGTCCATGCTCGGCGCTGTTGTGCTTCTCTGTTGCACTCACGTATGTGTGCGTGGTCGGACAGGCCGGTGATGCTGCCCCATTCGCCTATGCGGAGCGTGCCGTCGATCGCGGGGAAGAGGTGCATCAGGACGTCGAGGAGCGGGACGCCGTCGAGGTCCCGGATGTAGAGCGAGCGCACGGCGGGATACTGCGTCAATGGAAGGACAAACCGCCCGGGAGGCGAGCCGTCTAGGCCGCGTGCGTCGGACATGGTGATAAATAAGTTGCGGAGCTCGAACGTCTCGAGGGTTGGCGCAAAGTGGGGGAGGAAGGCCTCCAGCGCGGAAGGGGTCCAGTAACGCCGACCTCCCGAGCTTGCGGTGTGGATTCTGAGCGTGTGGAGAGGGGCACGGATCATGGGTAATAATGTGTGCACATTGGTTGGCTTGGGTAGGCCGGGAGCTTTGGCAATGGGTAGATTGCTGCTGTCGTGGAGATGGTGAGGTGTCGTTGGAAGAAAGCAATACACATTCCAGATGTGGGCAAGATGAGAGGATTTTGATAAGCAGAGAATATTCATCGGGTTTCTCTCTATTTTCGGGAGAGTGACATCGCTGGTTCCCAAGAATGTGTGGTGCGCGGGCATGTAGATCGGCGAATAAGAAGTAGTGGAATCGATGGATAGATGGACCACTAGTGAGAGAGATGGGGTGTATGTCCAAGAGCCGTCGTATAGCGACAGGACGCAGGGCTGAACAGGTGAGGGAAAAGGAGAGGATGTCTGAATTGCAAGGAAGAAACTCGCAAACTATGGCCAGCACGTCCACGTTGAGCCTGGGGACCTCCATCCTGCGTTCAAAAGGCTCGTTAGCTCTTGATGACATTGTGACGATAATATGCAGTACTTGCTCTCGTCGTTTGAAGAAGTATTAATTATTATTATTCTTCGCCTGGCAGACGTAGTGGTAGTGGTTTGAAGTACTAACTAGCGCCCACAGCGCGCAATGGTCGTGATTTGATCTGATCTTGACAGAGCTAGCCCCGACAGTGGCTGCGCACAAGACTCCTCTCCCCTCGCAATACCCTCGATCGAATTCTCAATGTCTCATAATCAATCCCCGCCTTCCTCTGCACAATAAACTATGTTATCGCCTGCAAGACAATAGTGCAATTCTTTTCAAACTTACTTGCAAGGAATCGTACGTATTCTCCCGCTAAGTATCTACCCTCGAATGACCTCATGACTCACATCTCCGCTCATTTTCCCGCCGCTTTCCCCTTCCACCATGTATTCTTGAAAGATCTTCAGTCTCCGAGGACTCAAGGAAGTTAGTTCTCCTGCAGCCACTGGATCGTGACTCAAGCGTCCACGTCAGCTTCGAGCGCACATGACTTCCTCCGACCACGCATGCTGAGCGTTGTGGCCCGCACGCGAGTTCGCCCGCGATCTTTCTGAACAGCAGGCACGAGTCACGATGACTGAGACCAGCGGCCCTCTCAACCTGGCTGTCCCTGAGGCACATTGCGCAATGTCGTGCTCAGTGTGCTCGACCGACCAACGCCCAGCAGCGCCCAGCTGGATGGCTTGGCGGCTTCGGCACTTGGGGGACCATCCAACTCCGCCTCGGTTCTCATTGATAGCGCCCGATGCCAGGTCGCACGCGGTGTAGACCCAATGTGGACCACCTCAATGCGGCATGCCTCCTCCCTCTTGCGCTTAGAACCTGCACAGCGATGTGCACCTCGAAACCCGACCTCTGGAAGCACCCCTTCTTGGCGCTGGGAAGAATCCGTGCAAGAACTATGTAAGAACGCGACCACATGCACAAAGGCTGCAGGCACAGCGCCTGAACCGATAGTCCTGTCAAGACGTACCGTCAACGCTTCGGCTTGGGAATGGATCCATCATCCCCATCACGCGCGCGGCGCGTCACCAGTGCACCAGTTGCGACGGGAGGCCGTATAAGAATCGCAACGGGCAGGACGGAGCAGGCCTTTGCTTCTCGCCTTCTCGCTCACGGCCCTTATCTCGGCACACCTCAAGTCCAAGTCGACGTCTGCCAGTACACCGGCCACGATGATTGCGGGACGTTTCCTCACCCTCCTCTCCGCCGTCCTCGCATCGGTCAAGTTCGCGAGCGCGGATTCGGGCGTCGTTGGCGGGCGGGGACTCGAGGAGCGTGCGGCTGACCCGTGCGCCACGATCGGCAGCCAGACGTGGGTGTCGCCCGCGGATGTTCGTGCGTGCTACCAGTCGTTCCCCGTGGACGAGACTGTCAAGGCGAACGTGAGTGTTTCTTACTTTCATCTTTCATGAGGACGTGGACTTGCTCCAGCGGAGGGGGCCTGTAGAAAATGGGGAGTGGAGTGAGCTCTCAGGCGAGGCGCGTCGAGCTCCACGAAGCCGAAGCGCGGAAGGGTGTGCGCTCTCTGTCCGCCATAGCGACAAAGCTCTGGCTGGTGGTGTCGGATTGCACGTAACAAGCGTTCAGAAACATCATGGAAGCAGCACCGCACTTTCGTAACTGGTCTGGGCGGTCTCAGGCGGTCTCTATAGAGAATTATAGACAGCTCGGGGATAACGTCAACAGACACGGCATATCCGAATTCGGCACTCCATGCGTACGCTCGCTAACGTTGTCACTGTTGCAACAGATCATCGACGTCGTGAACAAGACACTCGCGTTCCACACGTCGGTCAACTACCAGAAGCTCGCGCCGTGGCCGTTCACGCTCGACGTGCACGAAGACTTGCTCAAGGACCTGGCGCGCATCCAGAACCAGAAATACGCCAGCGACTACGATCTCCATATCGACGTCTCGCGCACGCTCAAGCGCCTTAACGACGGTCACTGCGTGTACATCAACTACTGCTACGATTGTGCGTCTTTCTCTGCTTCTCTGCGTCTGTAGTGGAGAGCGCGTGTACTGACGCGCTGTTTTGACACATAGCGCTCTTTGTCAACTACCTGCCCACTCCTTTGGTTCTGCTCACGGGCGACTATGGTCTCCAGTCGGTGCACATCGCTCCCGAGGCCTTCACGGTCGCGACTGCCGAGTTCACGGACGAGGTTCAGGTCTGGCAGGATGCCCTTCCTGGCAGCCTCAAGGGCCAACTAGCCTCGGTGAGTTTGCTTGTGAGCAGATGGTGAAAGGAACGGAAATTGATGAGTGTGCTTGTATGTACGTATCGACGACAACTAGCTCGCTGGCGCAAAAGTCATCGCGATCAACGGCCACGACCCATGGGTGGCCGTCGATGCCAACGCGCAAATTGCAGGCTCTTTCCAGGGTTTAGGTACTCGTCAAAATGGGTACGTCCCATTTGTCTAGCACAATCCAAAGTGATTGATCATTAAATTATTGGAAGATTCTTCTCGAGCTACAACTCCGGTGCGAGCGGATGGACCTACAGCCTTGGCCAGTTCGCTCAGCAGTCCCTCCCTCTGTCGGACTCGGTAAACCTCACGATCCAGCGTGTCAACAGCTCGAAGATCGAGACCGTCACAGTAAGCACACTCCCATTTCCCATTTGACATATATTAATGTCCTCGAAGCTGCCCTACCGCTCGCGCTTCGCCGGCAGCGCAAGCGAGAACTTCACCGACTCGACCTCCTACCGCGCGAAGAACTGCGTCGCGCAGCCGGGTACGAACGGCGCCGACTACTACGACTCCCCGTCAACGGGCAAGCGCGCCCTGTCCGCGAGCCCCGCGAACAAGTTCCGCCAGGCGCCGATGCCAGACCCCGCGGAAGAGCGGCGCCACCTGATGAACGTGATGCTCGACACCACACCGCAAGTGAACGTCGCGCTGCCGCCCGGGCAGCGCCCGACGGACCCGCTGCCGGGGAGTGCGAGCGTGGTGCAGTTCTTCATGCTCGACGACGCGAAGACGGGCGTGCTCGCGCTGGGGAGCTTCTCGGGGGACTCGTTCGCGAACTTGCAGAGCAACCTCCTGACGGGCTTGCAGAACCTCAAGGATAAGGGCGCGACGCAGCTCGTGGTGGACATCTCGAACAACGGTGGAGGGTACATCTGTGTTGCTCATGTATGTCTTCCTCCCTCATTTCCTTTTCTTTATCCGGAGGGCACAAAGCTGATGAGTGCTTGCAGTGGCTACATCGCATCATCGCCGGCCCCAAGTCCACGACGGAGCCGCAAGCCGGGCTCGACACCGAAGCTCGCGCCGGCCCGCTCGCACAGCTCGTCGCTCAGACGGTCGCGCAGAACTCGACGATCGACCCCGAGGGGTTCCTGTTGTACAATGCTGTCTCGTGGGAGTTCGCCGGGAACTACAGCAAGATGCCCGCGGGGTACGACTGGCTGCAGCCCCCGGTGAAGAAGACGATCAACGGGCGCGCGGACGCGTTCTCGCAGCGCATCAGCGACGAGTGCCAGCCGTTCAGCATCACGCCGCCCGCGGAGGCGCTCTTCGACCCGAAGAAGGTCGCGATTGTCGGCAATGGACGGTGCGCGAGCTCGTGCTCGCTCTTCTCCGTGCGTCTTGCGCTTTCTTAGTCTATCAGCGAGTAACGCAACAATGGTGGTGCTAACGAACGCGCGGAACAGATCACCATGGCGAAGCATGAGGGCACGAAGACAGTCGTGTATGGGGGGAGCAGGTTGGTCGGCCAGCAGTACTGCGGGACCGTCGGCGGGCAGTCGACGGACTTCTCGACGATCGACTCGGAGGTCAAGACGGCGCACCTCAAGAACAACTCGCTCGCGCCGCCCGACTTCGTCACGAACTCCGTGCAGGGCATCACCTGGCGCCTCGGCTTCGGCATCGACAACAACAACGAGCCCGAGGGTACGTGATCTCCTGCCGATGCCGTTTCCGCCTTCATGCTAATGGTGCGTGCGACGTACAGAGTGGCAAAACCACCCGGCGGACGTGAACCTTCCTCTGACTGCCGACATGTGAGCGTAGCAAAGGTTGCCTTCAGATAGTGAATGGGTACTGACCATCATTATAGCGTCAACCGGCCAGTGGAGATCTGGAAGAAGGTCGCGGAGACTGTGTTCTAAAACATGATACCCCATATGGTCTCTGGGTGGATGTAGTTTATTGATATCGTATACCGTAGAGATGAGCTGCTCATGGCACACCTTGACGTTGTGGGCCTAGTTGAAATTGTTCTCTCTGCGATCGGTCATGGATTAAGGGAGTGATACTGCAAGTAAAGTCATCTCAGCGGAAAGGAAAGTGGCCGAGAATTGCCTCCGGACAGTCGGGAAATGCCGAAGCGCAAAGGGCATCCCGCGCTTAAAGGCAGGGGTGTTTGCTGTTCCTCCCCATCGTCCTCGACGTCCACCCTCAGCGTATCCGCCAAGGCCCTCGATTCCCCTCGCTACTCCTTCCCATCTATCCTCATTATCGTTCCGTATTCTTAAAGTCGTCGTTGCACGACGTCACCACCAACTCGACCTGCGGATTTCGCCCCCAACGTGGCGCCGCACCCCCTTTTGTTTTGTCTGCCTCTCAAGGCGTCCTTCAAAATACAATGGCGGTCCACGGTATCGGCTCATTTTCGGAACCCATTGTAGTTTCGGATGAGGAGGATGCCGCATTTGTGGAGAACGAGCTGAGCCGGTACGTCGCGCACCGTTCATGGCATGAGGCATCCCACTCACTTCCTGGCCTTCAAGACTTACCGACTCTTCATCAAGCTCGGCTTATAACTCTCCACCGTACGGCAATAGCACGTCATATCCTCCCAAAGCCCCTTCTCCACCACCGGCATCTCTAGGTGTGTGTCAAGTGCTTGCTAACTGGTGCCTCTATGAAATTGTTTCCCGGGATAGCTCCTGCCACTCCGACATCCCCTGTATTGGGACAGAAGCGCAAGTGGACGGATATGCGGGACTCAATTCAAGCTTCACAACTTCAACACCCGGCTGACACCTCGAACAGCAAGCAGAAGAAAAAGAAGCAGCGCAAGGAACGTAATCCAGCCTCGTCCACCACAGGAGGTCCCAGTAAGGGACCTCACCGCAGCGTCGTAATCCACTCCAGCCACGACCTGTTGCGAACGTCTCACCCAGATGACTGCTTGGCAATGCCGCCCATCATGCATCTGCCTTATGATGCTTACCAAGGTTACCCACCGATGGATCCCTACCACATGGCTGCAGGCTTCCCCTTCTCGCCTTTGGACGAATACCATCCAACTGACGGGCCTCTGTGGAATGTAGGGGAACGACCATCAACGCTCTCACCTTATGCCGTTCCTTGGTTTCCGCCATACGCTCCTCCCATGTTCCAACCAGAGCCCCTGTCGTATCCCCCGCGCTTGCCTTCGCCTCCGCCCACGACTACAGCGTCATCCCCAGACCTTAATTCCGTCTCCTCGATTGCCCCTCATCTTGAATCGAGATCCGAGTCATCGTTGTCCTCGCCCGTGGCAAGTGGCCCCGAAGGACCCTTTGACTCCAACCTCAGTGAAAGGCTTCGTCAGCTCGAGGCTCTTTCCGCATCCCTTCTCGCCCTTTCCAACGGCCCCTCATCCAGCACTTCCACGAGTGCTCGCGCCCCAGGTCCTCCTCGACCCCCTTCTCCACCTATGCCATCACGCTCATCACATCCACCAACTCGGGGGCAAGGTATTGGTCGTTCGTCGTATGCTGAACTTCCTGTCAAGCCTACTGCCCCTGCTCCTGAGGCCCTGAAGCGCATGATCGGCATCCCGGATGACAAGGGCAATTTCGGCCACTTCGACCTCACCATGTCGCACCTTGAGCCACCACCCCCAGCGAAAATAGCGCCCCCAATCCCCGCGCACACAATCGTCCTTGCCCAGATCCCCAAGAAGTTCCGCAACGCCCAGTTCGTCCGGCCGTGGGCGAAGCGCTACGGAAACGCACTCCGCATCTCAGTCGACATCAAGGCGGGCAAGGCGCTAGTCGAGTGGGGCAGCCTTGCCGCAGCGGAGGCGGCGTTCACGAGCATGCGGCTACGCGGCGACGGCAGGGAGCACATCCGCGCGTACCGATACATCGGGGCGAGGGGCGCCAGTTCCAGGCCGAAAGAGATTGAGGAGGGCGAGATCGAGGAGGGTGAGGTTACGGAGGTGGTGGAGACGAAGGCGAAGAAGAAAAAGAAGAACAAGGGGAAGATGAAGGCGCAGCCGGAGCAGCGGTTCGCCCAGCCCGTTGCGCCTGCGCCTGTGCGCGCGCCGTTACCTGCCTCCGCTCTTCCGCCCGTACCGCTTCCGGCGCGGCCTCCTGTGACTGCTCCCCCACCTCTTCCTATTCATGAGTCACTACCTCGCTCACCGCCAGCCCCTCCGAAGGATGCCGTCGTCCCTACCGCTGCCGACATCGCTGCGATAATCGCGGCGGCGACAGCTCTTCGCCCTGCGCTCGAAGGGATCTCTCAACCGCTCCATCCCATTCCTCCAGTAGATGCTGAGGAAGAGGCGATGGAGCTCGACTCGGGTGCGGAAGAGGACAAGACGCCTCCCCCGCCTGCTTCTACCACTACCTCTGCCGTCACCAGCAGTGGTGAGGCTGAGGTCAAGGTTGAGGTCGTGAAAGAGGAGAGTGAAGACGGAGTCGTCGTGGAGGAAGACATGGACGTGGAAGATGAAGATATGGATATGTCGAGCCCAATCGAGGGACCTCATGTGCCTCTTGAACCCGAGTCTTCACCCCCGCCGCGGTCACCACGACCTTCTAAGGCGGATTCCATGCCCACGCCTGCGGCTCCTGCTTCCCCACCGCCCGTAGAGGACGAGGCTGTTCAGGCCGAGCAAGCGGCGAAGGATGCGCGTCGACGGAGGCTCGAAGAAGCCATCGCGCGGACCAAGGCGCAGCTCGCCCTCCGAGAGAACGCACTGAGCTCGCGTCCCTCCCTCGTGTCTAGCAGCGGCAGCTCCGAATCCCCTGAGCCGCCAACGCCCGTCGACTCGCCGCATGTCAACGGGGTTGAGGTGGACGTCGCCTCGGCGAGCGGTGACGCGATTGTGGTCGATTGTGATCCAGCCGAGGAGGCGGACGTTGTGGTTAAGACTGAGTCTACCACCGTGACGCTGGACGACCTCGCTGTCTCTTTCATCACGGAGTCCATCCAGACCGCCTCTGCGTCGTCATCTTCCTCGTCATCACCACCCTCCCAACCACCAGCGACGTCGTCTACCGCCATGCTCGCTTCTGAGCAGTTGGGCCCGCCTAGGCCTATACACCGGCCAAACGCGATCCCAATCATCGCCCCGGTGCCGACCTCCAAGGTCGCCGTCATGCAGCCACCACCGGTACGCACGCCCCTCACGGAAGAGCAGAAGCAAGCGAAGCGGAAGAAGTGGTTGGAGCTCGTCGCAGGGAGCTCCTCACTGATAGACAAGATCGCCGCGGCGAAGAACAAGGAAGAGAAGAGCCTCCTGATGCGCATGCTGAAGTCGAAGACCAAGTGAGTCTTCCTTTTGCATGCTTCGCTCACGAACAGGTGCTCGTGACTGTGTGGTTTTCATTGGCAAAAATCCCGGTTCCCATGATGCTTGCGGCTGAGACCTTCCATCCCGTCCCCTTTCTTTCGCAGAGCTGCCGACGAGCTGAAGCGCGAGATCGACTCGGGGTTCGCGCTCTCCGCCACTGCCACCCCTTCGACGACACCTTCCTCCGTCGCCTCGTCTTCGTCCTCGTCATTATCCGCCACCCCGACCCCAGTGCCTTTCTCGCGCACGCCGTCGGCCACTCCAGCTCCAACCCCTTCCGGCACCCCTGTTCCTACACCAACCCCCGGACTCAACGTTCCGCAAAAGCGGCGGGTGTCTCCGCCCACCGGTACCGCGATGTCGATGTCGATGTTCCGGTGGCCTGAGACCGCCCGCGAGATGATCATCATCGTCAGCGATGACGAGGCCGACTGAGACCGTTATGGTCGGCCGCCAGGTATGTTCGAGGCCGTGTTGAGTTACATGTTATGCGCAACGCAGGTATTCCGATTTCGGACCCGATTTTTGCTACATGCTTTTTTGCTTTCGCTATGCACGTGTCGAACCCGCATTTTTGCAAGTCGTCGCAGAAGATATGTGAAGCAGGCGCGCGCGCCCAGGGAGCTAGGGAGTACCCCAGTTAGTTTGTAGCGAGGATGCCTAATGTAGACTCTGCGTGCAGGGGGCGTACAAGCTCCGCTGCTGCCGACGGTTGTAGGGTGAGTGTCCGGTTGTACTTTGTTGGCAGGTGTCTCACGCTTCTTTTTTTGGCTTCCCTCTCCCCCACCGGCTCTCTCGCCCGCTCGATGCTTCCGTGGTTCCCGGCCTTGACAGCGTATTCTACGAAGTCGCAAAATTTCTACGATTCAAAACTTCGCAGTCGTGTACCGGCCAGCATCTTTCCCCGACTTCGACCTTGCTTGCTCTCGATATGCATTCGCTACCACTTGCTTCTCTTCTCTCCTTTTTGCTTTTTTTCGTCGCATTTTTATTAGTTTGCCCAGATTACCCGTCCTGCTTAGATTGTAGGCGCGGGTACCCCCACCCTCCATGACGCTCTGCCCGACGTCCCTCCGCAACCCTTTATGTGGGGGAGGGGTCCTTGGTGGGGCTCATGGTGCGCTTACCAACTACAGTACTAGTATCATCACTCCATCACAGATTTACAGCATGTAGGCTCGAGTTCAATAGCATGGCTCTAATTCCTCCCTCGTCTCGGATGAAACAGCTAGGCTTGGCTGTGTGTGGTGATCAGCGCTCAGCTGTTGGCGAGATCGAAACGTGAAACGTTGGAACGTTGATCATGAACAGTACTTGCAGGAACAGACAAGGTGTGGAATCCCGGATATCTGGGCAATGTGGCTGTTTCGGCCGCCTCCTGGTGGGTGATGGTCCAGGACGGACATGCATGTCATGATCAATGCCAATGAAAGTATGTACGTGTACAATGAAACAGCAGCAACAGAGCTAAGTACGATGGATGCAATGGTCAATCAGCCGTAAAAGTACAATGTACATGTACATATGTGTCCGGATGGAACACGGGGTCGTTCTATAATGATACAACATCGATGTCGAGCTCGAGAGTCAATCGGAGAGGCGGAGGGCGAACACACGATCCTTCAACCTGTGTCTGCACGACACCGGGAAGCAACTGAATGAGGCGTCCCGTCCCTCCTAATATCCACCATCCATGCCCGCAGGCTGATAGGAATCGTGCATCTGACGGAGGATAACGGAAAGGGATGGATATATACCTAAGGTACACGGAACGCGTGAGCCTGAGCTTATGCCTGGGCCGCAACTACATTCATAGCAGCCCTGGGAGCACGGCAGAGCTGCGCCGTGCGCCACGAATAGCAGTAGCCCAGCCCGCAAACCATGACCGCGGAGAAGGAGGGGGGTGACCGGTGCACCGCCAGCACCGCACAGTACAGTACAGTCAGCCGTGGCCGCATTTCCGACGAATCGCGGTGAGAGCGAGGGAGCCTATCCCGCGGCCAGCACCTGTCGGCGTTGCGCGGAAGTATCCACAGCCGCGTCCCACAAGGAGGTTGTAGTGGGGGCGACCGGAACGAATGGCTACATATATGCATCATATGAATGAATGCGGTGTGCTGTGTGCGGTGTGGAATCACGGGCCAGAAGCCTTCAGGGAGGGTACAGCCGTCCGGATATCCGCATGAACTTGGAATGGCTGAATGAATAGAGTGAACGTATGGGTCGCGGACAGGGTGCGTGGGCGTGGGTGCGCGCGATCGAAGTTCGGCAGCACGGCGTTAGCGGGCGTGGGTCCTAGGGGCCAGGGCGAGATGGCGGCGACCGGTGAACGGCACACGGCGCACGGCGCACGGCATATATGTACATACGCGGGTTCGGGTACGGATCCGGGTTCGCGGGAGTCGAGATCGAGACCGGCCTCAGCTTGTCACAGCAGGAGGAACAGCAGGCGCTGCAGCTGCTGGCGAGGGGGCGGCCGCGTTCAGGTCATGGCCCTGGCCGTACGAGACGACGACTGTACCGATGCAGCAGTCGGGCATGGGGTCTTCATCATCATGACCCTTGTGGGCGGGGGGAGCGTGAACACCGTGAGAGGAGCCCGACTTGGGCAACGGGGGGAGGAACGACGGGTGCCGCGGCGAGGGCATCGACACCGTCACCGCGAGCTGCACCGCGCGCGCCTCGGGCTGCGCACCCGCGGGCGGGGAGAGCTCGTGTGCGCCGGCGCGCCACCGGGGGTCCGCCCATGGCATACGGGCTGCGAGTCGCGCGAGCGGGGTCCGGTTCCGGCTTGCGAACGGGGATTGTGCGGAGGGGAAGAGGGACCGAGGCCGGTCGGCGGAAGGGGCGGGGTGCAGGTATTGCGCGGCGAAGGGCTGTATAATCGCAGGGATAACGAGACGGGGGAGGCGTCGTCAGTCTTGCATGCACGGCTAAATGGGAGGCCGCACATGGTAGGACGGGAACGCCGCGGTGGAGAGTAACAGAGTAGGGGTTGGAGAGGTACTCACCGATACAGTGCCCCATGCGCCGTGCTCTCCAAGCTTTTCCTTCCCCGTTCCGTGCCCCGCACTCCCAGTCCCATCGACCCCCGTAGCGGGAGGAGGTAGGAGGTGGATGTCTACTAGTTTCGGCTTCTCTCCTAGAGGCTGGTTGGCACCTGCGAAGAAGGCTGCTGCGCCGATTCCGCGCTGGGCGATGGGGGGAGGGCGCATGCGGCGCATGAGGAGGACGCCGATGAACGCGCCGAGCAGCAGGCCGGCGGCGATGCATACGAGGATGAGCGGAGGCCCGCCTGGGGATTGGAAGATGGAGGAGAAACCGCTTGTTGGAGACGGTGGAGATGGGGTAAATGTCGGTGTGAACGTCGGTGTGAACGAGGGATCAAAGAACGGGGGGCCGGTCGGTGTCGACATACTGGCTAGCGTTCAGGCTTCAGCGTGCGGGCTCACGTTCAAGTTCAGTACAGGGCGACGATGCGCTGGATACGAGTACTAGTACTCCTGCAGGCTGCGCGTGCGTTTGGAGTGCGGACGGATGGGGTTCTGAATCGGGAGGTGGGACTCAGGAGGTGTTTGGGATGGGCGCCAGGGGGAACGAATGCTTGTGCTTACGCTAGGCGGAGAGCGGAGCGGCGAGGGGTGGGCATGGAGCCTATAAGTATACCGGAGAATGGAAGGCCGGGGAGGGCGGATCCAGTGCAGGTCCCGGGGGTGGACGTCGATGTCGACAGCACGGTCCTGACGAGAGACAAGGACAAGAGGGCGTCGCGCCACGCCTGCGGGGGGCGGAGGGTGAGACTGTTTCTCTGTCAGACACACACACGCACCGTCACGAGCACAATTAGAAATCACCGTCAGCAACCGGCCGCGATCGCGCGGCTGCTCAGCCAGCTTTCCGTGCGCTCGCAATGTTGGTCCCGGTGCGCAGTGCGCATGGGAGAGTCGTCGATGGAGGTGGCACGACGGGCACGGTCCAGAAAACGGCCCGGGGAAAATGGTGGTAATTTCCCGGCAAGCCCTACCTATTATGGCGTTTTCTTTGTCTGTGATTTATCCCAAATTGTTAAACTTCCGTTTGCAATTCCCGACATGATCGCTTTTAGGGAAAGTTAACCTTTGGCTGTAGACTTCCACAATTGTACAAATTTCTGACAAAGGACAAGTTCGCCACGAGGATACCGAACGACGAAAGATGCGGACAAGGTAACCTTTGCCACCATTTTCACGAATCGCTGAATGAAACCTTTCCCAGCACTTAACCAGTCAGGGATCTTTGTTCGGACGCCATTGTTTTCGCAGGACAACAAACAAGTGGCCCAGAGTTCCTATCCCGATATGGCATTGTGGCGAGGAAGGCTTGGGAAAGTCTTCCTTCCCCTTGCCTTCCCTTGGGCCGGATCCCCTTGCCAAAGGTAAACATCACCACGCCTTCTCCGGCGCGCGATCTTTCTAGGTCAAAGTTTTCCTTTCCCAAGACGCAAAGGGAAACCTTTCCAGCCACCTTCGCGATAAAGGGACCTCGAGGGAATTCGGCGAAGCGCACCGCAATGGCGAGCACAATACCGCACAGCATCGCGACCAGTCGCTCTCTGATGCCCTCAATCGCGCATCGACGCATCTTGCTGCATCACTTCGCCCATCATCATGCACATTTTGTGCCATAAGAGCACCCCAATCGCGCCCCTGTAATGTTGCGAGAGATGTTGTGACTGACGCATACTTAGTCCAGCAGCGTGGAAGTTCGGACCGAGACTTGCGGGAGGGAGGATGGTCAATGCCAACGAGACGCGGTCGAGGTCGCGCGAGTGCGCGCGCACAGGGGTGGAGAGACGAGTTAGGCCCAGCGCGGCGCATGAGGCACAGCGGTGTAAAAAGTCGACGGAGGCTTTCGGGAGGGATGGCGGCCAATGCCTCCGCCGATGCGAGCGAGGTCACGCATAAGCGCAGTCAATGCCTCCGCGGTGTGAGCGAGGTCGCGCATAAGCGCAATCAGTGCCTCCGCGATACGCACGAGGTTGCGCCCGTGCGTGCGTAGTGCGGAGAGACGAGTCCGACCCAGCGCGGGAGGCACATGCAGTCCAGCGGCTCGACGGACAGGCCCAGGAGGGATGGCGGTTAGTTGCCTCGCGATGCGAACGAGGTCGCGCTTGTGCACGCACAAGCGCGGTCATGGCCTCCACCACGGGGACGAGGCTACGCTCGTGTGCGCAAAGGTGCGGAGAGACGAGTTAATGCCTCCGCGACCACCAGCGCGGCCATGGCATGCGCGACGAGGACGAGGTCACACTCACGCGCGCACAGGGGCGGTCAGGGCGTCTGCGACGCGGTCGATGTCGCGCTCTTAAGCACCCATGGGCAGATAGACCCAGCGCGGCGCATGAGGCCCGGGGATGTAAAAAGTCGACGGAGGCCTTCGGGAGGGATGGCGGCCAATGCCTCCGCGATGCGACCGCCGAGGTCGCGCATAAGCGCGGTCAATGCCTCCGCGACGCGGACAAGTTCCCACTCGCGCGCGCAAAGGTATAGAGAGACGAGTCGGATGCGGCGCGTGACGCACTCACAGTCCAGCAGCGCGGAAATGTGGACGGAGACTTGACGACTTAAGATTTTTGGGAGCGAGGGTGGTCAGTGGTGCGGACGATGCGCACTTTGTCGTAACAGTTCCAAAGGATCACATCGATAAAAAGCACACGACGCAACGGAAACAACGGGTAAGGTAGAAACTCTAGAAGGAAGATATGACTGTTTTGCACTCACGACCCATGACCTCTAATGATACAACAACACCACGACGAAGTTCTTCAAACGCCGCCACCAGGCCTTCCACCCTCATTCAACATTAGTCTCCTCGGAGAACACAGGAGCACCCCCGCTCCCGTTGGCGGTACCGGTGACATCGTCGCCCTGAGTGCCTCCTTCAGCCGGAGGGACGTCTTCATCAGCACTGTCTCCGTCGGAGTCCACGAAGCTATCGAAGTAGGCATCGCCCAAGTACTGGCGGCAGTAGGAAATGAAGTTGGAGGGATTGCCGAAGGCGATCTCTTCGATACGGTCCTGCAGGATGCGTATCTTCAACTGCACGTCCCAGAGGATCTGCGTGAACGCTCTATTGAAGTCCGTGAATAGAAGCCGGTTGGCGAAACGGAGATTCAGCCAGGTGGGGCCCTGGAGGAACCTGGTAGAGCCCGACGTCCAGCGCACTTCGAGCCGCTCCTGTGAGTATAATTACAATCAGTTCGGAGCGAAATGGAGGCGACACCATGAATGGTACGGATCACTTACGGTGTCGGAGAGCACTTGATAGTTGTGGGTGATCGTCATCGCCGCGATGGTATTAGTACACGGTTGCGCGGTGATGATGATCGCGACTACGTTCACCAGGACGAATAAGTAAATGCGACCCAGCAGAGGGCGATCATAGAGCTTACATTCTCCAGGGACGAGCTCAGCGAGCATGACGCCACCAGGCCTGAACTCTACGTCGGGGCGCTGATCATTCGTGCTGGCGATTTCGACGCCTTGGACGGCCGCAAAGTGAACAAGTGGGCTAGGGTTGAGTAAGCACTAGATTCACACAAGGGTGCTCAATGCCACTGGAGACTCACTACGTCTGAGTGGCGTCGTTCATGATACGAAAGAGGACGAAGATTGATTAGAAAGAGAAGCGATGTGAGACGGGGGAGCCAGGGGAGCAACGGCCGTGACTGCTTAGTATGGAGGACGAGGAATAAGAGTACGAAGGACAGGAGGGAAGAAGCAGAGGACGATGAGGAGCGTTTCTTGAAGGCGGTAGACAAAGGGCGTCGAAATGCGCATGTTTGGCGGAGTCACGGCCGAAGTCGCGCCCCGGGTGCAACGTGGTTGTGCCACTCATCCGCGATTTTCCCAGGGCAGTGTGATGTTCACGCCATCTAGGCCTAGAATCGTTCGCAGATGAAATGAGTGCAGCGTTACGGAGAGATGCAGTACAGGCTGGCAACTTGAACGTAGACACAACTTACGCGATCAAGATCTCGGACCACAATGCATTCGCGGTCGAGCGCATCAGGTGTATAGCTGAAGGCGGCGAAGTGAGAAACAATATCTTGCAGGCGAATGACCTGAGAGTCCCCTTGGAATGTGTTGTAGCAGAGGTGCGTGCGGATGTCGGCCCACTTGCGGTATGGGTCATGGCCCTCGTTGTCTCCCGAGAGAGGCTCGTAGACGTCGACCAGGATGAATGGCTCCACCACGAGCTCACCAAGACGGGTCCGTGTGTGAAGGAAAATGCGGGAAATTTGCCCGGCGTGACTGTCGCCGTCAAGACCTTTGAAGATGACGAAAGAGTCGCGGATTCCTCTGCTACGAGTCGAGAATGAAACCCGGTGGTGCTCTATGCGATTAACCTCTTGTGCGGTTGGAGAGAGTACGAGACAGTCAGCATGACCGAAGGACGTGGTGTAGTCGGAAGCGAACACTTCCTCGCTAGATTGGTTCACAAGGTGTAGGATGGCGTCGTAAACGTTCTTCGGAAGTTCCATCTCGCGGACCTTGGATATCCCTCCACGACGGTCGCGGCGCGACCCCGATAGAGAGGCCAGAGGGTTGAGTGCGTCTGTGCCCCGCGAGGCGACTGAAAAAGCACGACCGAAGCTGGTCATCATGTCTGTGTACTCCGGATCATTCGGTAAGTCGAGGCCCGCCATCAGCTGGCGGAGGTTTGCGCCAATGTAGAAGTAGCGCATGAATGTCAAGGGCATTTCCGCTAAGAAGTTCAGTCAGGTCAGAAGTTCTTAGCGGAAATGGGGTAAGAGGGACATACCAGGCTTGTGGTTGATGTTGATACGATGCATAAGTCCATTATAACGCTCGAAAGGGAAAGCCCACCAGCCATGAACAGGCCCAAACAGAACCAGACATTCGTAGAGGTGCAGGGAGAGATGGTGATTGGGTACAAAATCGTGGTCGAAGATGCGTTGTAGGCCGCAGAGATAGTCGAACATGTGCTTGTCGTACGCAAGTGCGCGATCGCGAGACATGGAGCGTCGAGATGCTATATCGACAGCGGCGACGAGGTGCAAGAAATTCTCCAAGAGAAGCTTGTCATGTGGCGAAGCCTCTGGAGAATCCCAAAGGCGGACGAGGCTGATAACCATGTTCACGGTGCAAATCGTTCGCCACTGGTCCGCCTTAAGCTTTCCGTGGCTCGGACTGCCGAAGTTCGAGGGCGGACGTTCTAGCCAAGAAGGAAGATATGTGGAGCGCAAGTCTGCGCGGATGCTCTGTAGAACGTCATAGGATAGAACACGATACTTTGATATGTCTGCGCCCATATCATCTGCCAAATGGAAGTCCGTCGCGTCATGGTCGAGAACAGGCGGGATACGAATTGCATCAGCGTCGACGGTTTGAACCTGAGATACGCTTTGATGAGAATCCGGAGTGAGATATTGGCAGCCACATACCCAATCTATGAGCGCATTGACATACGCAGACTTCGTCAGCGCTGCACCGGGCGGAGTAACATCGTTTAGCTTCGCGATCGAGACAACATATCCCTTCCGAAGTTTGCTGAGCGCAGTTGCTGAATGCTTCTTCAAAGCATCGACAGCGTTTTGGAGGAACCTTGTCTGCTCCTCCGGCGTATGCGGTAGAAGCTTCTTTGATCCAGGCGACTTGTCCCGAATGTCGATGCCCCAGACGTTCATACAATGGTGACGCAACTCGCCTAAGAAGAGATTGTGCATGGAGTCGAGGACGGCAAACCTGGTAGGATCCCAATACGGCAAGCGTAGGAGCTCGGACCACCGTAATCCGTGCTCGTCGAAGATTTCATCCCGACGTGCCTTGGTGGCGTCTCGCCACTCAGTCGCGATCCGGAGATGCTCGGCCCTGGTTCTACGAGCGGGCCAAGTAGAGCGGTTGAGGTTGCCGATGTCGTCTTTCGGTAGGGGACAGAAGGAGCACAGGTGCTTGGAAGAGTGTCCGGCGAACCCGGCGGTCTTACGCAAGGCGGGGAGGTCGCAGACGAGCGGAATGAGGGCGGCACGGACAAAGCGACCTGTCCACCGTAAAGCAGTGCGACCGAAGTACAGTCCACGGGTCCACAGAACGAGAAACTCATCGATGAGAGGGCGAAGGAAATGGTTAAGCTCGTCAAGTGCAGGCTCTCGAGGTCCAGGGATGATACCGGCGAGGTAAATATACTCGGGAGCATATCGCAAGTCGATAGGAAGATTCAGACAAGCTAGGTAGATAGCGCCGATTGAGTGGGATTTTCCTGCCTTCTTGTTCCCGTAGGGATTGAACCAATCCACGAAGAGGCTGAAGACGAGATTGAGGGAGCCATGCTGCTGGACAGAAAACAAGGTCGTGTTGTCGGGGCCACGGAATTGGCGTATAGCCGGAGAGTCCATGATGTCATGCCATGCACCGGAGGCGTCCGTCTGCTGCCAACTCGCCGCCAACGCTGCTTCAACCTCTGGACGAGATAGAAACACCTTTAACCACGACCTCAGAGTCCTGTACGGAAAAACGCGAAACGGCTTGAACACGGCCCGCTTTGGACCGTTCTTCTGTCGAGGCGCTTGTGTCTCCTCGAAGACCAGCTTGGTACCACAGAGGTCTCCGTCGGTAGTAGAGTAGGTGCAGGTGTGGGGATAAGGGTCGTCGCATTTTGTAGGGTCGTCGCTCGGAGGATAGAGGGCGCAGCAGCGTGGGCAACAGGCGTACCGAACAATGTCCGGTTCCAGATGGAGGGTGCGTAGGACAGTCCTGACATCGCGAGGGATACATTTCAGGAGAAGGCGCTGGGCAGCACTCATGGATCGGGATGGCGCATTGCACCACGCAAATGCTCCGAAAAGCATCGCCCTGAGGCCAGACAGCACAAATGCGACCTCCGGGCGAGCTACCGCGGCCATGCCATGGAGCACAACGGCGATGATGAGGGCGACTGTGACGAACGGCTGCATCACGTTTCTGGCCACGAAGACGTCATCTGAACCGGACAGAGTAAGCAACACACTACATGAGACATCGTACGTTACATCACCTGTCGTTACTATAGGCGGGCCGTCTTCAAGGGTGTCGAGATTTGCATGCGGTAATTTCATCACCTCGTCTCTCCACGCGTCGAGCTGTGACCGTATAGCCCTTTCGGTATAGGTCTTGATATCCTCCACGAGCCGAGCGTGTAGTTGATCGACACTACGATCACCAACAGGAAGCAGCTGCGACGCTCGAGTATGAAGGTTCGGCAACGTCTCGGTGCGATACTCCACAAACTCCGCAGTGAAGGGGTCGGATGCATCTAAATCAGATGGCGGATCGTGGAGGCTTTGAGGAACGTTGGTAAATTTCAGAATCGGACGCCTGAAGCGCGCCTCGGCGCGATGGAGTATAGATTGCATATCTCCTACTTCTCGCAAGCGTTCCTGCGGCGGAGGGTATTAGCCGCGAGCACAAACAAATGGACCTTGACGGATTGGCTCACCTGGGGACTTATGCTGTCATCTACAACTACCTCAGGCTCGAGCGCGAAGGGGTCTTCAACGTCGACGCGCAAAGCTGGTGCATCTTGGACGACAGGGGGGATCTGCACAGAAGGCTGAGGTTGCAACTCGATGCGCAAGGTTCTCCAAGACGAATGACTTACGCTAGCCTCACGGAGATGAGATATAGGTTCCACGGTTGCTTGAACGGTGTCTGGGTTCTTTACATAGCCGGTTGGAATCAACTAGCGGCAAGCTTTTCGGTATAAATTCGCTTACACTGGCTGCCACACTATCCTGCCCAGTGGGAGGCGATTCTTGACCTTCAAGCTCAACGTGAGAGTCCAAGGCCGCGTCCTGAGGGTTCGTATGGTCCATAAGAATGTCTGATCCACGAGATATTGTGAAAGCAATGACTTACGTTTGTCGAGGCGCTGCCGTCTGCTCGCACGTCGCGGAGGCGCACAGCTACGGAATCCTGTGCTCGGACGGCTAACCGGTTGGACATGGTAGCCAACAGAACGTCTGTGCCGAAGGATCGCGAACCGTACTTCTGTTTTGCGTCGTGGCTACGAATAGTCTTCGGATCTAGCAGTCGTCCAGGTCGAGTTTGGCCATGTTCATCCAAGCAAGTCCATTTCTCGCAGTCCTCACATGTACACAGCTTCTTCTTGGAAGCCATGACATACGATGAAGAGCGAAAGGGAGAGTATTGGACAGCGAGAGAAGGGAGAGGGGCGAAGGGGTAAAGGGGCAAAGGGGCGAAGGGGGATGAAGGCAGCGGCCAAGCGAGGCCTGTCCAGCGATTGAGTCGATAACAAAATCATCATTTGATCTCAGTAACAAGGCAGTGAAATCCATATTGACTAATAAGTAATATAACGAGAGAGATTTGGTATGCTCACGCGCGAGCTGACTGCCATACAGGGCGATCTTCCACGGCGGAACGAGTGCAACATGCGAAAATCAGAAGAAAAAATAAGAACCACACGAAGCCCCAAAAGAGACCGGTATATGGCGTACTGGGCAGCGTAAAGGCCTCAGCAAGGCGAGTGCACACCCACTTACACGCGCTGATCATGGTCTCGAACGCGGACAGCTGGTGGTTGTGTCAGGTTGACGACGCCTCATTTGCATAAAAGGACAAGACGCACCATCCACCCAAAGACGCGCCCCGCACCACAACCCAGGAACTCCAATACACCCCAGCCGTAGTCTTGCAATACGTCCCAAAGCCTGCGAAAGGCTGGCCCAGTGGAGCTGCGAGCACCGTTGGCTTTCAGCTCCTCGAGTGCGGCTTCAAGGCCGCGCAAGCCATCAAGGATCATTGTGTTCCGCTCATTCAGGGACATGAGATCCATGTTAAGGCGATAGACGTCTTGGATGAGCGCGCCTTGGCCAGTGACTGCGAGACGCTCCTCGCCCCACGCCGTCTCGCGTTCCTTGCGAACGAGCTCTGAAGAAAATCAAAACATGATCAGGGCATCCTGGAGACAATAAACGTACCACGAGTGCGATATAGCAGCCTATTCGCCCTGGACTGTACGCGCTCCATGTCCCCCCGGACGTTGACCACTGTGCTCTCGAGATTGAAAAGCCGTTCGCTGGACTCCTCCTGTATGGTAGCAGGGACGTTACACTGGGCATTCGCTGTCACCGGAGGAGTGAGGACTCACCTGTAGCTGAGCAAGCTGCTTGACAGCTTCGAGCGTACGGGTGATGAGCGTGGCGAAAGCCAACATGTCTTCCGATTCTTGCGTTGTACCCTCCGGACCGGTAGTGGTGTCTTCACCTGCCGCCGACCTAGAAGAGATTGGCTACCGATGAGACTGTGCGATGAGGGATAACACTCACTGATTCCCCGAAACTCTCGAGACCAGCTCGTGAGAGCGCATGAGGAGCGACGACACGGTGTGAGTGACCTCCGCGGATGACATAAGGGCCTTCACCGCCAATTCTACGGTCGAGTCATCGCCGTTGACAGACGACGGGGGCGAGGAACGAGGAGAGGAAGTTTCGGACGATGTGTCGGTGGCAGAATTGGAACCGGTGAGCAACGAAGCAGCAGTAGTTGGGGATTTTTCGACATCTGAGGGCGCAACCAAGGTCGATGCCATGCTGTTGTCTGCGTCGAAGGGCGTCAAGTCGCGAGGAGGTTGAGATTGGGTTGGGAGGTGAGCTGGTGGGTTGCGTCGGAGGGCCCACAACTATAGTGCCAGAGAGGAATAAAGCGCGATCGTGTTAAAGAGCCAGCCATTGAACGACGAGGTAACAAGGAGGTAAAGATACAAAGATGGAGGACGGGCGTGATGGCGACATGGGAGAAAGCAAAAGCGCGTTGCATTGCTTTGAGCGTTTCGGGCCTGGGCCATGGCGGTGGCTCCGGCGAAGCTCCGGCTCAGGAAACCTGCCGGCCCGGAAGTACGACACGAAGCGTCTGTCCTGAAGGTGGGGAGCGGCCTCGGCGCGACTAGTCCTGTCATTCGCTCAATTGCACATAAGACTACAACATAAAACGAGGTCTCATAAAAGTACGGGAAATGACGTTGTCTGACAGATCGGTACAACGGAGCAATCTCGTCTAATGTAGCGTGCAGTCGCGTGCATTCACCACGACGTCGGGATGCTCACCCAAGTGTCGGCCTGAGCGTCGGATATTCGATCTAATGCCGATGCGAAGTATCCGTGAGCTGGCATAGACGAGACAAAGATGAAAACAACCAACCTGAGTGGATATCTCAGAAATCTATATCATCGAGGTCTTCGCCTACGATGGGCCGACCCAGGCGTCGCCACTCCTTGCCATCCTTGTACCACTTGCTGAGGGCTGGATCTTCACCCCTCGCCCCATACCATAGGCGAACATGGTACAGGGTGGGGTGAGCCTTCGCGCTGGGCGGAGGCCGGCGCAAGGCCCGCGTACGCACACCGTAGACCCATCCCAAGACAAGTGAGTGCTCCAGATGATAGTCTCCGGGCCGCAAAATCAACCCAGCAGATGTTTGGAGCGAAAGCTCCTCGAGGAAACGGAGCTTACGGAGGGCACGAGCCCATGTCAGAGCGTCGTTGAATGGACGGCGCCCTGACCGATCACGTCTCTGCCATGAGAAGGACTTGAGATCTGGCGTCAGCGTAAGGAAAATAAATGAGCTTACAGAGGATCCACGCTGCTCCAAGAGCTTGAGCTTCCGCAGGAATGGCGCAAATACGGCAAGGTTGTCCAGAACGTCGACGTCGTCGGGGAAGAAGTCGATGGTAAGGCTGTATAAGCCAGGGACGGACACCGGGGACGTGCGGAAAATGACCCCGACACGAGGACCATCGGTTGATTTGCCGATGGTCAGACGGAAAAGGTCGCTGTGGACAAGGGAACGAACACATTCGGCCTCACATTCCAGGTCGGTGACGTGGGTAAGATCCACTTCGTGAAGCGGGCACCGTATCGCAGGACCACAGGGTCCCAAAACAAGATCGGACACTGACTGGTGGCGCGCCAGGAAATTGGTGAGAGCGGAGTGGGGTAGGTTGGACTTGAAGAACTGGAGTGCCCTGAAATTGATGTTGAGGAGGAAATCGGGAGGGGGAGCGAGGGGTAAAAGGAGAGTGAGATCGGTGAGCTCGGGAACGAGTTGTAAAGATGCCCGGATGGGCAGAACGAGAGTGTCTTGGAAAATGGGCAAGCCCGTGAGGCGAATGGTGAGGTTTTCAATCCCGGTACCAGACCGGACTGCGACGCTGATCTCGTCAACAAAAAGCTCGACATTCTCGATCGTCGAAATCGTGCGCACAGCCTGTCAAATAAAACGTGAGGGTCAGCACCATGGTTTCTTTAAGAAGAACTCACGCAGTGAAGGGGGTTAGCTAGCACCTGCTAAAGGGTGTCGGACAGCTGAGAACGCAGACAAGAGTATGTGAGTTGAAGACGACTCACCCGGACTGAGGGGCGGCGAGCCACAACGCGGACGTCGACGTTGCGAGACATGGGGATGGGGATGAAATGCAGGAGGAGCGGCCGAGGGCTGGGAGCATAAGACGGCCCTGGGGAATCCCGCCGAGATAAAGGGTGTTTGGTGATTGTATGCAGAAAGGAGTATTCAGAGGACGTACGTCGTTCAGTGTTTCCTGGCCGTACCTGACCATAACTCTCGGATTACGACCGCTATGTCCCAAACACAAACGTTCCGAGGCCGCCTGGCTTATTGGACCTGGGCATGATTTTGTAAGACGCTAAGATCGTGGCTGGCCCGAGCGTAGAGGATTGGCAGGGGGGCGAAGCGTTGGAGTACTTAATCCTCGAGTTGCAGCTTCAGCAAGGAATTTGGGATGAAGAGAACACAGCAGAGCATCATGGGAGGGGGAATTGAGCCAGGACTTCAGCCACGTCGCTTTCGGGGGTATTGGTTGGGGTTCGAGAGCTCCAGTGCGCGCGTTTGGGACCGGGCGCTAAGGACATGTGGCGCTAAAGCGCCGGCGACCATATCTGGATGCAAACGGAGCCACCGATCGCTTCCTGTTGCTACTGAACGTACTGAACACTCCACAACGACGGAAGCAAGTTTCCGTCGTATCTCGCCATGTCTTCACCTGGGCCGCCTGTTCTGCGCTACAGAGAGGTCTTCGACACTGACGTCCACGCCGTGGGTATCACATCGTTAGCCTTTAGTCCCCGTGGCACTTTTCTCGCCGCTGCTGGGCTTGACGGGAAGGTGTGTGTGTGGTATGTTGAGAACCAGCGAAGACAGCGCACATTTGCGGGAGAAACCGCGGTCGTTTCCCTTGCTTGGCTCCCCGACTGCGAGGACGGGATTGTAATTGGCTACCAGGACGGTAACGTCGCGATCCTTTCGCTTACTTCGGCCGTGAGTGGAGCGTAACGTCCCGGATGGATAAAGTTTGACGTTTTGTCTACAGACCGCTATCCATACGAATGGGTTTTGGGCCCATAATTTCCCCGTAGAATGTTTAGGTATCGCAGGAGACTTGATTGCTACTGGTGCTCAATCTGAGGTGCACGTGTGGGAGTGGCACCGTAACGGTTAGTCCTCGCTCCAGACAGCATATGAAAAGTTGTTGATATCTTTTAGAACCGTGGAAGAAAATTACGACCCTTCCTCTCCCTCCAACTACTTCCCATAACCATTCTCTGGAAATCCTCGTTACCGGCGTGCAGTGGACATCCTGGCAGCACCGTAGGATGCCAGTTTTGACCGTGAGCTACATGAATCACGGTGTCTTGTATGTTCTTGCCTCATTATCGTGGAGATATATACTCAAGCAGCTTTGACAGCTTCTACGAAGTTACATCGTGGACATTGGTCCACAGGATTCCCATCCAGCTCCCAATGTATTTCGTTTTTACTCTGTCTAACCAGATTCCCTGCTAAATGCTTGTTCAGTGCTCGGACCTGTCTTTCTGCTAGCGGCGATCTCCTCGCTGTGTCTAGCCTGGGAAGGGGTTTTGATGTTTACGACACACTGTCCGGGGTGGCCAAGTGCACCTTTCCTCACGATGCGCGCGAGAAGTACCTAACACCGATACTTTTCATCCACGGAGATACCGGCGTGGTGACTGGGACCACTATCGGGACGGCGACCTTATGGGATGTCCGTAGCTCCCTTAAAATTCAAGATCTGCCGCATCACAGTACGTCTGGCTTATGTCCCTTCTTCTGCTTGCTGAAACCTCATGCTCCTTCCCAGAGGATGATCGGGTCCTCTCTCTCGCTGTACGTCCAGCTTTGCCCGCATCTAATTACATCATCTAATAGCTGGCCAGGCCCACTACATCGCGAACATAGACCAGTTCTTGATCGCGACGGGCACATACGGCCGTCGTGGGCAACCTGTCATGAAGATATGGGCAACGGCTGGAGGAATGGGTAGTAGCGGGGCGATCAAAAGCCCTAATCCACACAAGGTGAGCCTAATAACGGCGATTATGGGTATCGACATAACAGCAAAGACACAGGGACTCTTACGGAGTGCATACGCCGCCGCAGGCTTGGCTGTTCTCGCCTTCATCTTTTTTGCGTCAGAATCTCAATCTACACTGCTGTAATTAGTGACCACTGTTGTTTCTGTTCGCCCGAGCTATTCATGATCATATATTTGTTCAAGAGGTCAGTTGCGGCACCCGAACGAGGCCGCCGCGTTTCCACCGTCCAGAAAGCGGCGCGCTAGGGTGAACCAGGACCCAGGTTGTCCGCCTGCACACGCCTTGCGGGCCGTCGGCTCCGAAAAGGCGCCGACGGATTCTCAAGTCCAGTTGTACTCCGCACACACGTTCCCTAATCCCGCTCTCTCCGCTCTAAGGTTCATTCTCCGCGCGCCTTCGCTGAAACCGAGCACCCCTACTTGCTCTACACCGGCCCTCGTCGTTGATGACCTGTACCTCGGCCTTCGCGTGCATTTTCATCCTGGCATGGTACATTTACCCACCTCACGGCCATGATTTTCTAGCTGCCTTATAGCAGGACAGGGTGCATGCTGGAACGCGAAACGGTGACCCGTCGTTCCCTCTCCCCGTCCCCGGACAATTCCCTATATTCGTCTACCCCTCGACACGTCCCGCGCTATGGGGTGGAAATCACCCCGTCATGGAGATGCCATTCCGTAGCCATGTCGAAAGGATGAACCGCGGGTCCTGGCAAAAGTGAGTCCGGTCCTACTTTCTCTCATCTCCGCTTGCAATCACATTGGCAACGTACGGAAGGCACGATCTCTGGGGAGGGATGTACTCACTTGTGGCCGTCGAACCATCGCCTCGACCCCCAGCCGCCGTGCTGGTTACCATTTATGGCCTTCATCCCATCATTTGCGCCGCCTACATGGCGCTATACATCCTTTGTTCAGAAAGCGCCTTTCACTTCTTGAATCGATAAATGCACCAGAGTCGCCCTCCCTACTTCTCCTCCCAACACCTCGTCTTCACTGCTCCCCATCGCGCCGCCTGCTAAAAATGTTCCCAACTCTTCTCAATCACTGGTTCCTGTACTTCGCTATCACGATCCCTGTCGTCGTTTTGACGCTGCAAGCTATTGCTCCCGACACGCAAACTATCGCCCCGCCCCCCTGTGTGGCGACCGTCCAATATCCCGGCGCATCCGACCAGACCCCGGGTGAGTCGGGTTGATGCTTCTTGGAGCTGACAATATGTGTTCTAAGTTTCTTCTCTTTGTTCAGATGTCGAGTCCGGTCGCGCCGACGGCTTGCCGGTCGGATGCGACATAGCTTCGTGGAGCGATGTACGTTTTACAACCCCTTGCATAGCCCTACGTTTTCTGACGTGCCAAAAAGATGCTGCGCTTGTAGACATTTCTTTCAAGTCGCCGTATGCATATGCATCGGTGTGTGGGATGATGGAGAACCTGTCTGGGACTTAGAATAGATGCGCTTCTTGTTGTATTTTGGCCATCTCGCTCTGGAGTGTAATCATCGTTCCTTGACCGCCCCGAATTTCCTGAGTGCGTGGTGCCCCATTCTGCGTCGAAGTCGCAAGAAGTGATGCGTGACTCAGTCACTCAGGGCATGTGATCTTGTGACCCAGATGGCGCGACCTCAGCGCGCTACCGCATGCGCAAGGACTTGGCACGGTCGTCACCATCCCCTGAGCTTGACCTTGGGGCCTGGAAGTCTGAAGACCGGCATAGGCCCTGGCCTGCAACTCCAGAAGCACTCTAGGCTGAAACACATCTCCGCGGCCGCACTGACAATGCAACTTTTCTGGTCTTCGCCGTCATTGGACCCGCCTACACAGCCTCCTCGCGGCGTTGAAATCGCGACGAGGTTCTCTTTTGTTCAGCTGTACGCGTCCAATATAAGTTCAATGCGCTCTGATTTCTTACCCCACAGGATCGATCGATCGTATTCATTATGGCCTACAACCCCGCGTAAGTCCCTCGCGTCGTCGTCGACAGGTTGGTTGACAACTCTTCCAGGGATCCGCCCTACATCGCGCTCTCGACGCCCAATGCCTGGTACTGCGACGGCGCAGAAACTCCCGCAGAGGATTCAGATGCGTGGAAGCGGGTCATCGCGCTAGTCGCTGAGTTGACTCCTAAGACCAGTAAGATCTCCCAGTTCGTACTCGGCTATCCGTTCTCAACCCATACGCCCAGTTTGTCTTGTCGTCAGCCCTGTATTGGACTGCGAGCTCGCGCCTTACCCGTTCCAGCCCATTGTCCAAGTTCTCTTCCCCGAGGATCAAGCCACCCTTCAGTCTTCCGATGCGGTGCGTACCCTTCGTTCCGGGTGAACGCGAGATTTTGAGCGTTCCTTCTGCAGGAAAGCAAGGTAGTCCGCTTCCGTCTGTTCAAGAAGGAATGCGTGTCGTATTTCAGTCTTCGGTTTTCTGACCCCCTGGAGTTCTGGGACTGTGTGCGACTCATCTCAAACGTCCTCTGCGAGGCCGAGGGGCATCGCTCTGACCTCGTTATACGAATGTCGCAAGCCATCGACTCTATCCCCTCTCACCAACCCGGTCGGGCGGCCGAATGCCTTTGCGCCAACCAGGAGCATGTGCCGCGTACGTCCTCTCCGCTTATCGCTTCAATTCTCTTCTGACCCATGTCACGCAACAGGGGATGAAGGTATGCAGATGGATCATTGACGTTCCTATCCGATGACGTCAATGATGGATGGGAGCGTTTAGAGTAGCTGGGTCGGTATTTGCCATGGGCACTTGGCAGAGAAATTCCCGATCTGCGAGGTTCTGTGATCGGTCTTTCGGTATCCACCCTTCCATCCGAGCTCCGAGAGATCTAGAGTGTTCTCGTGACAAGATGATGTTTGCTTGCTTTGTTTGCTATCGAGGGAACCTACCTCTCCGCCACACCACGCGTCCTCCTGCATCTCCTTCCTTTGTCTGAATTTCAACCCATGGCCATCGGCAGGGCAAGCTCGATGGAGACGCCATGTCTCTTGAGTATATTAAACCTGGGGGATAGGCGAAGAGGCCTCAGTACCAACCTCCGCCCTCGCTTAAACCCTCGCTCAAGATGAGTTCTTCTGACGGGTACGCACACTGCCGATCTCCCGTCGTCTTCACAAACGCTCATCCTTACAGACAACCTCAAATTCTTTTTTCCGCCACCCGAGTCGCTGCAGCGTCGTCCGGCAGCAACACACCTGTCGCTCTTCCGTCGACTGACGTCCAGTTTCGCGTCGTGCTTGCGAAACTTGCGCCGGAGTTATGTAAGCGTATCCCTTCGCCATCCTGCGCGCTCCTCTTTGCCTCACGCACTATTTTCTCAGACTCTTTATTCGTGTTCAAGGCCGCCGACGCGGCAGCCCTCGTGGGCGAGCGTGAGCCGCAGGTCTCGCTTCTCATCGGCGACGATACCTGGACTGCTCACGCGGAGGTGAGCGCGCTTGCCTACTAACTGTAGCAATAAGTCTGACCCGGGCTAGCAAACTGGTGTTGTGACCGTGGGTCGCGGCGATCGGAGCGACGTGCCCCAAATTTACCTCCATCTTCGTTTCGACGATAAGGAGGACTTCTGGACATTTCTCCGCCTGCTTATTGCCGCCAAGGAATCCGCGTACAAGCGCAATTTGGAGATCTGCGACCTGATCAGGCAGGCGATCGCCTTGGTCCCTCAAGACGAAGGTAAGTCTGCTGTCGCGAATAGGTGCGCGTTCATGCTGACGCGGACGACATGTACCGTACCCGCAGAGTAACAGTTGTGCATGTTGACTGCCACGAAGCCATGCTGGCCGCACTGCACCTAGCTAGAGTATCCCGTAGTCTCTGCGTTTGTTGAATTTGTAAAGTCCATGATTTTCCCCTACTCGTGCAATGAGATGAGTGCGAGCGAACCCAAAAACCAGCTGGATCTGCGAAAACCCGGACCGCCCATCCGGCAGGGACGTCCCGCGGACGGGCTCGGGACAAAACCCGGACCGGGAACGAGATGCGAACGTGGCCAAATATATGTAAACACAGTGGGTGAGGCCGCACGGCAGCCTCATAGCGCATGCGCCCACACCTACTTATCTTGGTCTTCTACTTCGTCCCTATCTGTTGCTCTGCCCTCACCGCTGGTGTCCTCCTGTCCCCGAAGTGCAGTCCCGATGTCATCCGTTTCCGATGTCTCGAACTCTCCCGAGGATGTGGTGCAAGAGCAGACTGAGCAGACTGAGTCTTCGGGTGGGTCGCCTTGTCTCCGCTCCCCATATTTTACGAGTCTCACATATCTTATGCTTCAGCTTCAGCCAACCTTCAGACTACATTCGCATCACAGTCAAAGTTGCAGCTGCGGGTCCATGTCCCCTTAGAATGTAAGAATAACATTGGCTTATTCGTAAACCTTCCTCTCAATATTAGCAGACATCACAGGCATGGAAGCGCGGATTGCCGCCTTGCAAGCGGAACTCAAGCACCTGGCAGCGCAACATCAATCCGACGTAGAGCAAAAGGAAGCCGAACACCAGTCCGAGTTGCAGCGGAAGGACGATCACTATCGCTTGGACCTAGAACGGAAGGACGCAGAGTTCAAGGCCTACGTTGAGAAGAAGGACGCCGAGTGTAGCGAGCTGAGAACCTCTGTCAGACTCAACCGTTACGTTTGGGATTCCTTCTCCCGCCAAAACAAGGAGTTTGAGTCGATGCTTTACCCGTTCCTTGACCCGGATACGAGACGGATTCAATTTCCCTTGGTCACGTTCCCAGCGTGTGTTTGCGGAGCGGGGACTCAATGGTGTGTCTTTCGTTCTGAAGCCTCTGACCCAGTCTAACATGGTGGTACAGCCGTAACCAAGCGTGAACGGCATCCAGGAGTTGACTGTCCCCCATCTCGTTAGTTGTCGTATCGTTCAGCTATCTCCCTGCCGCGCTGCTATCTTCTCGAGCACCCTATCCATCATCCAACGTCGCTATCCATCGCATGACCGTCTTTCAGACATGTCGGGCCTCTCGCTGTTTTTGTTTAGTTGAACCTCGCAATGCATGCTAAGTATCGGGACTCCATACATGCCTCGAATCATATCGCAATTTGTCGCAACTTGGTGTAATAACCGTGAATCGGCGTCTATAGGGCGCTAACCCATCGCAACTTAACTCAACGCTGCGCCTCTGAAGTCTCGCAATATGAGGCAGTTTGGTGTGTCTCTGATGTTGCGAACTATTGGAACTGTTCTATGCTGAAGTAGATTACAGCCTCCTCTCCATCCGTGCCCAAGTTCATCGCAGCTCGAAGCCGATGGAGGTCCAGTGCCTCATGTTTCAAGCTCGTGGCATAGCTGATGTCAACGTGGTGCGCGCGGACTCGCACCAAATCTCTCCGCTTTGCGCTGGGTGGCACACCTACTCATAAGTCCCCGTAACTTTGCTAACGCCTCATCTCTCCCTCGCTCCTTGCACTTCCCTCTCCAGCAACGCCTTCCAGTTTTCTTACAACCGATAATGAATTCTCGCCGAGCCAAAAACAACACCAATCGAGCAACTGCTCGTAGAGTGAGTGCTCGGTCTGATCCTTTGTTCACGCCACTTGCTAACGGACATGCATATAGGGAGTTGTACAGGCCTCCTCGTCCGCCTCAGGCGGTGGGCAAACGTCTGCGTCCAGCAGCGCGGTCTCATCCGCCATTTTGAGCTCGGAAGAGGAACAAAAGTTCGTCCCTGCCGCTGATCTCCCCATCCACCCTCCCGGCATCCACCACTCCGCCCCGGCTCTCCCTCCCCATCCCCAGCCCCCGTCCCCTGGCCCCCCTGCGCCTGCCCCAGCCCCCGTCCCCGGCCCCCCTGCGCCTGCCCCAGCCCCCGTCCTTGCCCCTCTTGCGCCTGTCCTCGCCCCCGTTCCTGCCGTCGCCCCGATTCATATTGTTGGTGTCAACGCTGAGATCGCTCATGCCCGCCGCTTCGCCGGGCTTGTTGCCGTCTTTGGAACGCTCTTCCGGTCGGTCATGGACGCTTTGAGGGTTGTCATCGTCCTTCTCAAGGTCCCCTTCATCGTCTTCCTCTTCGCGTACTTGTCCTTGCTTCTCCTTGGGCGTGTTGTTGACACCGCGTCAGAGAGGCTCGCCCCCGTCTGCAACATCTTTCCCAACCTCCCTATTTGCCGAGTCACAGCCGCCGCCGACAATCTGTCTGCTACGCTGGGTAACGTTGGACGGAAGCCAGTCAACTACATGCACCGCGTCGACTTCCCTGGACTGATGGATTTGCAGAGCCGGACGCTTGACCAGCTCTTGGCCCAGTCTACTTCTGGATCCCAGCTCGCACTCAGCATCAAGCAAGCTGAGCTCGCAGTCAAGGACCTTGGTATCGTCGTGAAGGCCAGCAACCTCACAAGCAAGGACGTCCTCGCTCAAGCCCTAGAGGAATTCGCCCAGGAGGCCAAACTGGCAGGGCGAGACTTGCAGCGCCTCTCAGCGAAGCTCTACGGCACCGTGGATACGTACGTGGACTTACGTGCAATAATTGGCTTCGCGCGTCCTAATGATCACGTCTACAGAGTACTTGCTTTTGATGACTACGCCCTCCGCTCTCTTGCGTCAGCCCAGACGTCAGGTGCTGACGTGAGAGAGACAGCCGTCGCGATGTTCCGGTCCACGATGACGTCCCTGGCCTTAGAAGTGACTCGCGTCATTTTGGATGCCACGGCGGTTGCCGCCTCCCTCGACGCGCTGGAGGAGAAACTTTCCATTATCCGGTCTCTCTGCGAGCAGGAGATGGTACTTACGAAGTCGAACTTGAGCGACGTTCTGTCGGAGCTCTGGAGTACTGTTGGCGGCAACAAGGACAAGATTTATCACTTGACCAACCAGGTGGAGATCCTTCGTAACGTGGACTGGTACCGTTCTCTTTCCGTCGCGCACGTCGTCGCCACCACCGAAATCTTGTTGACGCTCAAGGCCGAGCTTTCCGAGCTTCGCGACAAGCTAAACACCCCGGAGCTCATCGGCGATGCGATTCCCATCGAGGTCCAGATTGCCAGCATCGAGCGGGGGGCGCGCCGTATCAAAGAGGAGAAGCTGAAGACTCGACAGCAGGCCTGCCAGGTCGGAGACGGAAGCGCTGCGTCGACCCGCCGCCAAGGTCTGCTCGGTAGCATTTAGAGCGGCGTCGTTCGGTTCGACCTCTTGACGAGTGCCGAACCACTGTAGATGGTGGGTCCGCGCGAGCAGCGGAGGTGCGCAGATGTGACTCGGGATCGGCGCCCTGGAGATAGATACCGGGGCGAAGGTAGAGGCCGGGGAGTGGATGGAGGTCGGCGGTTAGCGGGCGCGGGTTAGAGGTCGGCGGGCGTGCGACGAGCGGGCTAGTCTTGGGATGCGCTTTCAGTTTGTCATTGAGTTGCAGAATGTTGTATCTGTATGATTTGTTTAATGTCAGAGAAAATTTGAGCGGAAACGTTCTGCGAGCTCGGAGAACCTGGAACATGACATGGTACACCCGTCTTCCGCGCACTTCGCGATTGCGAACCCCACGCGACATTGCAGCAATAATCATGTGATCGCGTTCGCCCCCACCTCGTGGAAAATGTGCCACTCAGCCTGGACTTGGAGCTGAAGCCCTTGTTGTCCCGCCTGCCACCGCTGCACTCCATCGACCTAATCTTTTCTCGCTTGAGTTCCTCTATGCATCCAGTCCTATTGGCAGTCCTAGGAATCGTGTTGCTGATCTTGGCCTACACTATTACCTCCAAGGAAAGCGTTGAGAACGATGGTCCCCCCTCCCTCGACAACATAAATACCTTCTCTACGAGCGGCGCGACGCGTGTCGAGGGCGACGCGCTAGTCTCGGAGTACACCCCACCCCATCCACCCCACAATAACATCAACGCTGTACCCAGCATGACAAGGGTCTTCAATAACTTGCTCTTCATCGAAAAGTACGTCGTTGCGCCCTGTTTCGTTTCAAGCCATCTCAAAGATCATCTATAGAGACCGTCGCAGCCCGATGAGCTCCCGGAATGCTCTGAAAATAGATCCACTCAAGGGGGGATCCTCTGCCTCCACGGCGGCTCTCAAACGGGCACACCAGGCCTACTCTTCCGACACGGAGCCAGCCACGCCAGGAGAAAGGGGAGAAACGTACCGTGCAGTGTCAGCCCCGCCCGAATCACCACCCCATTCGCTGACCTCCTTCCCGCGAGCACAACACTCCACTAGGGCTGGTACCCCCTCCCCAAATCTTGCCCCGACTACACCTGGGTCTTCGTCCTCCAGCGCCCCGCGTGGCATTCTTGCACGCTCGCGCTCTATATTGGGTAACTCTTCCTTTGAACCCGGAGCACCGACGCGCTCGATGTCTGTTCCCCCGAGTCAGGCCCCCATCGCAAGTTCACCGAAGTCCCAAAGGGCGCGAAACCTCACCGTCTCTAAGCGTCATACGCGGAAATGCGCACAGAACCCTAAATTCCTCAATATTCTACCGACCGGTGAGCGGCCAGCAACTGCGTACTTTATGTCGTCCGATCGGAAGTCTGTGGACGGGCCGCCGATGGAGGAGCTCTTGAAAAAGTTGCCGCCTCTACAAGTCGGTGACTTGTACTGCCACAAAACGCCGTCTGTGACGCTCATCTGGATCTACGTTGAAGACAAGGCCAAGAAGGAGAGGTTCTGGGAGAGGATCGATGTTGGGTATGTCCGTGAGCTCGATGGCAGGATGCTGTCTCTCACCGCCTCGGGAAACCCGAACTTCGTGGGAGATGAATGGGCTAATAAGCGTCAGAACACGGAAGGTGAGTGACAATTCTACGAAGGGATCCGTAAGACTGAATTTTATGTAGAGAAACGCAGGAAGAAGGGGAAGGGGAAACAAGTAGAGGAGGTGGACGACGATGATACGGATGAGTTAGAATCCGAAGACGATGAATAAGAACCTCATAACCTGGACTATACGCACCTTGTATCTAGTTAAACATCTCTCTGACTGCTGTGTCGCATGCCTCGAACAGTCGATTTCGTGTGGTGTTTTGGAGCACTTCTTTGCGAGCCGGGGTTGGCGACGTTCAGAGTGTTGCGGTGATGACATAAGCCAGGTGCTCTTGGGGGCGATCGCAGTCGCACGTACTCGCGCTTGTATCTTTCCCCCACGTCCCATTCTCTTGCTCTCGGTGTCACAACATGGGAGCTCAGATTTCCTCTGTCCCTCGAGATCCGTTCAACCCCAATCGATTCCTTTCTGCTGATGCTCCTGGTACGTGTTTCGCGAGAGAGGGCGCGGAGACATGGCTTACGCGCCGCTCGCAGCTCTCGATAAGCAGGTCCGGTTCGACGAGCATCAGCCTGCCTCCGCCAACCCTGTGGTCGACTCTACGATACACCGTTCGCAGACAGCAGGTAGTAGCCGGTCTACCTCTACGGGCAGTCTCCCACGACAGAGCCGATGGCCGCCATCCTCCCCGCCGTGGCGTCGTGCGGTGAGCTTCATTTTGGCGTTGGTTGGAGTCGCCGCCCTGCTTTCTGCCTTCACTTCGTACCATGGCGAGTCACTCGCTACCCGTCTATTTGGGAAATATGCTCGTCCATCTTTGCTCTATACCGTATTTCCGCTCTCCTTTGGGGCCCCTTCAGACCCTCGCACAACTGTGGCCGACAACTTCCTGGCTAGAGCCCTTCCTATCGGACGATACGACTACGCCCTCTCCGCTAATGGTGGCAAGATCTTCCTTCCACTCACCACACCCTTCGACGACAATCCATCTTCCCCCGCTTCCCTCTCCATCGATTCTATCCTGACCGACGATGCGCGGCTCGACGGCTCCTTTTCTTCCCCAGGCGCGCAATTTCAAGTCGGCATCTCCTTTGCGACGACCATTTATCCAACACACTTCACGATCGACCACGCTTTCTCACCAGACAAAATCGGCTCCAGCAACGCTCCGCGACACATCGTATTTTGGGGTGTTGTCGAGGGGGTTGGCAACAAGGGCCGGGTCTCCCGCGTAGTCGGGGACCTAGGCCTTTCAGATGTCTTCAATCGCACTGCGCCGAACTTACACCAGCGCGAGAACTTCTTGCCATTGGCGACGGCCGAGTACGACGTTCGCGGAAGCTGCCATGTGCAGACATTTGCGGTTCATCCCGGTCTCGTAGAATCCAATATTGACTTTGGCGTTGTCGTCCTGGAGGTGCTTGACAACTGGGGAGGGGAGGTGACGCAGTTGTACCGGGTTCGCGTTCATGGTGAGTCTGACGAGCATTATCTTCTTGGCTTTGTTTGCTAAGGACGCGCTCTCTGACAGGTCTCGCAAAGATGTAGCGATTGTTATCTAGCATTGTAATATTTGAGTGCGCCTCTATGCATCCTCCTTTGCCGTTTATGCCTCTTTGTTGTTGGATGAGTAAACCTCGATCATAAACGCGCAGGCTCATCCCCTCGCGTTCTTAAGTAGCCTCCCACTCCGCGCTGTTCATCTCCTCGATTCCCTTCTTTTCTCTCAACTCCCTTCTCTAATCATCCCCACTCTCCTTTGCACGATTGCGACGGCATGAGTTCTCGAGTTAACTCTGTCGCGCCACTGCTTTCCACAGACGCCGGTCCATCTACCACAGCTGCTCTCGAGGAGACAGCATTCAATCCGCCACCCTCCCCGTCGGCACCGGTGCACGGCGTGAGGCGGTCATTGGACCTGAACGAACGGAATATCAAGGGATGCAAGGCGGCGAGGACCAAACTCAGGGTAAGTGGTGCTTGCATTGCCTTCTCTCCGTCAACACTAGACCTCTGTTCTATAGGAGAACACTGAGCCTCTCAGATTGGCGCAGAAGAGACGTGCGAATCGCCTCCGTACCATACAGAGGCGAACGGCCCATGCAACGGCTGAACAAGCTACCAGCACCCCAGGCCAGGACTTCAGACCCGCCATACAAGAATCAACCACTCCTCCTGGCTCTCCTCGCGGTTTAAGCCACATGGTGCTGGTAAGTGCAATTATACGTGCATGTGGCCCAAGGCTTATTCGAGTTAGGACACCGACGTCTCTGACGACGAGAACGATCACATGGAGAGCGATACGGACGAGCAGGAAGTCGATGCCATCGTTGATGACTACATGGCCGAGGACGAAGATGAACGCGGTGAGAAGGTGAGTGTTGTAAGAACCCTGTCCTTTGGCGGCGTGTTCAGTCATTTTAAAATCATCGTGAGCAGGATCACGCCCCCGTATCCCTACCGCCCGCTCCTCTTGCCGCACCTCAGCCTGGGCCATCTCAACATGGAGCATATCCAGTCGACCGACCAGCCCTGCGCGACCTGAATCAACGTGGTGACGCTTCTCGGCACAACACTCCGCGGGGCATCCCTGTCGGCGTGCATGTCCAGTCTTTTCAAAATTCTCTTCCGCCGCATCATCACGCTCCCATACCATATCAGGCACCGCACGTCCAGCAACAGATAGCTGTCGGCGCCCCCGCCCCATATCCCCAGCGTCAGACTGCCGGTCCCGTCGTTTTGTCTACCCAACAACCTATGACTGGCATGCCCGGCCAGCACGTACAGAAACACGCCATGAGCGTTCCTACTCATCACGTCCAACAACACGCCATCGGCATCCCCTCCCAGTTCACGCAACAACATGGCCCGGGCGTGCCCGCTATGTACGCGCCGCAACAGGCGATGAGCGAACCCTCTCCGTTCGTCCAGCAGCACCCTCTGGGAGTTCCAGGTCAATACCATCCTCAACGCCAGGCGTATGCCCCCGTCCATCCGCTCCAGCACCAACAGAGCGCATCACATCGTTCAACACTCCCTTCCTCGTCGGCGTATCCCTCGCCAGGTAACCAGCCGGCTGGTTATACCCCTAATAACCTGCTATCATCGTCGGTGGCGCCACCGGAACCGCCTGTCCGTACTTCTGACCGCCAGTTCGGATCGATCCCTCCCGTCGACGACCAACGCAGCGCTAGGACCAGGCCCAGTCAACAATCCTTCCGGTTCGTGAACGTAGACCCAACACAGCCACCGAGTGAACGACGCAGATTGACTGCTGCAAACAGCCTCTCGAGTTTGCCCGAAACTCTCACACAAGACGTCGGCCCTTCGCCCGTGGCGGCTGCGCCAGTGTCCCGCCGCAAACCACCTAGTCGGACGTCCTCCTCGCGAAACGTTGCCAAGGAACGCCCCCGTCAACCCGTCATCAACGAACAGCGCTACGAACCTCCACGCGACCCGCCGGCCTACGAACCACCACCCTTTCAGCCAGGAGCCTCAGATAACCTGCCTTTCGACGACCATCGCGCGCCTGGTTCTCGCCCGAATGAGTCGGGGACTTCTGGACCTAGCCGCGATCCGTGCAAGGAGATCGTCGAGAGGCTCTCGTCTTTGGACGAGGCTGACCGACGACGGGTCATAGCCGCACTCTATCATCAAGAACGCACCACAGAGGTAAGTGTGGATCATTTCTTATCATACCCGCATCTTCACAATACTTTGTTGCAAGATGGATGTGGACGAGGAGGGCCCCGGTCCCTCCAAAGGCAAGGGTAAGCGCAAGTCGGGGGCAGACGGCGTTCCCGCTCTAGCTATGGTTTTGGACAAGGTTCAGCGAGTGGAGGAAGTTTGCCGCGACAACGCCCAGCGGTCGAAGCAGTTCGAGTGCGTGCTTGCTTCCTTTTCGTCACCGATCATGTAGCCTCGATATTGACAGTGTCTCGAACCTCCCGCAGAGCCCAGGTGCAGGTCACCTTGACCAAAGTCCAACAAGAAATGGCGGGCCTGAAAAATGTGAATCCACGCACGAGCAAGTATGCCCTACAGGCGCGGCGCGCGGTCAAACCTCCCCGTGCTTCTCGCCAATCCAGGGCCAAGCAGGCCGAAGAACATCTTCCACCCAACTTCGGCACGATGGCCGTCGGCGACCAAGAGATTTGGCTTCGGCGTCAGAAAGATCAATTGGACTTGCTAGCGGTAAGTTTATCTTCGCATGCGCAACGCGAAGAGCTGTGCCCTGATCGCCTCTACAGCATCACGTCAGGACCCACCTCAAGAAGGTCTTGGGTTTCTCCACGTGGAAAGAGTTGGTTCAGAAGAACCCTCCTCTTACCGCTAACCAGATCAAGTTGTTTGGAAACCCCAAGACCGGTGTCCTCGACGTCTTTCCGGACCGGAGGCTCCATTTCGACTTTGAGCAGTCTTGGGAGAAGTTCTCCTTCAATCGCGAAGCGAGCAAGCTCTTCGTCGCCGATTTCCTGTCCAAAGTCAAAGCGGGCCAATATTCGAATCCTCCGGTGGAAGCGCGCTACGTGACGGAATACAATGTCGCGATCGCACTCACCGTATACATGGACACCTGCAGGCGGAACTACCGGGAGGTTCTTGATCCGATCAGCGAGGACGAGAAGGAACGCCGGGCGGATTCTTCCTGCAAGAACGGTCGTCGAGGCACGGTGAGTACCGTGGAACAATGCGTTGCGTATGAACTTGAACTAAAAGTGTGACACAACGCAGCTCCTACGCCAACGCAAACTCACGACCGTGCGGAGGGGTTGGAACCAATTCGACCCGCTCTGGGTGGCGCTGACTGCAGCGAACATGAGCGACGACGAGACTGACTCCGAAACCAAGAAGGGGAAGGGAAAGGTAACTCGGCGCAGGAAGCGCCATTGGCCGACTTGGACCATCATTCGGTCCCTCTGGCAGAGCGACAAGCTCGTCGAGTTCCTCCATGAGATCGACAAGCACTACAGGCGAGACTGGGAGAACCCGGGACGGTACACCGGGAAGCGCAAGTCTAGCGGACAACCTCCTCGCAGGCGTTATCTGAAGACGACTTCGAAGGTTGAAGATGGCGTCGTACCTCGAGGGTTGTGGCGTAATTGCTACAATGCTGCCTGGTTGAAAACCCTCCGACCCGACGAGGTGGCTGCTTTGCAGATCATCAACGAGGATTTCGACTTGGAGGTCCCGTTTCCCGCTCGGGATACTTCTGATGAAGAGTCCGATGGGGAGGATGAAAATGGTGAGGACGAGGAGATGGAATAGACGAACCGTAGGCTTGGCATGGCCGTAGAGGGTCGCAGGTGTGTCTCTCCTTGGGAGTGTATGTATTTTGAGAACGAACGCGCGGGCTTTGGTAATGGATGAGTTTGAGGCTTATACGTTGAAGACGAAGGACCTTTGGTGAGGATCAAGTGCGACGACGGACGTGCTTGTAGCGCGACAACGCGACGACTTGTACGGCGGCTTCTGCATACAGGCGCGGTGAGGGCCTCCGCGACGTGGACGAGGTTGTGCCCGTGCGTGCGTAGTGCAGAGAGACGAGTCCGACCTAGCGCGGGAGGCACATGCAGTCCAGCGGCTCGACGGACAGGTCCAGGAGGGATGGCGGTCAGTTGCCTCGCGATGCGAACGAGGTCGCGCTTGTGCACGCACAAGCGCGGTCATGGCCTCCACCACGGGGACGAGGCTACGCTCGTGTGCGCAAAGGTGCGGAGAGACGAGTTAAGGCTGTAAAATATCGACGGAGGCTTTCGGGAGGAATGGCGGCCAATGCCTCCGCGATGCGACCGCCGAGGTCGCGCATAAGCGCGGGTAGTGCCTCCGCGACGCGGACGAGGTCACACCCGCGCGCGCACAGGGGCGGTCAGGGCGTCTGTGACGCGGTTGATGTCGCGCTCTTAAGCACCCATGGGCGGGCGGATAGACCCAGCGCGGCGCATGAGGCCTGGGGATGTAAAAAGTCGACGGAGGCCTTCGGGAGGGATGGCGGCCAATGCCTCCGCGATGCGACCGCCGAGGTCGCACATAAGCGCGGGTAGTGCCTCCGCGACGCGGACGAGGTCACACCCGCGCGCGTACAGGGGCGAATGGCCTAAGCTCGACGCATGAGGCACGGGGCTGTAAATAGTCGACGGAGGTGCTAGTGCGTGCACGGGCACAACCTCGTTCGCGACACGGAGGAGGTCACAGTGCGAACTCGTGCGCGCATAGGCGCGGTCAGTGTCTCCGCGACGCGGACGAGGTTGCCGTGCGCGCACTAGTGCAGAGAGACGAGCCGAGCCCAGCGCGTGACGCACGCGCAGTTCAGGCGGCACGTAATCATCGAGGGAGGCTGTCAGGATGGAGGGCGTTGGACGCGCGTAGAGGAGTCGTGCGTCGCATTGTATTGCGGGAGCTTTGGGGAAGGATTGAAACCGTGTCTAGGCACCGACGGCGCAGCGCATGTTATGGGTATTCGTCAAGAGCGCGGCACGGAGTAATTAGGCTCGCAATGCCAGTACCCGTGGCATGTAAATGCGCCGCCTAAAGCAATATGTCATGTACAATATAGCGCATCGCTCCCAATTACTGGTACATGGTGTCAGTTTCATTCCGCGAGTTTTTCGCCCTTCAGGCTGTGATATATCGATGAGACGCAATCTCTTTATTTTGCCATTAAGAGCAGCAGAGCGCGACCATGCGCAACATGACGCGCAAGTTCGCGCGTTACTGCGCTCAAGTGCACGAAGGGGAGAGAAGTCGCAACTCCACGCTCTGACTGACTCCGACTTTTCGCAACATTAGTTCCGCGTGAAAGGAAAACCCTTCCAGATTAATCAGCTTTGGGGAAAGTTAACCTTTGGCTGTAGACTTCCACAATTGTACAAATTTCTGACAAAGGACAAGTTCGCCACGAGGATACCGAACGACGAAAGATGCGGACAAGGTAACCTTTGCCACCATTTTCACGAATCGCTGAATGAAACCTTTCCCAGCACTTAACCAGTCAGGGATCTTTGTTCGGACGCCATTGTTTTCGCAGGACAACAAACAAGTGGCCCAGAGTTCCTATCCCGATATGGCATTGTGGCGAGGAAGGCTTGGGAAAGTCTTCCTTCCCCTTGCCTTCCCTTGGGCCGGATCCCCTTGCCAAAGGTAAACATCACCACGCCTTCTCCGGCGCGCGATCTTTCTAGGTCAAAGTTTTCCTTTCCCTGTTAGCGAAATGAATTATATTGGTGCGCAGAATCTAACCTATCGCAGATAGATATAATTTTGGTAAATGTCTGTGAAAGGTAGGGCTTGCCGGGAAAATCCCACACTTTTCCCTTCGCCGTTTTCTGACTTGTGCCCGTCGTGTGGAGGCCAATCGCGACGAGAGGAATGGGTCGTGTGGTGATGGGAAACGCTTACGTCACCCCTTTAGCGTCATACATCGTAACATACTCCCGTCCGGGCTGTGCTCCCTTGTCTTCTGGGTCTCCCGTCCTCCGAGTCCTTGCACCACATCCCATGGCCACACTATTTCTGTCTTTGACAACCACTCGTCCTCTCACGCAGCAGTCTTGTCGCCCAAAAGTCTGTCCGCTGCACCGTCCTCTGCCGCCGATCAACACATTGGAGTCCAAGTTCTGCTCAAGCTTTGGTATTGATAGTTGGTTGGGAACACGGGAGATGAGGATGAAAACGAAGGACGGCTTCCCTTATCCGGTCGTAAGCCATATCCAACATACCGTAAAATCTACCTGTGTACCCGTCAACACATGCCGGCGGCGGCAAAGAGGCACTGTCGTTGGTGCGGGGTTCTCGGACACATGTTGGGCTGTACATGTTAACGTCGACGTCCACTGGGCGGTCTCGAGGGGCAGCTGCCTATCATGGTAGGTGCAGTACCCGTTCCTGTTCATCTGAAAGCTGGGAAGGCGTCAGCACTTCGATCGTATGTAGATCGTCGGTCAGTCGATGCCAATGCACGTTAGTCCAGATAACTACACAGACGACCTGTCGTATCCGCAGTCGGTTCGTCTTGCTGCGGTTTCCTAACGACGCGTCTCCTGTTGACAGGCAGCTTGCACATGCTCATATCGTTAGTTCTCCAGCCGCCTTTATCCCGATACTGTACCCGGCTTATCGACCGACTTCCTGGGGATTGCGAGCTGTAACTTCTTCTCGGTCATACGCCGAGAGTTCTGAGCAGAAAGGATCCTGGTGGTTGCGACCTCTTTAAATGACATCATTCAGACATAACATACGACAAACTGCAATGTTGCATTCAGGGCTTCCCCATTGGCCAGGCGAATATGACGAGGAGGCGTTCAGTAACTTGCGATCAACTTGCGATTGAGGTTTGTGTAGGCGCTTAAGTTGCCTGATTGGGTTCGGATGTTGCCGAGTCGAGAATGCCGCGAAGCGAGCTCGGCATCGAGGTCGACGACCTGCCGCGCCGCGAGCCTCGACAGACTTGAACTCGACCCTTGTCCTGTCCTGGCGGCCTGCCCTGCGTTCCACGTCTCTATGCATGACTTACGGCTTGCTCCTCGTGGTGAAGGCCCTCTCTTGGTCCGACCAATCGCCTCCAGTCGCTTCCCGTGTCGAGGCCAGGGCAAGCCGGTGTTTTTACGGATGCGAATGGGCGAATCAAGGTTCAAGCGCGCGTTGTGCAGATGGTTTGAAGGAGGGTTTCAGGATCAGTCGTGATGAGCTCGGGCACGAACATCATCGCGTATGTGATCTCGTTTGCTTCCATCCGGGCGTCGGCGCAGGCCTCGAGCACGGGTAGTTAGGCTCAAGCTCAGGCTCTGGAGGAGGCCCGGCAGGACTTAGGAAGGGGTGGAGTGCGGGCCACCGCGGGTGTGCTGTCGACAGGAGGACGTTAACAAGAAGTCAAGGCGCGTCGAAAGACGAAGGCCCGGCCGGTCTCGGAACACTTGTCGCTCATTATCTCCCCAAAACAAGGGGCTGTCGCATGTTGTGCCAGCGCGCCCCACTCACAACACATTCGCACATTACGCCGACCGCGAATCTGACCACGCTCGACGCACCCGCCCTCAGCTGACCGCGAGGATCGTAACATGGGGTTTCGTTTGGGGTGGGGGCTGGGTTGGGGGGCTGCGAGCAAGTCAGACGACACACCGCCAATCGTGTCTTCCGTTCCAACTTCCAAGCTGCCCCTCCATCGCGGGCTTCCGTTGCTGCTACTTCTTCTCATGGCGTGGGGTGCGCGCCGCTCCGTCCAGCGTGAAACAGGCAGAGTGTCATACGATGGGCCGGGGCGTCGTGAGTCATCTGTTTTTCTATAAAATTGCGTATGCCCAGCCCGGGAGGGGACGCCTTCCGCAATCGTCCGACACTCTATTCACGTTCATCGCTGCACCCACCCCCGTATCAAGCCCATTCCGTTTCTAGACTATCCTAGTAATCCCGCTGGCCCTCTAGATTGCCCTGCTAGACCCCCTAGACCTTCGTGGACGTGCCACCACGTGAAATTCGAGACTCAGATATGAACGCGGTGAGAACGCGGGCGGCCAAAGGTGAGCTACTCTGCCGCATCTTCCTGTGGTTCCGTCGGTGACTGCCGCTGCGGCGGTTGCATGTCGCACCAATGTCGCACAAGCACATCTTACGCTGCGTATGATTTTGATAAGTGCGGCGATACGAACACGAACGTGAGCGGATGTTGCCCAGTACGGTGCGAACGGGGGCAATGCAGGAAAGAGTCGGAACGGAGGGATAATTTGGGTACGAAATGGGAGCAATCCTGTGCCTGTCGCTACGAGTGCATTTGGGCTGGGATTTCCGTTGCTGGCTGCAGAAGGGGCTGCATGCGGGTGTCCGAGGCGACTGCGACTGTGGCGAATATCATTCGCCAGAGTCTGTCGGCGCGACGGACAAATCAGAGCGCGGTGTCTGTGAGAGGCTCATTTGTTGATCACGATCCGCCGGGCTGGCAGCAGCAGATGACCGTCTGGTGAACGTCTCGGGGTCATGAACCCTCTCGGACGGGTCCAGTCCTGTCCATCTTCTCTCCGCGTCTCTATAAATCTGAGGGGCCCGTCCAGTCCTGCTCTCGTACCATTCCCTCCTGTCCTCTAGACCATTCCTCCTTCTCGCATTCTCCATCTTCCCGGAACGCTCTCTCTCTGCTCTCCATTAATACCCCTGCTCCTCGATACCTCTCGCCGCGCTCTTGCACCTCCACCCGCACCGTTCGCTGACCTCGCAAAATCCCACCGCGACCATGCCCATAGTCCTCACCCCCGTCTGGTCCAACGGCGTCCAGAAGCTCAAGGTCACGTCTGCACGTGAGTAGCCTCGCTGTTCCGTTTCGCTTCCTTTCCTACCTTCCCGCTTTCGGATTCGTCCTCGCACTCCGTCTCGCCTTCTCCGTCCCGTGTCCGGTGCTCCTTGTGTCCGTCTTGGGCCTCGAGCCTTGGCATTCGCCTCCCCGACCCGGTCCCGCACAGCTCCCACACCCGCGCATCCTTCCCACCATCCTCATCTGTCCATCCTTTTCCCAATGTCCACTGCGAGTTCGGTTGTGACTCACCACGCCCCCACTCTAGCGCCCTCCAAGCCTGCTCACGGCCTCTTGCCCCCCGCGCTCGACGACAACGTGCACGCACAACGCTGTCTTGCACAGCTCCGCTCCAAGGACAAGAGCATCGAGAAGTACATCTACCTCAACCAGCTCAAGGATGCGGACCACAACATGTTCTACCGCCTGTGCCTGGCCAACATGGCGGTGAGTACACACATACGTACACGTATGAGTGCACCTTCGCTCCTTCTCCCGGCTTGGCTTCGGCCTCGTGCGCGAGTCGCAGTCGATCGCGCGCAATAGACTTTTAGCCTTTGCGGTGCACAGCGCATGCCATCGCGCATCGTGACCGACCGCGGATGCTTTCGTTGCGGGCCGTGCGTAGCACTATAGTGGTGCGCGTGTGCTGACCGAGTCGCGTGCCTGTTCCAGGAATTCACCCCCCTCATCTACACCCCCACCGTGGGCGACGCCTGCCTCCAGTACTCACAAATCTATCGCCGCCCTGAAGGTCTCGTGCGTATCCCCTTCCCTTCCTCGTCCCCGTCCTCGCCCTCTCCCGCGCGGATTAGCACTGACGCGGACGTGCGTGCGCGGCGCAGTTCATCTCCATCAAAGACAAGGGCAAGATCGGCCAGATCCTGCGCAACTGGCCGCGCAAGGAGGAGGCCCGCATCTCCGTCGTGACCGACGGCTCGCGCATCCTCGGCCTGGGCGACCTCGGCGTGAACGGCATGCCCATCTCGATCGGCAAGCTCTCGCTCTACGTCGCCGGCGCGGGCATCCGCCCCGAGTCCACGCTCCCGATCTGCCTCGACCTCGGCACGGACACGCAGCGCCACCTCGACGACCCGCTCTACCTCGGGCTGCGCCAGCGGCGCGTGCCGATGGACGTCATGGACGCGTTCATGGACGAGTTCATGGAGGAGATGGCGGCGGCGTTCCCGAAGCTCCTGATCCAGTTCGAGGACTTCGCGACGGACAAGGCGTTCGGGTACCTGGAGCGCTTCCGCGACAGGCACCCGCTGTTCAACGACGACATACAGGGCACGGGCGCGGTCGTGCTGAGCGGCTTTATCAACGCGGCGAAGCTCGCGAGCGCGGCGTCGGGCCGCCCGCTCTCGGACCACCGGATATTGTTCCTTGGCGCGGGCTCGGCGGGGTGGGCGTCGCGATGCAGCTGCAGAGCTTCTTCAGGCTGCAGGGCCTGTCGGACGACGAGGCGCGCGAAAGGATATACTTGGTCGACTCGCAGGGGCTCATCTTTGACGGCCGCGGGCCGATGGCGGAGCACAAGAAGTGTACGTTCTTGTTCTTTTACATAGTGTGGTTATTTGGGAGGGGCGCGGTGTGCTGACGCCAGGGACGGGGCAGACTTCTCGCGCAAGGACTACAACGGCCCGCCGCTCAAGGACCTTACCGAGATCATCAACTACGTCAAGCCCACCGCGCTCCTCGGCCTTTCCACCATCAAGGTACGTCCGCGCGCCCTGTACGATATGCGTGTCTGACGCGCGGTATTGATGTTGGTATTCTGGCCTGGCACACAGGGCGCGTTCAACCAGTCCGTCATCGAGACCATGTCCGCGCTGAACCCGCGCCCGATCATCTTCCCGCTCTCGAACCCCGTCCGGCTGTCCGAGTGCGAGTTCCACGAGGCCGTCGAGTGGTCCCAGGGCAACGTCCTCTTCGCGTCCGGCTCGCCGTTCCCCGAGGAGGAGTTCAACGGCCGCATGATGTACCCCGGCCAGGGTGAGTGCCATTTTTCCTTTTCCACTGTCACTGCCAGGTTTGCTTTTGCTTCCGCTGCGCGATCGCGTCCCGCGGCGGTGTCGATTCAGAGTGTGATCCTGATCCGTTGCGTCGCGTGGAGACCGCCGGACGTGCTGTCCGTTACCGCCGTGAGGAACAGCAACTTTGCTGTCTCCTCCGAGGATCCCGCGTCTCCCTGAGTTTAGTAGCCGTTGCGACGCCGCAGTGTCGTGACTGCCGATGTCGTTCCCTTCGGCAGTCTCTGGTCACTGTGGCTCCTTCCCGTCGCGTCTCGACTGTCTGTGCAGCACGCTGACCGAGAACCCCTTCTCCCGCCTCCACTCCCGCAGGCAACAACATGTACATCTTCCCTGGGCTCGGGCTGGGCGCGATCCTCTCGCGCGCCTCGAAGGTGACGGACTCGATGGTCGAGGCGTCGTCGCTCGGGCTCGCGGACGCGCTGACGGCGGACGAGCGCGCGGCGGACCTGCTGTACCCGCGCATCGAGCGCATCCGCGAGATCTCGGGCGCCATCGCGCTCGCGGTCATCCGCGCGGCGCAGAAGGCCGGGGTCGACCGCTCGCCGGACCTCAGGACCAAGTCGGACGCGGAGGTGCTCGCGTTCGTCAGGGAGCACATGTGGAACCCGCAGTGAGTGTGTTCTCGAGCCTTGGGTTTTGGGGGTTTGGCTGGATGTGCGGGCTGAGCGTGGCCTGGCAGCGGTTGGAGTGGGGGTGTCGAAGGGTCCCGTCTAGATGGGGATAGATGCCGGCTTTGAATGGCTGTTTATGTTGTTACATTCCTGCTGCACTCGGCTTTGGGTTGATCGTTACGAGTAGAAAAAGAACTGTTATTGCTATCGGTAGTCGCAGGCTACACTGCGTTTGTAGTATAGGATCTCCAGGAATTTATGTAGATGGATTGTAACTTACCATATGCGTCATAAAATGGTAGTTCTTGCGCTACCTCCGGTCATATTGCGCATGCTGTGTTTATAACCCGGGTCGTCCAGAGTCAGTGTATTGCATTTGGCTCGTTCGCCATGGTGTTCAATGCCAAGATAGACAGATATGCAATCTGCATCATCCTACATCTTACCACCGAACAGCTATCACTGGTAGACGATACAGTATGTATTCTCCTTGCTGTGTTCTGCTGTGATAGAGTTGTCAATTTCACACAGGCGAGGCCGCCTGAGCCCGAGGCTTGCAAATTCTGAAAACTGACCGAAGGGTCGCCGAGACCATGTGCATGTAGATGTGACAAGCTCAAGCTGGAGAGTGTCTTTGGATGAGCAAGAGGGCTGCCAAGAGCAAGTCGCTCAAGGCGGATATCCGGATGGCCATGAACCGTGACAGCAGTGGGCGCGGGGACGTAGACGCACAGACGCTGAAATACAGCCCGCCCTGAGATCTTCCCTCGTCTTGCACCATCAGCGCGCGCGCGACATTGAATCCCCGTATGGCTCCCAGAGTCTCCTCGTCTGTGCTCCTCATCAACCCGGGAGCCCCTGTCAGCGTCACTAGGTGCTACTGTTCGCCGGACTGCGTGGAACCCGTTCCGACAGCTGGCTTGGGCTTGGGACTTGTCATCCAAATGTCTCTTCTCCGAGTCCTCCCCACGCACTCATTCCGCTTCCCCTTGAGCCCGGTGCTCTGAAGAACACCGCTGGCTCGCTGTTTTCCTTCTATAAGTTTCTGGGCTGGCCTCGTTCGTTCTCTCGCTTCATACACCCTTCGCAGCACCGGCGCAACGGGTTTCGGGGATCTTGGAGCCTCAAGTCGATCTGCAACTCAGCGGTCTCAAAGCGGTCTTAGGGAGAGCTCGAGTGACCCTGGACCTCAAGCGCAGATCTACGGCCTCACCATACGTAACATCCGGTTTGGTCTGGTCTGCCGTCCAGATCTTAGGACTTAGTTCTCCTCGCAAAGGTGCGCACAGTCTTTCACGCAGCCGCCATGATGGAAGGTGTCAAGTGGATCTGTAGCAACCACACGTTCCCCTTCCTCGACTCCATATTCAGGCTTAGGCGGTGTTCTTGTCTTTCGAGTTCTCCGGACTAATTCATGTCTCGGCAGGTGGAGGAGGGCCGGTGAAATTTACCAGGGAAGGAAGGAGTGTAGGAGCACGGCCGTCCCGCATGCCTACCGTTGCTTTGGAGCAGCTGCGGCCTGTCTTGGAAAGCGCGGATGTGTGAGTACTCCTTTTAGGACGAGATACGCCGCATACAAGCCCTTCCTCAACGTGTATCTTGTTCCGCTTGATGATGCAGAGCCTTCTTCATCTCCGTCGCGTCTACAGGTGAGTTGTGCCACAATTGATGTCTGTGGCCTCCTCGTCCTCACATAGCCGGCGCATCCCAGCTCTCGTGTTCTATGAATATGCGATCACTTTCGACTTGGAGCTCCAGCAGATATGGGGACGGAATATTTCTGGAGTGGTAGTCCTTTTCGCCTTGACGCGATATATCACCCTCCTGCACCGCATACTGGTCATATTGTCTCTCTCTTCGTTGCATTCACTTGATGTGAGTCCTCTTTATCTTTCCATTCTTTGAGTAATCTCGGTCGAACACCCGAACTCCAGACGTGCTGGGTGATCACATGGTTGCAAGTTTTCATCTCCACGATAGTCATCATCGTCTTGTCCGGTGCGTTCTGAGTCCCTTCCCGCAGGCGCGACCCACAGACTAATACAACTATTTACTATTCTGTGGCGGCGTGTAGCCATTGCCGCAATCCGCGTATATGCCTTGTGGAATCGCGATTGGCGACTGCTGGTCGTCCTCTTGCTTGCAGGCTTGTTCCCTGCGGCTACAAACCTTGTAAGCGTCTTACAGGCCGTGCTTGGTTGGGCTCCGAGTATTGATTAGTATCACGACGGTCCCAGTACTTCCGAAGCGCGACAGCGGTCTTTATTGCCCCATCGAAGTTCTTCACCTGTCAGTCTGTTCCGACGGCTACGGCAGCTGCCACGTACAAGAACTGTGCGTATCTCGAGTTTCCACCGCATATATTGAGTATATGCTGACATTAGTGTTTAGTGTCCATCGCCACCCGGGTGGTGTCCATCTTTGTGGATGGGCTCGTGGTCGTGTTTACGTGGATCAAGACGCACCGGGTCTACGTGCTGACCAGGAAACTCGCATTCCGTACCAACTACTCCGCGCTCCTTCTCCGCGATGGCACGCTGTATTTCCTGTGAGTGCATGCACCGTATGGATGCGGGTACAGTTCAACTAATGCTGATATGGCGCCGGAATGACAGGGCTGTCGTGATCCTCAATGTCACCGCCATCGTCTACGTCACGAACATCGGCTCCAACCTCTTGAACGACATCATCGTCACGTACGTCTCACCCCGAGAATCCTTTACGGCGCAAGTGTAGTGTCTGACCATTTCGTACGGCCCCTAGCCTGACCTCTATCCTGATGTCCCGCTTCCTCCTCAACCTCCGGGACCAACGTGCCCAGAACGAACGGGAATCCGCGATACGCACGTCTTCGGTGGAGGCGTCGTCGTTTGCGCTCTCCACAGTGAGGTTTCAGTCGAACGTCTCGCACTCGATGGCCGGGAGCATGATCGATGACGATGACGACGAGGACGGCGACGACGGCAACGACATCGACAATGATGCCAACCCGAAATGGGGTCTCGAGGCGCACGTCGTGGAGGAGCACGGGCAGTTCCGTAGATGCGACACGCCTGCGTCGACATGGAGCTCAGACTCGTCAGAGGAGCTGCTCGTTTCGAGGGTGCACGGCACGGTGTAACTGGGATTGGGACGGGTGCAGGCTTCGGCCCCCTGGATCGGGGCGGGTGCACTAATAGCGTGAGTGGGTTTTATCAAGCGCGCGATTTTTGTTGCACATTTATCGGGGTGCTGACGACGTTGGGCATTGCAGAGACGGGTCTTGCGGTGTAAGATATTAGCTATTGGGTATTATTGCAAGCTCAACGAAGATCGGCCATGCATTCTCCACTCACAGTATACGTCCCCTGCATGGACCGGACGTTTTCTCGGCGGGGGATTGCGGCTTGCACCTTGTCATTTCCTGCTTCCCCCGAACAAGGAGCCTCTGCGCTGGCAACTCGCCCTATCACAGGCTGCGTGTTTTTACCCCTTGTCTGCTACGCGGCTGCGACAAGTTTGTTGCACTGCCGCCGCCCTCCCAGGCTGGTTTCGTGCGAAAGGAGAGACGATGATGTCATGCTTCGGTAACTTGCGACCAGCAGGCTATAAGTACAGCGAGCTTTGTCAACTCCATTTGTCGCAGCTGATAACTCCCCATGGCCGACTCTGTGCTGAAAGAGCTGACTTCGAGCAGTTTGTTTGACCTCACCGGCGTCGTCGCGGTGGTGACGGGCGGAGGCACGGTACGCCTTTCAGTATGGTCATCGAACGCAGACCGATATTCACGCCTCTTACAGGGGATAGGGCTCATGATTACTACCACGCTTATCGCGAACGGGGCGACCGTGTATATCATCGGACCTAAGCAAGCAGATCTTGACGAGTATGTCCTAATTCGCTTCTCTAGCATGGTTGTACCGCTCACTGCGACTATCCAGGATCGCAAAGGTGTACAATAATGCTGCTGAGAAGGAAAACAAGCCTGGTCGTATTTATGGCCTCCAAGGTGACGTCAGGAGAAAGGTGCGTCCAGGATTCGATTCCGCGCCGGGCCACTTTAGATAACCTGCTGCCAACAGTCAGAGGCGCTGCGTCTGGCTGTCGAGGTAGGAAAACGCGAGAATCACGTAACTGTGCTCTTCAACAACGCGGGGTGGGTGTTGGCTTCATATACGTACATCGGTGTATATTGTTGATGGCTCTCCAGTGTCATCACAACCCGATCCCAGCCTCCCACTGAGGCGACGGCAGAAGCGTTCATGAAGGCATACTTCGACCCAATCACTGAGGAGGACTTCGATCAGGCTGTGACAACGAACGCGGTCGGCCCGTACTGGCTGACCTTCGCCTTCCTGCCTCTCCTTGAGAAGTGGAAGAGCAGCCCCGGCGGCGCGCGTTTTGCTCCTCAGATCGTCATGACGTCGTCCATGAACGGCTGGACCAAGGTCGGTTCCTGTTAAATCGAGATCGACGTCCGTTCGTGGTTTGTAGCCATCCTGCTCTCATGCTTATCGCATATCGCTATTCCCACACTAGGATTCCGCGACCTGCGGGCACACCTTCCCCTATCTATACTCCAAGTCCGCGATCGGGCACGCGACAGCGACGCTCGCGCACGAGCTTCTCCCGCTCGGTGTACGCGTGAACGGCATCGCGCCTGGACTCTTCGTTACGGATATGAGCTCCCCAGGCACACTCGACGCGCTGGGGCAGTCGCACCTGCCCCCGGGACGCAAGTTCAACTTCGAGGTGCCCGTGTCGCGGCCCGTGCCGGAGGGACAGCCTCGCGCGGGGACGAACAGGGACATGGGCACGCTGGTGCTGTTCTTGGTGGCGAATTGGTTCGTCGATGGGGAGACGGTGTTGATCGACGGCGGGGTGAGTGCTCAGCGCTGGGTACTGCGCTGGTGCCCGTCACGACTTCAGCAAGACAAGGTTGTTGACACGTTATTTTGCAGACCTTGCTCAAGCACCCGTCGTCGTATTGAGTGTCCTTTGGTGGCGTGGTGGTCGGTTGGAGGCCTTTGTACGAGTGGTGCATCCCCCGTGTATTTGTACTCACTAGGCTGCAGGGTCAAATTCTCAGACTTACGGCGCGATTGGAGCAGAGACTGAGCAAACCCGGGCGGATACACCTCAGGCTATATTTTTACTTTAAGATCGTTCTTGGTACTGGTCTTCCTGGACTGTAAGTCGTGTTCTGAAGGTATGTTAACGCTTCGGTTTTGATTATCGAACGGTGAGCGGAATGCTCCTTCACTCCTCAAGTTTGTTGACGGCACCGAAGGTCTCATCCTGCATCGTCTCCGACTCTCAGCCTAGTCCAGAATACCAATTTTACCTAGGCTCGATTCCAGCCGAGATTCGGTGATGGAAATTCACACTCCGTCGTGAGGATCACCGAACGGCTGGTCAAACTCGAAGGCCCTTTGGCAGGGCGTCCATATATGGTGGGTGTGTGAAAACGTACTTAGAAAAATCGCGCTTTGCTGCTCCGGAAAATGGTGAACAGTACTCATGCAATGGGCCCATCCTCCCTCCAAACTACCTCAAACATCGTATTTTACGCATAATATACGGCCCATTCCAATTTCCCGGATGTTTACCTATAAAATCAGGCCCTGAGCATGCTTATGTGCGCAGAAGCACGGGTCCTGGAGAGACTGACCCCCACCTGGAGGTAGAAAGCTTACATACTCGTAGAATATTCTAAGCAGGACATTTGAGGATAAATTCTAACCATAATAGAAGGGTCCAGCAGAGACAAAACTCTTGTCTGCATGTATGCAGCGGTAGAGACAACGTCGAGAGACGAGATCTCGTAAGCGCTAGAGGCTCTGCCGGCGCTAGACTCGGATTCTCCCTCTGGCCACCAACTGGCCGCGCTCCTACTGAGTGTTCCCACGAACAGAACGCGAGATATTGACATGCGAAAGGTAACGAACTGGTAGGATGCTCTGAATACACCAATTCCCGCATTGGCATGGTATCCGGACGGGAACCCGAGAGTTGCCCAAGGGGCATGCAGAGGATTTCACTAAGTACGTTTTCACACGCACACCATATATGGATGCCCTGCCAAAGGGCCTTCCAGTTTGACCAGTCGGTACGGAACACTGCCCGATTTCACTCTCCGCTGATGTGTTCCGTACGACTGGTTCGAGTCTAAATTTTACCCATGGATTCTCCGTTTCCCTCCACTAATCGACTATCATCATCGCCCAAGGTGACTAGGCCCAGCGCTTGGGATTCAAACTCCGGTCGTAAACTTCCTCGTGCTTCCCATGCCTTTTCACACTCCGCCTCCCCCCAAAAGGCAGGTCTTTGATGGCGTTCTAACGAGTGGGTTCGAGTCTACCAGGTGACTCACAATCACAATCCTGCAAGCTTTGTCATCCTGCTTGCATCGTGGTCCTTGCCTAGGGCGCCCGACTGGTTTTCCTGCGTTGCATCAACGTTGCATAGTTATTTCGTGCGAAAGGGGAGATGGTGTCTGGGCGGACCGCCCTTCCGAGTCGGCAACTTGCGACCTGCATGGTTTCCTGAGGCTATAAGTATGGCAGGCTTTGTCCGCGGCGTGCAGTGTTTCAGTTTCGCAGACATCATCATGGCCGACTCCGTGCTCAAAGAGCTTACCTCAAGCAGCCTGTTTGACCTCACTGGTGTCGTCGCGGTCGTCACTGGGGGAGGCACGGTATGTTTCTCCTCTGCAACTAGCGTGATTTCGATTAAGCCTGAGCGAGATGCTTACGCTTCCTGTAGGGCATCGGTCTCATGATCACGACGACGCTGATCGCTAATGGGGCGTCTGTGTATATCATTGGTCCCAAACAGCAAGACCTCGATGAGTATATAGCGTCCCGTTCAGGCTCCCTTACAGTTCGGCCGCTTACGCCAGGTTTACTCAGAATCGCGAAGGTGTACAACGACGCTGCTGAGAAGGAAAACAAGCCTGGTCGGATCTTTGGCATACAAGGCGACATTCGAAGCAAGGTATGTCTAGGCCCTTTGAATGCACGCTGGGTCACTTTCGATAATCTCGTGCCAATAGTCAGAGGCTCTTCGTCTGGCCGCAGAAGTTGGAAAACGCGAGCAGCATGTAACCGTGCTTTTCAACAACGCAGGGTCGGTGCTGGCTTCCTATATAGATGCGCGTACGCCCGTAGGGTTGATATCTCACGAGCTTTTCCTCTCCAGGATCACCACAACCCCGTTCAAAACACCCACCGAGGCGAAGGCAGAGGCATTTGTGAAGGCGTATTTCGACGAAGTCACCGAAGAGGACTTCGACCAGGCTGTAACTACCAACGCGGTCGGCCCTTACTGGCTCACCTTCGCCTTCCTGCCACTCCTCGAGAAGTGGAAGAGCAGCCCGGGCGGGGAGCGCTTTGCACCGCAGATCGTCATGACCTCGTCCGTGAATGGCTGGACAAAGGTCAATCCTTTCCAAGTGCAAAATAGATATCCGTCGCTAACATACCGTTCGTACGCCAGGATCCCGCGACCTCCGGAAACAGCTTCCCCTACATGTACTCCAAGTCCGCGATCGGGCACGCGACCGCATCGCTTGCGCATGAGCTGCTCCCGCTTGGCGTGCGCGTGAACGGCATCGCACCCGGGCTCTTCATAACCGAGATGAGCTCCCCAGGGAGGATCAACGCGCTCGGGCAGTCGCACCTGCCCCCAGGGACCGCGTTTCGCCTTAAGGTGCCCGTGTCGGGGCCTGTCGCTCAGGGACAGCAGCGTGCAGGGACGAACAGGGACATGGGCGCGCTTGTGCTGTTCCTGGTGGCGAATTGGTTTGTCGACGGGGAGACGGTTCTGATCGACGGTGGGGTAAGTGGATGCTCTCATGCTTCGTCCTCGAAATCACGCGGAGCTGCTGACGTACCTTGTCTCTCGCAGACCCTGCTCCAGTACCCATCGTCATACTAATGTAAGCGCATCGTGAACCTGAAAAGTGTGGGTGTTTGAAATCAGTGAATCGTGGTGAGGTAGACATGTAGAGAGAGCAGATTGGTCCAAGAGCACTGGCAAGGTCTAGCGGCCGACTATAGAGATTCTGATTCCCATCTACTGTCGGTAATGTTGGCGCTCAGACGCCCACCATCCGATTCGTCACCTACAACGGTGCTGTATTGACGACAAGCCAACGACTGCGGAGCAATCGCCGGCATCGCGAGACCTTTAATTGAAAGCAAAGTCCAAGAGTTCAAGCCGGGGTTCACCCGACCTGCCAGTAGAGGACCCGGGTAGGACGGCGATGTGACAAGTGAAAATCGATGGATCAAACCGCAATCGATGAAGGATATCATTCGAGCCTGGTCGCCGCAGCCTGCATGCGTGGCCGAATGTGGAGGTTCAAGCGCTCGAGACGGGGAGGGGAGACCGGGGCTGGACTTGTCTCGTACCATCGGTCTATGCTCGCACCCCAGTCCTTTCTGCGGTGGTAGGGTGCGAGTTAAGACGGATGGGTACGAGACAAAACTGGACCAGACTCGGACTCCGGGGCGCGAGTGAATTAAATAAGTAAGTATCGCTGATTCTTTTGCAGCACAGCATGTTGACCGTGACGTGCCACGCCACTGCGGACAAGAACCGTGGGAACAGCTGCAAACCATCCAAACCCACTAAGCGCCCAGAAATGTCTCGGTCATCTTCTCTTCTCCAAGCGTCAAGATTTCAATCCTTGGACGCCATCCGCTTCATACCGGGCCATCGGAGTATACGCATCTTCCTCATTATCTTCATGGTTGCATCCACTGTGTCTTTTTTATTGGATAAATGTCAGTATGCCATTGAAGTGAGTACAGCCGGTCTGCACACAATCCCCTCAGTCAATCATGTGCTAGACGGAGCAACAGCCGTTTATCCCATCCAATTCTACGGTGACCTAACCTGCCCCATCCTCCCATTTTTCGGCGCCCATACACGTCTGCTCAAGCGTCCATCACCGCTGGTGCTGCGCATACCCTGTTCCACCCCCTCCGTTCCCACTAAAGAGGTGCTGAAGGAGAAGGTGCGTACATCCTCCATCCTCCATTATTCGTGTTCTTTCTATCCTATGCGTCGTCGTGGTGCTCAAGAGTGTTGTCACGCCCGCGCATATAGGGTAGCATCCACATGATACACGGCCTGCCAGTGGACGTCTCGCGCGCCGTGCTCGCCGTCCACGCCCGGTTCGACCGTGCGAGCGGGCAACGTTGGCTGCTCACGGACGGGTGGGTGTACGACTGGTGGGACCTCGCGTCCGCGTGGGGAGAGGAGGGCAAGCGGGGGCGATGGGTGAGAGAGCTCATGGGTGAGCTTTCGCTGGGCTATCCCTCGAGCGGGCTCGCTGCCCGCTCAGAACCATCCCCATGAAAACCCTGTCTATTCAACTATACTGGCTCTCTCGACAAAGCATAGTCAGAACGGCTCTCACCTGCTCCTTGTATCCAACTTCGTTTTCAATCTCCCTCAGGCTCACCCCGCTGGTACCCCCATGGCCCATCTAGACCCATGACCCTACCGATGGCGGGAATCGGTCTCCTCCCAGTATGCTCCCCAACCCACCCGCCGCGGCAACAGGGACACCCACTCCCTACAGCACATCCTGCAGTCCAGGAGGGCGCGGGCCGGCGCACTCATCGCCTTTATCTTCGTCCTCAGCCAGACCTTCTTGGGGCCGCATACGTGGATCCTTCTACCCGACGTCCCACCTTCCCCTCCCCATAGACCCCATCCACGACCCCCACACAAAAACCTACCGCCTCCCGACGACGTCGACTGGTCCCGCTTCGCCTACTCGCAGTACGCCACCAACTCGGCCTACCTCTGCAACACGCTCATGATCTTCGAGGCCCTCCACCGACTGGGCAGCAAAGCCTCCCGCCTACTCCTGTACCCATCCGAGATGCAGCCCGACCCCGCCGGAGACAGCAACGGCCGTCTCCTGGCCAAAGCTAGGGACTCGTACGGTGTGCACCTAGTGCCCATCGCAGTGCAGCATCGTGGCGGCGGCGATCGTGAGTCCCCAATCCATCTCCACCCTCCCTCCCCCGATCGATATCGTATCGCTCACATACCTACCTACGTGGCGGAACACCCAGCGACGTGGTCCGACAGCTACACGAAGCTCCTGGCGTTCAACCAGACGCAATACGCGCGCGTCCTCGCCCTCGACTCCGACGCCACCCTCCTGCAGCCCATGGACGAGCTCTTCCTATTGCCCCCTGCCCCTGCCGCCCTGCCGCGGGCGTACTGGCTCAGCGGTCCTGCCCCGGTGCTGACGACCGCACTGCTGCTGGCCACGCCGTCGCAGGAGGAGTTCCAGCGGGTCGCGGACGCGATCGCAAGCGCAAGGGGAGGCGAGTTCGACATAGAGATCGTGAACAAGCTGTATGGGCGCGATGCGCTCGTGCTACCGCACCGGCGGTACGCCCTCCTCACGGGGGAGTTCCGCATCGTCGACCCGACAGGGCATGCGGCGTACCTCGGGAACGAGTACGAGGAGTGGGACCCCGACGCGGCGCTGAAAGAGGCGAAGTTTCTGCATTTTTCGGACTGGCCGATGCCGAAGCCACGGCTCGATGCGCCGCCGGCGACGGTGCTGGATGTGCAGCCAAAGTGCAGGAAGGGGCAGAGTGGGGAGGAAGATTGCAGGGCGAGGGAGATGTGGTTGGGGTTCTACGCGGATTTTAAGAAGCGGAGGGCGGTACGTCGACAGTTACTTGCTGCTAGAGGCTCTTGCTGACTGCATACAGGATATATGCGGGGGTTTGGTTTGATTGCTACTAAAAAGTAAGGATTCACGATGGTTAGATGACCGCCCGCAATAGAGGGCGGGGCAACATGGATTTCCTAGACAACGAATGGTCAGGTTGCACAATAATAATAGTTAATCTACACCACTCACTTTCGAACTCATGGGCCTCCATGTCCTTCATCGTACACAACCAACCGTTTGCAACCGTCAAGAGCGCATAGCCAACGAACCGCTCGATCTCTGCGGTCGAGGTCTGCTACCATCCCAAGTCGAGCACCTGGCTGACGCCCAGGACCCGTACTCCGACGGTACCTTGCAGCCTTCCACAGCGAATCGAGCTTGCCCATCCGTAAATATGAGTGCCAGTACGCCCAAACCCATCGTACATTCGACCTATGCACCGTCCAGCGCAGCCGCTACGGCGATCCCAGTGGCGTGTCCGCCGTCCGATTTAGACAGAGGTTACGGTCCAACCGCTTGTCTTCGGGACCCCAGAATGTATGGCCGTATATATTTTTTCAAACGAAGGAGTCACAATCTGACAGCCGCCCGGAACGGAGGCCATCGGAGGAACTGTTCAACTTTTAGGTAAGCGGACCAGCCAGACCTGATCGAGTGGTACGGCTTACCCAGGACTCTATTGAGAAGGATTCTTGCTCTACGTCTGAAATCACTGCGGTCAAAGGTACAGTAGAGCCACGAAGAGAAGTGTGACAGCCTGGATGACTCTATCCACCGGTGTGCCGTGTACGAGAACCTTAAGAAAATCAAAGAGCGGTGAAGACGCACTCATACGGTCCTGCCTGTGTCCCATCAACACTGGTACCCGCGTTCCCCATGAGACAGCGCGCGCGCTCCGTTTCCATTCAGCCGACCGCAGGAGAGAGGGGGGTTCGCATGTTCAGCATTGGAAAGTGACTTTGTTCTCCATTCGTCACGTGGGGCTAAACCCTCACCCACAGTGGTCCGTCTCTTGAGAAAAATGTGTCATGGGCATCCTTCCGACATATCGAGCTGACAAAAACCAACGATTGAGCAAGGTTTTCCGATGACAGCTTCTCTGGATGCACTCTCGCCAATCGCCTGCGGTGTCAATGTGTGCGAGTAATGGCGCGCCGGAGCCGGAGCGAAACGCGTCCTACCTAGCGCCTTCGAGTCGGGTGTAGGACACGAGAGGGATCAACTGAATTGAAACGTCGGCCTGAGGAGTGGGATAGAGGAAGAGGTTATAAGCACGTTCGAACGACCCATACAGTCCCAACACTCACCCAACGGCTCTCGTGTGACATCACAACCCAAGGAACACGAACAGTACGCTGCCATCTAGCGTAAAGCAACCTGCGATACTAACCACCCATCAACGGGTCTTCAAGCTGCAACGATGTCGACCCCTCCTCACCCCCGCATCGCGATCATAGGCGGCGGCCCCGCCGGCCTCACCCTCCTCCTCACCCTCCACCGCCGCGGGATCCCAGCTACGGTCTACGAGCGCGAGCCGAGCATCCACTCCCGCGCGCACCTCGGCGGCATGCTCGACCTCGGGCACGACAGCGGCCAGCGCGCGCTGCGCGAGAACGGCCTCGGGCCCGCGTTCGCGCGGCACTCGCGCCCCGAGGCCGACGCGTTCCGCATCTGCGACCCGGACGGCCACATCCTCGTCTCCAAGGACGGGGAGCAGAACGCCGACCTGGACCCGCTCGACCTCCGCCCCGAGATCGACCGCGTCGTCCTCCGCAGGATCATGGTCGACGCCGCGCCCCAGGGCAGCATCAAGTGGGGGTACGCCCTGGCGTCCGTGCGCGAGCTCGGGAACGGGACGGGCGAGCGCGAGCTGACGTTCGCGAACGGGCATACCGCTGTTGTCGACGTCCTCGTCGGGGCAGACGGCGGGAACTCGCACGTCCGCCCGCTGGTCTCCCCGGCGGCCCCGATCTACCACGGGGTCAGCGGGGCGGAGGTCTCGGTCCTGCCAGAGGTTGCGAAGAAGCCGGAGCTCGCGGACGCGGTCGCGCTGGTGGGAGCGGGGTCGATGTACGCGATGGGCCGCGGGCAGACCTTCATGACGCAGCTCAACGGCGACGGGCGCATCCGGGTGTACATGCTCTTCACCACGCCCGAGGATTGGACGATGCCTGGCGATGCGGAGGAGGCGCGGAGGGTGCTGCTGGAGAAGTACGAGGGGTGGGCGCCTGCGATGCGCAGGCTCGTCGAGCACTGCGATGACGGGGCGATGTACGTGCGCCCCATGTACCACCTGCCGATTGGGCACAAGTGGGAGCACGTTGACGGGGTGACGCTGATCGGGGACGCGGCGCACCTGATGAGCCCGTTCGCGGGGGCGGGGGTAAACTTGGCGATGTTGGATGCGCTCGAACTGGGGATTACTTTGGCGGAGGCGATCAGCGAGGGGAAGAGTGTGGCGGAACGGGAGGCGGCGGTCGCAAGATGCGAGAAGGAGAGGCTGGAGGCGGCGAAGGAGTTTGCGGAGATCGCCAACGCTAACCTGCAGGCTAGCTTGGGCCCAGATGCTCCTGCGTCTGCGATTAAAATCATGAGCGCGTTCTTCGAGGCGCCTGAGCGTAGGCGGAAGGCTTGAAGGTGTATGTCTTGAATTAGGCAATGCGCATGTTAGTACCAGGCTGGACTCGAAGGATTTATGTAACAGTAGTTAGATCAACTCCGTTACCTTCTGTGGATGTGCGAACATATTTTACGGAGTCATGGTTAGAGACACCAGGTGACTTTCTGAGCTGTCACGGAAGTTGAGCGGTGTGAACGAAAGGAGTTCGCAGTGGAGTTCTGCTTGGCCGACGCAGGGCCGCTCCCATGCTCACCACGGTTCTATTCGGCTCTCGGCGTGTATATCAAGATCACCTGTCGCTAATGTGGATCATGTTTGTGCAGAGCACCGGACATTGGTAGGAGAGGATCAAACTAACCAAATTTTGAACGGCGTATTGACGATAAAAGGTGGTGCGAGGGCCGACTAAGTTGAGCAGTCAGACAGGTTTCGGATCATTATCCCCTGTAGAATCCTCTACCACATCGGCATGAGCAAATGGCCTATTGCCATTGTATACGAGGAAAGATAAAACAGTGCAGTCGACTCACCGTCCTATCGTAGTAGACGTCCTGGTCTGACAGAGCGTTAGCGCAACGTTTTACGTACCAAAAATCCACCTCGTATCTTCTGAAAATGCGAATCGAATCTTCGGCGATACTAAGACCACGCTGGCAGTCTCGACGCCGACTGTAGAAGTACTGGTGGAAGTCGGTGAACCGCAGGGTCTATGCAGGCCCTGGGTGTGTGTAAGCAAGCTGCGTGGGTCGGCATCGCGGGCGCCAGCGCCTCTTGCTCTGCACTTACCCATATCTACTTCATTTCCTTCGTTTGCTCCGGTCCTCCTTCCTTCCACCCACCCGCCCCACCGCGGACCATCCTCTTCATGATTCTGCACAACTAACTGGGAAACGAACAAGCCAACATGAACGTCCTCGCATTCGGCGGGTTTGAACCGCGCAAGGCGCTTCCTCGCAAGTCTGCTGCGCCCAAGGTCTCCCTTGCCTCTCGGAGCCATATCGAGAGCATGGACGCTGGACTTTCCTCGGTTCCAGGTGCGTGATAGCAGCTGTTTGTGTGCCAAACCAATCTATTGACACGCGCCATACGGCGGCGTGTTGCAGGGGCACAGGAGGTCATCAAGCAGATCCTCGCGCGCCGATCTGTTACGAAGCTCATCCTCGGGCACAATGATCTCGGCGACTCGGGCTGCGAAGAGCTCTTCGGGTTCCTCAATTCCGACTCTGGTCGGAAATACAAGATCACGCACATCAGCCTCAACTCGAATCGCATCGGGAACAGGGGTCTCCTGGCTATCAGCCGGTATTTGCGCGACAATACCCTCTTGAAGGAGCTCTTTCTCCAGAACGTGAGTGATTCTCGCCGCGCTCTTCGTTGGATTCGTATCTCCCATCGGCGTTGCTATGTCGAGGTTCCCCTCATGCTAGCGAATAGTGCGCATTGGGCAGGGTGGCAAGGGTGTGGGTACACGACTGGTGCTGCAACCGGTGGTCTGGTAAAGCGGCCGGAACATCTCGGCGAGCGTCGTGTCAAGTCGCGACTCATTAGGAAGACGGTCGTGATTATTGGCAGGCTTTCAGAGATGTTTCGCCCTCCGCTGCTTGTCTCGTTTCCAGGTGCGGAGACCCACGCGCGTGTGTCAAGGTCGCACGGACAGCGACTGTGTCATCCATGGTAGACAGCGGTGGAGTAAACTCATCACCAGACGTGTTGGCCGTGATCCCGAAACGTCAACGGAAACAGGACGGCCAGGATGAGGATAACGAGAAGAGTTTCTTGGCCTGTCAACTCCGCGCATATCCTTGACCAGGAGCTGATGAGCGCGCTCTTTCCGCCTGCAAGCCAACTTGGTAGACTGTGGGTGTATGCGATCGTAATGCGCCCTCGTTCGAATTTTTGAGGCAATTTTTGAAAGCACGCATTCAAGTATCTCGTGAGAGCGTGCACGCATGTGTCGTGCACACCTGAGAGTCGGAAAGTCCCCTTCTCCGCTTCACTTTATTGTCGAGACTGCTGGTGAGTGTAGTACAGACTGGCCATAAGCTTTCCTTCACCTCAGGTTAAATATTTCATCTGCCCCCACGTGGATTACTTCACTGCTTAAGTCTTCACGCCCCGTGTTATTATATTCTGCCTTGTGAATGGATTGCTGTCTACCACACCAAGTGCAACTCGCGACGCGCCACGGTTGCTTACTCAATGCTAGATTGGTGTACAACTCTTGCTACACCTATCTCGGGATTCAACCAAAGAAATGTGACAATTCAACGCTGACACCCACTTTCAGAACGCTTTCACGGGTAGCCCTGAGGTTGCCGTGGTATTCGCCCTGGCAGTCAACGCGTCCCACTTGGAAACACTTTCCCTTACGACAAACCCCAAACTGACGGACACCTTCGCCGCTCACTTTCTACCCCTGCTCGATGCACCTCGCCTTGGCGAAATTCATCTATCTGTTGTCGGACTGACCCGCGCGAGCGCGCCTCTCATAATCGAGTACATCACGTCTCCGCGTTGCCAACTACATACCCTGAAGGCCAACGGGAACACCCTCCGCATTCGCGCAGTTCGATCTATAGTCCGCGCTACTCGACGAGCCAACTATACCCTTCTCCGTCTGGAAATGGCCGCCAATGGCTTGACCGAGTTGAACGACGATAGTGATGTCTCTCCGAGCGATAACGAAGACGAGGCGAAGGGTAGCATTACGAGTTGGAAGGACATCGACAAGGAATTGAAGAAAATCCTTACCCGAAACACGGTGCTCAAACACCAGGTGGAGAAGGAGGCTCTTATGCTCTTGCGGCACGCGCGACCGCTCCTCCTCCGGTCCAAAGCCCATGAGGATTCGGACAAAGCTTCCGCTACTTCTCCCCGCCCAGAATGGCGTGCATACATGAATCCGTCCACCAGCGCGCTCTTCTCCACCATCGGCCAGCCGCTGTCGCTCTCCCCGCCAGCGGAAGCCAGCCCATTTCCCTTCGTGCATCTCCCGACCGAGCTGCAGCTCTACACCCTCTCATTCCTCGCCCCCATCCTTTCCAACGCGCAACGCATCCGCATCTTCACCTTCGCGTCCGACCCCTCGACGCTCCCCCCGCTCCTCCCCTCCCTCGCCAGCGGCGGCGGCTGCATCCCCGACCCCGCGAACCTGCAGTTCAGCATCGAGGACACGGTGCCATCGCAGAGCCCGCTCGGGATCGGCCCGGGGGGCGGCATACTGCTGAGGAAGCGCGCAGGAGGGTCCGCGTCCGGGTGCGCGGGCGGGAAGTGTATGGGCGGGGTGCTGTGCCGGCGCGAGGCGGAGCGGGCGCAGTGGCTCGCGTCCGTGCGGTGCACCGCGTTCGAGCTCGAGGAGGAGGACGTCCATCATGGTGTGCACGGCGCGGAGGAGGGGCGGCAGACTCACGACTAGTTCGCAGCCTATTAAAGTACTGTCGACTGGTACTGTCGATATGGGACTTTTTTTTTCTTTGAACATGTAGGGACATAATCTATATATGCGATACCTCTTGTATTTCACACACAACCTCTGTATTCACGACATGTATAATTGGTATTTAATGAGGCATTTTTCTCCTCGCGAGCCCGTCTCGGAGTTTGTGACCACTGACGGCGACCTCGGTGCCGCGCGACATCGCATTTTGCGGCGGCACATTGCGCGCTTATGTCACCTAGCGGTTGGCTCTGGACCACCACCACTATCCACCACATACCCTCTCCTCGTCCACCTAGAGGCGCTTTCTGGCTTGGATTTGACTCTGTCTCGGCCTACCGGCCTGGATGGCGCAAGGTCTGTCGAAAGATGAACAGGAAACACTCCGCCTGCTAGTCCAACATGTCTCGCGGGCCTTCTACGAACCCAAGTTCACGGTCGTCATGGACCAGCTCATCCGTCATCCTGTGTAAGTATCTTGTCTACCCGGCAGGGCGGTGCGCAGGCGCAGCGCGAGGAGGTAGGGAGGAGATCAGACGGGCGGGAGGGGCGGAGGCTGCGTCTTCGTGTTTGCGGGCTTGATTACTCACGGACCACAGTCTGAAGGACGACGACCTGGCGGGGCGGATGGGGCTGCAGCTCAAGGAGCTGAACAAGATCATGGCGACGCTCGAGGGCCACAAGCTCGTCCGAATGTGCGTACCCATCCATCCTCCTTGCTTATTCCGGTTTTTACATGTCCCTGTCTCCGCCCCGCTTCCCTGCGCTTCGCCACAGATACCGCCAGAACGAGCTCAAGGAGGGCGCACAGCGGTCGGTCGGGCGGCAGTACTTCTACATCGACTACCAGTCGTTCTGCAACGTCGTGAAGTGGCGCATGGCCGAGATGCGGCGGATCATCGACCAGGGCCTCCGGAACGAGCTCGACTCCAAGGGCTACCTCTGCCCGCAGTGCCGCAAGGCGTTCCAGGCGCTCGAGGCGGACCGCCTGATCAACTTCCAGCTGGGGACGTTCAACTGCGACGTGTGCGGCGCGGAGCTCGTGGACAACGAGAACGCGGAGAACGTGATCGGGAGCCAGGACAGGATGCAGCGGTTCAACCGGCAGATGCGGTTCATCCTGGAGGGGCTGAGGAGGACGGAGGACATGGTGCTCCCCGCGTGCGTATTTTCCCGCCGGTCTTGCGATATGGCGGCCTGATGGAGGCTGGGCAGGTTCGATGTGGCGTTGTGGATACGGAATCACCTGGAGACGGAGCGCGCGAAAGCGACGGCGCGCGAGGGGGGGCTCAAGATCGCTGGTGCTGGTGGCGAGGGTCGGCAGGGAGACACGATCGGTGTCGTTTTGTCGGGTGACAAAGACGAGGAAGCTGCGCGGGCAGAGCGCGAACGCGAGGCTGCTGCCAAGAGGCAGCAGAACGCCCTGCCGAAGTGGCATCTGCAGAGTACGATCTCGGGAGATCTCACCGCGCTCGGTATCAAGGAGACTGCGCGCGCCGATGTCACCTCGGGGGCGGACGGGAACAAGCTACCGAGCTCGAACGACGCGATCTTGAGGGGCTTGGGAGCACCGAAGGCTGCCCCGTCCGTGAACGGGGATGAGGAGAAGCCGGTGGTCATGCAGACGGACGAGGCTGATTGTAAGTCACTCGGTTCATGTTTCTGCTGTGACGATGTTGAACTTTCGTGCAGACTACGACCAGTACTATGCCTCGCTAGCTGCGTCTGTCGACCCGTCGACTATGCCAACACCCGGCCTGAGCGAGTTCGGTGAGGAGGAAGACGTGAAGCCCAACGTCGAGTATCTTGACTCCCTGAACGAGTACCGGAAGCGATCGCGTTCGCGAGAGGACATCGGCACTGGTGGCAGCACGCCGAAGTTGCAGCGGACAGAGAGCTTCGCGGAACCAGAACCAGGGCCAATTGTCGTGAACGGGTTTGAGAGCGAGGAGGCACCAGGGGTCGGTGCGACAGTGGACGACCCTATCGTTTATGGTACGCCGTCATGTGTTCATATCATTCGGTTCCAGGGCTTACTTCTTATCGTTAGTGAATGGGCAGCCTGTGGCGTTGTCGCTGGTCACGGAGGAGCACCAGGAAGAGATGACGCCGGAGGAGTACACGGCGTACTACGAGTTGCTCAGTGCGCAGTCATGACAGTGGTGATGGTGGACGCAGTTGTGTCGGTGGGTGCTTGCATAAGATATATGGACATTCATGTTGTCAGTTGTACTTCTAGAACAAGTATTGTACGTTCCTGTGCGCCGTGCATAGTGCTTAATGCCGGTCAATAGATGCTTTCAGGCAGGATGCCTCTTTCCGCCTTGTAACTTCAAGAACATTGTTCCCCCTGATCATGACATCAGCGTGCCGGTGCCGGTGAATTGAACGCTTCGTCGCTGAGGAAAGTTCGAACTAGAAGGGGTTATCTGCTCGACACTGCCACCGACCTTTGAACGGATATATTTGGATTAGTTGCAGGATTGGGGAGGGTGGTTCGAGTACTGCCGACATTGCGACTCAAATGTGGTAGCGAAATCGTGTAAAACACTACCTATCAAGAACACCATAAGAGTACTCGATATCTCATTTTACACTAGGTGTTCTCCAAACTTCACCGTCACCGGCCACCCATCGCGGCATATAAAAGTCCTTCCCTCATGAGTCTTGGCAGAATCCTGCCGCTGATGGTAGCCCAAGTCTCAAACTTAACCACCTCGTAATCCACGAATGCCAGCACTACCCTCCCGAGCTCCGGAAACCTTCTCCATCTGTCTTCCAATACAGTTTCCTCGATCTCCCGCAAACCAGGTGTCCTAGGGTATTCAGACACTGGCACAGCTTCATGCATCAACTCCGGCAGGTGCAGGACGATCGTCCCCACGCCGGCCGGCAATAAACTGACGATTTTCGCGCACGCGCGACCAGAGCGATCCGGAAGGATGCTGTCGAACGGCGGAAACGAGAACTCGAACGTCTCCAGCTGCAGGCACGACGACAAGCAGAGGTCTCCCCACCGTTCCCCAGCAATATCCCCTAATTCGTTCGCAGCACATATCACGTCAGGGATCTCCGTCTCTATTCGTCAGCCGGCGCGAGCGAGGCTCACCTTCCGCCGACCCCCAGAACACACTGAGCCGTAGGGTCGTCAAGTTGCGCCCGACGTCGCGCAGCAGCGCCCCCGCGCTCGCGACTTCGTCCCAGTTGTGGCAGGTGACATCGAACGCGCGCACGCTCCCCGGCTCGAGAGCCACGCGCAGCGCCTCGAGGAGCGGAGGCGGGCGCTGGGCGATCCGCGCCGGACGCTTCTGCACCGCTACCCGGAGCCACCGTACACGCAGCGGGCGGTGGAGCGCAGCGGGGTCTACTTGCGCAATGTTGGTCCCTGGGAGCTCATTGAGCGTTGCACGGAGGGTGTCCATCTCGCACAGAGAGAGGATGCGGAAGAGCGGCGTCGGGTCCGGGACGGTGCAACTGTACAGGATGACAAGGTCGAGACGGTACGGGCCATCGTGGTTCGAGCCTTGGACCGTGTGCGCATTTGTTGAGGGTATGGTGGTAGCGGATAACTCGGAAGCGAACTGTGGACCTAGGGGCAGGCTACGCAATCCCACGAACTTGACGGTGTGGAAGGACAGGTTCACGAGGGCCGGGAGGCGTGCGAGGAGTGCAGAGACAGTTTCGTAGTCGACCTCAGGTTTGGGAGCCGAAACCCCCGTACGCTGGAGCCACAGTCGCTTCACGCATGCGGCTATGTGTGGGTGAGTTTCGAGGAAGGGTATAACGTTGGCGAATGACTCTCGGCGACGGGCCTTGAGGGTGGAGAAGAGGTAGGGGAGGGCGATGTCGCGCCACAGGCGAGATACGACGGAGCAGGCAACGAAAGTCGTCCGCGGAGGAGGCTCGTGCTCCATCCAAGCGAAAATCGCGTGAAGGAGCTCGGGAGGGAGGTCATGCAGGATCGCCATCGTATAACGCGAGTTGTCGCGACGTACGCAATGCGTGCAGTTGTCTGGGTGTGAGAGCAAGAATACGGAAGGCTGGGATGGATAAACAATTCTATCCCTTGTAGAATGCGCTGTAGACTGGCTTGAGCCTATAGAATATGGGAGGAAGACAATCAACTCTTGAACTTTACGACGAGTTTATCTACAGCAGTGAGCGTCTATGCCTCATGGCCGAAGATCACGATAGCGATGCTCGACCGCGGCTTTTTCGAACAACGGTCTCACGGTTCCCTTCTCACTTGCCATGGGTCATACAAGACATTTCGCTCCTAGGAGAAGTGTACCCCTAGTCCGTTGATGTCTCCTCGAACGGCTGCAACTTGAACCAAGACGCAGACTCCTTGGAATCACTGCCATTCAGTCGTGTGGAGTCTGTGGACCAGGATCACTAGTAAGCGCCGTGCCAGGAAAGTTCAACTGAGATCGACAGGAAATATGGGCCACTTTCTCAAGCCACAAAAAACGACCGATATCTCAGGCCCCATTCATCCTTTTCACATGAGCAACATCGGATACAATAGCTCTGTAACACACGTACCTAGTACCAACAAAGTACCCCTGCAACTGAAGCACGCCGCACAGCATCTCCTTCGCCTCGATGGATGCGACGACCTCCTGGAATGCGTGCCGGAGGCCGCCGAGTCCTTCATATCAACGAGCCGATGAGTTCAACAAAACCCGCAAAATAAATTCCCTCGCAACGTACCTCGGGCTTCTTCATGCCGACGCTCGGTAAACGAAGCGCAAGATGGCACCCGGATCACAGCCGACATGTGTCATGCGCGACTCCACGCCCCCCAAGTTCATCGTGAGCTCGTGCCAACGCGTCATCCCGTTGGCCTTTTCAAGTTCCCGGCGCTCATAGCCGGTATATTCACCACGAAGTATTTGTCAACTGAGCCTTCGTCGTCTGCCCAAACTTGAAGATAGACGTCAGCTTAGGACGAACATAATCGGTCTTGTGCATATGTGCTTACCAATGGACGAGACGGCTTCGGGGTGACTTTTCTCGAGGTGCTGCATCGTGGGGTTGAAACCGCTCGCATCCACATCCTACAACCTCGAACGCCATGTCCTCTCGATTGTTCCCGCAGAAGTTCCTCCCCACGCCTTTCCCTGCAAAAAATCTCATTAGCAATCCGGGTGGAGGCACAGTGGTGCCGCAAAAAAGTGAAGGCACCCAGACAGCTTCGGCAAGTTACTGCGCGAGGCCAGTGCCGCTCAGTAGCATTCCTGGACTGGCGCGGGACGCGGAGGTGAGGCGTGTAAGGTAAGCCAGGTATCGAGCGAGCCCAGCATTGTCTCCATGTGCATCCGGAGGTTTCCGCACCTAGAAGACCGCGTGAGGCTCCATACATATATGCGCGCGTGAAGCGTGAGCCCACATACCGTAAGGTGCTCCCATTGCTACAGAGCGAGGACGACCAGGACTCCAAGCAAGACGTCGTGTTGGCGGCCGAAGCATGCCGTGCCTAGCACGCACACCCGTAAGCGGCCCGAAGGCAGGCAGACGACCGACTATATGCGCGACGACATACCGCAATGCATGACGACTTTCTCGCCCACCACCTGAGCAACGGTATTGAGGGAACCTCGTGTCGACGAGGAGCCACCCGCCCGCCTTGCGGACCTTCGAGGTCAACACGGATTGAAAACCATGGGGAGACAGAAATTTACCTCGAAGATCAGAATGAAACATCGAACCGGAGAAGATAGTTGCCGCTGTGTCTCGACATTAGAGCTCGCCAACGTGGGGGGCCCCTCCGACAGTATTCGACAGGGGAGTCACCTTGGTGGCCGGGCCTGTAGACGTCGATCGTCGCGCGGCAGCCATAGCAGGAGTAAAGAATCGTGGAGAGCTTCAAGTTGAAGCGGAGAGGGCGAGGGCCGACGTCAAGATGATAAACTTGAGGGAGGTGTAGTTCAGGTGGATGAAGAAGACACTCGCTGTGTTAGATATGGCAAGACCACACGTACGCACACTGTGAGCGTGGAGAACTTGCCGGGTGCTGGTTAGCTTGTTGTTTTCCTTTGAAGCGGTATCGTACGTGCGATCTGGTGGGATCTCTAGTGAGTAGGGGAAACTAAGACTTGAAGTACTGGTTACTGAAGTACCTCGAAAGGAGCCTCAGGCTGCCAGCGGCGCACGATCGAACTTGAAGCCTCCTTGAAGATGTGGGACCACTGGCAGACGGACTCCAGCCTACTAGGCTAGCTAGGCTAAGCGGCCAACATCCTAGCTTCACGTCTGGTAGCAGTCTGCACTGCCGATGGTTAAATACTGTTAAGTATTGAGTCGCGGAAGGTCTTGAGAGCGTTCATGGCGGCGTCTTACTGCGGAAACGGGCGTCTAACGAGCCACCATGCCAGTGCCCGTTCCAGGTCACTCCGGTCACCGGTGCCTCCAGCAACTTCACCCGACTTAAACTTGCTGATAACCGTTAACAACACTCTCTTGAGCCCTTCACATCTATCTCCTTCATAGCTTCATGTGGGATTCCCTTGCATTTTAGAGTGACTACAGAAAATTTCAAGTGGACCTCGAAATAATGACGGTGAGGATTTCTGCTCTAGATTGCGGTCTCTATAATGAACGTTCAACGTGAACACAGGGATTTAATGACTACGTGCACCTCCCCTACTAGACGGTGCAAATTCCTCGACTGTGCTACCATTCTCATCATCCGTCGCGTGATACATGCAAGATTCCCGCCCCATCAAGTCCCGGCATGGCCTTCCTGCTGGCGGCTGACCACGCTTCGAACGCATCTTTGCAGAATGCGAACCGTAACGTCACCCTGTCCAGCTCCGGAAGCCTCTTTTGCTTGTTCTTCATCACAACGTCGTCTAGTTTCCCTAGCTCGAAATTATCTCCTCCTTTCGGCCCACCTTCTTCCGCATACAGTTGCAGAATAATCGTACGCACGCTCGGAGCGAGTGACCGCGCAATGTCGGCGCACACGCCACCCGGCGGCATCCCAGTGCGATCCGTCATCGAGATGAACGGGAGGAGGTGGAACGTCTCGAGTGCCGTGCACGAGGACAGATTCAAGGATGCCCACCACTTGCGGCTCGTATCTGCATACGGTACGTTGACATCAGCACCCCCACTGGCATTCATCGGCCCATGCGAGGATGACTTACGCGGGACCCCCGGGGACAGTCGAAGCTTCAGCGAGGTCAGGTCGCGCCCGACGACCCGCAGCAACGCGCCCGTGTTCTCGAGCGACTGGCGGTTGTCGCACACGATGCTGAGCCCCCGGACGCACCCCGGCTCGAGGCGCCTCTGCAACGCTCTCATGAGCCGCCCGGTCTTCCACTGGCTGTGCAGCTCGGGGAGCCAGAGCCTCTGCATTCGGAGCGTTCGGTGGAGCGTCTCTGCCTGGAGCCCCGCCTCGTTCGGGAATTCGGTGCACGTTACTTGAAATGTGCCGATGTCGCACAGCGAGAGGATGCGGAAGAGTGGCGTCGGGTCGGCGCCAATAACGCAGCGATCAAGGCTCACCCACCGGAGACGATACGGCCGAATGCAGTCTTCTGCGAGAGCATTGGTGTTGGGGGTGACTGCGAGAGAGGAAGCGGGCGAGGGGAGCTGTTGTGAAAGGGAACTTGGCGGGAGTGGCGCATCGACGCACGGACCTACGAACCTGACGCAGTCGAAGGACAGATACTGGAGAGCCGGGAGGCATTTGAGGAGGGCGTGCGCCGTTTGGTGATCGACCTCGGGGTTGGGGCGCGGCTTTCTGAGATCAGACAGCGTGCATATGCAGCCCGTACGCCCGAGCCTGAGGTGCTTCACGCACGCCGCGATGTGAGGATGTGTCGATAGGAAGTGGACGACGTCCTTGAAGGACTCGGTGCGACGGGTGTTGAATGTGGAGAAGAGCTGGGGGAGGACGATGTCGCGCCACCACCAGGAGACTGCCGAGCAGGCGATGAGAGTCGTTGGCGGACCCTCTGTCTGCACGAATGCGAAGATGCCCTGGAGGAGTTCGACAGGGAGATCCTGCAGGACTGCCATAGCGGCTTCAAGGAAAGAGTAATGTTCTCGAGTCTGGAGACTATGGCGTGTGCAAGCGAGGAACTGAGAGGGTGGAAACACGAATAAGAAAATACAAACTGTGGCACGGACAAAGGGCTTGGATGGTGTGGAAGTGAGTGGCAAGGAAACTGGCGCTACTTATGATCAAAGGGCCGCCGCGCTCCTCCACGTGTATCTGCCACATGCTCTTGCCTATCATACTTATACGACCTCCATCTACAGCCATCTAGCAGATTCGACGAACAGGACGATCAAGAAAGCGACTCGACCAAGCTGATAGTACAAGGAATAGACTTCATGGGTATCATGTACGGCCACCTATTTATTCTAAATAACGAAGAACTGTGAGCCATACATTGCGTTTAGCACCATTGTTAGAAACACGTACCTTCAGAGACGTAACTACGTATTCACCAACCCGGACCCCACTGGTATGAGAGCTGAGAGTCGCCGGTGGCGGGACCCCAACCCATGTGCATGAACGGCTGAAAGGCTCCAGACCAGTTCTCGTCAGAAGCTTGCGGCGAAAAACCTGGGGGAACATAGTACGACGGCTCCACCTGGGTGTTAAAGGCGTAGTGGGACTCCGGCGCGGCCGAAAATCCTTCCGTGTGAGACGCAGCGGCGGGCCCGAGGGTAGAGACCAGTTGGATCTCAGAGCGGTCAACGCCCTTGCCCTTATCGCCATCGGGGGCTTCGATCGAGAGGGTAAGATCTTCGACCAGCCCCATGACGCCAGCTTGAGAGGTAGATGGACAGGCATATGCGCCCTGCCACCATTCGCCGTCGGTAGGGAACGCGGAAGAAAAATCCACAGCTTGAGTGGTCGGATTGGCAGCCTCAGAAGCTACTTGGCCACTGGGCCAGCCCGAGGTCGCCTCCACTTGAACAGAATGAGATTGGGGCGCTGCTCATAAATTGTTAGAATACATTGTGGGGACAGACTCGTTAAGGGATATATACCTTCGAGCGTCATTACGGGACTAGCACTTAGACTGTTCAGCCTGAGCGGGGTACCGGTCATCGTCGACTGAGGGTATTCAGGGGCCAGTCCTGAGGTCCGTCGTCCGCGGGACGATCTCCGAGGTTTCGATGGGGCATCTTCGCAGCTCTCTCCGCGGCCCGTATCTATACAGCGGGAACAGGGTCGACCCGCATCACAACGCTTCGCCACCCTGCGGCAGTGGATGCACTGTGAGTCGTGCAGCAGTCAACCGTCGCCAGCATGCCCGTCAGCACCAACTTTGTCAATCGGAGATTGTTGGCGACGCCACGTACAGCCCTTCGCACACCTTTCCTGGTGAGCCCCCGAGTTATGGTCGGAAGACCACGCATAGGGATGAGTCCTGAGTCGTCCGGCAACGTGTTTCTAATGGATGTGCCTTCTACAGTGACTAATGTCCGGTCAGTGAAAACTCGTCTATAACAACCACGGCTAGCTTACAGAGCTGCGAACCATGAAGCTGGAGAGAAACCTGCTGTTGCAATTGGTCCTTGAGTGTCGTAGCATTCAACACGTTGTGCTGTTGCGTAGGATGTGCAGCATTCTGAGACTCGGAATTGAAAACCAGACAGGGGGGGAAGTTTGGCGTCTGCATGTTAACGCTCCCGAGGAGAGACTCTGGCAGATCATGAGTCAGAATACCCTTCAGTTTCAAGAACACTTGGGGGGATGACTCACGTAACCGTGTTCGCCTCAGAATAAGGACGGCATACTCGGGATGAAGAGTTGAAGCTGAGTGCAAAGGTAGCATAGTGGTATCAAAGCCGAAGGTCACAGGAGAAGCTAGGCCTGTACGAAAATTCCATGGTGGGCAGGCTCGTCTTATGTAGAGAAGCAGAGCGGGACTCAAGTGTCCGGCTAAGGACGCAGGAGGCGACGGCGCTTCAAAACTTCGTAAATCTCCAACCAGGGGAATTTAACCTAGGTTTCCAAATGGGGCAATTTTGCGGGAAGGCTCGGGAAGTAGGACGCCAGTCTGCCCTGCCAGGTTGAATCCCAGCAGAAATTGCCCGATTGGGAGGGCAGAACTCCGAGAGACTCAGGGCGAACTAGCGTTCGAACGTTCCAGTCCCGAGCGTTCCCACCACAAAAATTGCCCGATTTGGAAGCCTAGAAAATTCCTTTGGATGACTACACTCTACTACACTGCCGTCTCAAATAAACGTTCCCACAAGGTCGAATCCGACGCCTTGGGCCGGTGATCTGGAACACAGCGAGCGAGCGTCACGGTTGCAGGCGGACCTTGAGCTCCGTCTGCGCTAACGAGCTCAAGTGAAGTGGAAGTCTAAAGCCACCATTGTGCACCGTGCGCGAGACTCTGTGAAGGCCTTAGAACATAATAATGGGCTGGCAAGGGAAGTGCGCACCAGCAATTGGACATAGGAAAGCTAGTTCAACCTCCTCCTCGAACTTTTAAATGTTACTTCTTCGTCTCACTCCCTGACGCCATGGCTCTCCTGAGCCCACACTCCTCCAATATACCCCAGTGCCAAAACGGATATCCGCAAGATAGTGAAGACCTAAAGTGGGCTTGTCTTCACTTACATACACCGCAGGGGACGCAGACTCGCACGACAGTAGTTCCTAGTCAAATCCTGTTCGCGCGAATGATACCCATATCCAGCCTCAGATAGATCAAGGGTGGAGGACTGTCCTGGGCTTAAGTTAGACTTAACATGGACCATGGAAAAGGCAACCGGGTGGACCACATTACGTTCAGACGAAGGCATCTGAACGCCGCAACAAACAAAAACGTGATACCGACTTGTATGGTCAGGTTCAAATCCGATACGGCTGGAAAATATTTTTGTGAACAACTATCAATGGCTCCAAATAGAAGGATAGATGTATGCCGTCTAAGCAAAGGGGTGCCAGCGTACCATGGTAGAAGGCCAACCTTAGACTAGCCGCTTCACCTCCTCGACCTTCTCCTGCACCTTCTCCTCCACAGCAACCTTGGCAGCGTCCACCTTCGCCTCTACTGCCTGGATTGCCTCCTTCGCGCTGTCCTCCGTCGTCTGAGCAGGGGACTGTGCTGGCCCCTTCACACCCAATGTCTCCCGCAGCTTCAGCCCGGACGCTTCCTCGATCTTCCCCAGCAGCGAGGCAAGGGTGTCTGTAGCCGTCTCCCGGCTGTTCCGGGTCGCCTCCTTCACCCGCTCCCACGTCATCGCACTGTGAGCCTTTGCGATCTCGTGCTTCTCCGCGAAGGTAGGCAAGTGTGCGTCCTCTAGCGAGCCGAGGTATTCCGAGACATTGTGGGAGGTCTTCGGGAGGAAGTGGTTCAAGGAGAGGAGGAAGAGCGCAGGAGGGAGTGCCAGCCGCCAGAAAATGCGGTTCCGGGCTACGACGGAACCGGTGAGAGTCGCAACGCCGACGTAGAGGATGCCGGGAGTGAGGGGCTCATCGGGGGCAATTAATGACTTTACTCTAGCTTCATGCGCGTGAAATACCGCGAGGATAGAGAATGAGGGTCCGGGGGAAGAAAGAGGGGTAGACAAGACGCACATTCTACAGCCTGCTCTACGCCAATCCAACGCGACACGACCTCCTGGACCCGACTTAGCGCATCGAGGTACGTGCCCGTGACAGCACGCCGGGCGACGGCAATTTGCTTTTCGAGTTCTGAGGGGGTCTCTACCAGGACGACCTCCGGTTGGGGAATAGGGTAGATGGGCAGCTGCAGCGTCGGAAAGCTTCAGAGAGCAATGGTGGCGGCATAACACGATATGCACACCTTTTCGCGCGCCTCGTGCACGCCGAGGGCCACAGAGGCCACAGCCAACCCTCTCCTACTCTAGATAGAGTGTTAAGCAACAATTGAAGACTATCTGTGGACTAAGCCACATACCGCGAGTAACCTGAGCATTTGGTGTTGGTGGATTTGGAGACCTCTCTCAGCCGCCCGAGTGCCAGCCCCTTCGGGGAATGCCGGAACACTCCCGATCTCATTTGCCAAACAAGTAGATCGGCGTCTACCTCCGTCCACCACACCCCTTCTCTGTTCCCTCTAGCCAGGAATCCCACCGGACGCCTGCAATACAGCATCCACAGCCGCTTTTCCAGACCAGCCGAGGTTGTGGCCTCGTTCTGAACTCTAGTACTGCAAGCGGCGACGCGGTACTCGTTGTGAACCACAACTGACGTTCACATCTGGTTCTTACGACCACCTCGCGGTGATTCTTTGCTTCTTACCGTCATGCCGCTCTCTTCCACACTCATCCCCAGTGAAAAATCCCTACGGCAGATTTCGGCGTGAGACGGCAAAATCTGCGAATGCCATATGAGATATGGCGGAATCCGGCCACTTTCACGAGCGGGCGCTACCCAACCGGTTTGGACGCGTCTTGACCAAGTCGGGTCGCGCGCGAGCCATGGCAGACAGCAACCTTTGCACCGTCTCGAGTCTAATACAACAACGCGCATGCTCGGCGGCTTGTTGCGAGTTTCAAGCAAACATGCACACTCTGTGCTTGTTTGCTCGAAACTCGCTCTTGTCTTGCGTTTCGCTCTGCAGTCCCCCGCCCTTGCAGTGCCCTTGCAAGGCCCGTCCCCGCACCAGCATCCCGATCCTCCTGCCGCGACGAGCTCCAGTCCCTCCTTAGGGTTACTTCTTGCCGTCAAGACGTCACTCAGGTATTCGGAATTGGAGCGCGCGGCGAACAGCAGTGATTGCGAGCTCGAGGCTTGGTTCAACGTAGCACACTATACCTAGTTCCACGTATTACCTGTATTTTATTGGACGTTGTTATAATGGCATTCATTTTACTAATTATTCGAGCGCACATTGACAGCTAAGAGCAATACCTATTTCTATTGGATCTCTACATGCATGATACTAAATATAGCGAGTGCAGATCTTGGCGTATACTGCCCGATTGTGCTGAGTTTGGAAGAAAGTGCCGGAGGGAAAATATGCTATACGGTAGAATCTTGGGCGATATATGGCATTCGTCGTCTCTTAAGATTTTGCCGTGTTCCGGCGGATTATGCCATAGCGATTTCTTACCGGGACTCATCCTGCCAGTCATCTCCCCTCAAATTTTACGACACATCCACACCGCTCTTCTTCCGCCACCGGTATTTGCTCATGCGGCCGTCCTCAGCCGTCTTCCTTGATTTTTGGCCGTGTAGAGTCCACCGACGATCCTTGTACCTATCGGCACAGCTTCATGCACACCTTTTCCCTACTCCCGTGCCCTTCCAGGATGTCCGCAACGTCGCCGCTCAGAGCGGCGCCTTCAGCGGCAAGATCTTCTAGTCGAAAGCGCCTCATCCTTACACTCCCACAAACATAGCCCATACTACATAGAACCGTCTACGGCGTGCGCCACATGTCATTGCACACACCTTCGCTGATAAGGAGCAGAGCGGCGATGTCAAGAGTCGCCGCGCCCCTTCATCTCCGCCGTTTTCTTGCTTCTCCGCAGCTCCCTTCTATCTCTTCCGTCTGCATCGCCTATCCAGTCCTGCATCCGAGGCGATACATATTCCGCCCCGACTGCACTCGCCGCTCTCAGCTCTCCTGCTGTACTCCATCATCGGTACGAAGCAACCACCCCGTGATGACCGCCCGTCCCGCACTGTATGCCGTCCCCCGCCTCTGCCGTCGCGCTGGGCCCTTCTGATTGTTGGTAAGTGTTGTCTTTTGGCTCGGGGATAGGAGGAGGTTGTGGGATGTAATGGGAAGGTCGCGGGCGAGCCCAAGGATGGGGATGAGAAGGGCTTGGAGTGGAGAGATCGTGGGGTTCGCGGACCGTTTGCCGGTGCCACCGCACGGTACGGAGGGGATCACGAGGGAAATTAGTGTTATGTTCGCGCAGCGAGGATACAGAGGGCACATACTTAGACGGGCCGGTCCAGGTGAGTCCCCCCATCGCTGCGCGGCTCAACATATATAGCATGTTGATGAGTCTGAGAGGCGACAGACGGAGCATACTTAGGCGACGTCGGCGACTGAGGGACGGCGCGCAACTTGTGGCGTTGGACGGGCCATGTCTGTCCATAGGTAACCCCCGCGCCGCGCACGAGTGACCGCGGTGTATGTATGCGCCGGCGGTACAATTGATAACGATGGAGGCATGACCCCATGTTCCGAGGCTTAAACTTGAAGAAGCGTCGCCGTCGCGACGCGGGTCGGAAGTGCCACAGATGGGGCAGCAGGCCGGTCACGAAGGGCATCGACAATCATACTTAGAACGCGATCTATTAAAAAGCTTAAAGGTACGCCTCCGTCATGGGCGACTCGTCGCGTTCTCTTCAGTTGGATGGCCGGGCTTTGGGATCGTCGGCGTCGGAGTATTCCAGTCAACGTCGAAGCAGCTCGACAGGATCATTCTTCGCTGACCGCGAGGTACCTCCTTGTTCATAACATTGCCATTTAGAATGTAGAAGTTCGTTGAATATGATCCATGTTCGCCGGAGACCCTTGCAGTCGTCCCTCCGACTCAGACAGAGGACAAGTGGTTACTCGAGCATCTCCTTCGAGGGCGATGCGCACCCTTGAGCCATTGTCGGCCCCCGAACTTGAAGCCAAACGACCCGTCCTCACCAACCACCGGCACCGGTCACCGTCGGAACGTTGAAGCTTCTAAGAAGACCGATCACTCAAGGCACCCGGCACACCAAAAGGAAGTACGTTTGCAACACGTCATTACTTCTCCCAGTAACTAATGCAGGACCGCCGGGTGCGGAAAGACCGCGCGCACGACCGACGTCCAGAGACAATACATGCAGCCACATCTAGTGGGATAGATATCCAAAACAACACTTCCCATCCCAGCCCATCGTCGTCGTTGTCGCGAGCGTGAGCCAATAAATTTACCACAATAGAAGGAAACCGAGCGCCGCTACCGGGGACTGGGGAGGCGGAAGGACGGGCGAATAATGATAGCGCGAAGGATGTCAATGAAGGATGATCGATGAGGACGGGTCCTTTTTAGACGAGGAGGTCGCCGATGGCGCGCTTGCCGGGCGCGACGAAGCCGCAGCCCGTCTTGCCAGCCTGCGTCTGCGCGCCGACACCAGAGCAGATGCCCGACGGGCCCGCGCAGCAGCCGGAGGCACAGTCGGCCGCGCTCAAGCACTGGCCGCCGATGAACTGGGTGCCCGCGCCGTTGCCGACGTTCTTCGCCCCAGCGGGGTCGAAGGCGGGGCCGCCGTGAGCGGGGGCAGCGGACGCGCCCGTGGTGGGCGGCGCGGCGACGGGGGCGGGAGCGGGGGCAGGAGAGGACGCGCCGTTGGCGAAGCCACAGCCGGTCTTGCCAGCCTGGAACTGCGCGCCGACGCCAGAGCAGATGCCCGACGGGCCCGCGCAGCACCCGGAGGCGCAGTCCGCGGTGCTGAGGCACTGGCCCCCGATGAACTGGGTGCCCGCGCCGTTGCCGACGTTCTTCGCGCCGGCGGGGTCGAAGGCGGGGCCGCCGTGAGCGGGGGCAGCGGACGCGCCCGTGGTGGGCGGGGCGGGAGCAGGAGCGGGGGAGGACGCGCCGTTGGCGAAGCCACAGCCGGTCTTGCCAGCCTGGAACTGCGCGCCGACGCCAGAGCAGATGCCGGAGGGACCGGCACAGCAGCCGGACGCGCAGTCCGCGGCGCTGAGGCACTGGCCGCCGATGAACTGGCCGCCGTGGCCGTTGCCGACGTTCTTGACACCAGCGGGGTCGAACTGGGGACCGCCGTTGGTCTGGGGTGCGGGGACGGCCGCGACCATGAGGACGACTGTGGGAGGAGAGGCGGATCAGCGGATGCTCGGGCTCGGGGTGATGGGTGTGGCGCCGGGGGATGTGATTGGAGGAGGGGACTCGGACTTACGGTGGAAGAGAGCGGTGAGAGCAAAGACGGCCTTCATTGTGGTAACGTTAAAAAGAGGGAGGGTTTGCACCAAAGGCAAGTGGGAAGTGTGTAGGGAATGTGGGGAGCACCGGGCTCGAGGCTCTGGATGGGAGAAGATGAACGTGAGGCAAGGACCTGCTGAGGAATGCTCGACGAGAAGCTCGGGCTTTTATATGAGTCTTCCCCTCCGGGCGCAGCCAGAAGCGGTTGGCTGCTTGGACCCTGGGGGTGTTGGTCCACTCAACTCCGAACGGATCGAGAGCGCCATGGCCAACGCCACCTCTTCCGGGGTCGAAACAAAGTAGATCTGGAGTCCATCAATCAGATGACATATTCACCTTCCGGTTTGTCTGCATTCTGAATGAGGCGTGTATTTTTGACCTAACAAGAAGCTGATTCGTCGTTTGCGCGTTCCGCCCAAGGCGATGGGCCGCGACGGTTGTTACGAATCGTGATCTCGTCGGGAATACGTACCTTGTGGTATCGTACTCAGAGAGAAGATATGTCGAACCTGCCTACAGTCCACCCCTGAGAGAGAACGTATGCCTTCTCGACATACCGTCGGAATATTCTGGTCTTGTCTTCTTGGATCCTCGATGGAACGACAGCTCCTCGTTCACCATGTTGAAGTTCGTATCGCCGCTAAGGCGGACATCGATTACCCCGGACGGGATACAAGCAAAGCCAGCATCGGACCAAGGAGACAAGTGGGGCATTGGTTGCCCCTGTCTGTGATTTCCCACGTTCCATGGTTGGTTTGACAATGGCGTTCAATGTTTGGGCCAGTGCTTGTTTGCAAAAATTTCGACCAGAGAAGAAGAACACCTAAAATGGAACGTCAAGGGTGCTTCGTTCTGGCACAATCTGTAGGGTGTCCAGCTACCTCAAAACTATCCCGGGGGTGACATGCTCCGGTGGAGACTTGTGGAGGGTGGACGGACGAACATCGGAGCCGTGGGATGGGAGAAGCGCTGGATGTTGAACAAACAAACGGCGGAGCTGTGAGGGCGCCTAGCAGATATTTCTTCCTTTCTTGTCTCTTCCTTCTCTGATGTTCGTCCATGATGCATATGGCTGTGGTCGTGAGTTTTCCTTGGGGGCCATCCTAAAGTTTCGCCCTCGCGACGCGTTCCGCGTAAATCGCAACAGGCTATATTCCTGATGCTACAGGTCAGTCGGTAACCTACGATGTACGGCCCTTTTCTCAACACCTGTGCCTTTCAACCACATTGCCACTTCGGCAGAAGCTGCATACGGTGCCAGTCGGATTTCTCAATCTTCCGCCCATGAAGCTGGAGTACGGCGCGGATGTTGTTTGTCCAACCAAAGCAACACGATCTCGTCATTGTTTGCACAGTCTCAAACTTTGACAGCACCTCCGCGCGTTGCCGTGGCGTCGTTGCGGTCGCCGTTCCCACTGAACCGACGTCATTCCAGCCGCTGACAGGACAAACGAAGCACGCCCTGCCACATGGGTTTGTTGCTTCTTCTCACCGTCTCGGCTGGGACTCTCACCATCGCAGTGCCCCAGGTCCAGCCTCCCACGGCCTTGCCGGTCGACAGATCGTCAGGTGAGTCATCCCATGATATGTTCTTGTCAGCGGACTGTGAGTTGTGTCGACGAACTTGTGCTCGATCTCCAACGAGGGCTAACGCACTTGCTGCGCTCTCCTTCTCGTCGTAAGTCACTCGCTTCTTGCGTTGTCTGGTCGTTATGGGTTCATGTGCTCCGCCACTCCATACGTCGTCGCAGGTTACCGAGGTCCGAGGGACCGGTGGACCGGTGAGGGTGCCGTCACGAAAAATACGACTAGTACTGTCTTCTCAAAGATGCGCTGACCTTAGTCGCTTTACGTAGGCTCATACGAGTCCGGGATCATAACATATCGCGCCGCGCATCACGGTATGTCAAGACGTCAGCACACCGTGGAGGCAAGTCCGGCGCGATCTGAACAATTTGTAGACCGCATTCCATCCTATTGGCGGTCCTCGTCGACGCGGTGGCCGCCTATAGGCCATGGTCAGGTCGCCACCGGCGTCCGTTCATCATCGACATCCCTCGGGCCACAGGCGGACGCCGGAACCAGGGACTGCTTGGGGACTGCCATAGCGTCAGGACACAGATCAAAACGCGGTGAAGATGCGGTCTCCTTGTTAGCGAACAATTTGAATGAAATCCGAATGGTACTCGAGGTTGGCAACGGAGAGCATTCCCCCGTGACGTGCAGCGACTCGGAATATTAATGCGGAATGTTGTCTCGTGCATATATATCTCGTTCATCGGTGGAAGGTTCTATAGACCCTGAGTGCGCACACACTGGAGCACACATGTACTTACATGCCGGAAGGGCAATAAGCTTGTCACCCAGGGGAAAAGATGGCTTCTTTTCATGAACGACACATTACTTACATCTGTCACAGCGCGAGCATGTGGCGGTGTGGTGCCGACGCGTGTCCCATCTGGTCGTCCTGGCTTCTCAGCCTTCTTCTGTTCTCTTGAGGGCTTATTTCTTCCTCGCCCCCCCCCCCGGGCTGAGCTCGAGGTTCTCCTTGCTGCGGCCTATTCCAGGATGCCGACGCCAAGCCGCCGACCTGCCAACGGTTGCCTGGCACTCGAACCTTACTGGCAGGCTCTGACAGGTCCCCCCTTACCGGGCGCCTGCTGATGCGCGGCGCCGATCAGATTCCGATCTGCGGCGACGCGAGCAGTTTTTTTGATCCCCCTTCCGATCAGTCTGTGTCTTCTTCGGGTCTTGGCAGGGTCTTGGAACCCAGGCAGCTGGCCACCGCGCTCGTGGTCTGCACGGGAGATTGGCAATGGGAGGCGACGGACTCAACGTATGCCGTGCCCCGGTGATGGGGGCCTGCACGCGGAGGTGCGCAGGCCCGAGTTCTCCGTGCTCGCCGCATGCTGTTCGGGCGGGTTGGACGACATCAGCGCTGCAGTGCGGGACGGGTAAACTTTCGTATGGCCAATCATGATCATGGCGGAGGCGGAGGGAGGCGGTTGGCTTCTAGTTGGCTTCTTCGGCAGATTCTGCTTGGCCTATCGAAGGACATCATATCCACCGAAGCGCTCAACAGTCGTCGGCCGCTCTTGCCAAGCTCTCGCCGACAGATGTTTTGCTTTGACACTGACAGACTGCCGGGCGGGCGATGATCTGGATTGCCAACAGATCGAACTGCTTATTTGTATTCGGGTCGTAGCCGGGCAAGTGAACTTTGAAGCTTGAAGGTGAGGCAGATTTCGCGATGATGACTGTTGCAATTGGGTGTAGACTGATGTGGGTTCTCAACGCGACTGGTCGAACGCCGTGTAGCCTACGGCGTCCATGGTTGGGAACTGAGATGTGCAGGTCATTCAGTAAGTGGTCATCTGCGGTGAAGGTTCTCCTGTTCTCGTCGTTCAGGTGCACTGCAGTGGTACAGGTTGTGCGACTGTCGTTCTCCGGGCCGGATAAGCGGATGTTGATGATGGTGTTGAGTAGGATCGAGAGAACATTTACATCCCGCTGCGCTCGCAGCATCTATGTTGTGTTGACGTTGATGCATGATGGCTAGCTCGGGCATGTCATGTACCAAAGTTACGGCATCAGGCGAGCAAGTCTCGGGCTCCCTTTCGTCACGATAAGTATATTGTAAGATTGATGCGCCGAGTTTCATTTTCTAGTCGGAACGGGGGTTGAACAAACCCGAACACGTTCGTCCTCATCCATGCGGATAGTCGGTAGGCTCCGGAGTGGCAAGGACTCCATGAGAGCCGAGTAAGTATACAGTATACCGCAGAATTTCCGACCACCATTGGACTTCGATCCTCGAAGTCATCGCTGCGCCTGCGTACTGCGGTGAGGGAATGAACATCTATTGTACGCAGCACGGATTTGAGTCCTGGTCAAACTGTTCTGGCTGACGATGTTATTCCAAGCATGTATCAGCATCATGAGGTATGGTCACAGGACCCTTAATGGGATAGGATCGCACAGGCTGCAAAGCTGAGGACCTCGGAAGGCATCTTGTCCACAAACACCGCGGCCGAGCATCCTCTAAGTGTGGTTATACTCTACGTTTCTTGGCCTTTACCATCCACCAAAGTTCGACTTATTCATGACCCCTCGTTTAGGGACACAAATCCCACACCAGGGCCATGCTAAACAGATATTATCAGATTGGAGGTATGTATGCGCATACAATTACATCTACAGAGCGGTGAAGGTCGTATGATTGATTATGGTCGTGATTCCAAGTCCGTGCCACCCTCGCCTTGTTCATGTTCTAACAATCGGATTGCACCGTTGTTCCTCCGAGTCCAAGATGTTCGATCCCTGGCGAAATCCTCACGCCACGACGGCGACCGCATGCGACGACCGCCAGCTGTCCTGTTCAGGCGCGTGCACGGCCCACCCCCAGTTCGCGCCGTGGCGGCGACGACGCTCCTCGACGTCGGTGCCGAGCGCAGGCGCGACGCGCGGCTTCCCTCCCGAGTTCTTGCGGCCCGGACGCCGCCGCCGCTTCTGCGCGTCTGCACTGGGCTTCGGCGTCGAAGCGGGCGCAGGCGCGGTGGGCAGCGCGGCGGTTTCAGACACGGGGGAGGAGGACACGGACGACGAAGAAGGCGCAGGGGAGGAAGGAGAGGAGGACTTGAGCCTGCGGGTCATCAGCGGTATATGCGCATCGATCTGCGCGCGGTTGGATGGCGAGAGGGGCGCGATCGAGGATGAGAGCGCGAGCAGCTGGGATATGGTGTATGTGTTGGGTATCATCGATGCGAGGGGTATATCGGCCGCGCGAGGAGAGGCGGCCGGAGAGACGTCTGCGGGTCCTCAGTCAGCCTCTGTATCGGGATACTTGTGATGAAAAGGCGCGCGACGTACCTAAATGACGTTTGCCAAAGGCGCGAGGCGAGCGCGGGGTACGTGGCATGGGTGAGACCGAGCGCGTGCGATCATGGGTGGGGCGCGCGATGGGTGAGAGGGATCCGCGCTCGAAGAAATAGCCCGAGGAGCTCGAAGACGTCGAGGAAGTCGAGGCGCCGCGACGGTGAACGGGTACGTACAAGCCACTCGCGTTCCCCGGAAGAGAGCGCGAGGCCATGTTTGGGCCGTGCGCGCTCTGGAAGGTGGTGTTGGTGTTGATGGAGTGGATGGCAATTGGGCTCGACATTGTGCGGTAGGCGTTCACGAGTGGGAGGCGGATGACTTGTTGTAGGAGGAGCTCCGGGACTGCGACTGAGGCGGCGGGATGGAGAAGATGCACCCCGCCGAGTCAGCCTTTATAGAACGTAAGCCATGCTCGGAATCCGAAGTCATCTCGCAGTGGGCGGGACGAGGATATGCGTGTACGCAGACGTGGCAGACGGAGCGTCCAGGCTGAGGCAGCTGTGCGCGGCTTCGGGGCACAGCTCGCGCTGCCGGGAGCTTTCACGACAGCTCGTGAACGTTCTCGAATCGAGGCGTTCGGGGCGTGGCTGTGCTTTTGGCTCGGAAGTGGCAGCAGGACGTATCCGGATAGCAGCTTCCCTGGGCGCCACGATGACCCGGTGGCACGAACTTGAGCTTGGACGCTCACCTCGAGGCTCCGGTCGAGGAACAGATGAGAGTCAACGATGACGTTGGTTGTGTCGGAGGGATGAGCAAAGATGAGGAATCGAGCTCCGGGTCCGCCCCAAGAACTTACTTTGACCGTTGACCACCAATACTCGCTGATACACCTTCGTCCGCCTGACCACTGATTGGAAGCTGGGTGGGTCATCCATGTATCTGGAAACTTGGTTTATCAATGGTGGCGCCTTCCCGTGGAGGATGAGAAGCCGCAGCGAGAAGACAGAATGACAGAGACAGGGAGCTCGTACGAATGCTCCTCTGGCATAGGCGACGGTGCGGTCTGGATAAGAGGGACAGTGCATCGGAGTACGGCGCTCATTATGTCTTCGCGGAACAGCCTGAACATAACTTGTTCTTCTACTCACCAACTGCAGTAGATACCCCGATAGAACTCCAATGCATCTATCCGAAGTGAATCCATTTTCCTTCGTGCCTCCGCACTACCTCCGCAGTGTACCCCTTCTCCGACGTCCATTGCATACTTCCCAGACGCCGGTAGAAGTGGATAGCTGGATAGATGGGATGAGATAACACAAACGAAGCAAGAAATTCAAACTCGAGATTGAGCGCGTGCGTCAGTATGTATGCGGACCTGTATATACATATACATGGAGGCGGGAAGTGGGAATATTGCAGCACAGTCCGGATACATTTCTGGGTCGTGAGTGTGGATATGGAGATAAACACAGAGAGACAGACGAAGGAGCTTGAACAACCAATAACCTCAAATCAAACACAGTGTGGGAAGGACTACAACTACAACTTGGACAAGACGAGTCCGATGACGACGAAGAGGATCGTCGACGGCGGCGTGACGACGCAGTACGACCAGAAGATAGTCCGGCTGATGAGCCGCTCGAACGCGTCCCCCGACGCCGCCTGCGTGATCTGCGCGAGCGTCAGCGCGGGCGGCGACGCGATCAGCAGCACGTTCGACACTACGAACACCGGGCTATCGCACAATCCAGCCATTAGCACCTCCAAGCAGCAGTAAGAGAGAGTAGACAAGGAAAGACGCACTCGTCAAAGACCTGCTGGACGTCGTACTTGGTCGCGGGGATCATGAGCGGGAGGAGCACAAGGGGCGTGACGATCATCCGCGCGAGGATCGCGACGACGACCGTCCGCGTCTCGCCCGCCCGTGCCGGCTTCGCCGCCGACACGCGCAAGCTCCCTCCGTCCCGCCTCGACTTCTTCGGCGAAAACACGTCCCGCACGCTCTCCAGCAGCGACCCCCGCGACGCCGTCCTCTCCAGGTGCCGGTCCTGGTGCTCGGGCAAGCGGCGCGCCGGTGCCGGCTCGGGGGGCGAGTAGAAATATGCGCCGAGGACGACGAGCGTGATCGGGATCGAGCAGCTGCCCGCGGCCGCGATCGCACCCTTGACGGGCGGGAGATGCTCGTGGAGCGCGTGCTGGAGGGGCTGGATGCACGCGACGACGAGGGACGCGAGCGCGGCCCACAGCGGCGCGGTCATGAACTCGCCGAACGTCTGCCACGCATTGCGCACCTTGCGCTTGCAGCGGCGCGCGCACGACTGCCAGCGCGACGACGTGGGCGTGGTGCGCGGGCGGCGCCCGGGGGGCAGCTCGTCCTCGCCCGCGCCCTCGCCATCGAAGTCGAAGTCGTCGTTGTCTTCGTAGTCGGTTGTGTGCCCGGATCCGGAGCCTTCGGACCGGGGGAGAGCTGCGAAGCGGGTGTCGGGCGTATTCGGGAAAGAGTAGAAAACCTTCTGACCGGTTGTGTCCTCGACGGACAGCCCAGGGTTCGTAGACCCATGCCCAATGGTGTGCGAGTCGGAGGACGCCGTGGACGCAGGGGATGCGCGTCCGTGGTGGTGTATGCGCTCCTCGGCGGGGGATGGCGGGAAGGCGGTTTCGTCGGGGCTGATCAAGGGACTTGCCTCGACACCGTCTTCCACAGCTTCTGGGTCTGCCTGGGATAGCAGGCGGACTCCATAGCTCCAGCGAATCTAGGAATGTATATGAGTGGAATGTGTCATTCTCAGAAGAGATGGGTAAGACGAACCACCATGCCGAGAGTCGAGTAAAGAACAAGGTAAGTCAGCGCACGACCGACCATGGCGTCCGCACTGTCGCCATCATCCCACTTCAGTCCTGGTACTGTGATTACCAGACTTTGCATCAGGGCTATGGGAAGTGAATTAGAGTTCATGAACATTGACGCCGCGATCGCAAAAGCCCTATTCCGAGCAGTTAGTGCGAAGGTGTGACTCAAAGGGGCGATGCGAGCCTACCGTTGAGACTTTTTTAGCCTCATGACTACTGCGAGGAAGTATGCGACGATCATAGACACGAGGGTGGTGACGACAAAGAATATGGGTATGATCCATAGCTCGCGTAGCTTCGCTGTGGCAGCGAAGTTCAAGGATTGTGCCTCGCGGTGAGTCCTCGGAAACTACTTGCCTGGTGATAGAAAGAAGGCGACTTTCGAGAACAGAAGCGAAGGCGTGAATATCGAGACATTCAGACGATTGAGTTTCTAAATTTGGACCGATGTGAGTTAGATGACTTGGATAGGCTCCGTTTTGAATGAAAGCTAGGCTTGGCCGACTCGCCCGAACGAGGGATGGGCCCCGGAGCGCAGCGGCTTGGCTCAAGATAACGGGACGGGTTTACGCAGCTTGTAATCGGTGGAAGGTGGATCCTGACAGCGTGTGGCCAAGCCGGCAGCACAGCGGAGCTATGCGGCAGTACACGCGTCCCGCACCACCACAGTTTGCAAAGCTTCTTGCACCGTAGACACAGACCCACGTCCGGGAAGAGGAACGGAAGAGAACCCGAGGCAAGGGTAGGTCTATAATGAAGAGAGAGCCAAGGCTGGAAAGTGGGGACGAACCTTCTGAGTGTTTTTATCGAGAATGCCCTTGCGTGCGAGGATGTACCCTGCGATACAAATGAGGAATACCTCGAGGATAGACTACAGCATCGTAACCACCAAGTCAGCAAGATGGTAGAAGGCGGTGTATCAACAAGAACTCGAACTCACGTCAAAGGTAGTCTTGAGAAGCGGTCCGATAGGCGTCCCATTGTCTCGTTGCGCCATGCACGGCAACCCAAGAAGATTTGCAAGGGGGCGAGATTATGGAAGAGAGAAGGCCGAGGTCGGCAGTGAGGGGGATGTGCAAGAGGCTCAGGAGACGGGAGGAGGGTGCAGAGGACGGGCGAGGGTGCGTCGTGCTTGTGTCATAGTTAAGGTCGCGGTGGCGTCAATCCCATCCAGCTATCTTCCCAGATCCACCAGATGCTACGCCCCGATCATCCGCAGCTCCGGTGCCCAGCCCGCCAATCCCCGCCACAGTCCAGCGCCTCCGGCGCAGACACAACCATATACAGTTCGCTCCCGCCCGAGGCGCTGGCCGAGGCCGGGAAGATAAGATGAACGACGCACGTTCGCTGATTCTCGCCACGACCGCCGAGGTCGACACTCCGCCACGGCCTCTTGTCATTGAGTCTTGAAATTGCCATGGTCAATTATCAGAGCCCCCTCGGTAGATTCAGAAGCCCCCGTCTCGCAGCGCGCCCTTCTGTTCGGAGGCCCGCGTTCTCTCAGAAGATGCGCGCAATGGGAACATGGAACCGTCCCAGAGACACCCGGTACCCGTACAAGGCAGGAGCAGCCAGCACCCGACGGCCCGAGCCCCTTCAACAGATCCTATGACACCCAGGGAACGGTACCTTTATCCGTACATGCCGCGCGAAGCTGGGAAACCGCACAGAAGAAGTCCGACAGTGTGGAAACAGGGCATATACCGTCCATGTCGAGTGCCCACCGGGACTCCATCGGGTCGTCATGCCCCCCCCCCTTCGCGTTCTCGAGAATGTTTGCCGGGATCCTGTTCCCGCCAAGCGTCATCGCGAAGGGTTCTTCGACGCGTCATTTGGGAATCTAGACGACCGCATGGGCCGCGAGGCTGAGAGGCCGGGCGTGCCGCGCGAAAGTGTGCCTATGAGAAGGGCGAGCTTACGGCCTCCGAAGGAAGCTGTGGAAACGCGACGGGAGCCATCGGAATGTCCAAGCCATTAGAGAAGTAGAGAATATCGATAAACGCTGGATAAACGACAGGGAGCGCGTCACCCGACCACGGCGGACGTCGGAACGACGCCTGGTCGTGTGCGGCGTTATCTGTTCCTCAACGAGTGCGTTCTCAGTCATTCATTGGCGGAACAGGGGGTCGGCCTTCTCTGCGTACTTTACGTGACATGACGCAAGAATGCCCTGAGAGCTCAACTGGCCCAGACCAGGACTCCTCGTTCTCAAATAGTGTAGATGAGAAACATTAGGAACGTACGGGGTCTGCATCGAGGAGCCGCTTCTACATCCCCCGACCATAATCAATACCGAGGATGATGAACGGAGATGGGAGATTGGGGACGAGGTGGGGGATTCAAGGGCGGATGCAGAGCTCCTAGTTCAAGGTGCCGACTCGACATCGATTGTCTGAGTACTGCACATCAGAGACTTCAGTCTCATGTCCGTGCGATATGTCCCCTAAAACAAGAAATATGTCAAAGTCTATCAAGGAACGACAAGGGAGAACATACTACAACACTTGAACCTAGCAGGTATGAGTGCTGGGAATGGGGGGCAGGGACACTGCGGTCCTAATGCATCTTCCTAGCGATGGGTCGAAATGATGGAGGCATGCAGGGAACGGCGCATATTGAACTGGATATCAATCGTTCAATGTATAGACGCAGGTACGAACACAGTAGCATGAATAAGGGAGGGTAGAGGGGAGTATGGGGCCCGTCGACATCGGCGGAACAGACCGATGAGTGGGCACCCAAGCCCCACACGACAGATTGCGACTTGATGTTCAAACCCTGGCCATAGGGTCGGAGTCTCGGAGACGACCGAACGGAGGGCCATCTTGCAGGTACGGCGTCCCTCCATGACCGGCAACGACATGCGCGCGACGACGGTGATAGCGCGATTGAAGTAGGCAGCGATCGACACAGGGACCAGGACGTGAGTGCTGTTAGGCACGACGTGTCGTCCAGACTCGACCAGACCAGAGGGAGCCAGTCAAAGCAGCAAGCAAGAGTACCTGGCTAGCGGAGGCATATATCGCTGCATAGCAGGGTTATCCGTGGGCAGGGAATATGAATATAGTCGAATTCGTGCACGGTGTCCGGTCCCGGGCGCAAGTCGGACGAAGGAAAGCGAAAATGCATCCTCAAGTGCAGCCGGGAGGCCCTCCATATATACCAGCCCTACCACACACACAGGCACCGACTCGGGGAGGTTACCAAAGTCTTGGTCCTGGACCCTCAGCCCCAGTGTGGACGGGGAACGGAGCCCTGGACTGAAACCGAGAGTTTGGAAAGCAGGAGTGAGAGCTGGGAACCGCGTGATTCGGTAATCTGCATTCCCCCGGGTACCGACGGTAGAAGTGGTTCCAAGGCAGCGGACGGGCGGTGATTTCAGCGACCCAAAAGGCTGGACGGAGAGCTTCGTCGCCCAAAGCGGCAGAAAAATGGGTGGAGGTGCGGTGGGGAAGCGCTGGGGCGTCCCTCGTCGTGGGCGTGGGCGTGCTGGGAGCTTGAGCACGCATGGCTGCCTGGAATCGAGTGTCGATAGACTGCACGGTTAGGTAATTCCCCGCTGTGGAGCGGAAGAACGAGCGAAGCGCGCTGCAATAGCGGGCGAACACCTTCTCGCGGACGCTCGGAACCTTGAGGACGAGCCCCCAGAGAGATTGCGTTGGACGAGCAGGCAGAAAGGGATGGGTGGTGCACTGTCATAGGGATACGGATAGAAGAAGTGGAGATCTCCTCCGCCAATCACCTAGATTGCGGCTTCGAAGGGCGGGTATGAGTTCCTTCCATAGTGCGGGACTGAATCCAAGCGGGGTCTAGTGCATGGGAAGAGGACCTCGGCGTAAGGATTACAGGAGCCGCGACTATCTTCGCGCCGAAGGGCGCGTTCAGCGCCTCGAGGAATAGTGAAGATCCATCGAAGAGTGGCGTGGGCGCGGACCCTCCAGCTGGGTCCAACACGAGTTAAAGCGGAGAACGGGGACCCCAGCAGAGGACCCACCGGGGTTACAGAGGTAGCGGGCTAGCGGGATGTGAGTTCGCCGCTCGCGCCAGAGGGGCACAGGGACGATACATCTAGTCTCCGACCGAGCCTGAAATTGCACCCAGTAGTTCTGGTTGGCTGTCGCTGGTCAGCACACATACCCACACGACTACGGAACGACAAACCCTGCGCTTCCTTTCCTCGCACTCATCCCGGACTCGGACGACCGTCTCGACGCAAATGGCTTGACTGGCGGGCGGCGCCAGACAACCAGTCGCTGTTGCGTAAGCGCCCGCTGGAACAGCCCACTTGGGCCAGCAACTTCCCACGTGAACTCCTTCAGACTCCCCTAACATCAGCCCTCCTGCTCGCCGCATACTACAGCGCATTATTCGGTGAGTCGTCCTATGTTTTTGGTGCGGGCATGGCGGGCATGGTGAGGGCGGGGCAAGGTGACTCGTTGGGGCGGAGCATGAAGTTGGCAAGGGAAGGGCGGGAGGAGCAGCCGTCGGGGAGTTCTGGCGGCGACGATTCGGAAACGACGATTTGAGTCGGAGTGTGCTCTGCCCTCGTCCCCGGCTGCTCCGCCTCGACCATCCACCGCTGCTTGCAGCATCATACCTGGCATCGTTCCCCGCCCTCGTCCTCGACGGTCTGCTCGTCGGACAGCGTGCAACAATGACTAACCACTATGCTCCCTGTCGGGTCGCCCAGCAACCGCCTACCCACGGCCCCCGCCCTTGCCCATTCGTGTGCCCCAAGACCACAGGATCAATAACATAGCGAGAATATGTCCGCCGAACAGTCCAAGGCGTCGTCGTCTGCCTCGTCGAGCCCCCACGAGGCCCCTCAGCCGCCACCCCCCGTCGCACACTACGCCCCAGCTCCCTATGGCGGACACTACCCGCCCCCAGGCCCGTACCCGCCGATGTACGCCTACCCCGTCCCAGACCCGGCGCACCACGATCCGAACAATCCCAATGGTGCGTCGCCGCAGCCCGTCGCGCCGTTCTTCATGGCGATGCCGCCGCCTCCCCCGGGCATGGTGTACGCATACACCGTCCCGCCACCGGCCCCAGGTGTGTCCCCTTTCCTCCCCCCACTTCCCTGCGTCCCCGACCGCGGCCTGACGTTTGGATTTACCGCGCCACAAGGTTACCCCTTCGCGCCAGGGATGCCCGCCCCCCAGCCGCCCCCAAAGCCGAAGCGCAAGCAGGTCAAAATGGCCGTGAGTAATCCCCCCCATGTCAGCCTGGGGGCCCCCCCGTCCGCCTGCGCCGTGTTCCCGTCCCGCGTGTGTGCGTGTACGCCGGTGTTTCGCGCGCTGCACCAGCCCAGCGCAAACCACCGGCCGGCCTGGCGTCCCCCGCGGCCCTTTTCTGGCGACGAGGAGTGATCGCCGCTGCTCTCCCACCCAGAAGTGACACATGGACGGTGGGGGCCTAGCTCGGCCCCTCACTCCAAGGACTTGGCTCGCGGACATGCGGGAGGCCGAGCCTTGGGGACGCCGTCTCGTCATGGCATGATACTTTTTACGTCTACGCGAGATATAGCGGCTGGATCGCAGGGACAGGGGGCGTTTCGGGTCAGCGGGGGTGCGGGCTGCAGGCGTGGCGCTTTCGGCTGCATTAAGAACGCCTGCAGCGTTCGCAACTCCGTCGTGGCTGCCCTTCTCCCCCAGCGCGTGACCGATTTTCTTTCTTTTCTTGTTTCGTGCGCCGGCCGTAGTTCTGATACCGTTTCTCATCGTATCTTGGTGGACAGTGCACGAACTGCGCGAGCGCGTGCAAGCGCTGCGACGAGGCGAGGCCATGCGAGCGTTGCCTCAAGTACGGCCTCGCGGAGACCTGCATCGACGGGGTCCGAAAGGAGCGGAAGAAGGGGATCAAGCGTGGACCCTACAAGCGCAAGAACCGTGCAGGGAGTGGGGAAGCAGGCGCAGGTGAGTCTAGTTCTTCACTCTATTGAATCTCATGACGGTCTGATGCTCGTCGAATAGACCAATCCGAAGGTACGGAGGCGCCAAGCGAGCAGCCCGCGGCGGTCCCTCCCCCTCCGCCCGGTTACCCTATTCCAGCAGAGGGTTATCCTTTTCCTTACGTTTATCCTCCGATGAGCTACGTGCCTGCTCCTCCTGACGGCCAACAACACACCGAGGGCGCGAATGGAGCCCCGCCGGCTATGCCCCATCCGTTCTATCCACCCTACCCTCTCTACCCCCATGCCTATGGCTATCCCGGTGCCCCGCCGATGGCTTACCCGCCTATCATACCTGCCCCGGTGGCCACCTCTCCCAACGGCACGGCGAAGCCCGACTCCACCTCTGCGCCGCCATCTGCTAATGGCGCTTCGGCTTCGTCGGATCCCGTCAAGGGCAAGAAGCGCAGCAAGGCGAAGAACGGGGATGAAGGCGGGCGTGCCTTCAAGAAGGCCAAAGACGCGTCTCAGGGCGACGTTCAACAGCAACACTCGCTTCCGAATGGCGACGCTGACGTTGCTAAAGAGCACCCGGCGTCCCAGGCTCAGCAACCCCCTCCTCCGCCGTACACGAGCCACGTCGAGCCCGCCACCGGTCCCGGCCCCGTTCCTGCCTTCGGCGGCCCGGAGCCCAGGCCTCTCATGGCCGCAATGTAGTGGGGGATTTGGTCGGCGGTTGTCCGCCATGGTCGAAGCCTTCCCCATCTTCTTCTGCTCCTGTTCGCACGTTCTTGCCCGTCTGTCCGCTCTCGTCGTTTTGGATACGCTACTCCTCCTATCGCTTCTCTGTCGCTCCGTTGCCCCCTCTGATTCGTTGTCTATGTTTTTGGCGTTCTGCAGTCCCAGCCCCAATCCTCGGCTCTCTGCGTCTGCATAGCGCTGAACCTGTCTTCACGCTCTTTGGGCACCAACAGTGTCATTTGGCCGTCCGTCCCCGTTGTCACTCGTGTCCCCTCCCCTCCTCGTCGGTGTCCTGCTCGCAGGTGCGTCGTGCATCGTGTGTGTGGGTACAGGTGAGGATGTTGCGGTGAGTGGCATAGTGATATAGGGGCCGGCTGTCGGATACTGTTGCTGGCTAGACAGCTGCAGATGGGTTTTGTATATGCGTTGGCGTTGTACGCTTATCTCCCGGGGGTGTACAGAGATGACGTCCTCCCCGGGACATACCCCATAACTTCTAATCAGTTATGTCTGTGCCTGTTGTCTGTCTTCCTCTGTCGTATGCCGATTCAACATCGTTTTGGTGATCTCTGCCGCGGCCTGTACTTGTATATATATGTTTGCTTGTGTTTTGAACCGGTAACCGGTGTCTACATGTACATTTAGTACTTACTCCCAGACTACTGTAGAAGCCGGGCTCTGTCTGCCTTAAACCCCTAGCGCAGATGTTCTCACTTGTTCCCTGCTGGGTCTTTGTGGAGTTCCCATATGCTTGCTCTTTTCCTGTACACTTACGCTTGGTTTAATAGCGGTTGCAGATAGCAATACACGGAGCTTCTGTGCCTTGTGACCTTGTTTGAATGTCTGAACAGCTCAACTTTCTCAAATGAGCGCTAATTACGCATGACGAAATCGGGAAGCGGTTGTTATTTTCCGAAGGTGCAGCCAAACAAAGACCCTGGACACCGCGCGTGTGTATCTGGCGAGACGCGCCGTGGCTCCTTTTCCAGCTCCAGCTCACACACCTTTGCCAACGTTCGCTCACCACCGTCTCTTGTCTCCCTACCTCTTGTCTCTCCGGCCACCATGTCTGCTCTCCGTGCTCTTCGCCAGCTCACCGCCTCTTCGTCTCGCTCGTTCGCCGCTCGCACGGCGCCACGTTCCGTTGCCCGTGCTGCGCTTGCGGCGCGCGTTGCGCCTGTTGCGTCACGAGCGTTCTCCGTGTCTGCGAGGAGGTTCGGTGAGGGTGCTTGTGAGTCTTAGCTCTCCCTCTTGATCATTTTCGCCTCGAGCGAGGTTCATAACTGGGTTACTGACGTGACGTGTCTTCTAGCGGACGTCGCATTGACGCAGAGGCTCGAGGAGGAGCTCAAGTTCGAGACTGCTGACTATCCTAACGGGCAACGGGCCGAGCCTGAGTTCTTGAAGGCCTTCAAGGCGCAGGGCACCTGGGCGGTGAGTCTGCCGGAATTTTCGTGGCAACTGGAGGGAGCGGACGAGTGACGCGACACTTTTTTTCCCTTTTGCTTCCACGTAGATCGTGGACGTCCCTGGATTGGACGAGGTCACCCTGACCCGCAAGTTTGGCAACGAAGAGTGCGTTTTTTCAGGTGTACTTTTTTTGTTGATCACGCTGAGTTGAGACGTGGCCCATAGCATTCGCTTGATCTTCTCCATTGCCGACATCCAGTCCGACCAGCAGCCCGAGTTTGAGGAGGAGGGTGCGGAGGCTGCCGAGGAGGAGGACGGCGCTGATGAGGAGGGCGTTACCCTTCACTCCTACCCCATCCGCTGCTCGTTCTCGTTCACCAAGGTGCGTATATGCATCTCTCTTCCTACGCATCGGGTACTGACTGTATCGTTCTGCTGCCGTAGGCGTCGACACCTGGCGCATTGACGATCGACGCGATGTGCCAGGAGGGCTCGTTCGTCATCGACAACATCTCGTACTACAGCGATGCTAAGGTCGGCACGGAGCTTACCGCGGAGGCGGACTGGAAGCGCAGGGGATTCTACCTCGGCCCTCAGGTCAGTTTTTGACTATGACGTCATCGTCGTAATTGTGCTGATGCGGGAATACAATGCAGTTCGACACGCTCGATGTTTCGCTCCAGGACGAGTTCGACAAATTCTTGCAGGAGCGTGGCATCAACCAGACGCTTGCCTACTTCGTCCCCGAGTACTCTGAGTACAAGGAGCAGAAGGTTCGTCACCATGTTTTTGCTCACTGTTCTCATCATGACCGTTTTCCTTCTTGTTTGCAGGAGTATGTCAGCTGGCTCACCAACGTCAAGACCTTCGTCGAGGCATAAGCCTGACGTATCTCTTGAGCCCTCGTGACGTCTCCCCAGTCTATCGACTTATTCCTGCCCTTACCATAGTAGACCGCACCGTCTTGCTTGCAACATGACGCTCCCACAAAAGTTGTTCCCTATAATGTCACGCACTACTCACGCCCTCTGTGCTTAATATACACCTCCCTTCTACTTGTCTCGATTCTGGTCACGGTCGCGACTGTCGACGTCTGCAGTATCAGATATCCGGCTACTTATGGCTGACCAAGGTTGGATGACTTGACCTCTTAGCGATAATCTATTTGCTCGTCAAATCGAGGAAGACTACGAGCAAGTGTCCATAGTCATCGCCATTAGCGTCAAGCTATATACGAAGCGAATCTCCAAGTTGCGGTTGGGCGAGGTAAGCATAATCGCCTTCTAGGTGTGGGTGCTAAACATCTCGACCACCTAGCAGAACTTATGCTTTAAGTCCAGGCCTGACCGTCGTCGCAGCCAGCCAGCACAACCTGAACGATCTCGATTCTCCTTTGACCCGTCTATCCCGGTCAGCACTGCTATCGGGGTTAGTAGATAGCATCGGATATAGCAGATGATACGGGCGCTCCACGTGGAGAAGTTTAGTCAGGCCAAGCGAACACGACAATCCGTGAGTCCCACCGATTGCGTTATGGTCACGGTGCTCTGAGCTCGAGCATATACAGTCGTCTGGCGTACCCGCCACTGCTCGCGCCGCTCCAGATCCTTGGCATGCCGTCCTGGGACAAGGAGAGTTCGAGCGAATGCCACCCGTATGGAGCGGAATGCACAAGCGAAGTCCTTAGTTCTCAGGTCGACACAAATTCTCAAGTAGATGGCAGCTTCAGCAAGAAATTAGCTTCCTGGTTGGATATCGAAAGGTAGCAAATGGTGTTCAGCTTGTTGCCTGCTTGGCTTCGATGAAGTGCTTCCTAGTAAAACATGAAGTCAACTGCTCCCTGTGTCGAGATTGATACCGCGTCCTGACTTCACCAGGGGTTACGGTCGCTTGTCACGGAGCAGTCATACGTTCTCATACGGTGTTGCCCTGACATGAGTTTGACACATCTGACAATACAAGGTCAATACCCTTGACAAACCTTCTGCTCCTTCAGATCCTCCACGAAATGGCTCGTCCCTAAACGGGCTATCGACTCACGTGAGTCAACTTCCAGGTCAACCCACTTCTTCTCCGGCGCAAGGTGGACGCTTACAAAGGCATACTGGATGGCGGCTTGAGTTTACCAGATGTGGACATGCTTGTGCGTCGATCTCCGCCCTTCATTCGCGTTTTCGAGTCGAATCTTGTCCTCAATCGTGTCTCGTCGCGCAGTTGCATTGATTGCCTACGGCGGTGCCTAGGAAATGGGGTACACGCGTCTCCGGTCGGCTCTTTCCAAGGGCAGATCGGGCTTCCACGCATGGCCTGCATGACTGAAGCAGTGACCGTATACCACGTTTGCTGGTCAACGACGTCGCGACACAACATTTAGGCATCATGTCCAACTCCCACGCGGAGCACTATATAAGTAAGTAGTCTGGAGACCTTGATCGCCGTCAGACACCACAACCTCCTCGCCGTCCACTCAACCCAAAGCAAATGTCGACTTCTCAGACGGTCTGGTTTATCACAGGGTACGTGATCGAGCACCTGGTGTCATTTTACGACGCACTAACCCCGCTCCTGCAGGACAAGCCGCGGAATCGGTCTGGAGTTGACGAAGCAGCTCCTCCAGTCCCCCAGCAACGTCGTCCTCGCCACCTGCCGCAACCCGTCGAAAGCGGACGCGCTGCAGGCCCTCACCGCGTCTTCTGGGGGCCGACTACACGTCCTCCCCCTCGACGTGAGCGACGCGGACTCGATCACGAGCGCCGCACAGGCTGCGGAGAAGATCGTCGGCGACAAGGGCATCGACTACCTCATTAACAACGCCGGCATCGTAAGTCCCTCTCTCCCCCTTCCTCCCATCATCTGCATTGTTGTTTTTACTTTATTTATTCATGCTAACTCGCGCGGGGATAGAACCCCGGTGGATACGACTCCCCATTCGAGTTCGACGTGGCGCGCTTCACGGAGGCATTCCAGACGAACCTTGTGGGGCCCGCGCTCGTGTCGAAGGCGCTCCTCCCGCTCGTCGAGAAGAGCGTCAGGAAGACGATCGTGAACGTCTCGAGCACCGTCGGCAGCGTCAGCTCTGTCTGGGCAGCCCAGCCGCTCTCCTACGCTATCGTGAAGGCCGGCCTCAACATGCTCGTGCGTCGCGCTGTATACGTGTCCGCGGGGAGAGCGCCACTGACCGTCTGGCTCCATTTGCGCGCCATTCATGCAGACTGCCAAGCAGGCGAAAGCGCGTCCAGACTTGACCGTGATCTCGATGTGCCCCGGGCACCTCCAAACGGGTAAGTTGTATCGGGTGATGTTCGAGTTGTCTGTGCTCTGTTGCTGACGATGTTACGTATGCTTTGTAGAGTTGGGCGGAGCAAGTGCACCAACACCCGCCTCGGTTGGTGTCGGGGGCGTTCTCAAAGTCCTCGCTGGTCTCACACCCAAGGATACTGGAAGGTTCATCAATTCCAAGGGTGACACCGTGCAGTGGTGATTTAGTGGGGACCCTTCGGGCTAAGTGCTTCTACTAGCGCTAGGGTAATGCGATATCTTATTCCACTCTGTCGTGGGTATGCCAAGTCCCACTTCCGTTGGAGCATGACTTGAATCTCCAAAGCTTCCCCACATTAACACCGAGAGTGATGTGTGGTCGAAACACGGATATTGGTCTTCACGTCTGCAGCTGTGTATTCCTTGGACTGTTGTGCTCCGGCGCCGTTCCTGAGGTATCGCCATATGGACTATCTTTGACTTCCATTCTATCGTTAGAACAAAGAACTGATTTGATTGAACCGACTACGTCAAGTTTGGCGCTTGCAATGCCAGCGTTTTGCCATGCGGGTTTCATGGTCAGTGGGCGACCTCTTTTTGCAATACTCTCTGCCCTCAGGGAATTCATTGGGGTGGTAGCCATATGGCTTCGGTTCCCTAAGGTAGGACGTAGAACGACTTTCTTCCCGCCGCCTGTAGACCTCGGACAAACCTAACACCAGTAATGAGGTTAGTTCTCAATATTGTGAATAGACTCGCTCGTTGACTTGACATAGGCTCTGACTTCGTTTCTGTCGGTGCTAGTAGAGACACTGGGGTATCCGTCTATCCGTCATGGAACCATGATGACTACTTACTGATCAAAACGTCTCCTGCGCATGCGCACACATGAAAGTACTGTCAGGCCTCGATAATTGAGATGCTCTCCGGGATGAGGGATCATTTAGGCGAAGACCCACTGGCAGAGTCTCAGGCTGTATGAATCTATATTTCTTGAATTCAAACAATAACAACTTGAAGAACTTGAAGAGCAGTGGTGGATGGGTATCATGTTGGTTGACGCTCCCGAATACGGCTGCCACATTAAACCACAAGTGGACTCAAGTCCTATGATGTTGTGTAAACCTAGTATCAGCGACTGGAAACTTCTAGGTAACGGCTGGTAACGGGTGGGATATCTCAGTGGGATTCAAGTTGCAGTAGGATATCCCAAGCTGTCGACTTGACCAAATCGATGACGTTATCATCCCACGCGGCCTGCAGATCTTCGGAGAGAGCCAGTCTATATGTATAGGTCAAAGCGCTCGTTATCAAATGAATCAGTGAGTGGGATATCCATGCCATCATCCGGATAAGAAGTCGCCCGATTCGGAGACCTTTTACTACACCGAGGAGTGTTTAGTCGCAATAACACCGAGACCCACTGGCCTGAGGCTATGCCACAGGTTCTCGCTCTCATCGAAGCTATCTTTCATTACACAACGAATGCACCACGGCAGTTCGGCGCCAGAAGCCTTCTCCGAAACCAGTCTTGTATAAAGGCACGTCGAGTTGTAGACCTTAGAATGTATTGTATTATCCAGCTTGACTGCCACTCCATGGACTCCTACACGAACATCGCCGGCTCAGACTTGCCTCTCAACTCATACCGAGGCGCTCTCGATGAGGCTACTCCTCTACTCAACCCCTCTTCTTGGGGCCAGTTATTCATGTCCCAATATCCTTTGAATCAACCTGAGCCCGTCATGAACCATCCCGGACAGGGGTCTTACGTCGTCGTGGATCGCCAAACGCTCCAAGGTGCAGAATCCCCATACCTCGAAAATCGCCCAGGCTCGTGCTGACCATGGAAATCGGGACCTTTGTAGAAATTATAACCATGTCCTCGAGGGTTAGCCAGATTGCAATTTATCTAGGCCAGCTTTGCACAACATCAGGATGTGCACCGTCACAGGACGGACCGCCCTTTTTGTTTGGGATTCAACCGCCCGTCACTGTGCCATTCTCTTCAGGACAACACACACCTCAACCTGCCGACGGAGCTGTCCGTACCCCGCGCAAACGAGCGAGAGCTGCGGTCAGTGTTCTGTATATAATGGAAAAATAAACACTGACATCGTACCGCATCGCACTAGTGTATCAACTGCCATGACTCCCGCAAGATATGCCATGGGGAGTCTCGTCCTTGTGTGCGGTGCCGCGAGAGGAATATTCCATGCAAAGAACGCCCCCGGAAGAAGGCTCGCGTAGCACCCGGTCTAGAGGGGAGTTTCGGAGCGGAGCAAACTTGATGTTTGGAGATAGTGCATTGAATTTTGTATCATGTCCATTTCCTCGCCGTAGACCATCTCTCACAGATTTCTCGTATGGACGTACGTTCTGTCAGAATTGAACTACAAAACCTCCTGACTGTGTCTTGGGTGATGGAATTGATGTATGGACTCAGTAGCAATTCAACTCACATACCGGGCAGAGATGGTTGCACTTCGCGGTGGTTGGGTCAAAATCATCGCAATTGGTGGCCGGGAACTTGGACAACGGTCGATGAAATGCGTACGGGCATCTCGTTCTCTGTGAGTCGGGCTTGTGTTGTAGGAAGGAGATGAGCGGGGATGGGAGTCGGACGGTTTGCAATAGGGTGCTTTGACAGCCGGAACGGAGGACAAGGCAAGGGGCAAGGGAGGCTGATGCTGCCGCTGAAGCAGGTGACAGGAGAGAGGCAGCTGCCGCGTGCATGGTCCGATAGTACGAGTACTCTTCACTCACCTAGCGTCATGTCCCAGAGCCACCGCCTTGGCGGATAAGCATACCAAGTCGAACCTAACTTGAGGTCACTTGGACGGGCTTACTTATCTCAGCCACCTCTCACCTACGAACGTAGACCGCATCATTAACTTCATGTATGCTCCAGGAGCTCGTGATGGGACAGGAATTGCGAAATCTACACGGACTGGTAGATATTTCTGGGTCCTGTCAGTAGAACCGTATATAGGATAAGGGCGGGCGCGGAAGGCTTACCATTGACACATTCAAATTGAGGGCATGCGATGGCGGAAATTACAATCTGCGATGAGCCTTGCACTTCCATTGGTCGGAAGGAAGGGGCGGCGATAGCACGACGCCTTTCAGAAACCGTGCACAAGCCGCACGGTGCAGGGTGTCTCCTGGTGTCTCGTCAGCATTCGTGACCTGTTAGGGCACGCTGAATGGGGATGTACCTGTCAATTGTGGTTCACAACCAGTGCCACCTCCGGTGCCAATATATAGTATCTCTGCTACGCATCTGTTCACCGCGTGGACTCTGTTGTATACCGAGAGCGAGTTGTTGTCTCATTGTGGGAAGTCGTAAAGAGCATCGTGCTGTAGCCATTGTTCTGAGGGAATCTTGAATTGAGTTAGTTATAAGCACCGTGATGGGAAGGAGGATGTTACAGTAGTTAGCAAGCACAGTGGCGTTTCGACTCCCAGCTGCCGGCCTTCCCCGAATCGTGTGCAATGGGCGCCAGTTGGGCGCCAGAACGGTCTGACCATCAGCCCTCCCATAGCCTTAGGCCTCATGTTCGAAGCCTGCATGTCGACCTTAAGACGTTGTCAACTTCTCCCTCAGGCGGGCCAAAACTCCAGTTCATCCAATTATCCTCCCACAACTTCCGGTGGGAACACATTGACGAATTGCTCTTTGTAGTGGTCGCGCGCAGCGACAAGAGCAGCACTTCAAGATCCCACTGGCGTTGACGTTGCTCCTCGCGGTCTCCGCAAGCAGGTGGGACTTAGTGGTTGCGACCTGGTACCTCGGGGCAGATTGGGCGGTCTGGCTGACAAAGTAATGGGAACAAGGACATATTCACGACCACTGGACCTCCTCTCGGGTATGGACCTCAACGAAACGGTGGCGTTCCGTGCAGCCAGAAGATAGAAGCCCCGGTTGCGAGATAAACGCTCGCCCAAGTCGCGACATTTTCGACAATGATTGACGGCCTTATTACTGTCAGCACTCTGGACACTCCTTGTACAGAGCCACATACCTTCAATAGTTGTCCCTGCGTATTAGTTGTCTCAGCCAACAAGGCTGGCATTGCGTGCTGCGTTTAGATGCAAAAGAGACGGAGATCGCTACCTGCGTTGTGAATCACTCCAACACTCAAAGACCCCTTATAAAAAGCGTCATCCTCGGGACATAGCCACACACTCGCCTATAACGTGTACACGTCGCACGGGATCAAAAGTGCGCGCAATGAAAAATGCCATAAATACACACAACCACAAAACATCCGCTAATACAAGACGTTTTTAGTTCGTCTGCGCACCGACAGCCTACAAGCACAACCGAAGTTGAATCAGCATCCGCCCCACCTCCTTGCATAAAAATCGGGGCCATGACGGAAGGACGTACCAAACGCTTCAGATGCTCCATGAAGACCTGCAAGCTGACGTCGTCCGTGAAGATGGCCTGGCCCGCGCCCGCACCTGCGGCCGTGCCGTACATGCTCGCAGACATGTGCGTGGTCGACGGGTTGAGCTTCGAGAGCAGGAAACGCGCCTGCGAGCCGCCCTGGTCGCAGACGATGTACCGCGGGATCGGGAATCGGTCGACCAGCAGATCCTGCACACAGCCGGTTATCAATATACCAGCAACGACCATATAGACACGAAAAAGGAGAACAAACCTGGGCATCCGCGACGGGGTTCTCGAGGAGCTCCTTGAAGTTCTCGTAGCCCTCCTGGTCCTGGTAGCCCGCCTTGCGCCACTGCGCGATCGTCTCGCCGTGGAAGATGAGGATGTGGAAGAACGTGTCGAGAAGGAGGATGACGTCGGGCTTGATCGACACGCTGTCGAGCAGCACGGGCTGTGGCGGCACGTCGAAAGTGTACGACATGAGCGTCGGCTGGATCATGATCAGCGAGTTGTTTACGTCCTCCTCGTTCAGCACATGCCTATCGACCCAACGCAAACGTATGCCCATTAGCTAACAGGAGGACTCAAGGAAGAGTAAGAGAGACGTACCGGTAGAACGCCGTCTCGTCGGGCGAGTTGTTAAACACCTGCAGGAACTGGCTTCTCCGGAGGTGGAACATGAACTGCGGGTAGATGCTGAAGTTGTCCGTCAGGCGGAAGCTCGTCGGGTCCTCCTTCCTGTAGTCCGCGAACTTCTGGCACAGCCGGATGAGCATGCGGTCCAGCCAGCGCAGCACGTCTGGCGAGTCGTCGATCTCCGCCTTGAACACCGCGATGCGCGCCATGAGCACCGCCGCCGCCTCCTGGTCGAACGACGCCGCGATGCTCGGCGAGCCCGCCTCCGCGAAGTTGCGCGCGATCGTTGTCACCCGCAGCCGGAACTTCCCGCTCGAGTGCTGGTAGTGCGTCACGAACTGGATGAGCCCGCGCGAGCCCGGCTGCAGTGGCTGGCCCGCGGGAGTGACGACCTCGAAGTAGACGGCGGCGGCGGTACGGGGCGCAACGGAGTTGACCTTCCATGCGGAGGTCTGACCAATACCGATCTCCGTCTCGCCGACGCATGGGGACTTCTTGGCTGCAGAGATGCCGTGACCGATCATACCAGACACCTTGAGCTCCTTTGTCGTCTGTTCGGATAGCTCAGCAAGGTATGTCAATGATGGCTAAACATGAGGGAGGCTGACCTGAACGTCGAAAGTCGCGTTGAAGCCCATCTCCAAGAAGCCAGCGCCATCCTTGTTGAACATGCGCAGGAAGCTCTGTTTGAAGATCGACGTCGCGAAGGAATCCGACAGGACAATAACACCATTGGTAGAGTTGGGCATCGACTTCATCTCCAACAGACCGACCTGGTCCAAACAGCCTGCGAACAGGTCGATCACATGGCCGTTGTTGGATGCCCTCTTCGCAAGACCTTCGTAGAACTGACACCGAGCTAAGCGAAGGAACGGGGTGACGTCATGGCAAGTGAAGACATACCTTCGAGGCCCGCTTGAAGTGCTTCGCGCTGTCGCGGTCGATGTCGTGGTGTGATCGGATGGGCTCCTTGAGCTCGTTGCTGACGACCATACCCGGGCCCTCCGTGGCCGGGCCTCCCGAGAACACCATGATCCGCGCGCCAGTGTTGGGGAAGGTCGTCTGCCTCAAGTTAAGGCTCGTATGTAAACCCTAGTAGAGTAGAACGTACCTCCAAGAGACCGACGGCAACGCTGACGGCGACACCGGCGCAACGCAGAGGACGCTTGTCATTCGCGACGGGCCAAGGGTCGCGAGCGAGGGATTCGAGGATACCAGTGAGCTGGAACTCACATTGTTGGGCCGGCATAAGGAAGCGAGCAGCACCGAAGGATTGTGTGGGGACAGGTTGGCCAGGACGGGGTACGACACGGTTCTGCGATCCCAACCCAAGCATATCCTGAATCTGCTTCGGCGAATACTCCTTCCCGCCCCGGAACACGTAGGACTTGCTGCACTCCCCGTACCCGAGCTCGTGCACTTGGGTCTAATCGAGGGGGAGAGGACGTCGGGATTCATGCTGGGAAGGAACGAAGTAGGAGAAACGCACCATCGTGCCAAAGGTGATCAAGCCAACCAGAGCGTAAGGGGGGATCAAGCTCAAGCTGACGACCAGTGCATCTCGGAGAGCCTTCAAATCCTCCTCCTCTAGACAGGTATCGACGACGAACAGAAAGACTGGTGGGACGGTCGCTCCGCGGGAGAGTGTGTACTCGATGGTGGTGAACTTGGGGAGGAGTTCGGAGGGGAGATTGGTATTGGAGATGTCCTTGTAATGGGGAGGGAATGCATTGCGCTGTAAGCAGAAGGGGCATATCCAGAGTTTGCCGCGAATGTCGATTTGGCTGGAAGGACATGCGCATAGATTGGATGCTGAACTGATGACAGTAAGCGGATTACGACACGCACCAGTATGGGTTGAGGACTGCACGACAAGGGGGTTTACATGTGACAGGTTCGTAAAGGATTTCAGGGAGATCGTCGCGAAGCTTGAGGGGATTGTAAAGGGCAGAGATAGGTACGACCGTGCGCGTTGCCTCTATTCTAGATGATGGCCAAACGTTCCACGACAAACGGACGCCTGGAGGTGGGGTTTCAGCCAATCAAACCGACAAAAAAGTAGCATATATGCTCACCATCGCGCTCCTCTACGTCCTCAAAGTTCATGGTTCGTGCAGATCGTGGTGGTTTTCGGAGAACGTGTCGGATTCGTGCAGGCGCTGATGACAGACGTGTCGAGCTCGTCCTGTCCTAGAATTCAAGCGGAGTTTCAACCTACTTTGAACCCTCCACGTTTACGCTTTTCTGCAGCCGTCACCTTCAGCTTGACCACCAATAAACCGACATTTCTAGGCCTTTGTACTCAAATTTGCACACATACTCCTGTGTTGTAATCCTCCATATATCCATAGTGAAGTGCAGACGGCGAGCTTCGAGGTGCGCCCTTCCTCTATTCGCTTGTAACGTGCACAGCGGCTATGACGTATGCAACCTTCGAATTTCGGCCTTTCTAACAGGTTCTAACGACTCTAAGTACTGGCCTTGCGAGCTATGCATATGATCCAGAAGCCAGTTTGTAAACGTGCCCGAGGATGAGACCTTTGGCTGGACTTTCCGGCGACGCTATCAAGCTCGGTCCGACGGATCCCCATCCATTTTGGCCGAAATTTGCATGCTGGCGCGATTCGTTGCGATGTTATCGCGCGCTTGACCGACAACTTTCCGCCAGCGTTGTCAGTGTCTCTCGAATCTCTTTGCGACCACGACCTCAGAACTTGTCCTTGAGCCTTGTAATCTGCATTGAGGGACATGTACTCCTTGCAACTGCCCACACCTTAAGATACGCCCTGACACCTCACAGACTGTCGGCATGGCTTCTTTCTACGAGGTTCAGTTCGTCGCCATTGTGACTGCCTGCGTCGTCTGCTTCCTCCTGGAAAGGCACTTTTTGCGAAAAAACTCGCCCGCAACGCGCTCGACGGAACACAACGCGCCGTCTTCCGTAGTTTCCGGACTATCTGGGCAATACCTATGGGTTTACGCCATCATAATGGGTGAGCGGGATCTTTTGCCTGCCGGTCCGAATAACTGACAGTGGGGTTCGTATGTAGGTGCAGATTGGTTACAAGGACCTTACATCTACTCTGTGTATCGAGAACAACATGGCCTGTCCGAACGCCTGGTCGCTCTTCTATTCGTCCTCGGGTTTCTAACGGCAGGTATCGCTGCACCGTTCGTTGGTGTTTGGGCCGACCAACAGTGAGTTGTCTTAACTTATGAATCCAAGGCACGTACCGGGCTGACGTGATCCTCCCACCGCCGTTATTGCCATATGTTAGTGGCCGTAAACGCATGTGCATGGTGTTTTGCGTGACCTACGTCATCACTTGCTCGCTCATCCAGTTCTCTTCCCTGCCGATCTTGTTTGTCGGACGTCTGCTTGGAGGCTTCTCGACTGCCATCCTCCTCTCTACCCCCGAGTCTTGGCTTGTGGCCTCTGCCAACAATTTGTCCCTATCTTCCCGAGATCTCTCTGCCATCCTTGGACGAGCAACGTTAGTGAACAGTGTCACCGCGGCCGCCGCCGGCATAGTCAGCAACAAATTAGTCGAACGCACCTCCTTCTTCTCCTCCACATTCATCGCCAGTGGTTTTTTTCTCCTCCTCGGCTTGGTGTCCATCGCATTCATCTGGTCCGAGAACCACGGTGCAGTCTCTACCTCCGGGGTGAAGGTTTTTGATCTCAAGCATCTGTCCGAGGCGTGGGGTATCGTTCGCGCTGGTGAGTCAGCCCACTGATCCACGCAAACCTAATCGTTGCTTACATGGCGTTGCCAGACAAGCGTCTTCTGGTCTTGGGTTTGACACAGACCGTATTCGAAGGGTCACTATACCTCTTCGTCTTCCTTTGGGTCCCATTCTTGCAGGAATCCAAACGAAGTACTGGCCCTCGCACCGCACCCCTCCCTCTCGGCTACATCTTCTCTTGCTTCATGATGTCCATGACGATGGGCTCCATCCTATATACCTCCATCGTCTCGTTATCCCATCTGGACGCGGATCCCTCCCACGAGCCCACACCCTCTCCGTCTGAGACCGAAGAGACCGAACCCTTAGTCGATGGCCAACATCACACCACTGATATCCCCAGCGGTCATCAGCCTTCCCGCGACCTACATCCTGCCGATCCGCCCCCGCGTCCTGTGCTCGCACACGAGCGCGCGATAGCACTGCACGCGAAGCTCAGCTCGGCGGTGTGCGCCACCGCGGCGCTCGCGTTCCTGGTGGCCGTCGCGGATGCGCGGGAGCACGTCCGCTTCTTCGCATTCTGCGCCTTCGAGGCGTGCGCCGGGATGTACTATCCCGTCCAGGGCATGCTTCGCGGACGGCTCGTCTCGGACGAGCACCGCGCGACGGTATGTCCGATCTCGCCCTTTCACCTTTGACTTAGCATCGCGGCTAACGGGAGCCGAACCGCCGTTCTATCTATGATCTATATCGCCTGCAAACGACATCCCGCGACTTTGTCGTTGTGCTGCTGCCTTGTACTCTACGACGGGACGGCAGCTGTCGTCCTTGTTCCGCGTGCCGCTGAACGTATTCGTCACCGTGTCGCTGTTGACGGGAGTATCCTCGGCGCGGCGATTCGTCCTCTCGGCGTGCGCGGGGTTGCTTCTCTGCTCAGCGGCCGTCACTGCCGCCGTGCTCGTTCGCCGCACGCGAGGTCCGTCCCTCGCGAGTCTCCGGACTAGATAACATCTACTGTACCCGGTGTTGTCGGCCGGTTTCACTCGCCGCGTCGGTACGAGTTGCCCCCATCTGGTCGAGGCACGCGTATTTCAGATTGTATTTGAATGTGAGGTTCCCGTCGTCGATCATCCTGACGTGTTGCAGCCTGGCTTACACACATATCCCCATCAGGAATAGAACTTCCATCCAATTGACTGCGTCGCCATTCCACTGTAAACCAATCCATGAGCGCGGACTTATTCTCTCTCAATGCTATGCGGTGAGGCGCGGCCTCGAGAGTCGGTGTGTCGTCGGCACGGCATATGAAGTCTCGCGATGCCGTCAGGCAAAGCCGTCGCGACATCAACCCCATTCCGATCTCGTTGCGACTCACCAAGCCTGTTGCCAAACGTGGATCGTGGGGTTGTGAAAGTGAAAATGTGAGCGGCATTACTACGTGCATCGTTTTCTCAGGCCACATCGTCTCACACTCAAATTCCTGCTCAGTGCAAGCTGGCGCTGATGTGCGGCACTCGCTCCGGCGTTCGCTCCGGCACGCTGGACGCTGTGCAAGCAAACGCAACATGTGTGCCTCCCACGTAATCCCGGTTGCCTTCTCGACTACTGCTGTATGAGTCGTTCCGACTCCGATGGGTTCCCTGGACGACTGAGAAGGATGCAATTCTCCCGCCTGCACGTGGCGGTCGGGATTGGAAGTGGTTTTACTGACAGGCAAAACGCGCCAGGTTCTTCTCTTCTCCTCGCACTTCTGTTCGCCACCGCCGGATATGTCATCGATAGGTGCTTCTGGCACATTCGTCGAGACGTAAGGGTGTTCGCGCAGTTTGGGATTGGATGCGCTCAACTTGCAGGAAACCGTAACGGCTTCGAAACATGATGAAGTGGTCAGTGGACCCACAAGCATCAGGAAACGATATCGCTGACATCCTTTCATCCTGGCACAGCTTCTGGATGGGAAGCTGCTGTTTTTGACGCAGAGATTACCGCATTGGGCGGTGCGCGGTGCGCCCGGAAGCCCGGGAGATTCGGACTCCAGGTTTTGAATCTGATCGTAGAGCTTTGGTCACCACAGGCGGTGCGTTGAGGAAACTCTTTTCCCATCGACGTCCACCATAGCGGAGCTGGCCACCCCAAATCCCTTCGGTTTGTCCTGCGGCGTCGGAGGGTCGGGCGACATCGTAGTTACCTCTGTGGTGAAAAGGGCATCTGTCGAGCATTGTTGTATTGCTCTGGCGTCCCGTCCCGGCCAATGCAGTCCGAAACATGCATGGACTCGCACTCCCCGATATCCACATACTCGGCACGTGGTGTATCGGACGCTATGTCTCGTCGAAGGTCTTGTTGCGACGGTTCGCGCCCGGACATCACCAGGTGGAGGCCGATTTCAAAGATCACCTGGGGAGTGGACTCTTGTTCTAACGCCGGCTTATTGACTAGTCCCGGCAGGTCCCCATCTGGAACAGGGCGCCACGAAACTGTTCGCCGCCCAGTTGGCGGAGGCGAGCGTTTGAAGGCGGTGAGAAGAGGATATGTATGCCATGGTTTCAGCGATGTTCGGTTGCCTTTCGGATGCACTTCTTGTCTCCTCCCGGCCCCCCACAACCTTGTTATATGACCTACCCGACCCCGCGGCTGCTCCTCCCCCGACCCGCACCCCCGACTAACAATTTGTGAGTCTTCGCTGCTTTGAGCCGCACGATGCATGTTGACTGACCTGCTTCTTGTTTGTTCGGGGTTCCTATGGCTCCCTTGGAACGTCAATGTCGTCATCACTGCTGCGCTGTCCTATCTTTTGACTTTGTGGCGTGGTGTTGTTATTCGCATAGGTACGACAGGAATTCATTAACATGTCCATCCTCCAAAGTAGAAGTGGAAAGACACTACTACAAATCGACGACGCGAGCTCGAGGCTTGTGTACGATGGCTCCTGGCGTTCCACCACCGTGAACGGGACTATCAGCGTCCACGCCTCCACCTCTTCTGGTTCCACTGTCAAGTTCGCCTTCAACGGTACGTTCCTCAGTCTATTTGTGCTCTCTAGTTGCAATTACTTGTCGACTTCTTACCTACGTTGTTGCTCACGGTGACGGGTATCCAGGGACATTTGTTGCCGTGTACGGCGTCATCGATGGAGACGCGGTGACTGCGTCGTTCAAACTGGACGACCAGGACCCAGTGACGCAAGCTGTCCCACAACCATCAACCGCGGTACTCCGACCGAACTGGCCGTTCTTCTGGTCTCCGCTGCCACTAGATGCCGGCCTGCATGAGCTTACGGTTACAGTAAACCAGGGCACTTTCAACTTCGACTACATCACATATACAACACTGGACGACAGCAATGACTCGACTGGGAACCCGAAGGTCCCGGTGACCTCCGAGTCCTCTGATGCTGCCGTCTCGACATCTACTAGTCCCCCCAGCCACCTCGATCCGGGCGCAATAGCCGGCATCGTTGTCGGTGCTGTGCTCTTCCTAGTCGGAGTAATGGGTGCAGTTGTCTTCTTGCGTCGGCGATCTGCCCGCAGGGTGCGGCATCGAAAGCTGGACTCCGAGAAGCCCATCGACATTATCTACGAGAGTGAGTCTCCCTGCTTGCACTGTTTGCTCTGTATGAGAATACTAGTACCGCACTAACGTTCTGTGTGGATCTTCTTGATTTTCAGACGCACCAAAATCACCACCCCCCGTCGCAGTGCATCGCACCCCTTTCCGGCGGTTCAGCAGGGTGTACCGCCCGACACCGCCGCGCTCCGTGCAAAGTTCGAAGACCGCTACCTCCTCTGCTCCCACGTCCATTACACAGTCCTCCGCCATGTTCACGTCCGTGATCATGCTCTCCCCCGCGTTATCCATGGTTTCCGAGGAAGACTACGGACACCATGCCTCGAGCTTCGTATAACGACATCTTCTGCCTTTATTCGACTCCTACTCTCTTCTTACGTACCGCAGAATTTTTGAAACGAACTTCACGGACTTTAGATTGTCGATCTTAGACTTGTACCCATGCATACCATCATTGTATTACTAGGTACCAGATGCACTGTATTATAGCTATCAACCGTTAACATAGATCGTAATAATGCTAGTCTTCCGTTAATGTCGCTTTCTACGAACAGTTTCCAATGAATCTACACCTCAGGCCTCAGTTCCAGCGAGCTTTGACGGGGTCCGGTTCTTTGCCAAAGAAACGGTTAACATTCTGGCGATGTAGCATGAGGATACCCAACTTATTCCTATACCGCCCAATCGTCTCAAGTTAGCAACTAAGGGCCCGGGGTGGTGCATTTGTCGTGGCCCCATGCATCCCTTGAAGATGGTGTGACTAGTTCGCATCTCTGCTTATATGTGGACATCTCTCTACCCGGACACAGATCTGACGGCCCTTGTATACTTTAGACAATCTGCGATTCATCCCGGAACTCAAAATTCACCGAAACCAAGTTGCATATTGTACATCGATATCATGAAAAGAAAAGGGCTCAGGCTTCAGGCTTCTGTCCATCTCCCCCTCTTCCTTCAACGCTTATGTTTCATAGGACGGGGTCGAACCACATCTCCATTGTGCCCGCCACAACATTCACGGACGGATCGCCTGTTGCCTTGGCCACTTCACGAAATTGGCTGCGGCACACATCAACCAGCGGTGCTCCGTGCCATCGCCCTGCAATCCCAGTCAGCCCTCTCACCCTCCTCTCCAGATACACACGCAAACTTCGACTCGGACACTCACCACCATCACGGTCGGGAACCCAGGATCGAACGGCAGCACGCCCTCGAGGTACTTAATCTGCTCCTCGCTGAGCGCGATGTCGAGCGCTTCGATGTTCGCGTCGAGCTGCTCCTTCTTCCGTCCGCCCACGATCGGGAACACGAACGGGGCCTTCTGCATCACGTACGCGATCGCGACCGCCTGGATGCTCTTCGCGCCGACCTGCTTCTGCACCACCTCGAGCGCCGCGCACACCGTGCGCTCGCGCTCCGTGCGCTCCCAGTCCGGGCGCATTATCGTGCGCCCGTGCTCGCCCGTCTGCCGCCGCCGCTCCTCCTCTTCGTCCGTACGGATGCGACCGCCGGCGAGGACGGCAAACGGCGCGAGGGCGAGGCCTGCGGCCGCGCACGAGGCGATGCCGGACGGGTGAGTCAGCGGGCACTCGAAGAGAGGGGGTGGAACGGTGCGCACCTTCGGAGCGGGCCATGGGCAGGATGTCGCGCTCGAAGTCGCGCTGGAGGATGCTCCATGCGCCCTGGTAGATCACGAACGGCGTCTTGCCCGTGAGCCGGGCGTATTGGTTCGCCTTTGCCACGACCCACGCCGGGGTGTCGGAGATGCCCTGCATGCCGGTGGGAGGAGGACGTGCTATGGTCAGCGGTCCGAGTCTGCGTCCGCCTTTGCGTGCTGAAGAGATGGGACTCACGAGGTACAGGACTTTGCCTGATGTCACGAGATTGTGCAGGCCGTTCATGATTTCCTCCACGGAGGTGTCGTAGTCCCACTGTGGCGGCACCGGTCAGCCTATCGCGTCAAGAGGGCACATACCAGGCTTGGGAGATCCGCAAGTTGAAGCGGGCTTACCCAGTGGACGTAGAGGATATCGATGTAGCTCGTGCGCAACTTCTTGAGGGACGCCTCAACGGAAATATGCATCGCCTTGACATTGTTGCCCACGTAATGCACCTTTTGCGTGATGTCGTCTGCCGCCCGCTTGAAGAACGACGAGTACTGTGCAGGACAGCCAGGTCTCGGTCAGCAGCTTGGAGCGCGTAGGCCGCCTCCCGGGCCAGGCAGAAGAAACTTTTGCAGGGCGCACCTTGGTCGCGAGGACAATCTGGTCGCGGATACCGCGGTTCTCCATCCACTCGCCGAGGAGCCCCTCCGAGGACTCGTCCTGGTAGTTGTTGGCAGTGTCGATGAAGTTGCCGCCGGCGTCGTAGAACGCATCGAGGAGCGCGAAGCTCGACTCCTTGTTCATGGCGCCCATGCCGACCTGCTCCCACTTGTCCCCGATGCTCATCGCGCCGAGCTGGAGCGGAGAGACGTGCACGCCAGCGAGCGGGGAGAGTTGGCGGTAGACCCCGAGTTTGGTCGGGGGAGGCGGTGCAGGGGGCCAGATCCGACGTGACATTGTGCGTGTGTAGTGTGGGTGTATGCGTGCACGGGTGTAGGATGAGGATGAGGATATGTTGGCGCGATGTCTGCGTTGGTAGCACCGTGGGTGGGCATATATAGTGGACGAGGTCAGTTGGGAGGCTCTGTGCCCCACATTCTTGTCCGATGTCCCGTTAGTCACTGGGAGGAGAGGAAAGCATGCCTGGTAAAAATGAGTGGACAGTTTGGGCGGTTACTTCTCGCGATGGGCGGACGTCGAGGTCGGAAGCGGATGGGAGCCGGACTTTGATAGGTTGAATGCGAACGTTGAGAGGACGATGGCTGCAGCCCATATCCCGATCGCGAGTTCGTTTTCCGATCGCGAATTCGTTCCGATAACTATTGCCATAAGCGGAAGTCCTGTAAGCAGCCGACTCGTCACAGGACCGTTTTCGCCAGCATGCTACCGTCTGGGTACGAGACCAACACCAAGTATCAGGCGACTGACCAACGTCGACGTCGACGTCTCGAATTCGATTGAGGCCGATGTTGGAGCACCCAATCGAGTCGTCGGGTTCAAGTCCGGCCCACCATGTCTTGATCGTACCGCGTGGGCGTCGAGTCACTGGTCCTGCTGTGCTTCCTTTTTGTTTACAGCAAGAATGCCCAACATGCCTCCGCGCGCCAATTGACGTATGTATGTCGAGTTGCGCGAGTTGGCGCTCGGAGGCACGTCGGGCATTCTTCTCGAATTCGGCACCAGCTGTATTTTGACGTTCTACCCCGTTCCGTGCTGTGCATGCCCCCGCTCACATATACTCGCCATATTCTGTTCTGCCACCCCACATTCGTACTGCCAGGACTGTCCTTCTGCACTGGTGTATACAGCCTGTATTTTATGTGTGGTCACAGACAGGGATCAATCACTGCGTAAACGGAAAAGTAGACGGATGGGCGACTACCTTGGCGATAATATTCATGATCCGCAATGGTCGAACAGGGGAAGTCTAGGTCAGGTCGCTCCTTTGTCTACGACGTTCAAGAGGGCACCACGCCCAAGGTAGAAGGGGTGGCGCTATTGAGAATCGAACAGGGTTGTCTACCCCAGGTCGGTAAGTACGGATACCTGGACCAGTCACTCTAGACAGGTCGTGGCCTTGGGCCAGAAGGCTCCCTCGCCTTGTGATTTTGATCGGATATCCCTCAGGCCTGCTGCGCGCTAGATGAATGTCTTGTCAACGTGGTGGCAGCGTCTGAAGATCTGACGCCGCTGCCACCACCCGCCGACACCCTTATAACATTGCTACCCACCCAAAGTACAGCATCCTAATCACAGACATTTCTTTATTCTACTTGTGCTGCCATTCCAAAGCACGAAGCAGTCTCAGGCCGCCAGTCTGATCAGCCTACCAATGAAGTCGAACCTGTCAGTACTGAGGGCCGCACCTGAAGTCCGACTTACTGGCAAAGGCCCGAATTGATCCAAAATCGTAAAACCACCTCATGTTGGGAGGTCAAAGCATACACATACCTTCGATGTTTCAATGTCTATTATGTTCACGTACCTAGTGTTGGCGGATGCCGGGCAAAGGCGTCGTGAGCTGGTGAGTCATGGTGTCGGAAGAGAAGGGAAGAGCTTGAATGCCGCCGAAGTGGCTGTCGTAGGTGAGATATACCAGGTAGAATTCGAATGGCTGAGACGAGCTCCGGCAACCTTGAGTCGATCTGGAGCTATCCCGGACGGCAACCCGTAGGACCACAGCTACAACGGATCGCGCACTACTAGCTTGGGGAACACGATCCGGAACCGAGCAACCCTGGAGCGACGGAAATCTGTCCCGGCTCGCTCATTGAAGCGACCCCGGACTGTCTTGAGTGTGCCAGGGCTCGCTTGGTCTCGTACCCACCCGTCTTTACTCACACCCCACCACCGCAGAAAAGAGTGGGGTGTGAGTAAAGACGGGTGGGTACGAGACCAGGCTCGCTCGGGTCATCCGATATTGAATCGTGTGGGGCTGTGCTACTTTTCACAGCCGACCAATGCTAGGTTCGCCGATGATTTGTCTACTGATGCGATTTCGTCTACCCAAAGCTCGAGCAGCCCATGCTGATTTCTGTAAAAACGCAGTGAATTAGCACTACGAGGAGTTGTATGCCCTAACTGACGCGTGTGCGAGTAGACACGGACCTTCAGAAAGGGATTGAGGCGGGTGCCCGCGCCTTCAAGTCGCAAGTTAAGTAAGTACCCTGGTTGAGTAGGAGTCGCTCGGTGGCAGTGGTCGGTATTACTCGGTTTGGCAGGGGTCAAATTGAAACCCCGCCCAAGGACAAGCGCCCAAGGATTCGCTGGGGCGAAATTCTTTGCATTTACGTCCTCCGCCACTTGACTCTCCCCTTCACGCTCCCTCTCCTTCTACCCCTCCGTTTCTTACTCGTCGCCAGATCAGCCGCCATGGATGTCGATATGAAGGTCAAGGACGACGTCGAAGAAAGGAAAGACAGGGAAAGAGAGCGGGACAGGGACCGTGACGCAGATCGCGATAGGGACCGCGACCGCGACAGGGAGCGACGCGACCGCGACAAGGAGCGGGAGCGCGAACGCGACCGGGAGCGCGACAGGGACCGTGACCGCCGCGAGTCCGGCCGCTCTCGCCGGAGCGACCACTGGGAGCCCGACGACAGACGCAACGGCGACGTGAGTACCGCATATGTCGTCCCCCCTTTCCCCCATTCCTCGTCCCGTCATATGATGCTCTTCCGCAGAGTACCCTGTCGGTTACTGACGCACGTCTCTTCTCTATTTCAGCGCCGCACTCGCCGCTCCCGGAGCCGCACCCCCCACCGTTCTCGTTCCCGCCGACGGTCAGACTCCCCTCGCCGCCGTCACCGCTCGCGCTCACGCTCTCCGCGCAGCCGCAGCCGGTCTCCACGCTCGCGCAGCCGCGAAAGGCGTCCGGCCGAGCCCTTCTCGCGCTCTCTCGGTGGCCCGATGAACGCGCCCCACGAGGAGGCCGTCGAGTTCGCCAAGGTATCGAAGCGCGAGAACCGCGTCTACGTCGGCAACCTGTCCTACGAGGTCAAGTACCGGGACCTGATGGAATTCATGCGGGGAGGTGGGTTGGGAGATCTCAGAGCTTCAACTTCTTTTCGCTTCGTTCGTGGTGGAGGTATGGGTTTGGCTGCGGGTATAGGTTTGGCGCCGGATACGGGAGATAGGGGAGGCATCATTGTGGACGTGGCAGCAGACGCGGGTCAGGTAAAGGTCGACGTCGAGGATGCGGATGAGGCAGAGGCCCCTGGACACGCGAGACTCGACCGACATAGAAGCCACGCTGCGAGGAGTGCGCCTGAGACGGCATTTGACGGTTCATGGTCACGGTCGTGGAGGAGAGGTCGTTGCGGCCGTAGTGGTAGTCATCGGAGTGAGAGAGGCCCCCCAACGTCCGATCGCAGCACAGTCGCCGTGGCAGCCCCCTTCACCGACCTCTTCCGCGGAGTTTGGAGTTGGAGTTTTGGTTGACTGACGAAGCGAAGAGTTGAAGGATGGTTTATTGATGGGATTCTTTTTGGGTTTGGTTAGCTGGTGAGGTCCTCTTCGCCGAAGTCCTAATTACTCCAACGGGTATCTCTAAGGGATGCGGGTGAGCAACACTGCCTATGCCTCAGTAACTCAGATTCTCATCAGTCCGTCTCCAGAATTGTCGAATTCGCTTCCCAGGAAGACGCGCAACGCTCTATCCGCGAGCTGTCTGAACAGCTTCTCTTGGGTCGTCCGGTCTTCATCCGCGAGGTGAGCTGTACGTTGTCGTCTCGAGTCGGGCCTGTTTCTCACAGGTTATGTTAGGATCGTGAAAATGAATCCCGTTTTGGCGCCACCCCTGTCCCTGGCAAAATTGGGATGGCCATGGCTGGCCAGGGTTTGCACGCTGCTCCGCCTCCGCGCCCGCCTTCCCACAACTACTTCGGCCAACAAAACAATCCCGGCAACCAACTCTACGTTGGCAACGTGAGTTACCCTCTGACCGCCTGCTCTTTGCCGCCTCGTCTCGGAGCACGCCACTGATCCTCCGCCGCCTTGACAGCTGCCGTACCAAGCCGGCTGGCAAGACCTCAAAGACCTTTTCCGGTCTGCCGGCAACATCATCCGCGCCGACATCAACATCGGTGCCGACGGCCGTCCTAAGGGCTCTGGCACGGTCATCTTCGAAACGGCCAAGGATGCCGTACAGGCCATCGGTGCGTGTTTCCCTTCTCTATTCTTGCCCATCTATGCTCACTTCATCCCAGGCATGTACAACGGCTTCGAGTGGTACGGCCGCACTCTCGAGGTGCGCGAGGACCGCTACGCCGGCCTGAGCGGCCCTGGCTCCTACCGCGGCTCCGTCCGTGGCCTGCGAGGCGGGTTCCGCGGCAGCTCCGGCCTCCGTGGTGGCTACCGCGGTGGCTACCGCGGCGGGTTCGCCGGAGGGGTCGCTGCTGGGGGCGGCGGGCGCGACTTCTCGACCCAGGACCTCTACGCGGACTACTCGGGCCCGGACTCGCAGGGCAACGTACGCATGGGCGGGTACGGCGACAGCAGCGCGTATGGTGGTGCGAGCGCGTACGGCGCCGCGGGAGGCGGCGGGTTCGAGCCGGAACCGTCGCAGCAGATCATGGTTCGCAACGTGAGTGCTCCCCGCAGGCGTTCATTGTAGTGCGGGGCTGATGGGATGGGTGTGTGTAGTTGCCGTGGTCGACTGCGAACGAGGACTTGGTGGAGCTGTTCGAGACGACCGGCCAGGTCGAGCTGGCGGAGATCCTGTACGACGGCACTCGCTCGAAGGGCTGCGGTGTCGTCCAGTTTGCGCAGGTGCAAGAGGCGGAGACTGCAATCGGTACGTGCGGACGTCTCTCATGTATCCACTCCCGGGTTTCTCATCTTGTCCATGTGCATCACAGCGAAATTCCAGCAATACATGTACGGTGGTCGGCCTCTTGGTAAGTGGACTATATGCGCCATATATGCGCGTTGTGCTGATTGTCTTGTCCAGATGTGCGGTTCAACGACCGCTGGCACACGTTCTCTCCTGGCGCTGCGAAGGGCGGCCAGACTGTTCCTATTCAAGCCGACGGAGCTATGTAAATTTTCTTTGCAGCGCTTTCTTGTCTTGTGCTTCGCCCCTCTATCTTCTGTGGGAAGTCTATGTTTTCCCTATGTATCTGTATCGTGCAGAACGGCCATCTGCTCCGTCGTGTTACTTTCTGGCTTTGCTATTCTTGCACGCATTCGATGTTGCCGTACCGTCATATAATAATCGTAGCATCCTTCAGCTTGTGTTAGCAGTTGTCGTGCCATCGTTGTCGTCCACACGTATGCCAAAATGCGGATAGAATGAATAAATAACCGTGCAACTCTATTCGTGCGTTGTCAATACTCCCTCGTATTCAGCTGCCCAACACAACTCTGAATCTCTTGTGTGGGACATCAACGTCGTGGCAGTGGTATGGTCATGATCAGTATGATGTGGCCATACTGTAATCGTTAACTGTGCAAGAGGCAAGAAAAAAACTATCGTAACAGATCGTAACTGCCAAATTCTACCCGAGGTCTACTGGTTCCAATCATAAGTTATAACTATACAACCCCCGGAGTCCAGCGAAGTAAAGTGGGATGATGAGGCGATATCAAGCGACGTGGAGTGGCATCGTGTCCCGGCTATGAGTAGACGCAAGATACCAAACAAATGGGGAGGGACATTTACAGACGTTGAGAAGGGACGGGATGGATATGGATATGGATATGGTCGTGGATACTGTGGATATGGATACAAAGCGTCATGTCACTGTTTGCTGCTGCTGCCCACCTCACCGAGGTGGTACTCCTGCCTCTACAAGTTGCTCGTCTGCAACTGCTGCTGCTGCTCCCCGGCCTGGGCGTCCTCCTCGGGCACGGCATCGCGGACGAGGTGGAGCATGTGCTCGACGACCTCCTCGGGCGTCGTGACGTGCCAGAGCGCGAGCGTGCGCTTCGAGCTGTGGCCGACGGCGGTCGTGAAGATCGCGTCGCGCGCGATCGCGAGGTCGACGGGCGCGTGCGCCTCGCCCTCCTTCGCGAGGAGCGTGACAGAGAGCGGGGGGTCGAGGCGCACGCGCTCGGCCTGCTGCGCGGCCTGCGCGGAGGGGGCCGCCTGCGGGAAGAGGAGGAGCGCGCGGAACATGTCCTCGTCGGTCTTGTCGTCGCCGGCGCAGAAGACGAACTCGGCGTCGGGGTGGAAGTAGAGGATGCGCTTCACGATCTCGCCCTTGTTCACCGCGAGCGGGCGCACTTCAAGGTTTTTCTTGCCGACGAGGACTACATGCGGGGCGTTAGTACACCAGAACGGAAAAGAAGGGGTTCCAACACACCCTCGATGGGCCGCTTGCGCGCGAGGTTGTTCTCGAGCAGGTCTTGGCACTGGTGGCACTGGAAGAGACTAACCCGAGAACCCCTTAGCACACCATGCTCCTATCCCCATTGCACGTCAGTACGGCACTCACCCCCACTCCGGGTCCGCCGAGCGGTAATGCCACGTAATCGAGCTCTTCTTGACTTCGATTTGGCTGCCCGTCGTGCGCTCCGTGTAGTACTTGAAGATCTCGAGCACCTCGCCCATCCAGCTCATGTCCAGCTCCTCCGTGAAATTGCTCCACCCCTTCTGGCCCGGCTCCCTGATAAACCCGCCATGCTCCGCCGACATCCCCAAATTGCCAATATGGCCCAGGTGCTGCTCGAGGAACTCGCCGTCGCGTCCCGAGATGATGTACACGACGTTGCGCGGGTCCGCCGTGAGCGCCTCGAGCGCCTTCAGCGTATCCGCCGACGGCACCGCCGCGCTGGGGATCTTGACGATGGGGGCGAGCGTGCCGTCGTAGTCGAAGAGGAACAGCCGCTTGCGCGCTGTGCCGTAGTGCCGCTCGAGGTCGTGCTTGGGGATGAACGGCGTGCGGCGCGCCATGTTCGAGCTTCCGAGGCGCTCGAGCAACTTCTTCGCGAGCAGGGCCGCCCACGTGTGCGAGGTGTGTGTCGTGACGGTCTTGTACAGCTGCTGGTGGCGGCGTGCCTTCTCGTCCTCGGGCATCGTCAGGCTGCGGTGCATCGCGGCAGCGACCTCCTGCATGTCATCCGAAGAGTTGTCAGCCGCCGCATGTGGAGTGAGCAGACAGTTGAAACACGCACGCTGAGGTTCCAGGGGTTGATCTGGAGCGCCTCGGTCATGTTGCTCGAGATGCCCATGAACTCGGAGAGGACGAGCGGGCTCTTCTTCGTCAGCTCTTGCGCGATGACGAACTCCATCGACGTCGTGTTCATGCCGTCACGGAGTGGAGTGATCACGCCGAGATCCGCAACCGACAGCAGCGCATAGAACTCGTCCTTCTTGATCGTCTGGTGGCTGTGCCCAACGTTCGTCAGTTCCAGTTCAGTTAGCCATTGCTCGCCTCCCCCCAAACCCCGCAAGGGAGGCTTCGCGAAGCGTAAGGAACAATGTGACTCACTAATGGTGCACGGGGATGAAGTCGAGCGAGCCGTACTCGCCGTTGATGTGCGCGACAAGCTCGGACACCTGGCGCTCGAGCTTCGGCGAGTCTGACATGGCGGGTGACGTGACCTGGATGAGGACGACGTTCCCGATCCACTGCGGGTAGTCCTGCAGCAGCTTCTCGAACGCGCGCAGCTTCTGCACGACGCCCTTGACCACGTCCAGCTTGTCCCGCCCGACGATGATCTTCTTGCCCTCGTACAGTGCGCGGATCGCCTCCAGCTTCGGCTGGATGCCCGGCCGGAGCCTGCTCGGATTCGGATAAGAGAAGCGGGGGAGGGGAGAGCATATCATCAGGACACACAACACAGGTGACGCAGAAGCAGATGCAGAAGAAGAGGGGCACGCACGTATCCTTCGCGACGCGGTCCGCATCGACGCCGACGGGACTGTACCCTATGGCCGCAACGTGGCCCTGCACGTCGATGCCGCCGCCCGAGGTGACCTCATACCCGCACACGCGGATGCACGACGACGTGAAATGTCTTGAGTACGAGTACGTCTGGAAGCAGATCAGGTTCGCGCCGAGCATGCCGTCGAGGATCTCCTTGCGCCGGGGCAGGCACCGGAAGACCTCGGAGCTCGGGAACGGCGTGTGTACGAAGAGGCCGACGGCGGCATCGGGGAGGGCCTGGCGGAGGAGCGACGGGACGAGGAGCAAGTGGTAGTCGTGGATCCAGATGAGGTCGCCGGGCCGGTAGACGTCCGCGACGCGCTTCGCGAAGGCTGCATTGACGGCCTCGTACGGAGCCCAGTACTTGTCCGCGGACGCGTACTCGGTCGCGACGTCTTGCCAGAGGAGGTAGTGGAACAGCGGCCAGAGGGCTGTGTGCGAACAAGGACGTCAGTGGGTGGTCATAAGCAAGGTCAGCAGTGAGCATGACAACGTTCGGCAAGTAAACGGGTAGCAGGTGAGAGCGGCGCCAATACGACGGAGGGCCATAAAGAGGGAAAAGGTTCCCGTGCGGTGGGAAGATGGCGTGTCGCAAATGGTCAATCTAGGAGAGGCCACCCAAGTAGGCGCTACCGAACCGCACGACAGTGGGATCGTCGTACTCCCATTCAGCGAACGGTGAGGATAAGGCCGGGATGGATCCGGACCCGGTCCGAGGTTACGGCGACCGCAGATCTAAACGACGGTGTTCTAGTGCGCAACCGATACGGTACAACAAGTGCGATTTCCACAGACAAATCTCGGATAAGGCAAGCGCACGCACAAGCCCATCGCAGAGGGAGAGGGCAACAGCAGCCGGAGAACAGTGTCCAAGGGTACAAGGTTACCGCAGTACGAAGGACAGGGAGACAAAGAAAAACGACAAAAAACGGGATGGCTGAATGTATGCACTCACTCTGTTTGCAATACCCGTCGTAATGCCCGTGCGCGTCCTTATCGTCAATGAATACAGGCACGTAGTGAATGGGCATTCCGTCTTCGATTTCGTCGCGGGAACGGTAGTCCTGCAGGAGACCCTCGAGCTCCGTTTTGTCCGCGTCGGTAAGCGAGCTGGACGGGACCTTGCTCACGGACGGGTCCGACGGACCGCTCGTGTTTTGCGCAGCGGATGGGGGGACGGCCTGGGAAGCGGCCTCGATGTCGCCGGTCCATCCGACGAAGATCTGCTCGTGGGTTGTCGCAAGCGAGTTGATGCCGCTCACCATGGCTGAGTGCCCGTACCGAACGTTGAGCGTCCATTGCGGTGAAAGGGACTCCTGAGCGGGGGCAGTGCTTGAAGGCGCCGGAAGGACTCCTGAGGGGGGCTTTTCGGCGGAAGGGGATGGCGGAATGTCGGAAGCCTTGGCGGGAGGGGTTGCGGGAGGGCTGGGGATATCTTGTGGACGGGGCCGACGGGAGAAAGCACAGGTGACGGGGAGATAGTGGGAAACATGTATGATGCGGCCGGAGAGGGGAATGTCCTTCTGGCGGAGGTCGGACTCGAGTTTGGTGACCTGGGCTCTAACGTCAGTGAGGGAGGCGGCGCTGTCGAGAGGTTTGTGAGGCTCGGCGAAGCTGTCCATGGTCGGAGGTTGCGGGTACGGTGAGAATGACTCGGAGGGTCAGGAAAACGGCGGGGAAGAAGGCTGAGGAGGTAAGTAGGTGGGGCGGGGGTGAGAGGGGGAGATGAAGGGTAAAAGATGGGAGGGAAGGGGATGTCGAAGAGGATGAGGATGGCGGATGGTTTAAGTATTGCGGTATCGACGCTGAATCTTCGTCTGGCTCTGCCCAATTCGGCTCTCCGCCTATCGTCACGTGGTGTGCGTCATCTCCCAAACAGGCAAGTCCGGCCAATCAGCCAAATCGGGCCGATCTAGACCGCTGCTACTCACCGCCGCGCGCCTACCGCCCATGCTGTCCCGAGCATTCTCCCATCGATGCGCCCGCCTCGCAGATCTCTCTCCCAGCCCTCATCTGCTTCCCTGCTTCTCCATCCACCGACGCACGCCAAAAGTTGTTCTCTCTGTCCGTCTCGTAACTCCGACAAATCACACCTCCGAGACTACCATCTGAATTACTCTCTGCATCCATCGGTTGTCTCCTCCGCCACAAGTTCGATATGTTACCACACTCCAGTCTCTTGGGGTGCCTTCTCTGAGTCCTACAAATTCGAAGGAAGACAGCTGCGCCATAGTCACGGACCCTGCGCCCCCTTTCACGCACCTCCGTCGCCATCTTCTTACGTACCGACCGTAACAAGCCTCGCAACTTTCCGACACATAATTACGCTTATCGCTTCTGCACCCGCACGTTCTTTCCGCATATTACGGCCATCGGAACGGACGGCTGGCCCACTTTCCTCCCATCGCGGACATCGTCTGTCCTTTTTCCCCTCCCGCATTCTCAGCGGCGGAGTGTGCCCCGTGTATACAGGTCGCGGCCGGCCCGGTCCACTGTGTCTAGCACAAGCGCGGAAGAAAAACCATATGGATAGCCACGATCGCCCAGAAATCTTGTGCGGTCCCGACTCAAGTAGGAAATCCAGCACACCTGCATCCGATTTTGAGTGATATTCTCGGAGAAACGAGAACACGCTCCATGGCCACGGAAGGCACAGTGGAGGCGAAAGTCCATTTAATTCCTCAATTATCGCGGATCCCACCTTCGTCTTCCCGACGTTATGTGGCGATCGGCGTATGTTCTGGCCCGTCCCACAACATACTGTGCTCATCTCTGAAATGGGTTTGCGGTGCACGTTCCTGGGCGGACGTTGGCGAGCCAAGAGAGGGATTCTGGCCTCCGCCAGCTAACCAATGAAGTCAAAGTTGAATCACAAGGGTAGTTGTACTTACATGCGGATACTCATGTCGGCCCATCTGTGGCTGGAACTTAAGAGCAATGAATGTGCGTACCTTGCGGCTGTGCCTTGGGGGGCAATGTGCACGCTTGCCCTGTGGCGGGGTGTGCGGTGCAAGATTCGAGATAAATATAGGGGATGGCGTAGCATACAGGATCCAAAACAGGGACTGCAAAGCGAGTGAGTTAGCAAAGGGAAACCGTCCGAGATCACGGTACAAGTACAAGTTAGTGCAAGAAGCATCAGTGCAAAGAATGAGCGTGGTCTGCGGACGCCGAATGCGAGCCGCGCATAACAGAGAAATACGAATACAGAACCCTACCGCTTAACGTTCATGAGAGATGCCAAGTTACCTCCGCCCTCAGGCCTCAGACCTCAGACCTCAGGCCTTAGGCCTCACCATCCCGGCATCACGCCTTCCGCCCGTCCGCGCCCAGCCCCGCTGCGAATCCCATCGCCATCGACCCGCCCAACTGCGACCCCAGCCCGTCCGTAGGCACGAACACAGTCTTGTCCCCGAACGCGGACACGCGCCGCACCTCCGTCCGCCGCAACTCCATCTCGCGCGCGAACTGGTCGACGACCGCCGCGTCCGCCGCGGCGCGCACGCGGATCGCCTCCGCCTCAGCGTCCGCAGCGAGGCGCGTCGCCTTGGCCTGCGCCTCGGCTTCGATCTGCGTGCGCTTCGCCTGGGCTTCAGCGGCTTTCACGACGCTGTACGCCTCCGCGTCGGCTTTCGTCTGCAGGGGGGAGGCGCGTCAATATCAGATCTACTTAAACTTGGAGAAGGGGAACGGGAGAGAGGACTGACGTTCTGGACTTGCGCCTTGACGCGGGCGACGGAGAGCGCGCCCTCCTCCTGCTTGATCTTGTTGCTGTTCTCGCGGTCGACATTCTGCAAATGGAGGGTTAGCTCGATGGCTCGCTGGGGAGGCGCGATGGCACACGACGTACGGCAGCCTCGACCTGTGCCTGAAGCGCACGGGTGGTCAGCTTGTCCATGGTCTGCGCGATGTCGCCCTTGAATTGCCTGTCGATGACGGCTGTCGCGCATAGTCCTCCATTAGTCCGCGTTTAAAAATAATCCCTGTAACGCACCGAGATCCTTCATGATGATGCCGTACTCCAGGGCTGCGAGATGCAGATCGTCCATCGCGCGTGTCCGGAGGGCGTCGAGGAACGCAGACGACGCGTCGCTCCCGTCGTCCATGTTGTCGGGCCCGAGCGAGCGCTGCTTGACCATGGAGCTGTAGTCCACTGGCCACGTTTACAGTGTTAGCACATGTCGTTCCCCTTCACACCGAAGTGTGGTACGCACAGTGCGCGACGATCTGCGTGAGGATCGACTGGGTCTTATCGCTAAATATTGGATTAGAACACGAAGATCAGGCGAGGATGGAGGACAATCAGGGGACTTACCGAAGAGCATCGTAAGGCGTGTTGTAGCCGTGCGTCGTCAGTTTGAGCGGTTCTGTCAGTTGCCTTCGGACATCCTGTGAGATAAGACTCGAAACAGATCTGCATGTCCCGACTCACCACTTGAGGTAGATCGTCAAGCTGACGGGGACCTGGTCTCGTGTAAAGCTAGACAGACCCTGTCAGCTCTCCACCGTCGATGCTCCTACAACGATTTGCTCACATATCCTTGGTAGGCATCTCCAACTGATTCTCGCCCAGCGTGAACAGCCCACGAAGCGTGACGTTCGGGGACGTGATGAAGTGCTGCCCAGCAGGCAAGAGTTCGAGATCGTCGCCCCTCTGCAAGATCGCACAATTGTTCGCGGGGATGTTCAAACTGCAACGCAAAACCGCAATCAGACTCCCAGCTCCACCCAAACCTAGCACACGTCGGGGATCCTCACAAGAGCGCCACGACGTAGTCCTGCTGCCCGGACCCCGTCCGGCTCTTCATTGTCACCTCGTGGCTCCTGAAAAGCGCACGCGCCAGTCCCTGCCCGTCAGCACCCAGGACATAGCAGGGGAAGTCGATGTCCAGCGCACCATCCGAGCACAACCCCTGTGATTCTGTCCTGGATCTTCGTCGGCAGATGCGTCTGGTCGACGATGGAGAGCACGTTGTACATGCCCTCGATCGCGTACGCGACGAAGCCCGAGTTCTTGATCACGAACACGTGGTTCTGCGGGTCCGACACGACCGCTGCCTGGTTCTGCGACACCTGCACCACCGTCAGACCGTTGAACTCGATCACCGTGTCCGACACTGTCAGTGTCAAAGCGCGTCAGTTGGCCTCCGCCCTCAGAAAACAGTATTGGTGAGAGGAGGGGCGTACGGCCGCAGGTGCCAGACCACGTCCGCGCCCACCAGTTGCGGAGCGGGAAGCCGGGGTACCGCCCGGGGCGGGTGAGGATCTTGGGGAGACCACCGTGGTTGATGAGGCCGATCTGTCCGGGGGTGACCTCCTTCCCTATCCAATCCGTTGGCCCCTACAGAAACCACCACCGCGTCAGCGCGTCCACCTCCCATGTTCCCTGTGAGCGCTCAAAGTACGAACCTTTGTGGACAGTATATGCGCGCGCCCCGCCTATTCGTGTACAACCCAAAAGTTCCCGTAAGCGCCCCTCGTTCAGATCGCCCCTAACCCACCCGAAACACACACTTACGTTCCTGAGCTGCCCATCGAGCTTCTGCAGCGCGGCGATGAGCCCAGCCTTTCCGATCTTGACAAAGAACGGGCGGTCCTCCTCCATGTAGTCCACCGCGGTCGCGAAGTTGCCCACGGCCAGCTCGCGGTCGACGCCGCCGCTGCGCGACGGCTTCTTCAGCGTCGCGGCGTCGTCGCTGACGTAGCGCGCCTTGCCGTTGTGGTGGTTCGCGTGCGCGTAGTAGCTCGCGGTCGTCGCGTGCCCGTCCACGACCGTCGTTGTGTCGCCGACACTCGACATTGGTGCTGTGCTAGTAGATTGCGGGGTAAGCTGAGGGCGTGGGGTGGAGGGCGGCGGGGAGCAGGCTGTGTGGGTATACGAGGGTGCTGCGCGACGGGTCCAGTCGGATCTGGCTCTTATAGGAACTGTGCGAGGGAGATAGAGTTGTGAAGAAGTGGGAAGACGTGTTGGGGAGCGTGAGCTTGGTATATATACCCCTTCGGCACTTGACACTGCCAAACGCGTAGCCGCGTTGGGATAGTCAACTGACAGGCAACTGGAACGTGTGTATCAAGCAGATGCCGGTCCTACCCTCGCGACATTCCCCGCCGCCGTCTGTGGCGGCAAATGGAGGAGGCGTGGGCAATCCACAAGACAGTGACTGGAGTAGCACAGCCCGGCGGCAGTCCTAAATACATCCTTGTTTGGGAATAAGCGCCTGAGCATTCCAGAGGATCGGTGAGTTATTCGTCCCCTAATAAAGTCTGACCATGTTAGTTGCGTCCGTAAGGCACTGACTGGCCAGTATTTATAACAAAGCTTGACGTAGCTTGGAAAGAAAATAGGGCAAATGTTCGTTGTAGTGATGCATCTGACTCCGATTACTTCGGGCGACTCCTTCACTGTCAGATGAGTTCGGAGCATCAGGATGCAATCAGGCACCAGAATCGAAAGCCGCTGCCGATGTCCAGCAATCCACAAACGCGAACAAACGGCCCTCGGCCAGTAATAGCGCGCACGCCATCGAATATGCACAAGCTACAGCACAGGAATTGAGCCACACGGCGGAGTTCTGCAGATGGGCAAACCCCTGGCCCCGAGGAGTCTTTCACTCGATCGACATCGACAGCGTATACCAGCCGAAAACACCCTTGTCCAATGGCGACAACGCCTCAAGCGGCCAACAGTGCCCTCAACAGACTCGTCATGATCTTTGTTCGGCCATTCTCGGAGGGACGGCCGGCCCAAGCGAATGCAGTACATACTGGACGCGAGAACACGTTGGAAAGGAAAGAAGATTGATTCTGATAACCACGGCCCCAGCCACCGCCTCAGCCAACCCGTGCCCACAAGCTCGTGGATTCACGGCCGTGTTCCAGGGGTACTCAGACTAAGTAAGGATATACAGGAAAACGGAGTATGAGACAAATGAAGACCGAATGCCCAAGTGTCCATCCAGGTTCCAGATTCCTTCCACTGTCCGGCTGCACGCCATATAGTATGTACTGTGCAGTGTGCACGGAGACCGCATGCTAAGCCATAGCATGAGGAGCGCGCAACCACCTATTCGCCAACCCACGTCCCGACACTGATACTAGTAGAGGGAGAGGCGCGACACTCACTGCCTATGCAGTGCCCACGCCCCGCGACCGAAGCTCATGAGTCGACGTCCATGCTCGTCCCCTCGTCCATATCCGTCGGAGCCTGCGCTCTGCCCCGCGCGCCAGGAGATACCACGCTCGGGGTCGGAGAGACCATGGGGCTCGGCGCTGCTGACGCCGAAGGCGAGACAGGCTCGCGGCCATCCGGGGAGCGCGACTTCTTGCCTTCTTTGATCTCGCGGAGCGTGCGCGCGGAGGGGTTGAAGTAGCCGCACTTGGGGCACACATACTCTGCGGAGGGCACGGGAGATCAGTTACAGCCTACAGCCTCTCTTTCGTCACCGCATACGACACGAGAGACACTCACGTGTGTCTTCCCACTGGCTCTCTTTAACGAGGCCGTTGTGTGCGAAGCACTTCTGGCAGATGAGGGCGTAGCGAGAGGCAGCGCCGGGAGCCGACGCATCTTCGTCGCCGAGGATCGCGTCGGCGAGCTTGTCGAACCACTGCTTGCGTGGAGGAGGGAGGGGGCGCTGAGGAGAGGCTACACGGAAAGCAATGTACGTCAGTCTACGGCCAACGATGTTTGCGGATCGGAATGGCGACGCATCGGATCCCTGGGACATGGCGCAAAGCGGTGTCAACTAGGAAACCCATGACATAGCTAAGGATCAACATGTGAAACGCGCGCGCGCGCGCATGGCACTAACAAACTGATCCACGCCGGACCCCCTCGGATATAAGAACGATCGACTACTCACGAGAGAGCTGTTGCTGCAGCCCAGGTGTTAACGAGCCCTGGGCTGGCGTTTGCGGATTGACCTGCAGGCCGCCACGCTGTGGCGTCTGAGGCGCGAGCTGCTGCTGGGGAACAGGAGCAATGATTGGGGGTTGCCCTTGGGGAGTTGGAGGGACGCGACGGCGGAGACCAGGGCTATCAGTCCCGGGACCACCTTCGTATCGCTCGATGAGGTTGCGCATGGAGTAGTAGTTGGTCTTCTGCTTCACTTCTTCAATCTTGTCGCGCTGCTGTTTGCGCAGCTTCACCAATAACTTCTCTAAAAGATATATATCGTCAACCGCGAAGTCAAAAGGGAACGGGACATATAACTCGACGAACCTTCGGCATCGCCAATCCGAGTATACCATATTTGCACTATTCGCCGGATGAAGAGGATGCTGGTAATGACAAGGTCAGCGAGGAGCGAGGAGCGAAGAGGACAGTGAATGACAACAACAAAGACTCTATCATCAGACGACAACAATCCGCGACATTCTCCCAACCCTGCGCGATGTGAAGTCGGTGGTCTTGGTGGGCGCCATGACTCTTAGAGCATTAATGCGGCCATCAAACTCCCAAATGGAGTTCCAAGGCTCGCTGAACCTGTCCTGGGATGACCGAACCACACCATACCCAATACGCCTATCAGACCACTTCGGCTCTCTCGCTCACCCGGGGCCAGACCCACCCACCACACTATGTGCCCATCCATGCGACTATCACCCGAGAAGGGTTGTGTGAAGAAAGACGCGTCCGGGTCCCGATGCACCCCAACCAGACACCCCCTCCCCACGATGCACCCAGCCCCAGACAAAGGACGACTTACGCGATGGGTCCAATGAAGACAGGAACCGCCTTGGTGGTCCTCTCGAAGCTGCTTGACCTCTTGTGTGTAGTGATGTTTGGCACGAAGTCCATGTACCACAGAGTCGTATATGCGATCCACGCGACGAGCGCATACACTGACACCAGCAGCGTTGCACGCCGCTCTCGCAGTCGGATCTCCGAGAGGCGGGTCTGTCGTTTCTGGATGTCCTGCGACAGCAGGGCCAAGGCCTGCTCGTAGTCTTCGGGCGGGCTCTGAATACAGCAAAGGCGAGCGGAAGTGTCAGCAAGGCATGGTGACACCATCGACGGCCGAGCAAGATGAACGGCAGCGCACCTTCTTGAACCACCCGCTGAAGAAGCCCATTTTGTTGGAGGCAGAGACAGGAGACTAGATGCGAGATAGGATAGAGACTGCGAGATAGTAGAATACAGAGGGGATAACGAGCGGCAGGATGACGGTTGCAGACAAACTCGAGTCTTTGCCCCACTGGCACACACTACGGCCAAGGCCGTGCACGTGACGGACGCGTATTGAACGCGTGTCGGCGCTTACTGGGTTCGCCACCTCTCGCCACACCCCGATGTCACTCCGCGCCGGCTATTGCCACTTGGCCAACGCAAGCTCTGGTGTGTCCGGGTTGTTTTTGGCTATTACAAGTCGAGAGTATGCTTGGATCGTCCGGTAAGTAGTTGTTCTAACTTACAAAGTCTTGAACCTTGCTGTCACTCAGGCTGCCGTCGCCAGTCAATTTTTGTGCCAGCCTCCCGGGCGGTGCGCCAGGAAACCTCCGTTAGTGGACTTATGCTTCTACAAAGACAAGAGGAATGCTCTTCACGAGCCTTAGCCATGAACTTCATATTTTCCTCCGCCTAACAATTTTTAGGCGCGTCCAGAAGCACCGCGAGCATATCCAGCCTGAGGACCTCCACAATCGGGGTTCAGTATGTGCTCGGGCTCCCTCGCATCCTTAGCTTGGTTTAGAAGAGGCAGATAGCGGAGAAGAATTGACTTCGTGGAATTTCTTGGTAAGTAGTGCTGACAACCTCTGGGCCCTCTGATTTCCCGACTCGGATTTTCTGTGTAGCGGGAATCCAACTCCGGGTCGACATCGTTGTGCCCCTCATATCCAGTGGGTGTTATGGGAGAGGGCATTTATACTATCCACCTTCCCCCCACGGTTTTCCCTACCCATCCACTCCCCACTCGGCTCCGAGCACCCGACTACTATCCATGGGATAGGGCATCGGTACCCATGACTCGTCTCTCTTACGGGAGGTATTTCAGTCCCCCCATGCTTCTGGAAATGCGCCGCTGACCCGGGCATGAGCCCACAAAGGGGATTTTAGCTTGTATTAGGGAGCGCTCTCCAACTCCAGCATAATACAGGCCTCGCTTTCGGCGATGTCAGCTACCGTAAGTTCTTTCTTGGCCCCAGCGAACAGAACACGATGACGGGTTAATCAGGGTTAATCTTGGTCACGTTAAGCGAACCTGCAGTAATTACCGTGACAGCGGTGCCATCAAAACGTTGCGGATACTTAGTTTCGGAAATTTCATCAAGTGGACACCTGGCACTACCGCACCATCCGATCTCTAGCCGCCTCCCCGTCCTCGATGGACTAAGTTCTTGTAAGTTGTCCTGGACCTCTGGGTGGGCCCGCTCGCCCCACGCGGATTCAAGGCATCGTTCCACTACTTGTTTCTATTCTTATCGCCCTCCTTTCATACTATTTAGAGGTCTTGAAAGCAAGCCAGTCAGCACTGAGCCAGAGCATAGAGCGCAAGGGCGGGCTAATGCCCGCCCGAGGCGGGATGTGCTCATCTCAGGGCGCCGGGTCGGACGGAGGAGCGCGAGGGATCGTAGGTCTTCAAGTTTTATGAAGAGCTTTATGACTATCCACCGCACCGGATCTTTTTATGACAAGTGTAAGTTTGCCACTGTTGAGGACTCGGAGTAAGGGTATGCAATGATTCAACTCGCCGCTCGGGTTTAAAACCAAGCTAGATGTCAAGTAAATCATGAGTACTTGTACTTGCAATTGAGTACTCGTGATCAGGACTGCCCGGAGGGCGATGCCTATAAAGCGAGGAGCCAACAAATAGCGGCTGTTGACTACTGCGGGCCCTGGGAGTAACCACCACATGTCATGATTGGGATAACCTGCACCCGCTGACAGGGTAGGGTGCTCAATCGTCTTCGTCTCGTTCTAAAGAGGGGCTAGAAGCTCCGGGCCAGACCCCGGGGCCAACTCTACTTGACGTTCCGTTTCGCTGTACCGCCTGAGGCTTTCCTGTTATAGCTCTTAGGGACGTGGTGATGCATCGTCGGCCGGAAACGTGTACGCCCCGTCCGTGGGACGGTGCCGCATACATCACTTCGAGCTTCCGGACAGCCAATCGTTTTTGTTTGCCCTATCGGCCTTCGAACGGCTGCCGCCGCTGCCGCGCGACTTGAGCGGCGGAGCGCGGAACTTGCGCCGTAATTAGTAACTCCGGTGGGGATAAAGAGTTGTTTGCCTTTGTTGTGCATCGTGGTTGGTATTCGATTGCCTAACCGAGCTCCGGCAAGCTATATGGGTTTCCTGTGTACTCGCAAATCGGAGCGTGGGGGGCGCTCATTTGTCCTCATCCTAGGTCATATAGTTCAGAAGCCCCAGTTTCCTGGGGTGCCCACCCCCACTTCGCCCCCCCTACCAAACCTCCCCCCCAGGGCAGCTCCTCCGTCCCGTCGATATCCTCCGATCGCCATCGCCGATGAATCCTCCTAGTAGTTCCAGCTACAACCAAACGGTAGTGAGTTCCGCTATACCCTCCTTGCCCTCAGAGCCTGCGGATCGGCTGTACTGGCTGGAGGGGCAGCTATTCGTCGCCATGCCTTTCTCACGCTACCAAGGTACGCCTTAGTTCATCGCGAGGTTGTTTCATCGTGCTGAGGACGATGTACCTTGTAGCCCTCATGGAGGGCCCACTGTCCGACACAACTCCCTTCCCTTACCCCTCCCACAATAGCCAGTGTATGTCTGTACAAAGCCCTACCGTCCTCACGGCCGCTCAAGTCTCGTTTGCGACGACGCCGGCGCCAGCCATCGGCCCTTCGACCCCGCCCGTCGAACTCAACAACTCACGGGCCCGCACTCGCCTCCCAGTCGCGGTGAGTGTGTCCTTAACTTTTCCTTTTTTCGAATAGCGGTGAACGCTGTTCCGTCTGCCAGTGTAACAACTGCCACGACATGCGGAAGTCATGCGACGCAGAGCGTCCCTGCCAGCGATGCGTTCGACGGGGCTTGGATGGGTCTTGCGTCGACCACGCTCGGGCACCCAGGCGCAGCTTCAACGGCCAGCCTTCGGGTGACAGTCCTTCAGCTACATCGCCCGCTGGTGGAGACTCCATACTGTTCCTCGGTCAGTGCATCATGACATACCCTTGACCACGTCCGACAGCTCACGTTAGGGATTGTGTGGTTAGGACATGAGGGTAGTGCCGGAGGAAGTGGCGGGCAGAATGTCCCGCTATTTTCTCTGGAATACCCCGGGTTTTTCCTCGAGGAAACTGCCACCGCTGCGGTGGTGAGCAACGTGGATGTGAATACGCTGTGGGGTCCATATTAGCGCAACTTGCGGATAGCACTTCCCAAAAACCCACGCGTCGTATTTATTAGAGTCGTCTGCATCGCTGTTGATCTCGCTCTTTGCCGTCTTACTCAGTGTCGTCTTGCGTTTGGCCATCATACTTACTTGGATGCTGACATCTCGCTGTCGTTGTTTTGAAGCATGTCATAGTATGAATGGTTGTGGTCGTAGCTAACCCTGTACTGTATAATACGTTGGATGTCGCTCATGGAATGTCATGCAAGGCTGAGAAACTCACCGTAAAGATGTCAAACTTCCTGCCATGGTCGCGGTGGCCAACTGTGACTGAGCACCACACTGACCAATCCGATGCACGGTCACCGATGCGCTCGAAGCGAATGTAACGCGACGCATGAAGGTCCTGAAATCTAGGCGAGGGATAACTGTACAGATATAGCGGTATAGAAAGGCCAATGCTGCCGCAGAAAACAGCACGGTTGCTGCTAGTGAACGCTTGAGACAGTAGTGCCAGAATGCATCTTGCAGGCGGCTTTTTTAATTGGCCCTCAAATACGCAGGAGGATGCATAGAAAAATATATCACCCTGATGAATTCCAGTTTACGGTCGAGGGACAACAGGGGAGGCGGGGAGCCAGGTGACGGTTATGGCCCGGGGCGAAAGTAAGGTCGAACTCGCTCGTCGCGGCCTGTCGCCCGACTGCCCAAGAGCCGCAAGTCTCTGAGCTTCATCGAGGCCAGCAAAAATCGGTATCGCTCCTCCTCATCTACATCCTCGTGGAGATCGGGGACGTACCATGAGATGTTCTCTGTCTATTCATATTCTACGGTGTTCAACTCAAGTTCCATTACTTACAGTAATATTCCGAGTCCCGACCATCCATAGCTATTGTAGTGATACTTACTACGCAGTTTTGAACAAATATGCTTTACATGACATTATAAAACAAGCTACACATCATCAAGTGCCTCCAAGAGCTGGAACGCGTCCGTGTCCATCCGACTCCGGTGCCAACCGCGATACGTGACGGCCGTCTCGCCCGACTCTCCCTCAGGCTCAGTCTCCACCATCTCCAACCCGCTTCTGAGATTCGGGAAGAGCCTCGCCAGCGCCTCCGCAAGCCGTTCTGGGTCCTCCACGCAGAACATGTCGCAAAAGTCCGAATCCGGATCGAACGCGATCCTACGCAGCGCCGTCTGCGGCTCAGTGCACGCGTCCGCATGCGCCTCGAGCCGTGCCAGCTCGCCCGCGCTGACGCTCTTGAACTCGACGTCGACACTCTCGAGCGCGCGGCAGCGTTCCGCGAGGGCCACCACCGCGCTGAGCGAGGGCCGCCGGATCCCCCACGGGCCGTCGTTCGAGTCGTCGAACTGGATCGTATAGCCGAACTTCGCGCGAGTGAGGCCCGGCCACGCGGATGCGACGGCGTCCAAGTCCCCGTCGCTCAGGACGAACGTGGCGACAGTGGAGGTCTGGAAGCAGACGACGGCGGAGATGTCCGTCAGCGCGGAGAGGTGCTTGAGGGGCGCGAGGACGTCCGACGCGAAGGACACGCCCTCAAAGGGCTCCCACTGGTTGTCGAACTGGTTGAACTCGATGTCGACGCTGAGGTCGAGCGTGCGCAGCTGCGCTGTGGCTGGGGACGAACACAGCTCGTCGAGGTATCTCACCATGTCTTCGGCGAGAGGCACCGAGACGCGGAGAGACAGGCGGATAAGAGATCGGGAGGATACGAGAGGGAGCATGGGGAGGAAACATCCCCGGGTCTGTTGATCTGTGTCTTGGGTGGAGATTTCTTGAAGGGCGGGGAACGCGCCTCGCATGTCCATAACTTGTGGCCTTGATATAACGAAGCGTCCATGCAGCTCTCGTAGGTTCGGTAGTGAGGCGAGATGGCGAAACAATGTGATGTCGATGACCATAAAATGAGCTGTACGGAGGTTGCTGAACTTTGCCAGGGCATGATGGCCCTCTTCATCAAGACTCCAGAGGAACGGGGCCTTCAGATGAACTAGCTCCTGGGGTGCGGGTGCGGCAGTAGCCAGAATTTTGAGGATGGTGCTACTGGCATCATGGTCTGTAGCCACTGTAAACAGTGCCAGTGACGGAGAAGCACACGCAGCTCTCAGGAAAGAGTGCCACGCAGCCCCGTCAACTCTCCACATAGGAACCGCGGAGAAGACACGTATATTCGGAAAAATAGTGCGGCCGCTATCATAGCGTGAACAGAAGGCGGCGAGTGCATCAGCATCGCCACCCATCTGTGTCCGGCATGACAAAGCGCGGATGCGTCTCGCGATCTGCTCGATCCGCTTCCAAATACGAACCTTCTCTCCACCTTCAGATATCTTCAATAAAGTCTATTCAGTCAGGGTAATGAGTCCGACTCGTGCATGTGCCACTCACGCGTGCAATCCTGAGCAGTGATTCGATGGGCACGAAGTCGTCTATCACCTCCCAGAGTACACCAGAAGCGGGTTCCGCAAACATCTTGCAAGTACGTGCGGCGCATGCGAGGGTCCATCTGTTGACCTTGGAGGCTTGGAAGTCGTCCCGATCTCCCGATGCGTTCGGAAACTGAAATGATCCTAGCTCTGCACCAGGAAGGGAGAGCTGTGGGCGTATGGACAACTTCTCGAATATCTCACGTAGGATGTCGGGAACCGTAAGGGCTTTATGAGGTGCCATCTGGTGAAGGAGAAGCGGAGGCTGGTGGTGGTGGTTGGGTGGCATCATCGAGGGAGAGACGGGTGACGGGAAGAGAGAAGCGCTACAAGATCTGGCTGGGTCGTGGGAAGATGGTTCAATACGGTGACAAGTTTTGTGGATGCGTGTTTGTCCCATCCCTGCTCTGGCTGCGCGGTTGCTTGCCTTCTCACCGCGTTTTGACCAAGGACTTGTACCCGGTGACATTGACCGCCCCAGGACTCTGGACACATTGCTAGTCGATACACCATAAAAACCCCACTCGTCATGCCTGGAACGACACCCCCCTCGTCCCTCGTCCTCCGACGTCTCTTTTCAGACCCCCCAGGATGAACCCTTCCACAGTTCCCTATGCCGCTTCTCAGCACCTCACATCCTCCTCCAACGCGACTTCGTACTCGCCTTATCATACCAATGAGGTATCTCCCCATAACACTCGGGACGACCTCGATGACTTAGCCGCTCAGCTTTGGAGCTATGCCATGACTGATGAGCCATCTATGTACGATCGGCCATCGTCAGTGCCCCAATACGAGCACGGTTCTGTACAGTGAGTCACTTTTGAACATTAGGCCCTCTTATATTGACATATGGGAGCAGATCACGCATGGGGTTCTCGATGACCGACCCTACCTCTCTTCTCTCCATGCATCCTTCTGATGCCTCCATCCCACCCGGACCCTACGACGTAGGCTCGCTCCATGACCTTAACCATTCCCATCCGCGGTTGCACTTCCAATACGGCTCGATGCCATATTATACCCCATCTATCCAGCCCCATTCGATACTCTCCTCTCCGTCTATCGTCACGCCTCGCGAACCTGAAGCCTTTCCCGTACCGTGCGTCTCTCCAACTCTTATCACTTCCCTCGTGCCCGATATCCCCCGAGACTCTACACAACAATCCCCTACGCTGGACTTCTCCGAAGGTTATCACCACCGGCACATTTCTCCGCCCTATCCCGGCGACGGGCGATTTGCAGCCCCGTCTACCTCACCACCGCACTCCTCGTACTCCCAGCCTCCCTCGCCAGAGCCCGCACCGTCGCGCCCGCGGCTCGTGCCCAGCAAGCGGCGTAACGTCCACGTCCCGACGCCCTTGCCCACCCGCGGCTTGTCGAGCCCCGCTCCCACCCCCACGTCCTCCACCGCGGCGACGACACCGTCCACGAACCGGTGGAAGTGCCCGTACTGCCCGCACGTGCAGCGGAACCGCCGTATGCCGGACCTGAAGCGGCACGTCGCGACGCACACGCGCGCGGACGACGACGCATCCTGGGTGTGCTGCGGGGTGCCCGTCATCGACGTGCTCGAGTATGGAGTGCCGGGCGCGTCCGTGCGCGAGGAGGACGTGTACGATCACCGCGGGATGTTCATGGTCGGGGGATGCAGGAAGACTTTCAGCCGCAAGGACGCGTATGTGCGGCATTTGCGGAGGGAGAAGGGGAAGTGCTTCGGGGACGCGGACGCTCCGTACCAAGCTGGGAACGGTGTTGGGATGGAAGAGAGGTGAATAAAATGTCTCCTGTGTATTGTGCCTCTACAACTTTTTGTCATGCTTGGGTTGGGCGACATATGTGGAACGATGGAGACTAATGCTAATGTAACTTTCGCTGGTCTGTAGATATTATGATCACTGACCGAACCTCCACGCTGCGTGGCCTCGCGAATTTCAGAACCTCCAGCTCCTTGTGTTATGGCTTCCCGCTGATGTAGAGATGACGATGACTACCTGGCTGTCAGCGCAAAACCGTATCGTGATTGCGATGCATGGGCTGTCCTACGAGAATAGGCGGAGTTTTTAGCAACTGCACCTCGTCCAGCTCCACCAGATTCAAGTTCGCAAGTTCCAACATTCTAGGAGTAGGAGTCATATTCATCGCCTATTGTATGTCTTGTAAGTGAATTAACCCCTCATACATTCGGCCTCAGTGTTTGCGACGCACCGCTTTATATGTCTTTGAACCAGCGCACAAGCACGGCCGCACTTCCACCCTTCCCTACCCCTCGTAATCCCACCGAGCCATGGACTAGAATGTGGCACCGCGGATGGAAGGTGCTGAGTGCCTCCTCTAGCGCTTTGCCTGTCATAACCGCTGCATCGCTCCTGGCGATGGAATCCAGATTGAACTCCACCCTCACGCCTTCCGCCAGTAAACGTCTTCCTGAGGTTGTCGAGATGCGCTCGAGGATCCTCGTTGCACGGTTGACGCATCTAGCTACGTTCCAGTCGATGTCACCATCGTCCCCCAAGATGTCCATGGAGTCCATGTCCCCATACGAGATTGCAAGTGTCAGCAGCGACAGCTGAGACAGCCGACTAATCAGCGTTTTCACAGATTCTGATGAAGTAATCAGGACGCTGTCCGGTCGCCTCAGCGGGTTCATATTCGGAAGGCTCACCAAAATGGTCGTCTGTGTTCGCCCCAGAAGTGGCTAGGGAAAAGTTCTTCAAGGTGGCCACGCTTGAGGATAGTAAGTATTCGAGTACATGGATGATCGTGGGAGTGCTGATCTTTCGAAATGGTAAACCCGGTATTGTCAGGACGCTATGTTACATGTACCGACGGGAAAATCTGAAATACCCACATCTAAAGTTTTTAGGGTAAGGCTTCGGACTCGTTGAACGGGATTGTGCTGTGTTACAGTCCGAAACTGAATGTTGGAACAGGTTAGGCCTTGGAGACCGGTGAGTGCCGAGATGAGTCCTCTGAAGTCTGATACAGCCTCAAATCGGATACGAGAGAGCACCAGGGTCTGGATGGGGGCGCCATATTTCCTGTAGCATGATAGCGCGGCGCGATGAAGCGAGAGGGAAGCTGAGGGCATCTTGTCGACCTCGCTGCCAGCCACCTCCATCCGCCACGCACGCAAATTTGGAAGCTGGGAAAAGAGATGGACCGGAAAAACGTCGAGAAGGGGGATATTCGGCCCAGAGTAGTCGTCGGGGACAGAGATGGACAGGGTGATGTTGTGCACAAGACGGGAGACCCATGGATGGGAGCCAAGGAACTCGTGGGAGGACGCCAACCTTTCCACGCTCTGGATGCACATACTGTCGAAGAGGTGATAGCGAGCACGGGGTAGAAATGTGCTGCAGGTAAGTGAGAGCTGCCGTAGGGATGTCGTATCATTTCTGGCCTGGTCGATGACAGCCTCGAAGACCTCCGTTGGAAATGGCGGCTGACTTGTCATAGCAGATGTAGAGCGCAGGACGGATACAGTGTTCATAGAGGGACAACGCGCGATCAGGGGACCTTTGGGGGAATGTCGTCTGGTAGTTAAAGTCGGGGACAGCGCGTAGGGGCGGGGCGAAAGCGATCTGTATCTGGCTTATAAGTATCTCACATTTTTAAGTTTGGCAGCGTCCACCACGAGGCCCTCCGGACTCATGGAGATGGACACCCGTCCTCCTTCGCCGTACTGTATCACAAGGAGAGGCACCTGTCGACGAAACGTAATTACACCGACAGTTCCGGCTCGGGTGACCAGGCTACATAACAAGTAGGCAACCACCTTCTGAAAAGCAATGTCAAAAATATGATCATGTTAAGGTCGGAAAGTTTACAATCCCCCTCTCATCACATTTAACATCTGGATTATCCGGGCTTGTCAGCTTAAGGATTGAGTTCCAAGACCGTGTTTGGATTTTTGCAGAATTGAACACGTCTGTTATTCGAGAAGACGTGCGGCGATACTACGACACTAAATATGTCGAAGTGACGGCGCTTGATCATAGTAAGTTTACAGATCTAGAAGGGCCGTGATTCAGCGTCCTTCTATCAGTTTACCTGTGCGACAGAAAGCTTCAGAATGGTATTGGGTCTCCGCGCATTACACTCACATGTCATGAGGAGTACCAGCGTGAGAGATGCCTAACAAGTGGACGACCTCGCGTTACAGGGCCAGGAGCCACGCTGGCAACCTGAGTTGTGGTGGTGAGCGCCGGCAAAGAACGACAGACGCCCGAGAAAGTTGATTCGGGAGGAAGTGGCGGATGGCGTCTTTTGTCAGAGACCACGACTTATGGCATCCGCACGCTCCTTATCCGCTTCCAACTACCCACGTACTGCTCTCAGTGCACTCTCACAACTCGAGGTCTGTCTCTTACCACCACCTCCCCTGGCGCCCTGGGTCCCAGGTTCCCCCCTTTCCTTCCAGCCCTCGCCCCCCACTTAAGCGGCGAGCGAAATTCAAGCCGCCTCGTCTCGTACGAACCACAAAGCTAAGGGGACATCAGCCTCACCCTGGGCCACCCACGCACTCTATCAACCTCAAGCTTGGAAGGTTCAACGTTCACCGTCAAGCCCCGCACCCAAACCCAAACACTCACGGTTCCTGGTCCACATAACACTCGACGATGCCCCCAAGCCGCGCCCCCCGCCGCAAAGCGTGCCAAGCGCTGCTCCCCGACGGCACCACGCCCTGCAGCGCGACGTTCCGGGGCTGGGGCCGCTACTGCCCCGCCCACCTCGACGAGCACGCGCGGCTCGCAGGGCAGTACAAGGACGCCGCGGCGCGCGCGGAGCGGCTGCGGCGGCAGGGCGAGCTCGCGGACAGGCAGGTGCGCGCGCTGTCGAGCGTGAGCACCGCGGACCACGCGCTCGAGCGCGTGCGCGGCTACCTGTGCGCGCTGGGCGAGGAGCGGCGGGCGCGCGAGGCGTACCTCCGGCGGTTCCCCGCGGAAAGTGCTAGTACGTTACAGTTCTCTGCCTCTCGGTCTTTTGCGCGCGCGCGTGCCCGCGCGGTCGGGTCCGCCTCGGCGTCCGCTTCGGGGTCCGGGGGCGAGGGGTGGAGCGGGGGCGAGGGTGAGGGCGAGGGCGAGTTTGGACCCGGCGGCGCGGGGAGCTTGGAGCGGTCGAGCTCAAGGGGGTCGCGCTTCACAGACGACGAGCGGCACGAGCAGCGGCTGGCCGACCTGCAGGAACGGGAGGCTGCGTGTGCGGCGCTGATCGAGCGGCTGCAGCAGCGCAGGGAGGAGATTGTTGCCGCGATGCAGGTGAGGAGGGGCGGGCGGGAGTCGAGCCAGGTTGACTTGGAGAGAGAGCCGCTTTTGGCGGCGGCGCGGGAGTCGCGACCTTCGCGGTGGGGAAGGGTTGGGTGGGCCTGGCGCATTGCGCTTTTGGCGATTTTGGTGAGTCCACTGCTAACTATGGTGAGTCGGACATTCATGTCTGTCCTTTCCAGCTTGGCGTGATACCTTTAGTGGTCGCGCTGACTTTCTTGAAACGTGTCGGTGTTTCGAAGGTATGTTCTCTGGGAGCGCATTGGATGAAGAATGACGTCTCCGCGCTAACCGGCTGCTCTAATCAGTCTGCTTCAATCTGAGTGCTGCTCAAGGCTCTTCCTTCTCATGCTAATGATGATATCTCGGGCGGATAAACGGCCGGTGAAGTAACCGGTGCTCTCGCGTTCAACATGGGACTTTTGGATTCTCTCTCCACTCATCTCTCTGTGTCAACCTCTCTCCATCGCATATACTGACTCGTCTTGCACTGTCTATCGCACTACTGCCTGCTGTGTATGTACATCCCTCTGCTCCGTCACCTCTGTATCAATACCTGTTCTTCGTCGTCTCTTCACCCATATGACCTCCGGTGCGTCATCGTGTGTCTGGCATAGTGCCACCCAGCGCCGAATCGGACGGGGTGTGGTCCAGGACAGAACAAGGTTCAGCCTGCCCCGCTGCACCTTTGCCCACAACCACCGTCGCCTGCAGGCCCCCGCCTCGCCTGGGGCACGCCCTCCCTGGCGCGCAGGCGCACCCCTCTCTCGACACCACACCCAAAGGACTAGGACTACTGAACACCCTCGACTCGAGCAGCCATGAACATCACGACAGTGTCGACCCCGCCCTCCTCGCCCGTATCGTCCCTCTGCTCCGATCGCCGTTCGGAGCCACCGGAGAGCCCGGGAGCTGGGGCCTGCCAGGCCCTTCTCCCGGACGAACTGACCGTGTGCGGGGGCCGTGCACGCGGGCGGGGACGGTACTGCGCCGAGCATGGGCGGGAGTACAAGACGCTCACCCGCGCATACAAGGAGGCGTCGGAGGTAGTGCTCGTCCTCGACAAGTTGGTCCTACCGCGGCGCACGGACGTCCTCACACTCCACGACGTGCCGTCCGTGGACGACGCTGTGGTCGCCACTGAACGGTACCTGGACGCGATCGAGGTCGAGATCGAGGGTCGAAGGACGCACCACCGGAGGTTCTTCCAGACAAGTGAGTGCACCTCGGTCTAAACGATCTGGAGCGTTGATCGAGTATATATGTACGCGTCCTGATGGTCACCTGCACATCGACATAGAGGACGATGGGCATGAACATTGGCTGAAGAACTTGCAGACGAAGAAGGCAGCGGCCTCGGCGTTCCTTGAGCGGTTGCGCGGACGCAAACGGGATCTCGTCATGGCGAAAGAGGCGGTTAGGCAGTTCCAAGAAAGCTTGCGCAGAATCGAGCTGGCTGTATTGGAAGAGCAGCGGAACAAGCGGAGCGTCCACCCCTACGGATTCGGCGGTCAGGGTAGCAGGGTTGATTGGAATGAGTCGGCGGCAAGCTACTCCTCGGTCGCTGCCGGATCGAGAGCTCCCGTGCGACCACCGCCGTTCCGACGCGTGGATCCTTGGGCTACCATCGACCTCGAAGGACAAAGACGGGCTGCAGGTTGGCAGGCAGCCCCCCCTTACGAGGGGCCTGGGGGTGCTAGTGACTCTGGGAGCTGTGTGGGTGGCCTTTTACACTGGCAGGTGGTTTTACGCGCTGATAATAAGTCGGAACAGGGGGCTATCTTCTGGATCGTTGTAGGGTGGATGTTGCTGTGCATTTGGTTTGGTTGAGTGTCTCGCGTCTCGCACGATTCCTTGGCGACGTGCATGCTTTGAACCGAAACGTGTTGTATGATTAGCTGTTCAATAGGACGTCCAAAAGCTCGATTGTTCCACATCGCAAGCGTGCTTGGGAAAGAAGCACGCGCCGCACGCATGAGGGCTTCTCTTCGCGGACCAGATCAGCGATGTCGCCGGCCGGAAAACAAGGTTCAGTCTTCAATTCGCCCACGCCTCGACTGACAACAACACGCTCACAATGCTCGACCCACGAGGACCTGCCTTTCCCCGGTCCCAGTCCTGGGCCTTGGGGAGGTCACTTGTCGCCTTGTCTCCTCCCGTCATCCTCATCCACAAACGTTAACTATGCCCTCTTCACGCCGTCCTCGGACACGGGCATCGGCACCAGAACCAGGGGTACCAGAACCGACACGACTGTGCCAGGCCCTGCTCGCAGACGAAGAGACCCCCTGCTCATCCCGCTCCCAGGGCCGCCGGGGAAAGTATTGCCCCGCGCACGGCCGCGAGTACGGGGAGCTCACCGGGGCATACAAGGACATGTCCAACAGGGTCGATGCGCTGGAGCCCGAGATGCGGAAGACGAGGATCGGTGCGGTGGCGCTGGGCACGGTCGCGGACGTCGATGCTGCCATCGCGCTGGCGAACAGGTACCTCGAGGCTGTGGGGGACGAGATCGACAGGCGAGAGACGCATCACAAGCGGTTCTTCCCGGGGGAGGGTGAGTGCGTCTAGCATCGTCCTCGTTCGTGTTATGTCGTAGTTGGAGGAGGAGATGATGGGCCGGAACCAAGGCTGATTCTCATGCAATCGCGCGCCTGGCCCGGGGCGCGTGGTATGGTTGTCGGTCTTCTAGCGGACGAGAACCACGGGAAGTGGCTGAAGCGCCGCAGAGGGGAGCAGCAGGGCGCCGTGCGCCTGCTCGAGCGGCTGCGGAGGCGCAGGGAGGAGGTCGTCGCGGTGCACGCGGCGGCACAGAGAAGTGCAGAGTGGCGCAAGGTTATTGAGGAGAGGTACGCCGCGGCGGAGGCGCAGCGCAAGGTGACTGAGGAGGCGCGGCGCAAGGCGGCCCAAAGCGTTGCAATCAGCACTGTTGAAGACCAGCGTAGGGCTATCGCGGAGCTTCAGCGCGGCGCGGCGGAAGCGCGTAGTGTCTTGGGCGAGCGGACGAACGCCGTCGCAGTGGCGAGCACATACACCCAGAGGAGCGCAGCGCCGAAACAGGTCGAGGTTGGAGGGACGCAACGGGTCCCGCCAGGGTACTGGCCGTCGGTCGTTCCTCCGCACAATCCTCCTTCCCCTCCTGCTCGCCAGCCTCGGCCCCAGCCCCAACCTCAGCCACCCCACCCCCTCGAGCAGCATTCGAGCGCGCGACATAGCGCTGCTCGAGAGACTCAGTCTCTCCTGCGGGTGCCGAGGGGCACCGTCTTCATTCCCCCCGTCAACTCGTGGGCGGTCGACGTCGAGAGCCAGTCTCACAACGCCGAGCGACTGCGTGCGCGTATCCACCAGACTGAGCTCCCGGTGCGCAATGAGGAACCCATAGACTGCGGATGCTCGGTGAGTGCGACTGTGCCCGTCCGCGGTCGCGGGGTGCTGATCTTCGAGCTCGCATCTTCAGAGAGCGCTCTTCTGCGTCGTGTCGTTGGTTGTGTTCTGCCACCTGGTTGTGCTCGTATACCTGTTGGGGGGAGCCCGATGAATGGAGCCAGAGGAGGAGGCTCGGATGCCCCAGCGTGCGGATGGAGACAGGGGACAGGGAAGCAGGACGGGGACAACGAGCTATGTATATTAGCACTACTCAGATAGGATGGACAGACAGTAAGCCAACCGAGGCGATCCTGAGGCGGGTTTCATCTAGGATCTCACTCGTCGTCTGGCAGTCGAAATAGGAGCGATTAATTCCCTGGAGTATGGCCCCGAGTTGGAGGCAACGTATCTTCATACCTCGTTCAAGACTATCCACATACTCGAGGCTTCGCACAGCTCTAAGAGAAAGCGACATGTGAGGATGACGCTGAAGCTATAGTACAAGTTGAGCACAGTGGTTAGCGGAGGAAAGGTCCGATGGACTCATGGACATACACGTCGTCACGAGGTTGGCAAGGGCCCCGTTGATTTGTTGGACACAGAAGTTTCGCACCGCCTCGGTAAGACCGCGCCTCGGTGAATATTGTTCCCCCAGGGGCGAGATAGACGGTGTCTAGTAGGTTGAGAAGAAACAGCACACTGCAGAATGCTCGTGTGTTTTACGAATTCACTGGGGAGTCAGGGATCGCAGACACAGGCCCCGCACTTGCCAGAAATACATCGAACCTGGGTGTCGACAGCCACGAACTTCTATGAGCATTGCATATTGATCATGTCTGTACACAGCGCCTATAACGTGGCGTTGGCTCTAACTGAAACCGCAACGGCTACCACCCCGGGTATGCTTCACGCTTCGGAGACTTATGTCGAAACACCACCACGGCGTCCAAGCTCTCCTGGACAGACTCGGTGCTCGATACACAGCCGTCTACTCCGAGAAGCAGCTCGACGGGGGACGGAGAGCACAGTGCAGGGTGGACGCTTGTGCGGCGGACATCGACGCGGAGGAAGTAGGTCCCGATGCCTGCGAACTCGAGGCTGAGGTCCACGGTGAGCGGCCCCGGAGCGCCCGCGGACGTCGCGTCCAACGGCAAGCTGACTCTCTCGTGTTTGAGCCCGGCGTACCACGAGATCGTGTCGGTCCAGGACACGGCAGCGACGGTACTGGTAGTGGGAGGGAGACCCGGGGGACGACAATTGGTAGGAGAGTCCGAGCCCGAGTCGACAGGAGACCCTCGCATCCGGACCAGGCTCACCTTGGCGTCGAGGGTGAATCGCTTCCCTCCCTCCCCGAGGGTATGTCGGAATACAACAACGATGTCGTGCATGCCGTCGAACTTGGAAAGGGTTAGCTGGTGCGTGGCCGGGTGGTCCCTGTCCGGCCCGCGGAGCTCCGCCGTGTATCCCTGCGCGAGGAGCGCGTCGCGAGTCTCTCTCAGCAGCACCAGCTTGATCGTCTTGTATGGCTGAGAGTGTGGTATGAGCGACGCAGCGGACGCGGTGCGGCCCGCGTGAGCGATGTACACCGTCCGCAGCTGGATGTGTGGGCGACAGCGCTCGAGGGAGTGTCGTGACAAGGGGAAGAGGTCGGTAGCGAGGTATCTGAACTCCATGGAGACCGCACGCGTAGAGACTAGCACGGACCCAGGGCACAGGAGCTCGATGCCAGAGCTAGAGGGGGTGGTGTAGCAGAAGCGTCCGAGGAGATGACCCGGGTGATCCTTGTGCTCGCACCCGAGGATGGCGAGGTACCAGGACAACTGTTCTGTGGCATGCCCGAAGTACTGAAACGAGCTCGACGAGACGTCGAAATAACGGGAGAGGGGGACCATGTGGAACTGGGTGCGGATGCCGTATGGGGTTGATGTGTACTCAATGCCGTGGTGTTCATGCTGTTGAAAATGAAGGATGTTGTGTACGGTATGATGAGGGACAGCTGTGATGCTTCTGCTGAATGTGAACAGAGAAGGTTGCATCGCGAGGAGAGAGGAATGATCTGAGGATACAGAGCACTCGAGACCCAGAAACTCCGCATCAGGTACAGGAGCGCCAGGCTCTGGGAGTATTCGGGAGCCCTGGAGGTGAACACGCCCCCACGTGAAGATGCTCTGGTCCGGAATCCGCTGCAAGATCTGCTCCTGCAGTCGCCTGAAGGCAAGGTTACCCTCATCATACAGGGTCGGCATGTTGATGTCGAAGATCCCCAGCAGCGAGTACGCCTTGTCTTCCTCCCTCGTCGTCACGCGGTTCGCCGCCCACGAGAGCCGCTGGGAGACGCTGAACTTATCGAGTGGCTCGAGATGCAAGAGGGCGGTATACTCGATCTTGGTGACGCTTTCGATGAGATCGACGAGAGTATGCTTTGATCCGATGTCAGTCCAGTCCTGGCAGAGGAACTCCACGTGCAGAGGCGCGATGAGCTCCTGGAGCGTCCACCCTCGCGTGAACCACCGGCTCCTGCAGAAGTTCGAGTCGTCCTTCCAGTGATCGTCTCCCGCAGGGACGTCGGCGAGATACGCATAGCAGACGTCCGCGCTCGCGTACCATGAGTACATGGAGTTGATGGCCTCAGAAAGCTCGGAGCTGCTCGACTTGTCGATGCAGCATGAGTCGATCCATAGATACCGGTAGCCGTGCGCTCGCGCGACCTCGCATGCGTCGCAGATCTTGGGCGAGAGCTCAGGGTCTTCCCAGATAGAACGAGGTAGTATCTGGTGGTGACCTGCTGCGGATGGCCCAGAAGACTCCATTAGGGACAGCTCATCAACGAAGGGGTTTGAAGATACGAAGGAACCGGATAGAGGGAGGGTACTAAGTGATGGCAGAGGCGGAGATTGATTGGGGTGACGACTGCTGTCTAATGGCTCGACGGAATGACGTGGCCATACAAACGCGAGGAGGGTAGCAAGAAGCCAATGCAGCCACTTCAACAAGTTGGCTGCATGCAGCTTCAGTGGTTGAAGACACGAGTCTGTGCGACGGTTTCCTGGGGAAATACCTTGCTCTGCCGAGCCTAAGTAGTCGGGAGCCGTTGTGAGGAGGGGTGTGCGTTCGCTAATGACTTGAACCGCAAGTACTTTCGCTAATCCAGAAGGGTTGGGCGAATTGGGAGGTGGTGACGGTGGTGAGGTGGCCGGTGTGGCCGAGAATCCACAGGGAGGTCCAGCAGAAAACAGGAGGACGCAGTGGGGGTCGCGCGAGTAGCCTCGGGGACGCTGCGACTGGGACGTAGCGTATCGCTTTTGGATCTCTACGAGCTGGCTGTATGTCTGCTCTCCCTTTACGGTATCCCAGGTGTGCGAAAGGACGGCGTACTGAGTAAGTTCTGGGCGTCTGTCGACAAACTGCCCGGTCTGAGTGTCCAGGAGGCGCATGGATGCTACATATGATCGCGAGCTGCAACCTGTTGCGGCCTTGAGATAAGTACAACACACACGTTTATGACGTTTATACGTACCAACGTCGCGGCGTATGTGCAGCTGAGGTCCCAGATAAGTACTAGATCTAGGCAGGTAGGAGTAGTGACTCAGAAGGTGATGGTAAGAGATATGGTGAAGACGAGGTTCATCTATGGATAAGTAGAGGAGGGAGACCCATTGGCGAAGGCATTCGAGGACTCTGAGGCTACTTATGGTCATCTGAGGCTGCTGTGCCGACGTCGACGACTGTCAACCAGTGCCGCGTGGCGCTGAGCCTGGGCTGCGGCACAGCTTGTTGAGCGCCGGATTCGACTTTCTTGTCTCCCGGACCATCGGTTGTCCTTGCCCCCTCGTCTAACATCCAAATGACCCCTTACTCTTTCGTGTTATTAGTTATTCAATGGCTATTCCATACTTCCTGGCGTATATAAGTATTCTGGAAGGCAGTCAGTGTTGTTCCTCCGAGTCCGCAGTACGCTGGATAGGAGCGGGTGAGTGACAACTTTGATGCGCATGCTTTGCTCCTCCCGGTTTTTGTAATCGCTTACTATGACAAGAAGCTTTCTTCAGGATCGTTGATTTGCACTGAATATCTCACTTGCATATTGGCTCTGTATTAAGGGCCTTTAGGCTCTTGCGATGGCCCATTGATATCGTTGCAGAGACTGCCAGCGGATGTTCAAGTTGCTGTACATTTGCCTGAGGTAAGTGCTCTGCGTCCCTCCTCAGTAATGAGCATGTTTCGAAACAAAGTAACGTCTGTGTTATAGGTGTGCAGAACGTAGGCAATCGTGCTTGGAACCACGCCACGCGCATGATAACCTTACCCACGGGCCACATTAGCGCGGCCGTATGCCGGAAGAGAAGGTTCAGTCGCTTCGACCACGCCTCGATGGACGACCACCTCACAATGCGCAAACCACGAGGTCCGGTCTTCCCCTGCGACCTTCACTTCAGGTTGAAGGGAGCCAACTCCACACTTGCCAACTCTCCCCATCTCTTCACCGGCCATGCCGTCCCCACGTCCGGCTAAAGCACGAGCACGAGCAAGAACACGCGCACGCGCAGCGGCGCCGGCGCGCCAGTGCCACGCTCTTCTTGCGGACGAAGAGACCTGCTGCTCGTCGCACGCCAGTGGCCGGGGACGCTACTGCATCACACACGGACAGGAATACGGGCAGCTCACGAGGGCGTACAAGGCGGCGTCAAAGAACGTCAACGCGCTAGAGCCGGGGATCCAGCACGCGAAGGCACACGTTGACGCGCTCGAGAGCATCGCAGCGGTCGACGGCGCTATCGCGCTAGTAGACCAGTTCCTCGACGCGCTCGGAGAGGAGATCGACGGGCGGGAGGCACATCACAAAAGGTTCTTCCAAGTCGGTGAGTGTCTGCGTCCGTCGTTTGGTCATTTGGTGGGGGAGGGAGGGGGGAAATCGGTTGGGGTGGGACATGAGACTGACTGATCACGACCTCGTCGTGTTCGATTGTGGTCCCCTCCAGTGGATGAGAACCACCGCAAGTGGCTGAAACGCCAGAGAGGGCAGGAAGCGGGGGCCGTACGCTTGCTCGAGCGGCTCAGGAGACGGAGGGAGGTGGTCATCGCCGTGGAGGAGGCGAAGAAAAGGGATGATGACCGTCTCAGGACGATTGAGGAGGCGCATCGAAGAGCCATCGCTGGGGCTCACCGTCAAGCCATCGAAGAGGCCCGACGCCGGGCAACCGAGGAGGCTCGACGGAGAGCCGTCGAAGATGCTCGGCCGAGGGTCATCGTGGAGGCTCAACGCAAAGCCGTGCAGCAAGCGTGGAGCGTCCTCGGCGAACGGACGAACACCAACCAGGCGGACGCGGAACCGAAATCAGTTGAGACCGTTGGAACCGCAGGATCGGTGCCGAAGCCACCTCCGAAGGACTGGCCGTCAGTCGTTCCTCCGCCCCGTCCTTATCAGCCTCCACAATACCCTCCAACTGCGGCATACTATGGGGCTCTACAGAGCAGTAGAGAAGCTCAACCTCCCGTGTTACCCGCAAAACTCATCAGGGCTCCCATTCCGACGCGACCGAGTAGCTCGTGGCCGGTAGACATCGAGCGCCAGGGTCCGCCTGCCGCAGGCTCTAGATCTCTCTGGCAGACCCGTACCGAAGAGGGTACCGAGCGGACAACCCCGCGCGACGTGAATCTGTTAGATTACATGGTGAGTTGCGAGTGCGCCATGAGCCGTGTAGATGATACAGGCATGTTGATTTCCGCGCCTTCAGAGGACAACACTCTTCTGGGTCGCAACATTCTTCGTTTTCTGCTACCTGGTCGTGGTCGAGTCTCTGCATGGATGCTACCGATTGGTGGTGGGCTGACTTGTGTGCAACGCAGGTGTGCAGTGGCATGGGGGATGGCGGTCTCGAAGGAAGAGATGAGGAGCGATGGCGATGCAGGCTTCAAATCGTTGCCGTACATTAATCGGATCACAAATTCGAGAATATATCATGGCATGTCAAGCCGCGTCATAGTGACCTCTGGGAACCGGTGGGCAGACACCCATCGTCAGGAGCGTCCCTACGCTCGGGCTGGAATTGTCCTTCGCTCGAACGCTACAAGCTCATACTAGTCACCTGAACACGGAGCAGTCAGCGTGTGTTCCTTCGGAGTGAGGTTCGACATGCCTTGGTACGGCACTAAACCGCTTGATACAAAGGCCAGAGACGTGAGTGCACTAGGAGTGCTGCCATTCGAACCGGCTTCGAATTCGCTGACCTCGCACAGATTCAGGAGCCTAAACCGGCACCTGAGGACTACTTCAATCTGACAATGCTATGAGCCCCAACATACTATGCATAATAATTTATTAATAAACCATTAAATGAAGACGCACGTTGTCGCAAGGACCGCCAGTGCCGAGCTGATTGACTGAAAGTAGATCGATTTTATTTCCGCCTCGACGTCGCTCTCCCGCACATGACGTGAGGCCAGCCCGAGAAAGACGATCTCAACTAAGCTGAGCAGACAGAGAACGCTGTATAACAGAGATGGATGTCGGCAAGGCCATAGCTGAACAATTAATTGCGGGCGCACCCGAAATATACAGAACCTTCATCGTTATTAGCGTAAGAATCCGGGCTTGCGGTTATCTGGTGCGGTGGACTCACCATCGACGAACAGAATCTGACTCAGGCGTCGTCTACCAGCTGGAATTGTCCTATTCGAGTACTTGAGGCCACTGTGACACACAACGCAATTACTAGGTTTTGTCGTTCCGACGGACATCTACACACATACTCCTGTGCCGTTGACATTCATGGTTAGACAAAGGGGCTTACATTTGATATCTTGACAACGGCAGGTTGCTACCGTAGCTGCACCCACCAAGCAGCGGCGATGGAACTGTCGTGACAAGCATGGTCGGAAAATACTACGTAGGACCAGACCACGAAAATTGAGCATAACGCGTCCGGTCTATTGCCTCACCCGACTCACCACATACATGGCGGATGGATATAATCCGAGGGTAAAGACCGCCAGCGCCTGCCAGAGGCTCAGGCTTTTCCCGCTCATAACAAACACGCGCACGGCAGAGAAACCTGCGGAACGATAATGAGTATCTATCCGGCAATGAGTGACTAAAACGCCCTACAGGCACTCGTAGACAGCGACAGAGCAGTCAATAAAGATCCGATCCAATACATGGTAGTGCACCTAGTTTGCGCGGCCGATAAGCGGACGGTCGAACACGTAGAGCACTCGTGAACCGCACATCTGTCAGATATAAAAGCGTTCAGACCATGTAATCGTCGCCAGCCTCCGGATCAGGAGACTACCCGCACCTGAGGCCTGAGTATTTAGCCCACTCGATTTGAATGCCGCCACAATCATTAAGAGGCCAGATACAGTAGCCGAATAGCGGCCAATCATGTACGAGCCGGTGGTGGCGGCGTGGCTGGGACCAGATCAGGCGGACCTCTCTGCTCATCGTGAGGTGTGTATCATAGAGCAGCAATACTGCAGCTGTGTGCGAAAGTTGGTTTATTCTTGTCATCTATAGGGAGGACATAGACGAGCGAAACGGGCCGACGGCCGACAGGCGAATACAAATCCCCATAAACCTGGAAACGGGTGAGCAATGCATTTGACGGGTACAAAGGGATCTGACCCACAGACTGAATACGGCTGTCGCCAAACGGGTAGGCGAGACTTCATTCGAAAATTGAGAAACAGCCATATTCGATGGAGGGCAAGAGTGGCCGGAAGCGTTGAGGTCTTGACCATCATTGAGACTGAGGTATATAGATATACTTACCGTGACGGAGGTCGATCGTTGGCTGTTTAATTGCTGTCAGGTGGCTTAGAAGCTGTACATGCATGTACTAATGTCAGGATACGGCGCGAGATCGGTTTCAAGGTCCGGAAAATTTATCCGTAACGCGGAGGACCCACCTCGCGCCAGCGGCTGCGAATCTTAAGAGGAAGCTCGTATGCTCATCAAAACCATGCCTTTACCTGGAAACTTACATTGAGTTCATGACTAGTACTTCCGCAGAGAGCCTCCTTGGAATCAACATCGTCGAGAACGAAAATTATACAGACAGTGTCGTCATCTCAGTTGAAAGTCGGGGACTCACCATCTATGAGCAGGATCTCACCGATGAATACTCTGCCCAAACTAACATCAGTAGATAAATTACAAGAAGATGACCAGAGGCATATATGTTTTCCGAGTGAGCTGTTAGTTGATCACTGTTAGATCTCAACGTCCAGTGCAATGACGCGATAACTTGGTATGCAGCTTGTTTTTTTCTACGCCAAAACAGCGACACCATCGGCTGCTCGGAAGGGAGAAAAGATGGAGCTTTGAAAAAGAGTCGTGCGCGGAACGAAATTTCGTCCACCCATGACACTTCCGCAAATGGGCGCTCTCCGAATCGGTCGTGACCTAAATAGGTACTAGCGTTGCGGCCAGCGCTATGTTTAGGATATCACAGCTTCATTGCACCAACGTTGCACTGACCGATGTGTGGTGAGAGTAGAGAGAGAGTAACGAGTTAGACTGGAGCCAGAAAGCAAGTCGTTGAGAACGGTGCCTCGGGCCTGTGCGAATGAATAGCAATACCATCGGACAGCCGTTGAGCTAGTGACAAATATAATGAACTCTAATTCCCCAAAGAATATTATGGCGACGCACCGAGGGCGCACCTTGCCCCCAATCCATCCCAAGCCCCAAAACGTCCTCTATAACTTAAATCTGGAGCTACTGAAGTATCCTCTCACGGATATCGACTAGGACCGCAAGGTCGAAGTTGTACGAGCACTCGGTATTCTGTTGGGCGCCTTTTCGAAGGCGTACAGAGGACGGTGCCCAGACTCGCACGATCCCGCCGGCAATGTCCTGGACGGAGGGAGAGATGGATATCGCGATGCGAGCTGCTCAGAGATGGCATGCCGCGACCATGGCGAGGGATCCGTTGTGCCACGAGATGCAACGAAAAGAACTCTGGGCGGGTACGTGTCGTGTTTTCTTCCTGGGTATCTGAAAGCTTGGCAGAAGAGGTTGAGGACATGTGGCTGCTATAACCAGACGACTTGGCGAATAGGCGGAGGGAGCAAGCCAAGGTCGCGTATCTAGCCACGTGGCTCCGTCAACGCAGGGAGGAGACTATTGCCAAGGGCGACAAAATCCGCATCCGTACGCAGCGGCGCAAGCAAGACACGGTACGCGTACTGGCTGAGGCAGCATGTGAGCTCCGGCGGAGGCTTGATTTGGAGGAACGGCACACCAACCAGGATCCCACTGTCAGTACATGTCGGGCGGGACCGGGAATGGAAGTCTGGATGGGAGAGCCTGAACGCATCGAGGCGGCATGGAATGGTCCTACGGAGCTCTATACGTACGCATTGAAGGTGAGCGCTGGGGAACGGATCATAATTTCGGAGTAGACCACTCACCGACATACGCAGCTGTTCACACTGGTCGTGTGCCTCGTCTACTGGTGGTGGCAGAGACCCGTGCCCACCCTCGTTCACTAGAATAGCAGGTAAGTAGGCCCTTTCTGCGACGAGTGAGTGTTTCTGGAAGCCGCTCATATTCATTTCGCAAGACACAGCGACGCTGTAAAGGAGGGTGGTGGGAGAGGCGTCGAAAAGAAAAGTACATTGGCGACCTCCACTTCCGCTGCTTACATCACAGCAACGTAATCCCCACACCCGCTCCCGCGCTTCTGTTCGCCTCGCCCGGTGATACTTAGTGCGCACCCCCACCCCCACGGGCGAGTTTCGTCACTCGACAGCGCAAGAACCGTCGAGAAAGCGAGCAGAAGCACGAAGTCCCCGCACGCGACGGCAACAAGCTCTGTACCGCAGCCTCTCGGGGCACCCGAATTACACCTAACGTCATCCTTGCCACATGAGGAGACCTTCTGCCTAACCCCGGGTGACGTCGGCAACGGGTGACTTGTCGTAGACATGAAGTTGCCGCGATGGCGCCCCGAGAGGGTGACGTCCCTGGGGAGACATCGGTGGAGCTCGGGAAGCACGCAGTATCTTCTCCCCACTACGTAGCGAAACCAGGTGGGGCGCACCTGAGGCCCGAGGAGAACAGGGCACTGGGGGAACGAACGACATACGAAGATGCTGATGCCTCCCCAAACCTGCGAAGCTCCAAGTGAAATTTTCGCGCGTATGTTCTTGAACTCTCTCATATCCTCGTGCACGGGCGGGAGCTGAAGGGATCGCGAAAACGCTGGGCGCACGTTGCGGCTCCAGCGAACCCAAAGACAGACCCCGACTGAGAACTGAGACGGCCGAGACCCGACCTGCTCGACGGCCGCGCGGCCTCCCCGCGCTGCTGAATGGGATCCCGTGCGCGCGTGATGCGATATAGAAGCGGCGTGAGTGGCCAGACACGGCCCACGGCGGGGAGGGTTGTACATGTGCAGAAGGACGGGGATAGAAGGGACGAGACGAGACGAGTCGTAGCGCGGACGCCGGCTGGGCCCAAAGTTTCATACGTTCGCGATCAAACAGCACGAACGACGACGGTGCATGCCACGCGGAGTTGGCCGTGTGGCGTTCCTGCATCGAAGACCGGCGTCGCTGAGAAGAAAGCTGCTCGTCAGCTGCGCGCCGAGCCTGAGAGTCGGAGATGTCGTGCGACAGAGGTAATACATACCTCGCTCGTCAGTTTGCCGTCTGCAGTGCGCGCGCTACGATCCCTGGAGATGAAGCGCAGCAGCGGGGCTTTTCTGCAAGACTCCCAAGGGCAACGATCCTTCTACCGGGTGCTGTAGCTTCTTCTCCTGCCGAACTGGGCTGCAGGACATGCCCTACAGGACAAGTCTGAGCTCCAACTCGACGACACGGACTCGAGCGGACTCCTCCCTTCACAGGACCAGGACGGCGCTTGAGTGGCACCTCGAAGACAACGAGGCCCTCCGCATCGAAGCGTCTCAAGGCTCAGAGTCAAACCCAAGTGGCAAGCTGAGATCCAAAGGACTCTCCGAGCCACGTAGCGCAGAAGACGATCGCGTCCACGGTCCAAGACACAAACACGCAGCCCAAACGCCCCGCACATACGTAAGCGCACGCCGCACAGGAGGCAGGCGCGAACACCAGAGTCAAGTGACGGGAGGCGTGGACGTCGCAGAGCCGCGTGGCGGTCACGGGGCGGGCCCGCGCGACGGATGTGGACAGTCGGTTCCTGGGGAGTACTGTTGGGCTCTCCGATCGCTGGGAGCCTGGGACTGCGCAAGGGTCCCGCTTCGAGGCGCTAGCGCTCGGTCCGTGCAACTCCAAGTTTTGTGTCGACATTGCGTCCGGGCGCGGTGGAGGGGAGGGGAGGGGAGGAAATGGGCGTCTGAGGTTGCGGGATGGATGTTATCTCCAGTGTTCAGAGTGTCGCGTGTCGCGAGCACTTAATCGCATGTCGCAGGTGAGTATGACATGACGTGGGATGGTGCCGGGGTAGGCCAAAGACGTCGACGCAGGGAGAGAGCCTTTCGTGGAGCGCTCCCATGGGAGGAGGGGGGCAGGTACACGTAGAAGGTGCGGAGAAAGAGAAGGTCGATAACAGAAGGGTGAGAAGGGATCCTAATGGAGATGCCGCGGGAGTCCGATCATGTTGAGGAGTGGCATGACATACGAGGGATGCAGCAAGGGAGGTGTGGGCAGGGGCGTGGTGTCCGAGAATCCGGGGAAGGGGCGAGCAAACGCCAAGGAAGGGAATGGTGTGGCTGGGGTCGAAAGCGGAAGACCGACGGCAGCAGTGGACCACGGGTGGACCATGGGGCATCGTGCATCAGGCAGCCCGTCAGGGCAGACAGGAGATGAAAGCCGTGTGTTCGCTTCCGCCGACACCTGCGTGGCGGACCGGGAAGAGAGTCGTCGCGTGGCGAAGGCGACATGGGCGGCCAAGGCAGAGCGCCGTCTCGTTCAGAACGACGCGGGGCGCAACTGGTAGACGGATTGTAGGCTCGAACCCAGCCGAGATCCGGTGATGGCGATTCTCTCTGACCACCGGAACGGCTGGTGGAACTGGGCGGCGTTTTGGCAGGGTGCCCCGATTTGGTACCCCGTGAGAGAATGGACTTGGAAAAATCGCACTTCCGCCTTGTATGAGAATGGCCGACGAGGAGTCATCCTCCCTCATACCCCAAGAACAAATTCGAAAATATATTACAGTATACATACAGGAAAGCAGTAAACCTCGAAATAGTGAGCAGAGTTGATCACCGGCTCAAGAATCGACATTTTGGGTGCATATGAGGCCATATACACCCAAAATGTGCGACTGAATGTTTACCACAGAGAGGGAAAACTCGAAACTCACATGATAGCACATGGCAAGCGACCTGTACCAAGGCTAGAACTGTTCTGCCACCGGAGGCGTATATCCTCTGTCCACAGCGCAATATAGTGGGGTGTGCAGCGATAAGTCGCTGTGGATACGCTCTGCGTGGGCCACGAAGGCCAGAAAGTTGACCAATTGAAGCATATAGAGTAAATAATAGAGTACGTCAGTATTGGATCCATACATTATCGGGTATAACTCACATAAAGGTGCTTGGGCGGGCCGTGTCTACTCGTGAATACCTGCCCAAGGATATCGAAACAACAGTGTCTTAAAAAGGCCACAAAGCTGTCATATATCTGTAAAACGTTATGTTAGAACAGAGAAACAGTCACAACATATGAATAGGACGTACCAAATCCCATGAACGTCGTCGTTCGGACTAGAGTTGAGTAAGCGCCTACGAGCCCTCAGAAAGCGCTGGTGGGGCGGCTTTACTAGGCTCGCGCGAGGCCACACACTGACAAGCAGCAAATGCCTGGCCTTGCAGCTGGCAAGGCATCGAGAAAAGTAACGTACAGGTGTACTTCTAGGATAAGACTCGACCCGTTAAGATGTTTTAAAGGGGTCAAGGTGCTGTTCTCGAGTACGACTTGATATTCTTCCTGCGGCCACCTCGCGATTTTTCTAAGTACGTTCTCTCACGGGGTACCAAATCGGGGCACCCTGCCAAATGGCCGCCCAGTTTCACCAGTCGTTAGGGACACGTCTTTCTTTTCACTCTCCGCTGACGTGGCCCGATCGACTGGTTCGAGTCTAGACGGATTGCGATGGGTCAACCGGGCGGCGTTGCGACGGTGGCGGCGAGCGATACGGAGGGGGAATGATGTGCTCTAGGGGCACCGCCTCTTGCGGCTCGTACCTGGCAGGTTCGCAGAGGATAGGGAATGAGGTTTATTCCGATCATTCATCGCACCCGGGCATACACGACGAAAGCTCTGGAACGCAACAGAAAGGGTAGCAGTCCTGCTATCACCACGCCGCGTCCGTCGGTCATGGGCTCGGACGGCTGTCGGCGTCGGGTGGCTGCGCGTTACGCCAGTTGTCATACGACCATTGAGGTCGAAGATTGTGCGGCGCTCTCGACGCGTCATGGCCCGTCGTCGGCCATCGCGCCGCTGCGTCAGAGCGGAGTAACCAGGAATCTTGATTTGACGGTGCCAGCGAAGCTTTCGTCCTGCGCAGGTCGCAGCCAAAGACCAGACCTCTGAGCGTGTCGAGTCGACGGGGCCCAAATGCACCAACCCGTAGGATCCGCAGGGTTGGTAAGAAGAGAAGGAAGATGACATTAACGCCACTAACCGCGCATAACGCATGTTTGCGGGGAACGGGGTGGAGAGGAGTCGGCACGTGAACCACAGCGACCGCCGTGAACCTACGGGCTCGGTGAATGTTGAGCGAAAGTCCGTTCCACCGGAGCTCAGCGCATCGCCTCTTGGACGTTTGAAGATATGTGTGGTTGAGGTTCCCTTCCGTATCCGACCATCCATAGTAATCCAAGGATTCAAAGGAGACCATCCGAGAGGCATGTCCGATGTTCATTCCCCGCAAGCACGTTACGATCGCGACGTGGGGAAGTGCTCAGATGTGACGAGTGTGTCCTAGAGACGCGCTACGATGGCATGATGAAGTCAGCTGTGTGGATCCCAAGATCGTTCGAGAGTGCGAACAACCTACGAGCAGGGCAGAGGGATAGTGGCGATTGCCATAAGCTGCAGGTGAGATAAATGAGTTGGACAGGAGGCCCTGGGCGCACGATAATCGCGTGGATCGCGTGAGGGGCGCCCGATGCCATGTTGGGGCACCTGGTGACTTGCGCAAGGCAGGATGGAGGAGAGATGCGTGCGGCGTGCGGCCATATTCGAAGGCTGGGAGAGAAGCCGTGTGTGACAGAAGATGCTGGGAACGGTGGGATGGATGGGATGCGGCCTGGGAAAAGTACCAGAGAGTGGGCGACGGGCGATGCGCTGCTTCGGAAAGCGCGGTAGTCCTGCCGAGCCTGTGTGTATGCGCGGTTTTGAGGTTTCGGTGCCTGCAAGGCCTGCGCAAAGGGGAGTTTTGGTAAGCTCGGACGGAAGATACGAACCATCGGCGAGTAATTTCTGGCACCGTCCCGAAACCTCCCTACGCATCGCCCATCTCGCCGTTCCAGTGGAGTGTAGGAATATTTAGTGTGGACCCTGCATGTGTTTGTGGGTGCCTGTTCGGGGCGAGGCTGTTCGTACGGGGCGGCATGTGGGCTAAGGCCGATGAAAGCATCGATAACTCACAGACGGCGGCTGGCAATTGTGCAAGGAGCGACTAGAATAGCAGGTCGACACAATGAGCAGAACGACGTTAACGATCAGCCGGGCGGGCTGACTCGGCTATTCTACGGCCACCTATTATCGAGCGTCTATCATATTTGCCCAGATCGGGCAAGGCGATCTGGAGAGTCGCCTTATCTAATTGTTTGTAACTCCACTTAGCCAAAGCGACAAGGGGTTATCCCGTAATTGTCCCCGGATAATATAGCGCTGCTGACCGGAGCGGGGTCCGTCTTTGCCATCTCGTCCATCCACCGCGAGGCATCCGCCTCCCTTCTTCTGCGCTAACTCGCCCTACATATACCCATCCGACGACATACCTCCTCTCCCCCCTCATCGCTTGCGGTCTCGTCCCCGCTGCTTCTCCCGCCACACTCTATCATCCCCCTCTCACCTGACTCTCGCCTACGCCTCCTTCGTCCTCCACCCTCACAACACTACCCTCCTCCAGCAACATCACACACAACTCCACTACACGAACCCGCATATACCAATGACGGAATACGACTATTCTCCGGACGCCATAGAGCGTTTCCAAGCAAAAATGGCAGGGGTCGGGAAGTGGGCCAGTGACCAGTCCTATTGGCGTTCTGGGTACGGCAACCCGTTCACTGATGGCACTACCTCTCCCACTACTACTCCTCGTCCGAACCCACCCTCTCGTCAGGAGAGTTCCTCCACTCGTCCCGGAGAGCGTCCACAACCTTCCCGCTCACGAACCCTCCCCGCCAACCTCATCCCTCCTGCACCGTCTGGTTACGGACAAACATCCCGTGCCCTCGCATACGCCCAAGCACCCACCCCTCGCCCGCCGACGACGTCCACATCTCGAAACCACCACAACCATCACCATCGTTCTGGGTCCCAACCCCCAGACGTCCGCAACCCGTATCCGTATCCCGCTGCACCCCTAGGGCACCCAGTTGTACCGGGCCAAAGGGGTTCGCCTATGGTCTACGCCCCACCAGGTGCGCGTGTCATTTACAAACAGTATGACTACGTGCCGGGCAAGACGACAGTGCTTCCCGTGGCGCGTCCGGGTGAACATTTCGTTGTCGTCGCTCCTGCAGGCGCCCACGTCGATCGCATGCGGACCGGGTCGCACTCGCACTCGCGGAGCAGCGGGAGCGGTGGCGGGAGCAAGGCGGGCAGCCCGACGAAGAAGGGCGGCGATCCATTTTTCAAGCGTATCCTCACCGGCCTCCGGCCCAACATCGAGTGGGGCGACCGCGACAGCTCGCGGTCACGGTCGAGCTCGAGACGAGAGAGCAGCACGCGGCGCTCGGCGTCCCGGTGACGTTCGTCCGCGCCACTCTCTTCTGTGTTCGCGGCCCGTCGTTCTCAGCATCATCGTTTCATTTCACGTTCTTCATCTTCATTTTCCTTCGTAACCCCCCACGTCTTCGTCTCTTGGCCATCATCGCGCCCATCTCACACCAACGCACCTGTTCGGCCGACGGGCCGCCCTCGCATCCTCCCTGCACTTTGCATTCATCGCGTGTTTTCCTTTCCGTTCTTCTTCGGTTCCTCCCTTCTCCCCCCTCGTCCTCCTCCTCATCTCCGCACTCCCACCCCTCGCATACAGCCGCTCACGTGCGCCTCCCTCCCTCGCACTAGACACACTCCTTAATCGCTCCGACGGTGCTCTCCAGTTATCCGGTGACCGTTCTCCCTCCAGAACACACGACCCGACACGATACCACGATACCACGCATGCATGATACGATCGCGACACGACCTAAGCTCGAACTCTCGGCCACCGAACCGTTTGTCTCGCGCCACCCATTCGTTACTTTTTAAGTAGCTAATCGTTAATGTCTCTTCCTTGCCTTGAATCACAACGTTTTGTTTCTGGCGGTTGCTAGCTTTCTTGCACACAGTCACTCTCAGCGCCGCCATCGATGATACATATGCATATCGCTCGTATAATCGCCCTGCACCGTTTCCGGCCACTGTATCCGACTGCATACAGTATACAGCAGCAGACTATATTAGATGTACTCGCTTTCTGCCTAACCCCACCCCATTCGTAGGTAGTATGATAGACCGACCCCCTTTTTGCACGACCCCCCTTCGACGCACACACGCACGCACGCTAGCCCTTAGATATCCCTTTTGTCCGTAGAACATGTCCGTAGAACATGTCCCGGATCGATAGGCACGAAGTGGTATTCATTTGTTCAAACATCGAACACATCCATGGACGACGGGTCCGGATCATCATCTGGCGCTCGCGTTACCGTTGTCCGAAGCAATTGTGTGTCTTCCGTTCCGGACTCGGATTCCAGGCGTAGATAGATAACCTGACCTAGTCATCTGGTTTCTGCAAATGGGGCGGATGGGGCTCGCGAGCAAGGTTTCGGTTTCGGGGTGCTCGTACACGGTACGTTCGTCATGTGCTGGGCGCGCGTTATGTTGTTGTGAGAACCCCGACATATGTTTGTGGCGCTTCTGAGTCTCGGTGCAGCTGCTTCTGGCGGCTCGGCGGATACGCAGCACCCAAGATAGAAGGGAAGATTAGGGAGCGAAGCGCAGGGAAGTCGATCTCTCGAGTCCCCGGCCAACATTAGCAACAATACATACTTCGGAATAACTATAACTGTGTGGATCGTATATGTGCGTCCAGACTGCGCGGCGTGCAAACTGTACGATGCATCGGCGATGCTCGTAGCCTGTCTCGGGTAGGACGGAAAACCGGGACATGCGGTGGAAGAAGGAAGGTCTCGGAGGATCTGCGACGTCGTGGGCGTGCCTTCGCCCGGCTCTCGGAAGTTCGGGCCTCGGGCCTAGTATAGTATACCACAGTACAAGGGCGGCGCGCGGGAGAAGTGCGGAATGTATTTATGCATGCAGATGCCAGGGCGCAGAACGCAGCCCGGCATCCTGCAGTCACATACACATGTTCAAAATAGGCGCAGCGTCCCGAACGATGAGAAGTAAGAACCAGTGAGGCCGCTGCGGAGCGCGCCATTTCGGGGCGAGACCAGCCACTGGACAGTGCCTGCGACGCTCGTCAGGGTGCGTTGCGTCACTGGCATTTCGACTTCAGTTAGTATGCAGCATGGGTGTGGGGATGGATCGTACGATCGAAGGGGGACGTACCGGGCACCGGGCAGCTAGAGGGACAGAGCCTTCCACTATGGTCGACCGCACCGCCCCCGCCGGGTCCAAGTTCGACTCGGAACCTCATCTCCGTCTCGACTCTCGGAGAGCGGTGGGCATTGGGTGGACATACGGCCCACCGTGCCACAACCGGAGCGATCTGACTGCAGGAGGAGTGAGGGGACCCTGATGCACAGGCTGAGGGCCGCCGAGCCCCCGGGCCTATCGTGCGGAAGCCGTACGGTCACCAGTACGGACATACGGAGGGCGCAAGGGAGCCTCGAGCCGGCAACTTGAACTTGACCAGTGCATACTGCGAAGCTAGAAGGGAGCGATCGGGAGACTCGGACATGCATATGCGGACCAGCAGTGCTTACCAGGAAGGACTCAGACTGTATGCATTATGTTGGCTGTGGACCGCGCGCCCGCAGGCCGCACTGCGAGATTTAGGCTGTGCGCCACACCACTCCATTCAAGTTGCCGGTTACCATAGCTAGGAGTTGTGGTATTCTATAGGTCCACGCCCCACCCGCACTGCTCCTGTGTGTGCGCCGTTCGATCAGCACTAATGCTAGTAACCCGAGTACCACCCCTAGTAATTACGCGTACCCGATTTCTGGGTCTGGAGAATGGAGATCTTGAGCGGCGGCGGAGGGTTGTCCCGATGCTGTATGTTCCACAGCGTCGTCCGAGCCGCCGGCGGGATCTCGATCGGGGCATCGGGTGCGGCGCCGGGGAGATCGCGACGGAGATGTCGTGGAATAGGGGCGCGCCCTGCAGGACGCTTGCCTTTCTCGCGTGCGCGCGGTTTGGCGTGGGGCGCAGGGTGTTGGGTCTCGGGACGGAGTGCGGCACCGCATCCTCAAGAGGCTGGACACTGATGCTAGCAGGGAGGAGGAGAAGGCGCGATCCAGATCGTACTGGGCGGAGCGCGGGATCAAAGGCGTTGTGGCGTTGCACTACTTCGCGTCGGGCACGCTACGGATTTGGTACGAGCGTCCACGGTCCCCTCTCCGCCCTTGCGGAACCGTGCTGCTCGTTGAACTTGAGGGCAGTCCGAGGAAGACGGAAAGGCGGGGTCCAGCCTCCAGGGTATCATTCGCGGGATCGGGGGACGGAGGCTTTGAGTGTGCATTGTCCGTATTTGGGCGGGGCCTTGTGTTTCTTCTCGACGACGGGGCAGTCCCGCAGGCACGGGAACGAGTTTCGAGTTAGAGAGAGATGGCAACGATGACGATGGGTACGTAAAGAGGTGCTTACATGTGATTGCCAGGGACGATCGTACATGTTTGAACATGGGCTAGTCTGGAGGGGGAGAAGTCGGGCAAGAAGACGGATCGGCGATGACTTCATCGGGCGGCCACGGCGAACGCATCGCGCGAGGATTGTGTTGTTCCCATCCGGGTCTAGCAGGACCTATGGGCTTTGATCAGCATCCTGGGTCGCAAGAGCAATTGAAGACTTCGGACCCCAGATCAACAAGTTGACGACGATGATAGCATGTAGAGTCGCGGGTTGACTATATAGATATGGACCGCGGCTTGCAGATCCCAACCAATCCCGACAAAGTCAAGTCTCGGGGTAAACAATACTGATACTGCGTCCGCGTCCGTAGATCGTTCATTCGAGCATGGCCAGACTTGCCTACTTGCGCTAGAAGACGTTGCAATCACCGTGTCTATGTGATCAACATAGGAAGAACGCTACGAAATCAGTGTCGTGCGAAGCTCGGAACGCGGCGGATGTGGACCATTCTCTGAGAGTCTCCTAAAGCCAGGAATTCGCCATTGGGAGAGAACACGACGTGTTCCACGCTCCACCCATGCCCAAGAAACGCCATCATGTTGGCGCGGTCCTCGACCCTCCATAGTTGCACAGTTGAATCGCCGGGGAAAGACGTGGTGGCGACGAGCTTCCCGTCAGGGGAGAAGCATGCCTTTGTAACTTTCCCCCTGCCTCCCGACTCCGAGCTGAACGAGGCCGTCTCTTCCCCAGACTCGGCGTCCCAGATCTTCGCGACACCGTCAGCCGACGCGGAGAGGACCGATCTGCCATCCGGGGAGAACGAGACGTCTGTCACGCCCGACCTGTGTCCGGCCATATGCATGGCAATGAGCAGAGCGCCAGTAGCCACGTCCCAGACTCGTACAGCGCTCCCCTCAGCCCGCCAGTGCACGAAACCATAGGCAGTGGCGACGCGCCCGCTCCCGGGATGGAACGACAGGGCGTGGATGTATCCATTCTCCCTGTGACTGATCCGGGGCGGCCGAACCTCCAGCCTCCTTGGCTGCTCCCCGGAGAGGGGCATCCAGATGCTGCAGTTGTCGTACCTGTACGTACCCAGCAGCGACTTGGATATCCACGCGAGATGGCGGCGGTCCGGAGAGAACCGCAGAGTTCCAGGGACGAAGACGGGCTCCCACTCGTTCAGCCGGAGCACCAGGTCCCGCTGTTCGAACGTCAGTGCGTCCCAGACTCGCACCGCGCCGCGGTCGGACGAGGCGATCAGCGTGCCATCCGGGGACCAGACACAGGCGTTGAGAGCTTCCGTGTGGCCCTCCAGCGAGGCAACTTTGCTGACAGTATCGCCGACGTCCCATACTGCAAGCGCGCCAGGCCCGTCGCCGCCGGCAGAGACTAGTCGTCGGCTGTCTGGGGATAGCGCGAGTGCAAGGATGGGGTATCGGTGTGCCAGCCACTCGTGGACGATCGTGCCGCGCTCGGCGTCCCAGATAATGATGGTCCCGTCGGAAGAGGCGGACACAATCCGTTGGCTGTCATGAGAGGCGACCAAGCAATTGACAAGGGATTCGTGAGCTAATGGGTCTATCACGATGTCTGGTTCGACTGGATGGTGCATGTTGTTAGTTCTCTGTAGTAGGAGTGGAATGCAGGCCACTTACCGGCACGCGGGAAGACGAGGAGCCCTCGTTCTTTCATCCGCGGAAAGGCGCATCCAACGATCCGATGCCAGAACTCAGCCCGTCGGCCTCTGTGCTCTGTCTTGGTGGCGCGGAACAGGACACAACAGCGAGGGAAAGTAAGGAGGACTTGCTCCAGTTCTTTGCATGCCTCCAAAGGTGCGCCGTTCCAGAAAATGCACCGCGCGATGCCGTCGATGTCATCTGTCTCGAACAGCACCTGGGCTTCCCTCACACGTCTTCTCGAGACATGATCGAGGGTGGTTGTGACATGGTGGAGACCTTGCAATAAGTTCTGCTCGCCGTTGCTGGTATTTTGTAGTGTTATCTGGTGACCGTCGCCATACTCCCAACTGCCACACAGGATGACATATGTCAATGTGCTCAGGTGCGACAGCCGGCTCAACCATGGTTCAAGGCGTTCTAGGGGAATGATCAGGATAGTGTGGAGCAGTCGAGCGTGCATGCGGCTCACCGAAGTAGTCAGCCTGTTCTACACCGGGGGCATTGATGGTGAGGGTAAGAGTGTCCAGTCCAGACGGACTCGAGTTCAGCAGGTACTCAACCGCACGGATGTCCACGGATTCGCCAAGCTTCGAAGAGAGACGTTGTCAGCGGCATGTTTCATGATGCCCACAAATCTCCTCACATGGAGATTTCTAAATTTCAGTGGTCGGGCAAGCAAGTCCATCCTTGAGACCTTCAGGGGCGACTGAGATGCTTGCACATGTTCTCCGGCTTTCCGAAACTGGATGCGAGAACAAGTGAGGGTATGGATACCAGTGAATGATGACACAAGGCCCGTGAAGTCTGATACCGCATCAAAACAGAGGAAAAATAGCTTTAGGTCTTGGATGTGGCCACCGAACCTCTTATAGCGCGAAAGGGTGCAGCGGTGCAGCGAGAGATAGACTGGCTTGTGCACAATAACCTTTTCAACATCCATGCACCACATACGTAAATTCGGAAGTTGTGAGAGGAGATGGACAGGAACGACAGCGAGAAGGGGGATGTTCCCATGTGGGTAATCAAGGGGAAGAACCACGGAAAGGATGAGTTTCTTGACGAGAGGACGAACCCACGGATGCGACTCGAAGAACTCGAGGGAAGACTCCAACTTCTTCGGTGTCTGGATAGTCAAAGTGTTGAATAGGCGATAGCGAGCACGAGGCAAAAGTGTGCTGCATGTGAGCGAGAGACAGCATAGGGACGTCGTATCATCGACTTGGTCGATGATCGCTTCCAGTACGTCTATCGTCAGCGTTGGGGGTCGATGTCGATGGACCATGGAGTACAGGACAGATGATCGAGGGATCTTCGGCTATATCCAAAAAGCAATGAATTTAGTCTCAATGTCATTGGGTCGTCGCAGTTGTCCGAAGAGATACACGTACTCCAACACTGTGTAGGACGGTGGGTGTCTGGCAAATTACTGCGTGACGGTGTAACTGTAAGCCTGGTATGGTACCCAGTCAGATGTGGCTGTGGACGCGGTGGGCTCGGTTCCGGCCGCCGGACATCTCCGCGCTTACCACCAAGCAGCCACGCGGCAGCGGTCGCGCCCATATCGTTCTGCACTTGTTCTGCACATTCATCTCATTTTTCTTCCTTTTAACCATGGCTGTATGCTCTTTCTTCCGCATGCATTATGAAGCTGTCCAAGTGAAGCTTATGCCGTAGGTGAGTAAACAAGTGTATGCGCCTAAGTTTGTTCTGAGCCGCCTAATGACGCTCCGTCGCTGAAGGAAAATCCGCTCGACAAATACAGTCTACATAGTGCGAGTCGCCTGCAATGTCGCATCTAGAGCGAATACAAAGCGCTTTTTTCCCTCTTTTACCGTCGTTCAAACCCGTTTCGACAAAAAACGAACCGCAAACCTACGCCTCAGTCCAGGTCAGACTATGGCTGGACCTCTGGCGTTTCATCGTTCTCCTAGGTCAAGCTCGTCTTCGCTCGGATGTTGTCTGATTCGGGCACTGTTCTGCATGTGGGGTGACCTATCTGGCACGTAAGTTCCTCTTTTGCTCTTGCGTGCCGCAGCAGTGTCTTCACAGACGTCTGCGAGTGTGTGAATCCCGGGTCGTGTCGTCCTCATGTCGACTTGGCTGGAGGCGCGAGGCCGTGCATCTTGTCGTCGTCGTCAACTATGTTGGAAGCCTGAGGCGCATCCACACGCAATCCTCTGTCTCGTATTATATGTACTGACTCTCTCACTTGCCATTTCAGGAGATGGAAGCACATATACGGCAAAGAGCCGCCACACCAGTCTTCGCATCTAAATGATCGGGTCAACTATCGATGGCAGCCTTGGAGATATATATCTGCGCGACATGAGGAGCTTGGAACAGTGTTCCTCTTCCCCACAGCAGCATACCAACAGGCCTGCTCTTGTGGTTGGACGTGACCTTCTGGGGCGGCGTTCGTGCGCTCTAGAGCCGCACGATGACAGTCTGCGACGCTCGCTCGCGTTTCACCGTGAAGGTGTGTGTGTCCCACGACAGTGCTATCGTTGCGAGCCACTCATTCCTAGTGTGCAGTTAGGGCTGATATCACTCCTCCAGCTGATCTGACCGGTTGTCTCGTCGAAGTAGCCCCTCTGTGGCCCTCGGATCGTTGCGATATTCTGCGCCACATACTCCCGAACAGGAAGGCGCGGGATTGCGCTGAGAAGGTTTGCGCTGTTCTAGCCGCCAGCGCACCGTCACAACTCCTTCACGCAGAAGCCTCATGTTCGATCGCATGTCCCCTCTTTCGACCTCCAGCACCTCGTACGGCCACCACACCCCCCGACCACACCGAAGCGCTTGATCGAGGCGCTCCCTCTTATACATCGTGTTGCTCGAAACGTTTCCCTGCAGCTCCCACCTTGACCCCCGCCCTTTCTCTGCCCGTATCTCCCCCATGGCCTTGCTTGTTAGTCAACGACCGGTTCCTCCTCAAGCTGGCGTTACTTTTAACCTTGCTGGCTATTCCTAACTGATACACTCGATCGAGGAGCCGAAGACCAGTCTGATTGGCCGATGTGTCCACTGGTTCCTGTCTGGCGATATCTTCCGTGGCTCAACCAACATCGACAGATTTTTCTCTCCCGACCTTGGTGTATCTGCTGCACATTTTCTTCCAGTTCAATCGGGTGTGAAGTGGATGGGGCCTTTGCGAGGTGAGTGCGGCCACTACGCGTCGACGATACTCCGGAATCCTGCGGTGGCGGATAGCGTTAATTTTGGAATCCTCACACGTCCATTTTGCAGGACAAATCCGGCCACATGTGGTCAGTGCCACCCTTCCCCCTCGCGGGTCCGTTCCGAGTGGCACACTCGACAATCATGCACCAGCGCGCCTGCAAGCCTCGTGCACGGGGAACGCGCCCACAACCCGCCTCGTTCTCCTCCTCGTTGCCCCCCCTGTGGTTGCGCTCGGCGTCCTCACTTGATGGTCCCTCTTGCGGGCGCACCTCAGCAATTCCTTCAAAAGAAGCGGGTGTGGGCCACCTTTTTTCCTCCCCTAATTCCCCTTCTCCCCCGACCATCGTTCCTTTAGGCATTCAGCTCCCTTCAGCTTATCACGCGAGCGCTGCTTCGTGGGGAACGACTAGCGTAGCTACTGAACATCTGGACGGCATTTATCGCTCTCTGCGGGCCGCCGGCATCTGGTTTTCCATTCTCACTGCGGCATAATTCAGCAGCGCCAGTGCGAGAACGCCGACTCCGGACTGAGGAATCCTCCACTCAACCGTTTTAGGGTGACAAGTCACCGTTCTCTCTTCGCAATAACCCCATTACTGGCCAGTAGACATGAGCCGTCCGAGATGAGTGAACTTTTTAGCCAGTCGTCCTATATGTTAACACTGGTTTTCCTTCCTCACACAGCCCAACATTTCTTTTCCCATTCTCTCCCGTAGAAGTGGGCACAGCCTTGGCCGCACTGTGTCCTATGTAGGCAGGTGATGATGTCGGTTTGAAACGTCAGACATTTGGAAATACATAGACACATCGATGGTGAGCACCTTACCTTCTTGTCCCACATCCCGCCATTGACCGCGAACTTCTGTCTACCATAGAGACGTAATACCGGTGATATACGATGTCGACCAGAACCGCCTCTCAATGCGATCGCCTTTTCTTAACTATGTGCATCCCGCCTTGCAGCGTTCCTCCCCTCCCTCTCCGCGTCCTGATCGCCAACTTCGCACCCCTCATCGTCCAGACACCGTTCTCATACACGCCGCTCGCAGGTAACCCCGGGACGGTCGCACCACACTGCTCGCTGGGGCATGGGAGCCAGGCCGGGCACGAGGCAAGCTCTATTTTCCCGCTCCTTCTATAGCCGCACCCGTCGCCCGTCCGAGAACAAGGGACGGCGTCATGCATCCGCCCATGCCCTCCCATCCGCGCGCATTCTAGGCGCAAGATTGCCCACTGATCGCCCCTTCATCTCCGTCGCCCCCACTCCGCGAATACACCTTAACGACGGCACGCCGGGCGCGCGCCGCCGTGTCCTTGTCCGTCGACGGTTTATCGCTCAGCGATGCTCGACTTCGAAGTTCGCGCGCGCCCACGCATTGTACTCCGTTGGCCTGTTGGCCCCCGAGCGTGTGTCCACGATGGAAATGCGATGTGCGATACCGATGCCGGGACCGGTCCCGAGAGCTTAGCGTGCGCTCGCTCGACGCTCGTTCTCTCGCCTGGCGGGGTTCCCGCCGCTCGGGGAGCAGCCCAGAGGCACGTCGTCCGTGGAGCCCCCTGATGGAATCGCTCTGTCTCGCCCCTCTGTCAGTGAGTCTCAGAGTCCCATCCACGCGCGCCCGCGCCGCTGACATAAATCCCAACCTTGTAGCTTTAGGCAATCATTGCCTGTTCGCCATCACGCGCCGGTGGTCACCTGGCCCCTCGTGTGCATCTCGCCGGGAGTCGAAGCCCCCCCGGCCGGCCCACGTTCCACGGTTCGCGGTCGTCCCCGCCCCTCAAAGGCTCGGCACCCAGCGCTCATTTCAGTCCATCCACACCCATGGACCCGACGCTCTGGGACGGCACTGGGACCACAGCTGTGGTACGCTCGACGCTGGGCTTCTGGCCAGGGCGGCTGCGGACCAATCTGCGGGCAGCGCAGGCTGAGTTACGTCTTGGAGGCTTCCCGACCGCATGCTCCCGTCCCAGAAACGGGGTCCAAAGGCCCCCGGCCGCTCTGCATCGCCCACGGGACTCTCTCGCGCGGCGCACGTCGACAGACAGGGCAGGCGGACTCTATTCTGGGCCGCGAGCGGATAACGGGGTGGGTGCGAGAGCGGTAAGGCAGTATGCGTATGCGTATGTGGCGGTAAGTGAGGTAAACGTAAACGGCGCGGTAAGTAGTAGGTAATCGAGGCAGGACGCGAGGAGAGCGAGGAGAGGCGAGTGGGACGATGCAGATGCGAGGGAAGGACTCAGACGGCCGGGGAAAGAAGCATTTACGGAATAAAGATCCGGGAGGACGCGGAAATAACCTATCGGGGTGAGTGCGGATGAGTGTGCGGCCTCATGGTCCTGCGAATGGTGTTGACTAAGTGCTGGGACCTCCTCCAGCCAGCGAGCGGTCACCGCCAGGGGCGACCGCGGATAATGGATACAGAGCGGCGCATCGCCGGAGTAATGATACAGTGGTACACAGAGAGCAGACACGACGGAGCGGACACGTCAAGGGGCCAAAGGATGAAGACGAGGAGTGAAAGAAGACCTCTCACCTGCGGGAGGCCGGAATCAGGCGAACAGAGAGAGGAGGGGAAGACGGAGCGAGGACGAGGCGGGGCCAGGCGAGACGAGATGAAGGGGCAGCGCGAAGAGAGAGATGGGAATGAGATAGCAATAAACAAAATAACGAGAGGTAAGTTCGGGCGCGCGCAGGGAAGTTAGCCCTACATGAAGGCTGGCACGGGGGCCATGTATGATGCCGGCGCATACACGGCGGCATCAAGAGCCTGTCGCCCGTAGAAGGGCGAGAAGCCGTCCTTGGGCGGGACGCCCCCAAAGTCCTGCGCATGGGCCGCCCCATACGCCATGTCCATGCCGCTGCAGTCCATGCCGTGGGGGTGACCGTGGAGCGCGCAGTACGCAGAGGCGGGAACAGGAACGGGTACGGAGACAGGCACGCCTGCAGAATAGAGTTGGTGGTGATGTGCCGGGTCCTGAGGCTGAGGTAAGTAGTCCGCGGACGGATCGTAGACCTCGCTCAATGAGTGGAAACAGGTGTCGATGACTGCCGTGGGATCGCATGGCGGGTGTACTGCGGAGTACATCTGCGGCGTACCCGGGATACTCGACAGCGGCGAGGACGATGTGGTCCCTGGCCAGCTGCCGCCGAAGGAGGTGTTGATGGTTAGACACGGCTGGTCGAAGGAGACGAATGATTCTTGCGAGTCTTGTGGTGCGTACATCTCGTACGCGCTCTGCTGATCGAGCGGATCGCAGGGCTGGTAGGACATCGCGGGGGCCGCGTCGGCGCTGTTGAAAGTGAATGTGGAGAAGTCCTGCGAACGATCGTCAGTGACAGCGCTCGAAACGTGACATTGGGCGCAAGGAAATTTTTGAAGAACAAAGGTAAACGCGCTACTCACAAAGGAAGGCTGCTGGGGAGCGAGTGCGTAGGTTGGTGTTTGTGGGTATGGCGACGATGGTGGTTGAGGGTACGGCGACGAAGGCGCGGGCGAGCTGTAGTAGTCGCTCTCGGTATCCGCCTCCGAGGGCGGCGAGGGCGTCGGGCACTCGTACATGGGCGACGAGCGCGTGGCGTCCGGCTGCGAACTGGACGAACGGACCTTCAGCGGCTTGGGTTTGGAGGACGACGGGGAGGGCGTCTGTTCCTCCTGCTTGAGGAACGGCGTGTGCTCACTGTCGGGCGCCGGCGCGGACGACGAGCGGCGGTAATGGCGGGCGGTGATCGGCGCCTCGAAGCGGGTGACGACCTCCGGGACGTGGTGCTTGTCGAACTCCTGGATCGCAGCGTCGAGGGCGGCGCCCTTCATGCCCTCGATCAGCAGCTGCGCGATCTTCTCACAACGCTTCATGTCCTTCGGCTCGACCTCGCGCACCTTGCGCTTCTCCGCGGGCGCCTTGCCCTTGGTGTGCAGCGGGCGGAAGGCGTATTGGGGGAACTTGCGCTTGTGCTCCTCGAGCGCGGCCTTGGCCTTCGCATGCCATACTTGACGCTCCTCGTGCGGCAGGTTCTGCCAGGTGAGCCCGATGATCTTGGAGAGCGTGCTGTGGTTGGTCTCGACCTCGGAGGAGACGTGCTGGTTCTTGATGAACGAGGAGCGAAAGAGGATGAAGGCGTTCGGAGGGCGGGGGATGTGGTTCTCGGGCTTCTTCTTCGCGTGGGCTGCGCGGCGTGGCGCGCTGCCGCCCTCGGTCGCGGGGAAGAGAAGGTCTGAGGAAGAGTCCGTCGGGCTCGGGGGGTCGTTGAACGTGCCTGGTGTAACATTCGGGGCGAACGCGAAGCTGGCGGAAGGGTCCACAGACGGCGCGGCGGCCATTGCGGGATCTGGATTGGGTGGGGGAGCCGTTATCAGTCACAGGTGGGAGTGGGCGTCGACGATCAAGAGCGATGTGTGGGGTACATACCCTCTGGCTGGACCGCGTTGCGCTTCGAATGACGAACGCGTTCAGCAGGCATGGCAGGGCGACCGAAAGCGGCAAATGTTCACGACCTGTGGTGTGGACGGAGGGAGTGACTCGAGAGCCGGGGAAGTGATGGAGGAGGGGTGTCGCAAATGGAGAATTAGTGGGAGATTACATACGTCTTATACGGCCCGTGAGGAAGAGGGTGCGAACGCCCTCCAACTCCGAACTCGTGGCGTTTGCACTTGCGACTCTTACCCGAATCGGCGGCGGAACCAATTTCGCCATATTCTCGCCGGTTTCTTGCCTGATAAGCCTTGATCAATGCGGAAGGCCTGGGCCAGCACAAGGGAAACCTGAGAGCACGCCAGGTCACGGACGCTTATGTGAACCGCCCAGCCCGATGATTTTACTCCAACATTTACGTATTCGCTAGAGACGCATGTCGCAGACGACCGGTGGGAGCTCACGTCCAACAGGCTCGACGGTCGGAATCTCGTTCGCGGCACTCTGGCGGCACCCCCGTCCTCTCCGCCGTGCGTTCCTGTGTCAAGGCTGGAGGCACATGGAGGAGCGGGACAATCGATGTTGGGGGTCGTAGAGGCGGATGATGCGATGACGCAGGCCATGTTGGCCAATGGACCATGCTCTATTGAGGAATCGTTGTTCTGAAGTTCTTTGGTTCGTCTTCTTTCCTATTCTCCCATTCACAGGCCCGCTCCTCCACGCACATGCGCACGGTAGCGATGGCGATCCGTTCCGCCAGTGCAGCGTTGTAAGTTGAGAGTTCAAAGATGAATGTCTGGGGTCGTCGTTAATGCGAGGCTCTGCGTCGATCCTGACTTGGTGACTGCACCGCCTGGAGACCTCCGCAGGACTGAGCGCCAGTGAGGGATCGGTGTGATGCCATACCGGGGGTGAGATCGGTCGGAAACCAAGATCACGGCTAAGCCAACGGAAGCAAATAATTACTGTACCAAATCACTCAGTTCGACATGTCACGGATCACAGGCCGGCCGATCCGCCGGATCTTGGGCGCTTGTAACGCGTCACAGAGGCTGTCGTCGAACTGGCCGCGAGGTACGACAGGGCGCTTAGCGAAGGCGCGCTGTCGCGCGCCCTCAAACCGGCCAATATCCGGGGTGTGTCACAGGTCCCGGGGCTGGCTGCCGAATTTCGCCCAAGTTTGGGGGGTGTCACAGGTCACAGGGGGTGTCGAACTGAGTGATTTGGTACAGTACTGGCCCAAAGATTTTGGCCCTATCGCGGTCCCTGGAAAATCCGCCGCTAACCGACTCTGATCGCAAGCCCAGCCCAATCAATCCGCTCGCCTTCGGACCCATCCTTGCTCTTTGCCTCCGAATCCATTCTCTCCCCCTTGGCCTACGGCACTCTTACGCTAGGCCCTGACACAACGCCTTCCCTTCATGTCTAGACTCCGTGCAAGTTACAGCCCTCACGCTTCTCGTCGGCGTGCGGTGGTGTCATGCCTACGCGACGAGCGGACGCTTTTTACACATCATCAGTTTGGAACGCCCAGGAATGTCTTCGAGGTCTCTGATGCAGATTAATACACACACTACATAATCTCCAACCTTGCTTAACATAGGATCTCGCCACCCATCCTTCATTTATCTAAACTCGCGCCGTTGTGGGCCCGGGCGCTATCACCTTCTATCCCAAGTGCCTGCTCCTCATCGCAGATGTCGTCGACATCCTCCGGCAACGCCGCCCATCACGGCGCACTATGTACATACGAAGCACGGCAGTAGCGGACGAACATAACAAGAGGCCTAGGACACTCCAGCCCCGGCGCCAAACTGACAACCCAAAATCTTCGTTGAAGGGATAAACGCCGATTGGCGCTCCATTGGAATTTCCTCCCGGAGAGCCCATCCGACGTTCAGCAGCGCTGGGATAGACATGCCGTTGCCATACCACGCTCCCCCGCGCCCCACGCTGCACAGAGGAACCGCGCCGCCTCCTCGTAAATGAGCGGAATGCCTATAGCGTGAGTGTCCCCCCCTTGCCATCCCGCGCGCGGGGAAGGAAGCGCGAGGACCAATCGTGGAGAAACTCGCTACGCGGCAGCTCGCGAGTTCGCATGTATCCCGCGAAGTCGAAGGCTCCCCGGCCGGACTGAATCGTCGCCCGTCCCTGCACGCGTGAGGGCCGCCTTCGCAGATGATGTCCGTGATTGCCTGGGGGGCTCGTCGCGACTGCGCTCCCACTCAGCCTTCTCCTCCTTCTCCAATCTTCTCCTCCGCCATATCGTCGCGCGCGGGCGCCCTGAGCCAAGAGACAGATACTCCGACCGCGCCAGGACCAGGGGGGCGCCCTTGCGAACCTTCTCAAGCGTCCGAGGAGTAAGTCTGTCTGTGTAGAGCTGACGAGGAGCACAGCGGCGCCCAATCCAGGCAGCCTTGTCTGTTGCGAAGGAAGGGCGGGGACCGAAGCCCTTCTAATGGCTGCGTGGACCCTCTGCTAGGCCTGAATTGTTAGGAGGCTGCAGAAGGTTGGAGCTCGGTCATCCGCCGTGACCTCACCCCCGCGGACAGAAGCACGCATATGACTTTCGATACAGTAACAGTAAGTATGGTAGGACTGACTTACCGAGCGGAATTCGTTCGAAGGCACGCCACGATGCCGTTTGATCATTCGACTTTCCACGGCGATTCGAGCATCCGCTCTGTGCTGATTCCCACTTCGCGCCAGGCGCACGCGGGCACTGAAGGGTACTTTGGGAGGGACTGAATGGCGGGATGGCGATGTGTGTGCATCCGGCGAGCACCCGAACACCGAACACCCACACCGGAGATGCGCTCGATAACGACCGCTACTTAGACGAGCGAGCCTCCTTCCACTCTCGGCACTGGCATCCACTACCGCCCGACATTCCCGGCTTCCCGAAGACGGAGTCCGGACGTCAGCCGTACGTCCGTACGTGCGCCGCATCGTGGCCTGGGGTTCGCTCGCTTACCGACGCGCCAACGTCTTCGCCGTCCAATACCCCAATGTCCGATGCCCTCAGGCCGGCGGACAAACGGGACTCGGGAGAGAGGTGCCAATGGAGATGGGAAGCGAAAAAGCACGCAGCGCTCTGCAGCGCTGCGCGGTGGACGCGACAGCTCTGGAGGCTCGCTGTTGCCTTAACCGGGGTGCCCGGAGCACCAGCTGGGCTGAGCGCCGCAACGTGCCCCCACCGTGCGGCACGTGGACCCTCCTGATGACCGCCCCGGTCCTGAGGCCTGCCCAGTCACCCCCAGTGCCATCGCGTCCCAGACACCTGCCAGAAAGTGCCAGCCGGCGTTCGATGTACCGCGCGTGCTCCCTCGGAGGGCGGATCGAAAAGAGGAGTCTAGAGACTCGAAACGAGAGAGGGGGGTCAGGGTGGCGCCCCCGGGATAAGTGCAATGCCGCAAATCCCACCGAGCCAAACGATAATAATGAATTTACTGTAATGGTGGCTCACCTGAGCGGTGGACCTGCCTCGCCGCTTGTGCGGCGTAGGCCGGGGTAAAGTGTTTTGGCGGGCGAGAAACTCTCCACACCCAGGTCCGATGCCGCGATTATATTGATGATAAGTCGTTTTCTGACTTCTGTACCTGCCACCCCAAAGTGAGTCGCTGGTCATGGCCGCGAATCCGTTCGTTGGAAAGGGTTATAGCTGACCTTGGGGAACGATGCATGGTCATGATGAAAGACCTAGTGACTGTGGAACGGGGGACGGCCGCCGATGGAGTTGCCACGTCGTCCACTCCATCGCCTTCCACTTCATAGGCCGGGTCTGGGCCGTCGGCGCCATGGAGGGGGCGTAGTTGCATGAATTTGGCGAGCCTGTTGGTGTCGGACGACACATGCTGGAAGGTAGCGCGCGCTCGGGTCGGATTCAGAGGGACGCATGTACGTACGTATGTTCGCCCCCGTAACCGGCAACGGCCGGGGGCCGTCGTTGTGTGAGGTAACAAACTGTGTTTTGGAGTTGCGGAGATGAACGGCTGCGAGGCCTGTGATGACGGGCGCAGCGTTAGCTCATAAGCCACGCATTATTCAGCGGAAGCAGACTAGAGAAGAAGAACATCGGACAGAAAGTGACATTGTCAGGGCACAATGCGTTGACATCGGTGATGGTCTGCGCGGGACGAAGCATCCAGGGCGACGACGCACCGGCGATAGCAGGACACTGGCTTCACAAACTTTTGAGTTGGAAGCCCTTCGGCAGCGGCCCTTGGTCCTGTTGGTCGGCGTGTCAGCACAATCATTCATTGGTCTCTTGTTCTTGCGCGCTCGGATGTTCTAAACCTACAAATGTCCCGAAAAAGCGGAGGAATGACGAATCGATCAGCGGCATGTAAGTATCTGGCGCGAGCTGCTTGTCCGTCGCGACCTGGAAGGCGACCAAGGCGGGTTAGTTCCCGGCACCGCAGGGTCAAGCGAGCGGTTGCATGGGCATCCCGGGTAGTCTTGCAGCGCGGTCGGCCTGGGTGCTAGGGCGAGCGGGAGATGAACGTGAGAAGATGAAGAGAACAACGAAGAACGTCAAGAACAACACCTTATGCGGTTCTTGTGGTTAGCTCGAACGAGCGTCGCGCATGGCAGGTACGGCGCGCGTAGTCGGGCGGCGAGCCTACATGGTCAAAAATTTGTAACTCAAAAACGGCATCCGAAGGTTGGCGCGGTACCGACATAGTCATCCCGACCAGCTTGAACTCTATGGAGTGCTCAATAGCATTCATGCGAGTTGCTCTCCACGCAGGCTGTGTGTTCGAAGCGAGATGGTGACATTTACGTCCGCGAACATCATCACCTGCCTCCCCTCGTTTCACGACTGGAACCTGTGGCGTTCAAAAATCAGCTAAGTTCTATCTGATAAGCACTGTCACTATACTGGAAGTATTTGGGGCGCTGGCGCAGTCCTCGATACCTTGCAACACCGTGCTATCAATGTCATTATCCAAGCCCCTGGCTCGGATGCACAGCACGACCTAGCACGACCCTGCACGACCCCGCATGGAAGTCACCGAGTGCATGGCATCATAAGCTAGCACGCGCGCCTGGGCGGAAATGGGGCGCCAACGAGACCCTTCGAAGCTTCAAAATTAAAGTCTTCAACGTTAACGTTCGGCACTGAGCTTTGTGCTCAGACTAGTCGCACCCCGACGGCGACAAATGAGGAGACGTATGTCGCGGGGTTGGCACTGACTGAGACAAGGACACGAACCTGGCTACGTTCATCCCG